>CM074726.1:21052903-22252903 GCA_037306005.1 Rhinophrynus dorsalis | reverse complement strand
AGTAAAGGTACTGTGTATGCATAAGGGCATAAAGCAGGGTGGAAAAATCCCAGAACCTGGCAGCCAGGGCTTTAAAGATTTAACTTCCCAAATTGGTTTTTAAGCATTTCACATACACTTACACAAATGCACCCTTACATTGGGACATAAAACTCCCAGCTGCCTCCTATAAACGTACTAACATTAACAGCTAAGAATCAACTGGAGTTTTATACAATTAAAACTACCCTTTGCTCCATAAGGACATTTGTAAATTATCTCTGGATTCTGAGGCTTAAAATCGTGTTTTATATATGCTCCACTGGAGCTTCCATTGTTGCTTTTTGCAGGGAGCTAGAAATCTTAATAGGTGTCTCAATCATCACAGTCTTGGCACCTCAGAATGCATCAGCCCTTCTGAATACAAGAGCAGTGGGGGTAATTAACATCACTAAACTGACTACTTTAACATATATCTCAATACAAAGACAAACAAAATGATATCTGAACTGCACAGTCTAAACCAGTGGTTCTCAACCGGTGCACTAGGGGCCCAATAAAAGGAAAGCATATATAATGCCCCTACCCAGCAAACTGGCGAGGTGGTAATCATCTTCACAATTTTACATTGCATTAAGTAGTGAAATTCATGAAAGTACAAACAAATTACATACGCACTGATCGTGTAGTAGGGGGTGACAGTTTATAAGAAGCCTTGTTCACACATTTGTTGAAAAGGAAGATGGAGGAATTCTGGGACAAACCAGCTGCATTATAAGAGAAAACTAAAAGTCTTAGTTGATTTAAATGGGACACAAATTCCTGTCTGATAGAAGTCTCTAAAGCATTGCAATACAGTGGAGCCCTCAAGCATTCAATGGATTACAATAATCCCCATTTACATTAAAAAGAATAGTTTGGAATTTTTATTTCCTTTATGATGCAACGGATTCCCCACTTTACCATGGCCACCAAAAAAAAAATAAAAAAAAATCCTTATTTCCCCTATAAATTTGCCCTTGCGTCTTTGTTAATGAGAACCTCTTCAAAGCAGTTCTGGATGTCCTGTCTCTGGAGACATCACAGTGATAGGACCCCAAAATTCTGGTCATCATAGGATAATCAGAACCCTTTAAAAGGACCAGTGGGGGGTGCTGTGTACTGCTTCAGAATGCGCTGTGCAGCCTCTGGTCCATACAGGGATAGTAATGTTTCAAAATAAATGCAGCTCCAATTATTATTTATAGTTTTTGGGCCATGTAGAGCAGTATTATCATTCTCTATGATGTGTAGTTCCAGAATAATTGAATTCTAAAGTGTCCCCCTCCAGCCTCTTTTACAAAATTGTAAGCTGCCACCCCCTCAGATTCGGAATCTGGTTGCTTGACCAGACAGCTCACAACAATGGACAATCTTCCTACTGTGAGCATAAGGAAAACCCTGCCCTCCCTTTGAAAGAGGAGGGCAGGTTTATACCTTATTCTAAAAGAAGATTGTCCCTATCTGTGATCCATCCGGAAGGTCTTGCTGGGAAGCTTTACATAGGTAAAAGGGGAGGGAGGGGGACACTTTATGATTAAATTACTCTGGAACTACACATTGTGGAGAATGATAATAATCTACATGGCCCAAAAACTATAAATAATTATTGGAGATGCATTTATTTTGAAACATTACTATCCCTTTAAATTGCTCAGTAGGCTCAGGTACTCTGCCTTCTTCAGTCTTAAAGGGATAGTAATACTTAAATATTACTAATCCTCATATTGTAGGTATGTTAAAAACAACTGAATTGTCCCCAGTGTGATCTCTCAAACCTTTATGGTTTGAGAGATAACCGAATGCAAAGAAACCCCCCTCCCTCCCCCTTCCCTGAAGTTAGCGTTGTAGCCGACTGCAGGGATATCCAGTCTTATTTGCATCAGGCAGCTCAGCAGCAGAGCAGATATCGCATTAGTAGAAAATAATTATTTCACTGAAACGGTCTTCTACGTGTGCTTGCAAACCAAGCACATGTAGAAGACCATTTTAGTGAAATAATTCTTTTTTACCAACGCGTTCTCGGCTCTGCCGCAAGCCTGTCGTAAGACAGACTTCCCCTGCAGTTAGTACAACTCTGACTTCAGTGAAGGAGGATGGAGGGGCGAACTTTACGGGAGGTTCTCTCTCAAACCATAAAGGTTTGAGAGGTGAACCTGGGGGCTATTAAATTCTTTTTAACATGTCTACAATATGGGGATAAGTAATATTGAAGTATTACTATCCCTTTAAAACACTGCAAGCAGCTGTAATGGACATGGCACCCAGGCCTGATTTAAGATGATGTCTCTTGAAAAAAGACAAAACAGGCAAATTCATAGGGGCCATTAGTATTTTCTATACAGGGAAAGGCAAGTGAGGGCATTGTTAACAGAAAGTGTTGTTTCTCAATTGATAGTTTACCATAATATCTGTTAAGAGCATTGTTCTGGAACATGGCAGCATGGAGAACGCACAATAGTGCAGGGGGCTGAATAGGAGGATACTGCATTTCAGGGATAAAAGTTGCTTAGAACTGCTATAGGCCGTATTCACCAAACTAAAGAGGTGCAATTCTGGAGCAAACCAAGGGCATCAGAGGACAAACAAAATCCATATTGTTTTAAAATGCAAATTTTAACAACTGGAATGCAACCTTTACCATTTAAGCCAGTGGTTCTCAATCTTTTTTTGTTCGGGGCACCCCTAACACATAATCTAGAACATTCGAGGCACCCCTAACATATTTAATGTACTTTATCAAGGGCATAATGAAGGTACCATACATAAATATACAGTTATTATTAGGTCTTACAATCATAATAACAAGATTAAACATAACGTGCATAACAATTTCTATAAATCTTTATTTAAAAGTCAATTTTTGTTAGTGTTCATTGAAAACATGGGGCACCCTAAGTTGATGTCCGTGGCACACCAAAGTGCCACAGCACCCTGGTTAAGAATCACTGATTTAAGCGATTAAAAGGCCCAGTTATAACAATAGTCATTTACTTGTCCCTATGATGAGGTTGGTATGCATCAGAATTGTACCTTTTTAACCCTTCAAGAACCAGAGGAATATAAAATGCATTGTGAAGCATTGCAACGGCCCTTAAAGAACCAGTAATTTTTTTCCCAGAAAGCCTGTATGATACAGGACTATTCCTGCTAAGTAAATCAAGGGCACCCCGTGGATATTAGTTGTTTTATAACTAACTTCAACAGACAGGAAGTAACAACATCACTGACAGTCTGAACCCATTCTATGGAGGTGTGTTGTCAGTGACCCAACTATCCCATAAGATACCACAGAATAACTGTCTTTGTGGCCATTAGAGGCAGCTGAATGTTTAAAAGTTTAAATTGTAATTCTGGCAAGATGCATCTCCCTGCAATGGGAGTAGTCTTGTTTTATAGTAAAGGACCTACAATGTAAGTTTTTTTTTAAACCTTTAACCCTTTGAGTTTCCAGAGGGGATTCATTTAAAGGGATAAGCTTGCTGGATGCAGCCCTACATTCCTATTGTTGGCATTATATTTATATGCTCAGTGGAATGGGGAGCAACATCAGATGGCTAACAACCAGATATGGAATGGATATAAAAATAAATTAAAGGGACACTTAAATGCAAGGTAAATTCATACACATCACAAAAACCCCTGGTTTTAGACAACAACATTCTCCCCAGATCCCCTGACAATGAAAGGTCAGCATCACAGCATTTGTCTGCACATTTGTCTACAGCATACTGAATTCAAGCACTCACAATAACCAAGGCAATGCAGTTCTTGTCACATACCTGTTATGTTATCCAGATAGTACTGGTAAAGTTTACACTGAATTGCAGACATCCTAACAGATAAGACATACTCGTACTTCGGTGGTAGAAACTTTGTAAGCGCAGTATAGTCTCTTCTCTACAAGACAGGAAAAGACATCAAAATGAGGATTTTAATCTACCTTAAATCCTTTTCTCTTAGTACATACAGGTTACTGGTAACTCTGGGTAGGCAATTCGCCCCTTTAAGTAGGCAGGAACAATTCTAGAATTGATTGCAGGGGGTGAAGCCTACCTTCCCTCCTTGGCTGCAGCTAGCCAACCAGCTCCAGAAAGATCTGAGACACTAACTATTGACTAAATAGTGAAGGGAAAGACGACTCCTGTGAGCATGACCCCGAACAACCCCCACAGTCTGCCACAGAAGAGCCAAGCATGATCCCTAGACAGGGTGGGAGACCAGTAACCTGTATGGACTAAGAGAAAAGGATTTAACAGAAGACTAAAATCCTTTTTTCTGTCGTCCAATACAGGTTACTGGTAACAATGGGATGTCCAACCATTGAGTTTCCCAGTGGCGGGAAGTAAAGCAAGGACAAGGCACAAGGCCCCCAAAGTCACCAGTACAGATATGAACCATCAGATCAGAGATAGCCCAACAAACACAACTCAAGTGTCAACGGACACTGAACGGGGGGGGGGGGGGGGGGGGGGGTAATACCACCCCAGGAACTGTTACACAGTACACTGAACTAGAGCCAACGGGGCTCAAAAGAGAAGGAAGCACCAAGAACCAAAGGAAATCCTAGACAGGCAAGACTGCCTCCAGGATTTTCCTCCCAAAGCTGGCATCAGCCGATGCCAGCAGATCAACACGGTAGTGCTTGGAAAAGGTGAGTACAGAAGACCAAGTGGCCGCCTTGCACAACTGATCAGCAGAGGCCTGCTTCTTGTAAGCCCAAGAGGCCCAAATAGATCTTGTAGAACAAGTCGTGACCCTGAAAGGGTCAAGCTTCTTCCTCAGCTCATAAGCCTTACGAATAGTGGACTTGATCCAAGAAGCAATAGTCACCTTGGATGCAAGTCTTCCTGCACTAGGACCCACAGGAAAGACGAACGACACGTCTGATTGCCTGATAGACTCAGTGCGATGTACATAAAACTTGAGACAACGCAACACATCTAAGTAGAGATTCCTTTCTTTGTCAGAGGTGGGGTCAGGGCAGAAAGAGGGCACCACAGTCTCCTGATTGATGTGGAAGCCACAGACCACCTTCGGGATAAACTCCTGAGAAGTGCGAAGCACCGCCTTGTCCCTGTGAAACACCAAACAGGGTGGTTTACAGGACAGAGCATGTAACTCCGTGACATGGCAGACAGACACAATCGCCAGGAGAAAGGACATTTTCCATGTCAAGAGGAGTAGAGGAATAGTAGCCAGAGACTCAAATGGGGAGGGGGGGGGGGGTGCTGAAGAACACCCAAAACCATGTTAAGATCCCACTGAGGAGCAGGAACCTTAAAGGTAGGAAGAGCATGAGCAACACCCTGGAAGAAAACCTTGACATCAGGAAGGATTGCAATGCACCTCTGAAAGAAAACAGAAAGAGCAGACGTCTGAACTTTAAGGGAACTCAAACCGAGGCCCTTATCCACACTGTCCTGCAAGAAGGCCAGGACTGTAGGCAGGTCTAAATATCCTGAGACAGGTCCTTGTCAGCACACCAAGACAGAAAAGTCGACCAGACACGATGGTAGATCTTGGAAGAAACAAGTTTGCGGGCACTGAGCATAGTAGCCAACACCAGAAGAGAACCCTTTCTTCATCAATATTGAGGATTCAATTTCCAAGCCGTCAAAGCTAGCCGATGAACATCCTCTTTCCACAGGTAACCCTGTAGAAGAAGAACCGGCCGGTAAGGGAGCCAAAATGACTCCATCACAGACAGATCCAGAAGCTCCAGAAACCAAGACTGACGAGGCCAGTATGGAGCAATCAGAATAACTGGACAACGCTCCAGTTGTAATTTCGGTAACGCCCTGTAAAACACTGGGAGGGGAGGAAAGATGTATGCCAGAGGGAACAACAAAGGAATGGACATCGCATCTACCGCCAGAGGATCTCTCCACCGAGAGCAGAACCTCGGAACCTTCCTTTTGTGTCTTGTTGCCATCAGGGTCAATGTAAGGAAGAATCCATTTCTGAACAATGAGGTTGAACACCTCTGGGTGTAGCTCCCACTCGCCGCTGTCCACTGTATGTCGACTGAGTAAGTCCGCCAGGACGTTCTCCATGGCAGGAATGTGCACTGCGTAAATGGCAGTAACGTGATCTTCTGCCCAGAAAGGCAAGAAAAGGAAGAGACACGGATGTCTTCAGAAGGCCCAGCTGACCCTTGCACACCTGGATCACGAACCTCTGAAGCTCCCTGGTGTGCGCCACAGAAAACTGGATCACTTCTAGTGGAGATGAATTTTCCCACTAGAGAGGACAGCTTCTTGGCTGGAACTGGATCTTGAGCCAGAACCGTAGAAACCCTGTGGGCGATCTGGTGAGCCACCTCGTCCGTGAGGAACACCATGCTCTTCTGAGCGTCAAAGAGAAGGTCCAGGAAGACCAGACGCTGGCATGGGATAAGCTCTGACTTGTCCAAGTTGATGATCCACCCGTGATGTGCAAGAGCATGAATGAATTACTGAACCTGCTGATTAAGAAGTTCCGGAGAAGGGGCTTTCAGAAGCAGGTCGTCCATGTATGGAGTAACTCTAATGCCATTCCAGTGGAGGACGGACACTAAGGCTACCAGGACACTGTTGAAGACCTGAGGAGCTGTCGTCAGACCAAATGGAAGAGCTAAGAATTGAATATGTCCCGTTACAGGCAAACCGGAGATACTACCAGCTCTCTGATGAATGGCAATATGTAAGTATGCGTCCTGAAGATCCAGAGAAGCAAGGAATTCCCCTAGGGACATGGCAGCAATAACCGTCCATAGAGACTATTAATGATCCGGTCCGGGTCACAAAGGAAGCAAGATCCTTCAAGTCCAAAATGGATGACAACCGCCATCCTTCTTGGAGACCACAAAGAGGTTTGACTAAAAACCTATACCTCTGTCCTGAACTGGAACCGGCTCTAGAACATTCTTGTCCAGAAAAGCCTGAACAGCGCCGAACAGACGCTTTTCTCTGCACCCTGAGGTGTGTGAGAATGACAAAAGCAAAAGGGAGGAAGAGAGAAGAAAGGGATCCTGTACCCTACCGTCACCACCTGTAAAGCCCATGGGCCCGACACTGAACCCTCCCAAATGCTGTGATAGCGTCGCAGATGACCACCCACAGCAGAGTGTGAACCCGGCTCCGGTGAGTCATGTCGAAAGAGGCTTGGAAGCCTTGGAGGAGACCTTGGCATTCCATTATTGTTTGGGCTTGGAGGAGGTACACGGAGCTGAGGGAACCGTCTGGTTCGCCGGACGTGTCTCATTCTGAAAGGAACGAAAATACAGGTTACGTTTAAGCAGCAATTTCTTCCAGGGAACCAAGGGAAGAAGAGTACTCTTACCCCCTGTGGCCTCACTAATCAGATCCTTAAGATCTGGCCCAAACAAGGAGGTACCCTGAAAAGGTAGAGAGAGCAATGCTTTCTTAGAAAAAGTGTAAGCAGACCAGATCTAGAGCCAAAGAGCTTGTGTGGCCACCACAGACGTGGTGGAAACCCTAGCCACCAAATTGATGGCATCAAATAAGGCAGCAGACACATAGTGCTGTGCCTCAGAAACGTTGGTGAGAAGGCGCAACTTATCCGAAGTAGGAACATCCTGACGGACAGCCTGGGTGAGCTGTTCAGTTCAGACCGCAATGGCCCGGTTCACCCATGCAGCAGCGAATGCTGGATGCATGGCAGAACCAGCAGTGGCAAAATTGGACTTCAGGGAGACCTCAGGTTTCTTGTCAGTCAAGTCCTTCAGAGCGGACGCATCAGAGACTGGTATGGCAGTAGACAGACAGCCTGGAAATAGGAGCATCCACTTTGGGACGATAAACCCACTGAGTAAGCGCAGCCTCAGAAAAGGGATAAAGCCTGGCAAATTTCTTGGACACAGAGGGTTTCCTGTCCGGGGATTTCCATTCCTCAGACACAATGCGGTCAAGAGTGGGGTTAGGTGGAAAAGTAAGGGGCTTTTTAGGCTCCTGGAACACATCAGAGGGGTCAGAAGGAACCACCTGAACTAAGGGAATGTTAAGAGTAGTCATGACAGCCCTGATCAGGCCTTCAGCTGAGGGCTCAGGATCAGCCTCAAAAGGATCCCCAAAAAACTGAGAGGAGCCCACCGCAGAACATTCCTCAACATCTGAATCCATCAGCAGTCCCTCTTCGGAGGAATCTGACACGTCAGGTACTCCCTGAGGTTTGGGCAGGGAAGACTTGACTGAGGAGGGGGCCTGCCAAGAATGAAAGACCCCCTGTAACTGGGATGGAAAGAGTTGCAATGGGGACCTAAGGTCCCTAGTAGCAGCCTTGAACTCTTGCACCCAAACTGGCTCTAATGCATGGCTGGAGGTACCTGGAATACTTTCATGGACATCAGAACATGCTGGGCATAAGTGACTTGAGAATTCTGTAGGTAGCCCTGAGTGACAGGAAGAGCAATGCGCAATGGGGGATACAGATACCCCAGCCTCCTTAGTCTTAGGTCTGGCCCCAAGCTCCAGCGGTATAAACATTCTAACAGTGTCACATAACCTTACTGTATGAGAAATCATCCAATTATAGTGTGTAGGATTAAAGTTTCACCCCAGAAATCACTAAAATAAACTTATCTGGCAGGCGAAGGGTTAATCAGCAGAAGAGATAAGGAGAGTCCAAGCCCTGCATAGGATAATCATTCTGGAAATAGCACAAAATGGCTGCCGCGGCAGGAGTCAATCAGAAACGAGCACTCAAAGCAAGCTCTCATGGGAAATGTAGTTTTCCCAGAAAAGTACCCCAAACAGTGCCGAAGCCCCCTAGCACACCAGAAACATGAACCAGATGATAGAGCAGGGGCAGACAAGTAAAATGAGCCATCTCTGAAGTCACTAGGTTAAACGGTTGCAGAGATATGTCTCAAACAGTACAGTCCCATAGAAGTGAATGGAGAAATGGAGTCTATGCGGTAAAGCTACAAAATTGAGGGTGTAAACCTAAAATGCCTAAAACATCACTACAACATGTTAGGACACCCAAAAAAAACACTAAACCAGTAGGAAAAGTGTTAGAACCCCCCCCCCCCCCAAAAAAAAGAAAGACAATCCAGCAGCTAAAGGGTTAAGTTACCACATAAACCCTCTCCAAAACACCCAACAGACATACAGATGGACCCAATGAGTGCAGGAGTGTGCAATAGGAACTCCAAATGAAAACACCCCTGTGCGGAGGGGCACTGTGGGACATGTGGACCTGCAGCACTCATAGGGTTGCTCACCTTTCCTGCAGATCTTCTGTCTTCAGATCACCAGATTTAAAGAAGAAGCCTCAGTGGGCAACTCCTTAGGAAAGAACTTGTAGCCTAGATTTTCCCCCCAGGGCTTAAGGTGCACAAAAAGCACCTGGTCACTCAGCTATCCACATCTAAGGGCATTGTCAGTTATGGTAATCCGCCTAACGGCGGTATTCCATATCTAACAGAAAAATAAAAAAAGTTTCTAAAACTATAGCAAAACTGTTCTCTTGCCTGCGTTATCTTCACCAAGGAATACATTTTTCTGGAGCTGGTTGGCTAGCTGCAGCCAAGGAGGGAAGATAGGCTCCACCCCCTACAATCAATTCTAGAATTGTTCCTGCCTACTTAAAGGGGCGGATCGCCTACCCAGAGTTACCAGTAACTCAAACTGGACGACACAGAAACCCATGTTATTAGTGATCTTACAAAGAATTCATGTTCTGATCTATAGCAGAAGAATAAAAGACCATAGTTCTAGACATACAGTCCCACAACGTATGCATGGGGCAAGTGACTGATTAGGTGCATGTTCATTTACGTAAACTGAAGTCTATCTAAATAACTACACATGAAGTACAGAACTGTTATGTTGCAACTGTCAGTGATACACAAGGTCTTTGACCTGAAAATTTAAACTACAGCACTAAAAGGTTTAGAAGGGTAAACCACAAAAGGGTTTCAATCACAAATCTAAGATCTAACTTTTAGCTATTTAAGTAATTCATATTGGTTAGCAAAGATCAAAAAATAAAACGTTTTTGAAGTTAATACATAGTATGTGTGGTTTTGCTTGTATGTGAATGAATGTCTTATTTTATACCAAGTATTTTCCCTTTATTTGATGTCCTGATTGGTGTAACTCAGTGGTTCTCAATTTTTTCTCTTAAAGTGATAGTAATACTTCGTTTTATCTCTACTTTATTTTGTAGGCATTAGTAAAACACGAAGAACAATATAAGTCTCATCTCTGAAACCTTTATGGTTTGAGAGATATTCACAAGCAAAGTTTCCACTCCCGCCCCTTTTACCTAGTGTAAGCCATCTCTTCTCAGATGTGGAATCCAGTCCATAGACCAGACAGATAACAGCAGGGGACAATCTTCTTCCTATGAGAACAATGAAAGCCCTGTCCCCCTTGACAAGTTTTTCAGGTTTTTCCCTTATCTTAATTGAAGATTGTCCCTCTCTGCAATCTACCTGGGCACCTCCATTCTGATCTGGCTGAACAGTGTTACATCAGTAAAAGGGGCGGGAGGGGGATACCTTGTCATTGAATTACTCTTGAACTACAACTCTGACAGAATTGAAATAACACTCTCCAAAGTCCAAATTCTATGATTATTAGAGCTGCTTTTATTATGAAACATTACTATCCCTTTAAGGCACCCCTAATATGCAATCTTGAATATTTAGGGCACAACCACCATTTTATAGGTAACTTCACAAAGACAATGAAGGACACAACTGTTGAAAGTTTAGTTATTCTCAGATCTCTCAGTCAGAATTACATCTTATTGCACATAATTTTTATATATATCTATATATGGTTGCAAAGGATTAGCACTCACTCCAAACTATATTCAGAAGTACTGGGTGCTGCAGGTGGCACTATTTTTGAATTTCTTTTGGTTCTATGGAATTGATGATTTCTATCACTCTCTTCTTGTCTCCTTCATATATCATCACTGGCGGTAATTAAGTACACACAGGGAAAGGAGTTACAGTATATAATAATGTCACTAATCATTGTATTGTATGTTTGCTTGACAAATGTCCCAATTCGAGGACCAAAATGTTGCAGTCTTCTGTTCACCATTAAATTGGTTATTGTACTTTAAAATCTGTGAGTGCACAGCTTATTTACTGTATATCTATACATATTAAGGCTCTCAAATACCAAGGCACACTCGTTGAGAATCACTGGTATAACTGTTTTATAGTAAACCCCTGAACTGGTAACACTAGTTAATTATTTTCGACCACAAGGATATTGTGGCTGACGGTTGCTCAGAGTGTATGTTGTATACAGGAAGTTTACTTTAAGTGATAGTAATACTTAACATTCAATAGATTTAGTTCTGCAGATACTTAAAATAAATAAATAAATTTATTGCACTGTTTCTGATCTCCCAAACCTTTATGGTTTGGGAGATATCAGTCTGCTAAGATCCCCCTTCCCTCCCCTTGTGCTGACATTAGCTTCCAAAGTTAGACGGAGATCGCAGTCCATATACTGTCCTGCGGCTCTTCAGCAGAGCCATGATCACGGTAGTTACAAAGAAATACTTCATTTGAACGGTCTGCAACATGTGCTTGCAAACCAGACATGTTGTAGACCGTTCAAATGAAGTATTTCTTTGTAACTACCGCGATCACGGCTCTGCTGAAGAGCCGCAGGACAGTCTATGGACTGTGATCTCCCTCCAACTTTGGAAGCTGATGTCAGCACAAGGGGAAGGAGTGGAACTCTGCAGACTGATATCTCACAAACCATAAAGGTTTGGGAGATCAGAAATGGTGCAATTAATTTATTTTTTAAGTATCTACAGAACTAAACCTATTGAATGTTAAGTATTACTATCACTTCAACACTTTGTTACAGGCCCATGGGCTCCTGATGAAACTGTGTTAAGCAGAGAAATGCTAATCAAAAGATTAAGTGTACAGGTTCTGGTCCTGAAGCATCTGCCGAAAACAAGTCCACCTTAACCTCCAAATATATAGAAATATAACATCCAACTACAGAAAACAGAAGGGGCTATAACTGATAAGGGGTGAACTGCTCAATGTGGATCACAAATTTTTTTTTTTTAATATTGAGTGTGCGTGTAAACGTTCATGTGTCAGCAAAACCCTCCTGGGCACTGAGATTGGGAAGACTATCACCTGCCAATCTGACCTGCACATGCTCTATAAAAAGAATACAAATGTACGGTTAGAATTTTACAAGCCATCAGCAGGAGAAAGGACAAAACACTGCAAAAAGGGAGAGAGATAAAATGGCTAGAAGGGCAAATATGCAGGAATTTGTATGAAAAAATGTGCTGAGTCCGTGAAACAATAAAAATGTCAAAATTGGATTTGCAGTGTACCTTTAAAAGGGATAGTAATACTTCGTTTTAACTTTATTTTGTAGGCATTAAAAAAAACATGAAGAACGATATAAGTCTTCTCTCTCAAACCTTTATGGTTTAAGAGATATTCACAAGCAAAGTTTCCCCTCCCGCCCCTTTTACCTAGTGTAAGTCATCTCTTCTCAGATGTGAATCTGGTTTAAGACCAGACAGATAACAGAAGGGGACAATCTTCTAACAGTGAAAACAATGAAAGCAGTGCCCCCCTTGACAAGCTTTTCAGGTTTTTCCCTCATCTTAACCCTTTGAATGCCAGAGTGGTACGCAACGCATTGTAAAGCAATGCGTTGCGTACCACTCTGGCACTCAAAGGGTTAATTAAAGATTGTCCCTCTCTGCAGTCTACCTGGGCACTTCCCTTCTGCTCTGGCTGAAAAATGTTACATCAGTAAAAGGGGCAGGAAGGGGAGACTGTCATTGAATTACTCTTGAACTACAACTCTGACAGAATTGAAATAACATTCTCCAAAGTCCAAATACTATGATGATTAATTAGAGCTGCTTTTATTATGAAACATTACTATCCCTTTAAAGCTGTCTGGTACAAAAAAAAAAAAAAAAAAAAAATCCATAACAGATGAAAACCAATTTCTGTGGATGGCAGTTCTCGACAGATGGTTCACAATTTCCCAGGAAGCTTCTTGAGCATGTAAGGAAGTAGTGGGCAACTGCTCATTGACTGCAATTCCCACAAACTAGCTTAACCCTTTGAATGCCAGAGGGGTACACAACGCATTGCTTTGCAATGTGCTGTGTCCCACTCTGGCACTCAAAGTGTTAAGATGATGGACCTGTTAAATAGCTGAGGAAAACATCCAGTACAGGGTATATCTATCCCAATTAGTATATAAACTGGACATTACAGCAATATGTAAACTGTCAAATAAACCAGCCACCATAAACCAAGTGTTGCTTTCTAGCACAGGAGGACTAGATTTGTGCTGACTACACACCTGTAACTCAGCAGAGTCTGTATTGAGCGCACTTTTGCAGTGTCATTCAATATCTAGCAACCATGGCAGTTGCTTGCTTTGCCTAATGGGAAATCCATAGTAACATAGTAGATAAGGCTGAAAAAAGACATGCGTCCATCAAGTCCAGCCCATGCCAATAACACCACTGTTGATCCAGAGGAAGGCAACAAAAAAGCCCTCTGGAGCAATTTCCAGTGTAGGAGGGGTGTGTGTGTGTGTGTGTCAAATAGTTCCCCGGCTCAATATCCTATTTGCTTTGAAGCAATCTGTCATAACTGTCAATATTGTTCTGTGCTAGACAGGCATCCATTGCTTTTTTTGAATGCAGTTACATTATCTGCAAGCACAACATCCCGAGGCAAAGAATTCCATAGCCTTACCGCCCTTACTGTAAAGAATCCCTGCCTGTGTTTTAGTCGAAAGCGCCTTTCCTCAAGTCTTAATGGATGACCTCTTGTTCTTAGCTCAGCTCTTTGCATAAATAATTCATTGGATAGTTCTTTGTATTGACCTTGAATGTATTTGTAAATGGTAATCATATCACCCCTTAGACGTCTCTTTTCTAATGTAAACAAACCCAATTTGGCTAGTCTCTCTTTGTAACTCAGATCCTCCAATCCCTTTATCAGTTTTGTTGCACGTCTCTGCACCTTTTCCAGTTCAGTAATGTCTTTTTTTTAGAAGACGCGCCCAAAATTGTACTCCTTATCCTAGATGAGGCCTAACCAAGGATTTATACAGAGGTAGGATAATATTGGCATCCCTTGCTTCTACACCTCTTTTTATGCAGGCTAGTACTATATTTGCTCTTGCAGCAGCTGAGTGACTCTGCACACTGCTGTGAAGACTATTGTCTATCAGTACACCTAAATCTTTCTCTAATGAGGATTTCCCAAGTTGTTTCCCATTTAGAGTATATGTAGCAAGTTTGTTTCTACAACCCAAATGCATAACCTTACATTTATCTACATTAAATGACATCTGCCACTTTTCTGCCCATTCACTTAGTTTATCTAAATCCTTCTGTAGGGAAAAAACATTGAGCTCTGTATGTATTTCCTTACATAGCTTAGTGTCATCAGCAAAGATTGAGATGCTACTTTCAATTCCCACTTTAAGATCATTAATAAACAAATTAAAAAGCATTGGGCCCAGGACTGAACCCTGCGGCACCCCACTTATAACCCTAGACCAATTTGAAAAAGTTCCATTTACAGCAACTCTGCCATCTATCATTTAACCAGTTCTCAATCCATGTACAGATACCACCACCCAAACCGAAGCCTTTTAATTTATGCAGTAACCTGTTGTGAGGCACTGTGTCAAAGGCTTTTGCAAAATCCAAGTATACTACATCAACAGCAATTCCCCTGTCCAAATTACTACTCACTCTTTCATAAAATGCAAGTAAATTAGTCTGACATGATCTGTTCTTCATGAAACCATGCTGATTCCTACTAATGATATTGTTTGTCTTCACATAGTTCTGAATACTGTCAGTTAATAACCCTTCTAGTATCTTACCCACTATGGAAGTCAAGCTCACAGGTCTATAATTTCCTGGTTTGGATCTTGCTCCCTTTTTAAAAAATGGAACTACATCAGCTTTCCTCCAATCACAGGGCACTATGACTGATGAAAGCAAATCAATAAATATTAAGTATAATGGTTTTGCTATTACTGAACTAAGTTCCTTAAGTACCCTTGGGTGTATACCGTCCGGTCCAGGAGCTTTATTCACTATAACCCTTTCCAGTCTCTTTTGGACCTTGTCCTCAGTAAGCCATGTAGATGTTGGAGGAAATTCCATGGTTTTGTCTGTTTGCCCACAGCTTGTCATTTCTGCTTCCTTTGTATATACTGAAGCAAAGAACGTATTTAGGGTGTCACCCATAGCTTTATCCTCACTAATCAATTCACCTGTTTCAGTCCTAAGAGGACCAATATCAACCTTAACTTTTTTGTTGTTAATATACTTGTAGAATTGTTTAGGGTTTTCTTGCTCTCATTTGCAATGTTTCGCTCATTTTCTATTTTAGCTAGCTTAATTGCTTGTTTGCAGATTTTATTACATTCTTTATATTTTATATTTGTACTCAGAGGTTGCAGACCAAAATTCTTGGAGCCTCATCTCACACAATGCTAGAAAAATATACTGTATGTATTAGTGTAACAAAGTTCCACACACCTGGACACATCCAGCTAACATCTCATACAGGATGTGAGCACGCTTCTTCATCACTCGCACATCAACCATGGTAGAGTCTGCACACTGCCCATTCTGGATAGGGTTTATAAAACGATTTCGGAATTCTTTTATGGAACCAAGCAGATTTTCTTTGATGAAATTCACCATGCAGTGATCTAGCAATAATAAAGAATATCAAAGGGTTATAATTTAAATTTGAAAAAACAAAACAAAGAACAAAAAAAATTATATATATATATATATATATATATATATATATATATATATATATTTTTTTTTTTATATATATATTTATATATATTTATATAAGAGAGTTGATATCTTGAAAGCTTGTCTTATCCCTTGAATACCAGAGTTCTTCACAACACTTTGCAATGCATTTTGTACCCCTGTGGCACTCAAAGGGTATATTATATATTAAAGGGCTTATAATTTTAAGTCCTTTGCTACTAGCCAGACCTGAAAAGTTACTCGCCACTTCAAGCTAAAACATACCCACCAGGGCTGAATTTCTACTCGCCAGGGCTAAATTTTCACTCGCCATTGGCTAGTGGCAATTTTGAGCCCTGATATATTATATATACATATACACATACATATATACATATATACACACATACACATACATATATACACATACATATATATATACACACATACACATACACACATATACATACATATACACATATACATACATATACACATATATATACAAGCATCTGAGAAAAAGTTATATATCAACTAAGATTAAACCTGATACAGATAGTTAGAAATTCAGATGTATAGTATTACATGACAGGGGGGTACAAAGCCATACCCTATTTATCCATAACTGGACCTGTCCTCTGCATCATCATCCTCCCTACTATATAGGGTATGGCTTTGTACCCCCCTGTCACAGGACTTACCAGATTTTAGTTTTGTGATCTGGTTTAATTGATCTTTATGATCTGGTTTGCTTTACAAGATATTAATTTATTGAGTTAGTCATGTAATACTATACATCTGAATTTCTAACGATCTGTATCAGGTTTAACCTTAGTTGATGTATATATAACTTTTTCTCAGATGCTTGTCAGCTGGTTAGCTAATTATTACCTTACTATGTACATATACAGCATTGAATTTTCATGTACACATTCTTATTACAATATCGGAATCTTTTATTTTGAATCAAGTTTCCTCTATACTGCCATCATGACTATAACCTGATTTACCGAGATTTAATTTTTTCTGTTCATTCATAATTTCGGCTATGGGTACTTCGGGTTGTATTTCGCTATATCCGTACTGACTATTTAGTCATTTAGATTCAGACATTTACAAAAGCTCTGTCTAGTAATATCTGTGCACACAACGGATATACCGGCACACATATAGTTAAATATGGTGTTTACGCTTCATCACGTATACTTGCTCTGTATTTCTACATTGTTGCAATACTACCCAACACTGTTCTCTCATCTTTGTGTTCATTATTTGATATACATATTATGTGGTTTATTCGTGGTCTTTGATTTCGATATAATTCACTATCTCACTGTTATGACCTGCATGTGAAAGTCCTGTTTAGAATGTTTCTGGCTCCGTTCTACTCAATAATTAATTTAGACATTGTGAGACCTTTTTTTTCATTGAATACATTATGTCTGGGCTTGTAACATCATTGGCTGCGGCAGTTGGCGTCGGTCGTACGGACTGACGTCACCATCTTCCCGCGGGCCACGAGTAAGTTTCTCTGCATGTCTATAAACGTCATAGTTGCTGGTAATATTGTCTTGATAAAGGTCCGTGTTAAGGACCGAAACGTTGACCCTGTATATGCATAATTGCTTATTAAATTCTTCATGATAAGACCCACTGGTGCTGCCTCCCTTTCCTTGAATGTGTATTTTCATCTTGAGGACTGTGCACCTGGGCATTTAAGGATCACTAAGAGTGAGTGCCTCCATCTCACGTCATTATATATATATTTATTGCTTCAACACACAGCAACCAGGTAAGACTTGCACACAGAGGTTCCACTTCATCCTGTACTCTAACTGGACAGAAAAATGGATGATGGGCTGAACAGGAACAAACTCTGGCTCTCCAGCTGATTAGGCATTACAATTTCCATCAACCTCAGGCGGCAGGTGGCCTCCCACGGATAATGGGACTTCAAGTCCAGAAAGAGGTGGAGAACTAAAAGTTGCTCTCTTGCCTATTAGTAGTATGCCGCACTCATGACTAGCAGGTAACAAAGGGATGGGGTGGTAACACAACTTGCACAATGTCTGAAGGATTTGGATGCATTTTTATAAACATGTCCAAACAACACTTTAAAAGATCTACTTTGGAAATCATGAAGTGTTCAAGAGAGGCTCTGGTAGAACATAAAATATATAGGATTACTTGTGATCTCTTAGGGCTATTGAACAAAGGCAACAGAAATAGTAAGTGTCCCACGACACATTTTCATTATTTATGTTCTGTGTTCTCCAGTGGTTGTGGGTATGAGTGAGTGTATAAGCCAGTGAGATAGCTTAGTGGTAAGTTCCCTGACTATGGAGCATATTCAAACTCAGGGTTGCAGGTTCGAATCCCGGCAGGGTCAACTCAGCCCTTCATCCTTTTGAGGTTGATAAATGAGTACCATTGATTGGCTAATATCTATTATTTCAGCTGCCGATTTGGTTAATTCCGAGAGCGTGCGCTGAAAGCACTTTGAGCCCCACTGGGAGAAAGACGCTATATAAATACTAGTTATTATTATTATAAAGTTGCAGCATGTTGAACTATAGGGTATTTACGAATGGAAACGGTCTCCAGTGTGAAAGGAAACAGTCCAGCAGATTAGTTTCTTACAAAGTCACATATAACTATCAAAGCTGCATGGATGTCACCAGTGTGAAAGGGAACTTGGTTTGGTGATACAATGTAAACAACTGCAATATCACTGGTATAGCGCTTTTAAAGGTAACGGGGAAGGAAACCACACCTTTTATATATGTATAAAAGGATAAGTGGGCTAATTCTGGGACAATCCAGTTGTATCAAGTGGAAAAAATAAAACGTGTTCTTTATCTGAATGGTGCTTAACTCCCTTGAATGCAACAGGTCTTCAAAGTGCTTGGGGATGTGTTGGAGACTTCAAGCAATCAAGGGGATAAAAGCTCAATTTTATTCAATGGGAATTTCAACTGTTCCCTGTGGTGCAGGGGTATACCCTAGAATTAATCCAAACGTGTCTTTATATTATACACGTCATATATATCTATCTATATCTCCTGTATTCTTTAATTCACATGGTAAGAATGAATAGATATAAGTGGATATATGTAGAAGTGTAGCAGACAGGAAGATGCACTAGACAACTTACATTCCACCAGGTTATTTTGCAGTGGAGTACCAGTAAGGATTATCCTCCTCCTAGATCTTATGGAGTTCATGGCCTTGGAAATAGCAGATGCTTCGTTCTTTAGGATGTGCCCTTCATCACAGATCACAAAATCAGGACCTAGGAATAAAGCAGATTAAGACTTGTTACTTACCATACATCAGTGATAAAACAAGTGTGTGCATTTTTATACAAGGGCAGCTCGTAAATGGCAGAAAAGGAAAAATTTTTTCACTTGCAGATTAATCCTTTTCTCTTAGCCCAGTTGACGGATGCAATGACCAGTGGGGAACTGAGACCTCCATCAGAAGGCAGGGTATTTGATGAAACTCTTCCCACGTTTTGCCCAATATAGCCCTCCCAACAGCCAAACAGTTTAGTTAACTTATAGCAAAAGCAGAGGTGTAAGAATAGAATAGTCAAGAAAAACTTGGCAGGGCACTCCACCACGAGATAAGGCAAAGTTCTCTCTGGGTCGGATGCTATTTATCCCTTCCCTGGACTTAAAAAAAAAAAAAAAAAAAAAGTATTTATCCGTAGTTTCTATAACATTAACTGAGGGATACAGGGATTAACCGGATGTCCCAAAAACACAAGCTGGGGGGAAAAGCTAAAAAACAGTTGCCTGTAAAACTTTGCAACCAAAAATGGAATGAAGGCAAAAAGATTAATCTGTATTGTGTAAAAGGTATTAACCGATAACCAGGTAGCTGATTTGCAGATTTTATCTGAAGGTTGAGGTTTCAAGGCTCAAAATTCGAAGTAAATGAATAGAATGGGATGTGATTCCAAATGGAGCTTGGTGCAATTTAAGATAGGCTTGTTTACTAGTCCATTTAAGTCATATTACAATTGTGGTTTTGGAAGCAGGTCTGTCTTTCCTGGCATCTTCAGGGATAGCAAACAGAAAACTGTTTGTCTAAAACATTCAGTTTCTTATAAACAGTATGACATCTGACTGCATACAAACTGTGAAGGTGATCCGCTGATTATGATTTAGGGTTTAAGGAGGGAAGTACAATTTCCTAATTGCTGTAGAAGAAAGAAAACTTTTGGTTTAAAACCATTTTATGCTGACAAAAGTGTACTGGGATTTGAAAGAAAGCGCCAAGTTCTGAAAATTGCCTAGCTGAAGAAATACAACTGATAAGGTATTACACATGAAATCCTTGCTAGACACCAAAGAAAAGGTTTGAAGGGTGTTGAAGAGCATCCAATTCCAGATATGTGCTCTATGAGGAGTGATAATGTGAGTGACACCTGCAAGAAAATGTCTGACCTTCAAGAATCATGGAAATCTTTCTTAAATCAAATAGATACAGCAAAGATTTTCACTCATAGTGCTTGCTTTCAAACCTTTAAACCAAGACCAGCATGCAAAAAGCCCAGCATATAGGGAAGTTTAAACTCTAGAGGACCAATTTTATTTAGATCACAAAATGCAAAACTGAATTTCCATCTTACAAGCTTTCAACACTGTTTGGACAACTGGATCTCAAACATTTGAATCCTCAAGATTTGAGTCTCAAGCTATGAGCCATCAAGACAGAGTTGGATAGCCTAGAATGCTGGATGGATCCTTGAGTGAGCAGATCCATTAGCACAATGGAGAACCTAATAGGTGCATTACAGAGTGGAATACACTCTGCTTAATCTCCCAGTTGTCAGGATCCAAGTGTTGGCAACTGAGAAAGTCTGCCATAATGTTTCTACATCAGATATGAAAAGCAGAGAGGGTTAGAAGGTGAGCCTCCATCTAAAGAAAGATCAGTCTAACCTCAGACCACACAGACACACTTCTTATCCCTCCCTGGCAAATTATATAGTGCTTTGCGGTTGTATTGTCGGACTGGATCTGCCCCGGAGATAACTGAAGGGACTGATACCAGAGCTGCAAACCTAGGTGTACAAGTACAACCTGAGAAACCTGGTGAGACAATGACAGTCTTGTCATCTGGAAGAAAAAACCTTCCAGATAAAGGTGTTAAACCTCATACCAAGTGGAGGACCTGGGATGGAACCAGAGATAAGCTCCTGAAATAGAGAACCCAACCTATGTTGCTCCAGAATTGACACACAAGTCTGAATCTGAAGTCACAAAGTCTCCCCAGCGAGAGGATGTGAGCCTACAGAGCGGTCATTTGTAAAAACCTGAGGAGCGAAAGCCATCCCAAAATGATGGACAGTAAACGTAAAAATAATATTTGAATACAAACCACATGAAGCACTGATGATCTGAAAAAATGGGAATCTGCTGACACACATTTATATCTAGGGAAGCCAAAAATTTCCCAGGGAACATGGAAGCACTGGCAAACAGCACGGACTCCACCCTGGATACACGGAGTAAGCAGGAAACGGCTGAAACGGCTTCTAAAACCAGACAACTTCATTTTGGGATAGCAAGGAACTCTGGATATGAAAAGGTGATGTGGGAGAAGGTACTTTAAGTCTATGAGGTACCTTTCCTAAATTACCTGCAAAACTCATTGGTCCACCACAGTAAAGGCCCATGCGTAGTGGACAACCTATCATTTCAGGTCAGAAATCAGACACCCGCGAGTCAAGCGGAGGTGTGCTAGTAAGCTTTGGGCTTCTACCCAAGTTTTTTGCACGACCAGGCCTGCATGAGTTTCACGGTGAAATGTGTCTGGGTTGCTGAGGGAATCAGCACCCTGAGCACATACTGACAGGCTACCTTGAAGCCATGCTTAGGATAAAACTGAGTCAGCACAGTACTCTTACCTCCAGTTAAATGACTGATGACATTTGCCAATTCCAGACCAAACAACGTTTACCCACAAAAGGAAGAGATACCAGAAACCTCTTAGAAGACTGGTCAGCTGACCAAATCTAAAGCCAGAGTTTGACACGGGCCATAAAGAAAGCCAAGGCCTACCAGCTTCAGGAAGATATATATAAGCACTCACAGAACAAAGCTCAAGTCCCACACAGGAGTGGGATCCTGAGAGACTGTTGAAGCATGAGCTACTCCTTGCATGAAAGTGTGCACATCTGGCAATTAGGTCATATGCTTCTGGAAAAAAGAGCTGAAATCTGGACCTTAATAGAACTAAGAGTAAGACCTCTTTGAAGACCATTCTGAAGAAAGGCCAAAATGACCAGAAGAAGAAAGGTTGCACTTGAGACCCTCAACACCCTAAGGTATGCCTTAGATGAAACAAGCTTACGAGCCTTCAACATAGTGGCAATGACAGTCAGAAAATTGAACACTCTTCCTCAGGATGATGGTATTAACAGCAATGCCATCAAAGCCAGCTTCTCAACTTCTGGATGACAGCAGACCCTGAATCAAGAGGTCCGGATGCAAATTGAGCCCAATGACTACCAGAAATCCAGGCACAACAGGGACAGAACGATATGAGCCTGCTCCATTCAAACTTTCCTCATGACCCTAGTAATCAGGGGAATAGCAGGAACATGCACACCAGAGGAATATGCCATAGAATGGCCATGTTAATAAAAGCTAGCGTATCCCAGGACTTGACACAGAACTGAGGCACCTTGTAGTTCAGCAGAAAAGCAATTAGGTCCACCTCTAGGAGACCCCATAGTCAAATTTTTGAGTTAAATATGCTCTGACTGAGACCATAATTGCCGGGAACCAGTGGCAACTGAAAATCTGCCACAACACTGGCTACTCCAGGAATGTGAATGGTGGAAAGAGCTGGAATGTAAGCCTTTGCAAACATGAGAATCAGACGAATTTCAGCCCAAGTGGCAGCAGACCAGGTCCATCCCCAGCAACAGATGCAAGCCAACTTGGAAGAATTGTCTGACTGGATCGGCATCAGGGTTCCCTGGAGAGACCGAGAATAATATCACAGAGCTAGACAAATCACCCCAAGCTCCTGAACATTTATGGACAAATAACTTTTTGCTCTGTTCCAAAGATCCTGAGCAGCTCGAGGTCCCAGAGTTGGGTCAGTCATAATTAAATTTGGGCTAACCAGTGGCCGTTCTAAGGACGGAGTAGATTTCTGAAAGCCACCAAAGGTCTACCTTCATCTTACAGAACAGACACATGACTTGAAAGGTAACACTGTTGTATGAACCAATTTCGGAGAATTTCCAGCAGCAGTTCCCACTTAAGAAACGGAGTAAAGACTAGGTAGCCAAGTACCTTTATGTACTTCTGCACCATTGCAGGTGAATGAGATACAGCCCGAGTCACCAGAACGGGTGGCAATCTTGTCATCCAATAGAAAAAACCTTCACCTGAAGAGTGTCAAAACTCATACCAAGAAAGTGAAGAACAATGGTCTGAACCAGAGCTGATTTATTGAGGCTGAGACCCAAGTAGAGTATAGTTCTAGAATGTACACACAAGCCTGAAACAAAATATGCTAGGTCTCCTCTGAAGGAGTCTTTAGAAAAGAAAAGCCGTCCAGACAGTCAAAGAGATCCCTTAAGAGCAGTGCCTCCATTCTCTGTCCCCCATACAGTGTCTCCCATCTTCCCCCCAGCTCCACCACCTCCCAGTGTCTCCATCCTCAGTCTTCCCTCAACTACCAAGCAATGTCTCCATCGTGTAATCAAATACCCCCACCCCCACTGTAGTCTCCCCATCCTCAGTCTTCCCCCACCTTCATGGTGTCTCCATTCTGTCTTCCCCTTCACCTCCCTTTCAGTGTCTTCAGCCTCCATCTTCCCCAACCCATTGTCTCCATTCTCCATATTTCCCCACACCCATGCAGTCTCAATTCTCAGTCTTCCCCAACGCAATCTCTCTATTCTGCCTTTCCCCGCCACCCACACAGTGTCCATTTGCCACAACAAAATCTCTCCATTCTGTCTACCAGTCCACATTGTTTTCACCAGAGGTTTTGCACACCTGTTAAACAATATTAGCAAATAATAAACGCCAAGAATAAAGATTTACCTTGCTTCCTTTTTCAGTGAGATAATGGGCAAATCTAGACCACAGGCTTGCTACAGAGACTTGCGTTAGGGCTCTTTCACACAGTTCACTGTGTAGCACTATTTTTTTCTACCATCCCTGTTTTGGCATTTCAGTTAGAATATAGCAAGGTCCCACTCACTCATTAGAAACAGAAGTGATAAGAGAGCAGTAACGTGATTCCTATTCTAATTCCATTGAAATCCAGACTACAAATCTTCCTTATCCCAACTATGGAAAGTTGCAGCATGCTCAGCGTCTCTGCAATTGTAGCTTATGTGGCCCTTTTGATATGCCCCCTCAGGACAAAATGATCACAACTAGTGCATTTTCCCCCCCTGCTTTTCAGTAAATGAAAAAAATGTCAACCATGCGTACAGGGAGCAAAGTAAACAGATTTAAAGTGAGGCTGCAGTAAAATGTAACCCCTTAATTACTTTTTCCATTATAGCGAATGACTTCCTGGACTTACCAGGTAAGTCGTCTGTGACTAAGGGGTTAAAACATTAGACTGTTGAGGCTGCAAAAAGCCAGAAGCCATGAAATGGCAGTTGAAAAGTAAAGGCATTATGTTTTTTTTGCATTATAATTAACCTGTCACTCAAACATAGTTAAAGAGGCAACGTCTCCTACATGGAAAAACAATTTTCTTAATTAAGAATGCCTTGGAGAGTTTATACTAATCTTAAATTGCTTCAAAAAAGAAAAAAGAAAAAAAAGTAGGATTCTCATTTTGACACAGCTAAATTATATTTAAAAGGTATCTATACAATGCATTATTAGAGGTCAGTTTCTCTTTATTATCCTCAAGCTGTTAACAGAATAGAAATGTTTATTAATTTTCATGATTTGTCTCTTTTACATTGAAAATGAACAACATTGCAGGCTATCCTGGTCCTGTGAAAGTTAAACAAGTAATCCTGATTACCTCTGCCCTCCCCATTAACCCCCCAAGTCATTAGAAAACATTTTATCTTTATTTAATAAAGTTCTTCTGCTCCAGCTGGAAGTGTTAATGCAAAATCTTTGCAACATTAGCACCGGATAACTGCTAACCACATACTGATATCCAAAGCCTGCGCAAGTTAGGACTCTGCTACACAGAGTCATTAGGAAGAATCAAGCTGTGCTTTTTATACCTTCACACAACCCCAGGAGCAAGTGTTCCGGAGAAGGGAAGCATTTTTCTGTTTTATGACGTGCAAAGTAGTTAGATACTTTTGACTACTTGGAGTGGCCACAGATGATAGAAAACATGGACTTCTGAAGCATTCTGTCAGTGGAAGTATAAAGCCCAAAGCCTTCAGGCTTACGTTAAACACAAGTCAGCACAACAATGCACAAGTTATTAAAATAGAAATCAAAGGAGAGTGCAATAAAGACCAGGGTTATTATCTTGGTGAAAAGAGAAGTGACATACACTGCTAACACAAACCAGCAAAGGAGCGCTAGTCAATTAAGTTCACAAGAAGATGCGTGCACACACACTACCCAAAGTTCTGGGCAATCGCACAGTAGAGGAGCCCCGAGACCTGATATTAGAAGTACTGGTTCAGAACCTCATCACAGTTGATGTTAACAGATAACTAGATCACTTTGATTAACCAAATTATCTTGCATCTGGAAAATGCTAGTTTGCTTTCAGGAACAACGCAGCAATGCTTTTAAAGGGAAGGTAATGTTTCACAATGAAGGCAGCGCCAATTAATCTTAATAGTATTTGGGCCATGGAGAGTGTTATTTCAGTCCTGTCAGAGTTGTAGTTCAAGAGTATCTGAATGATAAAGTATCCTCCTCATGCCCCTTTTACCTAGTGTAAGCCACCTCCCCTCAGATGTGGAATCTGGTCCTGGGACCGGACAGCTCACAGCAAGGTACAATCTTCTTACTTTGAGTATAAGGAAAACCCTGTCCCCCTTGACGAGTTTTTCAGGTTTTTCCCTTTGCTCACTGAAGATTGTCCCTTTCTGCAATCCATCCGGTCACTCTTGCTGCTCTGAGGTGAGCAAGGTTACATCACTAAAAGGGGCATGAGGGGGATACTTTATTAATCAATTACTACTCGAACTACAACCAGCTATTGAAATAATGCTCTCCATGGCCCAAATACTATGAAAATTAATTGGAGCTGCTCTTATTGTGAAACATTACTATCCTTTAACTAACAGTACAAAATACTAGTATATACTCAAAATGTGACATCTGGTGATTATTAACCTCTTAGATATCACTAGAATCCAAATCATAAAACCATATGGGTGCCAGACAGCCACAACCCAATACAATCATACCAAACTGTCACCTTGAATTTTTTTCCCACACATCTGAAAATTCAATTCATAAAGGTCTGTGTGTCATGTTACCCAAAAGTACAGCAGATGTGCAGTATAGGAAACAGTCAGACATTTCAGGGGAAATTGAAAGTCTTACAGTGCAGCCCAGTGCTTCAGTCTTCTGTTTTTGTGTTTGTTGTTTTCAACAGTGCTTAATTAGCATATGAAATATTACAAAATTCACAGAAAAGCTTAAGTAGCATATAAAATTTAAATGGTACATCAAGGGTACCACAAACAGCGTATATTATCATACAGTAGCAAGTATGAATATCTCTAACTACTTTTGCTGAATTTTTGGCCAATGTGACACACACACACACACACACACACACACACACACACACACACAGGCAGTTTTTGATAAAATGTTCAAATATACAAAATTGAATCAAGGTGACAGTGCCACATTATTTAGTAATAATTTGCTTAGATAGTGCTCTCCTCTTGCCAAAATACACTATAAGGTGGTTCTCATTGGGGGTGTGCAAATAAATCAAATAACCCAATTGTGACACAGACAACAACAGCCGCTGGATATCCCAAGGATGATATGATATAGTCCTAAAACAGCTTGGAACAACAGGCTGCACACTCCAGCATTAGAGCGACCATTATGAGGATATTCATTAGATTTCATCACATCTGCTTAAGTACATTGTTAGAAGAAAGCACTAAAGGGGAGGATGGGGGCAGAACCTGTGGGACTTTTTTGCAAAGAATGTATTAAGGCAAAAATGGTCAATAAAAACCGGTCGAAGTTTCCTATAAAAAGGAAGATTTTAAAGCGCAACTACCACCCTCCAAAACTGTCCCATATAATTACCTATTTGGCGACTATCCGCTCAGTAGCGCTAGTTGCCATATTTCTTACCGTGTTGATGAGAATGAGACACCACTCTGGGACTGAGAGGCAGGACGGAGCGCAGACATCTTTGCGTAGTGACGTCTGTGCACCTGCTCTGTCAGTCCCAGCATGCTCTAGGAGGCGTTGCTAGGAGCCGTTGGGCGCCAAAAGCTTCTGGCTCAGAGGGTTAATAAACTAAGACAAAACTGACAAGCTAAGAAGTGTGATCATAAGTAGTGTTTGGGACACAGCCTAGAAGAGAATAGAAAGGATATAAATGGATAGACTGGCATAACAACCCATGTAAAACGTGGGTACCCAACGCTCTGGCACTCAAAGGGTTAGAGAAACATGGAGAAGTTTTAAAAACTTGAATGCCCTCAATGAGCTAGTACTTGCAGTCACAAATGATCCGTGCTAGGGGGAAATACAGGCAAACCGCAGGCGCTAGTTGTTCTGAATCCTGGAAGATAGAGACATGCTGCAGTAATGAAAATTCGACCTTGATCAGGCTACGTGTGGTGCGTGCGACAGTGCGCAATTTATGTTGTGCCCGTCATGGGGCCAATCCGTTTACTGTACGCCAGATAAGATCATGCCACGGGCACTTAGGTTTACCATTCTATGGGGGCATATAACGTGCAATTGGCGGCACACAAGACAATGGCACTTCACAAGTGCGGGCAGAAACCTTGAAGAGAGATTTACACTGTGCACAACGGGACTGAGCCTCAAAATTGGAACTGTCAGGTGTACATTGGAACAGTTGGCAGCTATGCAAAACACACAGCACAAATGCATTGTAAACGTGTGTTAATGATCTTTTTCACTAAATTGTTATGGAGTAAAATGGTGGGTTACAAATGCCCATGTGAATGAATATAGCCTAACAGGCCAGGACTTGTGAATTTCCAAGCTTAAGCACAATCGAGAATTAAAATCAAAGAATACAAAAAAAATAATAATAAAATTTTTATATATATATATATATATATATATATATATATATATATATATATATATATATATATACACACACAATTTTTTTTTCTTTTTGTATTCCTTGTCTAAGCAAGCACACTATTAGACAAGGGGATAAACATATGAATGAAAAATAATACACACTACTCACAGCGACTGCTGAAATATATTGATTTATCAAGCTACATAGTAGTATGGTTTGCAACATGTGTTTATGTATATGTTTGTGCTTTCTGTATGTAACCACTTAATGACCCGCAGTCTGGGGAATTTACTTTGACCAAAGCAATGCACTGGAGACCTCTAGAATTCAAGGGGTTAAAATCCCTATTTAAATCCATGGGATTTTTTTTGTTTTTTTCCCCCTATAGTGCAAATGGTTTGCCCCAGATATCCTCCACTTTTCTTTTGACCATAAGGCCCTAAATGTTCAATTTCAGGATCATCACCTGGAGGCAGCATCTGTTATAATGTTTATTACTTTTCATTTATATTTATCCAAACATCTAATATTATGCATACCTGGACCTATTTAGTATTTTGTCAAGATAATTAAATGTAAAACCTCTGATTAGGATATCCCTGCTTAAGCACAGGAGAGCCAAACACACAAACTGTGATTGGTTCCCAAGGACATAGGAACCCACCTAACCTACCCCACAGAGCTACCAAGAGGTAATCCAGAACAATACGTACAAAGCCTTTATAAGGACAAATACTGGCCCATTACAGTAATTGAAAATCACAACAAACCAATAACTAGGAAATATTTATAAACAGCCTTTTAACCCTTTAAATGCTAGCGAGATGTCCAACACATTGATTCACAATGTGATGAAAACCTCTGAAACAGTGACAATTAAGTTATATCTGGGAGTCCTTACCTGGATCGACTAGAGTTTTCTGGTAGATTTCCTTCAACTTCTTGCTCTTCACATTCCTCCCTTGAGTGAGGTTCCGGTACATTTCATAGCCAATAATTAAGATCCCTCCTTCATCATGCCAGCGCTGCATCATATAGCCACGTTCTTGAGGACGCTTCACTGTAGCAAGCTCGGTGACCTGATGGGGAGCATAAGAGAGGGTTTTAGTGAACTTACAATTAAAATCCCTTTCTCACAGTACATGTGAAACATAGGAACAATGGGGTAAAGTCCCCTCCTCTGGAGGAACAGGGCATTTAAAAAAAAAAAAAAAAAAAGTCAGGCCTCTGTGGCAGGGATCTTCCCTCTACTTTACCCCTGCTTTATACTTCAAGTTTTTAGTGCATATTAAAGCCAACAATAAAAGTGGAAGTGAGAGGAAATCCCATCAGCAGAGAACCCAAGAGGACCCCTCTGCCACTGTTCCACCCCCCCCTTCAGATGGGATTATAGTCTCCCACAAAGACTAAGAGTAAAGGATTTAATGGCAAATTAACTAAATCCTCTTTTCTTTGTCGTCCATTGTGAAACACAGGAACCATGGGGATATGCCAAAGCTATCAACCAGGATTCCTGGAAGGAAAAAAAACCTCAACTGGGGACCAGTTTCAAAAGGACTAAACTGGTTCAACATGAACCTCAGGTGTCAATGGGCACCAAGCGCACACACTAAACTGTAAACTAACAGGACACCAACAGTGATTTCTATGGAGGGGAAGAAAAAAAACAAAAAAACAAAAAAAAACAAACTATGAATTAGGAAATACCCTTTTCTATGTCGTCCAATACAGGTTACTAGTAACACTGTGTAGGCGATCCGCCCCTTTAAGTAGGCAGGAACCTACTGTTTTGTTTCAGAGGCGCATTGAGAGCCGTCCTGATGTCAAGGTTTTCTTCCAGGGCATTGCTTATACTTGTCCTGCCTTCAAGATTCCTGCTCCTCCATGGGATCTTAACTTGGTTTTGGGCGCTCTTCAGCACCCTCCATTTGAGTCTTTGGCTACTATTCCTCTACGCCTCTTGACATGGAAAATGCCCTCTCTCCTGGCGATTGGGTCTGTCCGTCGTGTTGCGGAGTTACATGCTCTGTCCTGTAGACCACTCTATTTGGTGTTTCACAAGGACAAGGTGGTGCTTCGCAATTCTCAGGATTTTCTCCCGAAGGTGGTTTCAGAGTTCCACATCAATCAAGAGATTGTGGTGCCCTCTTTCTGCCCTGACCCCACCTCTGACAAGGAGAGGGATCTCCACTTGTTGGAGATGTCCACCTGTCTCAAAATGGCCCCAATCCCTGTCTAATTGTAAATAGTGTGTCCGGGTGCTTTAAGAGGCCAGGAGACGCATGCACTGCCCGGGCTGCATTGACACCCTTGTAGCAACTAGAGGCCGGAAAATGGACTGCGCATGCATGTTGCGCATCTATATATGCGCATACACCGTAATCCAGTCCTTGGTAAGAGCAATGAGTGGCTAAGTGAGTAAGCGGACATGGCCGGCACTGAGACTCTAATGTCTGGTCTGAATTTAGAACAGAATTTAAGCAGTAATGGGAGCCATCAAATAGTGGTACTGTACTCATTTAATTTAACCCTTAGAGTGCCAGAGGGGAATGAATTGCTTTGCAGTGCGTTGCGTACCCTTCTGGCACTCAAAAGGTTAATGCCACCAAGTTTATCATATTGATCCGGATAAATTATCGTTCTCTTGGTTACGGAAAGGCTCTCAAACAAAAGGAAGATATATTAAACTGTGGGTTGGGACTGATCATGCCACCCACATGAGAACGGTTTCAGCCATTATATATGGACACGTGTTTCTGTTTATATGTATGTGTCTCCCCCCCTGTATATGGGAATGTTTGTCTCAGTGATTGTGAATGACACTATTGTTTGTATTATAGTATAGATTGTAATAAATGAGTATGTAGATGTGAGATCATGTATTTTAACCTCTAGGATGCTAGAGGCATTTCCACTGTATTTCTCCAGATCTCGCCATCATCCAAAGGAATAAACGAAAATCCGTGGCAGTCATTTTTAGGCTAAGCTTAGGTGTCTCTATCATAACATATACAGCAATCTAATCAGGAACTAGGTGCCTCTATCCCTACCCATATATCAATCTAATCAGGTACCCAAGGTGCCTCTATCCCTACACATACATCAATCTAAACAGGAACTCTAGGTGCCTCTATCCCTACCCATACATCATTCTAATCAGGTACCCAAGGTGCCTCTATCCCTACACATACATCAATCTAAACAGGAACTCTAGGTGCCTCTATCCCTACCCATACATCATTCTAATCAGGTACCCAAGGTTTCTCTATCACTACCCATACATCAATCTAATCAGAAACTAGGTGCCTCTATCCCTACCCATTCAGCAATCTAATCAGGTACTCAAGGTGCCTCTATCCCTAACAGTCTGTTTGCTGGTTTAAAAAAAAAGAAATAATTATTATGACAGTACTGAATCTGATGGCCAGAGCATTTTATAATCTATGGCTATCTTTTTTTTTTTCCAAAACTTTTTATAAAATTTTGAAGTATAAAATAAAATATACAGAATATTTTGCAGGCAACAATGATATCAGAGGAAAGTAAACATCTGTCAAACACAGCAATGGATTACAGTCCAAACACAGTTGATGGACCATTTCTTGGTATAAAGGTTCTTTTCATATGAAGTGACATTGCATCATACACAGCAAATTACACACCAGAGTAGACAATGGTATGAATAAGAACCTAAATGCGAGAATCTTTGGTTACCAAAAAAAAAACAAAAAAAAACAAAAAAAAAACCAAAAAAAAAAAAACCAACCTCCGACATCACCGAGGTGGGACTCCAACAGCGAGTCTATCATACAGTGTATACTAAAAACCACAAACTAACAAGGAAAAGTGGTGTCTCAATGAAACAAGAAGGTCTTACATTGCAAAGCAACAAAAAATATAAAGGGTGTCCACAATGTCCCCCCAAGAGAACCTATTCTCCCCCCAGCCTACCAATTCTACCAATCCCTCTGTGTTACCGAAGATGTGTCTAGTTGTCTTATTGCCCGTTCATCCATCCACCTTGAGTAACGAAAGTGTAAAAGTCATCTTGCTGAGACTTGGGTAATGTATGAATAAAAGGATCCCATATCGTCACAAATTTTTCCCCCAGGGCCTCTTTGTTCTCCAATGAGAGAATCCAGTTCAATTTTGTGAAATGTAACAGTCGAGTTTTCCATTGAAGCAATGTAGGGGGTTCGGATGAAAGCCAATGAGTTAAGATCACCTTAATGGCTATCAGTATAGAGTAGTCCAACAAAGTCATCTGAGGTATCGTCAGTGAGAGCGGGGTCTCATAGGCCCCCAGCAGAAAGGACGGGGTGGGAAAATCTACCGAAAGACCCATTTTCCCAGTTATATAAGCAAAGATCTTGGTCCTAAAAGAAAAAATAGGTGGACAGAGACAAAGAGCATGTAGTAGAGCAGCCAGGGGTTCATCACACCTAGGACAGAGTGGAGAGGTGGTCAGACCAATAGTATGGGCTAATTCGGGGGTGACATAGGTCCTATGTAGGAGTCTGTAGGAGACCTCATGAAAGTAAGAGGCAGGGGAGTGGCGTAAACAACTACAGAAGCTTTGATATATCCTATCAGGAGTTAATGACGGGATGTCAATAATCCATTTATCAATGGAAGATTGAGCAATGCGAGTAGAAAAGACCTGTAATAAGAGATTATAGGCTCTGGAAATCGTAAAAGGAATATGATATGAGGCCTGTAAAAGGCAATCAAGTGGGTTATCCGAAATTTGGGAGTGCAAAATAGGCAGGAGCGAATGCACGTAATGTTTGGCCTGAAGATAGGTGAATAAATGATTAGACGGGAGATCATATTTAATATGGAAGTCTGGAAAGTGATAGGGCTTTCCAGTGGTTGGGTCAAGAAGAGCCCCGACATCATCTTTTCCGCCCATGTATAAAATCTCCCATCCGGAGAGCCATGTGCCATGTTGGAAAAGAGGGTTTTGAAGGAAAGGGAGGAAAAATAGGATTTTAGTCTTACCTGTTAAATCCTTTTCACTTAGTCCATACAGGTTACTGGTACACTGGGAGGCGATCTGCCCCTTTAAGTAGGCAGGAATATTTCTCTAAATGTATGCAGGGGGTGGAGCCTCCCCTCCCTCCTAGGCTGCTCCTCAGTCAGCACAAGCCAAAATGATTTGGAACACTAACACTGACTAGAGTTAGAAGAGAAGAAGACGACTCCTGTGAGTATGCCCCAAAGGACTCCCACAGAATGCCACAGGAAAGCCAAGCATGGTCTCTTGACAGGGTGGGAGACCAGTAACCTGTATGGACTAAGTGAAAAGGATTTAACAGGTAAGACTAAAATCCTATTTTCACTGTCGTCCAATACAGGTTACTGGTACACTGGGATGTCCAAACATTGTTTCCCAGAGGCGGGAAGAAGGCAAGGACCAGGCGCAAGGCCCCCAGAGTCACCAGAACCTCTATGAACCAACCGGTCAGAGATCCCAACAATCAGAAGTGTCAACGGACACCAACTAGGGGTAAGAACAGACCCCAAGAACAAAACACAGCACACTGAAACAGAGCCAACAGGGCTCAACAGTAAGGAAGCACTGAAAACCTCTGAAGAAGAAGATCCTAGACAGGCAAAACTGCCTCCAGGACCTTCCTCCAAAAGCTGGCATCAGACGAGGCCAGCACATCTATACGGTAGTGCTTCGAAAATGTGTGCACAGAAGAACAAGTGGCTGCCCGGCACAGCTGATCAGCAGACGCTTGATTTTTCTAGGCCCAAGAGGCCCCAATTGATCTGGTAGAATGAGCAGTGACCCGAAAGAGCGCATGTTTATTCCGCAATTCGTAAGCCTTACAAATGGTACATTTAATCCAAGATGCAATAGTCACCTTGGATGCCGGTCTCCCCGCCCTAGGCCCCTCAGGAATGACAGAGCATCAGACTTCCTGATAGACTCGGTGCGATGAACATAAAACTTGAGACAACGCACAACATCCAACAAATGAAGATCCCTCTCCTTGTCAGAGGAAGGTTAGGGCAGAAAGAGGGCACCACAATCTCCTGATTGATATGAAATTCGGAGACAACTTTAGGAAAAAACTCCTTTGAAGTGCGAAGCACAGCCTTATCCTTATGGAACACTAGATAAGGTGGTTTACAAGACAAAGCTTGTAATTCCGCCACCCAGCGAACCGATACAATAGCCAAAAGGAAGGCCATCTTCTAGGACAAAAGGCGCAAGGGAATAATAGCCAAAGACTCAAAGGGGGGTCGTTGAAGAGCCCCCAAAACTAGATTGAGATCCCACTGAGGAGCTGGACTCCTGAAAGCGGGACGAACATGAGCCATACCTTGGAAGAAAACTTTAACGTCAGGAAGAACAGCAATGCGCTCCTGGAAAAACACAGAAATCACTGAAGTCTGGACCTTAAGAGAACTCAGACTGAGCCCCTTATCAACACCGTCCTGTAAAAAGGCCAGGACAGTAGGAAGATGAAAATTATGTGATAGATCCCTATCAGCACACCAAGCTACAAAGGTCGACCAGACACGGTGATAAATCTTGGAAGATACAGGCTTATGAGCGCGCAGCATCGTAGACACCACAGCAGAGGAAAAACCCTTTTTCTTCAAAATTGAGTATTCAACCTCCAAGCCATCAAATGAAGACGATGAACATCCTCCTTCCACAGATAGCCTTGTAGTAGAAGGTCTAGACGAGAGGGAAGCGGAAAAGGCTCCGCTACAGACATGACCATCAGGTCCGGATACCAGGACCGACAAGGCCAATTAGGAGCGATCAGAATAACTGGACAACGCTTCATCCTCAGTTTCCGGATGACTCTGATCAACAGCGGAAGAGAAGGAAAGATGTAGGCTAGGGAGAATTCCCAAGTAATTGACAAGGCGTCCACTGCCAGAGCTAGTGGATCCCTCCACCGAGAGCAGAACACTGAAACCTTCCTGTTGTGTCTGGTTGCCATCAGATCCACCACAGGAACCCCCCACATCTGAGTGAGGAGTTGGAACACCTCCGGATGAAGAGCCCACCCTCTGCTGTCGACTGTGTGACAACTGAGAAAGTCTGCCATGACGTTGTCTACGCCTGGCATGTGAACCGCTGAAATGACGGGAACATGTACTTACGCCCAAGACAAGATGGCCTTGACCTCTAACCAGGCGGCGAGACTTCTTGTTCCGCCCTGCCTGTTGATGTAGGCCACTGCGGTGGCATTGTCGGACTCTACCCTGACTGGACAACCCTCCAGTTGAGATTCCCAATGGCGTAGGGCAAGGAATATCGCACGGAGTTCCAGAATGTTGATGGACAGAAGAGATTCCTCCAGTCCCCACTTCCCCTGGGCACTGAAGCGACCCAACACCGCCCCCCATCCCAGGAGGCTGGCATCCGTCGTGACCGTGGTCCAATAAGGGATCTGAAAGTATCTCCCTTTAAGGAGATGGGAAAGGTCCAACCACCATTCCAAGCTCAACTCGACATGAGGAGGTAGAGGAACAGAGAGCTTCAGATGGTCTAGATGATTCCTGCACGTCTGGATCACGAACCTTTGAAGTTCCCTGGTGTGTGCCATAGCAAAAGGCACCGCTTCTATCGTGGAAAATAGGATTTTAGTCTTACCTGTTAAATCCTTTTCACTTAGTCCATACAGGTCACTGGTACACTGGGAGGCAATCCGCCCCTTTAATAGGCAGGAACATTAATTCAAATGTATGCAGGGGGTGGAGCCTCCCCCTCCTACTTAAGCTGCCTTCAGGCCAGAGCCAAGCTAGATTGATTTGAGACACTTAAACTGACCAGAGGTAAGAAGGAAAAGGAAGACTCCTGTGAGCATGCCCCGAAGGTCTCCCACTGAATGCCACAGGAGAGCCAAGCATGGTCCCTTGACAGGGTGGGAGACCAGTGACCTGTATGGACTAAGTGAAAAGGATTTAACAGGTAAGACAAATCCTATTTTCACTGTCGTCCAATACAGGTCACTGGTACACTGGGAACTACAAACATTGAGCTGTCCCAGAGGCGGGAAGTAAGGCAAGGACCAGGCGTAAGGCCCAAGTCACTAGAACTGCTATGAACCAGTTAATCATATAGCCCAGTAACAGAAGTGTCAACGGACACCAACCAGGGGGGAAAAATATAAACCCCCGAACTAACACAGCACACTGAACTAGAGCCAACCGGGCTCAACAGTAAGGAAGCACTAAGAATCACAGAGTAGAAGTCCTAAACAGGCAAAACTGCCTCCAGGACCTTCCTCCCAAAGCTGGCATCAGCCGAGGCCAGTACATCAACACGGTAGTGCTTCGAGAAGGTGTGCACAGAGGACCAAGTGGCCGCTTTGCACAGCTGATCAGCAGATGCCTGATTCTTATAGGCCCATGAGGCCCCAATTGATCTGGTGGAATGAGCAGTAACCCTGAAGGGAACATGCTTATTCCGCAATTTGTAGGCTTCACGGATGGTAGATTTAATCCAAGATGCAATAGTTACCTTGGATGCCGGTCTCCCTGCCCTAGGCCCCTCAGGAATGACGAACAAGGCGTCAGACTTCCTGATAGACTCAGTGCGATGAACATAAAATTTAAGACAACGCACAACATCAAACAAATGGAGATCTCTTTCCTTGTCAGAGGAAGGGTTAGGGCAGAAAGAGGGAACCACAATCTCCTGATTGATGTGAAATTCGGATACAACCTTGGGTAAAAACGTCTTGGAAGTGCGAAGCACTGCCTTATCTTTGTGAAACACCAAGTAAGGAGGTTTACAAGACAGAGCTTGTAACTCTGCTACCCGGCGAACTGAGACAATAGCCAAAAGAAAGGCCATTTTCCAGGTCAAGAGACGCAAAGGAATAGAAGCCAAGGATTCAAACAGGGGTCTCTGGAGAACCCCCAGCACCAAATTGAGGTCCCACTGGGGAGCAGGACTCTTGAAGGCAGGCCGAACATGAGCCACACCTTGGAAGAAAACCTTAACATCAGGAAGAATAGCAATCCTTTCCTGGAAAAACACAGACAGAGCTGAAGTCTGAACCTTGAGAGAACTCAGGCTGAGTCCCTTCTCAACCCCATCCTGTAAAAAGGCTAGGACTGTGGGAAGATGGAAATCTAGAGACAGATCCTTAGCAGTACACCATGCTACAAAGGTGGACCATATGCGATGATAGATCTTGGAAGACACAGGTTTGCGAGCTCTAAGCATCGTAGACACCACTGAAGAGGAAAACTCTTTCTTCTTTAGAATTGAGGATTCAACCTCCAAGCCATCAAATGGAGATGCTGAACATCCTCCTTCCACAGATATCCCTGAAGAAGTAGATCTGGACGTGCAGGAAGCGGGACAGGATCCATCACAGACATGGCTAGCAGTTCCGGATACCAGGACTGACGAGGCCAATTTGGAGTGATCAGGATGACAGGACAACGCTCCACCTTCAGCTTCTGGATGACTCGGATCAACAGAGGAAGAGGAGGGAAGATGTAAGCCAGAGGAAACGTCCAAGGGATTGACAAGGCATCCACTGCCAGAGCAAGAGGGTCCCTCCACCGGGAGCAACACACTGGCACCTTCCTGTTGTGTCTGGTTGCCATCAGATCCACTACTGGCACCCCCCACATCTGGGTGAGAAGGTGAAACACTTCTGGATGAAGCTCCCATTCTCCGCTGTTGACAGTATGACGACTGAGAAAGTCTGCCATGATGTTGTCTATGCCTGGAATGTGAACCGCTGAGATGACGGGCACATGATCTTCTGCCCAAGACAAAATGGCCTTGACCTCTAACCAGGTGGTGAGGCTTTTCGTGCCGCCTTGTCTGTTGATGTAGGCCACTGCTGTGGCGTTGTCGGACTCCACTCTGACTGGACAACCTTCCAGCTGAGATTCCCAGTGCCTCAGGGCAAGAAGTATGGCACGAAGTTCCAGAACATTGATGGAGAGAAGAGATTCTTCCAGACCCCATTTCCCCTGAGCACTGAAACGACCCAACACTGCCCCCCAACCCAGGAGGCTGGCATCCGTCGTGACTGTGGTCCAATAGGGAACCCGAAAGGATCTCCCTTTCAGGAGATGAGACAGGTCCAACCACCACTCCAGGCTCAGCTCTACATGAGGGGGCAACGATACAGAGAGATGCTGGTGAGCTGGATGAGATCTGCAAGTCTGAATCACAAACCTCTGAAGTTCCCTGGTGTGTGCCATGGCAAAAGGCACCGCCTCTATCGTGGAAATGAACCTCCCCACCAGAGAAGACAACCTTGGTACTGGATCCAGGATCCTGGCCACCCGGACAGCAATCTGATGAGCCACTTCCTCCGGCAAAAACACCATGCACTGCTGAGTGTCGAACAGGAGACCCAGGAAGAGGAGCCGTTGAGATGGGACCAAGTCTGACTTGTCCAGATTCACAATCCAGCCGTGGCGATTGAGTGTCTGTATGCACAACTGTAGCTGCTGGTGAAGGATCTCCGCAGATGAGGCTTCCAGGAGCAGATCATCCATGTAAGGAGTCACACTGACTCCATCTCGATGAAGCACAGCAATCAAAGCTCCCAATACCCTCTGAAAGACCTGAGGAGCTGAAGTCAGACCAAAGGGAAGAGCTGAAAACTGAAAGTGGCCTTTGTGACAGGCAAATCTGAGATACCGTCTGCTCTCTGGATGAATAGGGATGTGAAGGTATGCATCCTGAAGGTCCAGGGAGGCAAGGAACTCCCCTGGAGACATTGCTGCTATCACTGAACGCAGAGACTCCTGACGAAAGTGGGAACTCACAACAAAGGAATTGAGATCCTTGAGATCCAATATAGGACGAGCACCTCCGTCCTTTTTGGCCACAACGAACAGGCTGGAATAGAATCCTGAACCTGTGTCTTCTGGTGGAACCAATTCCAGGACCTCTTTGTCCAAAAGATCCTGAATAGCTCCGTCGAACAGACGTCGTTTTGTAGGCTCCTGAGAAGGACGAGTAAAATGGAACCGAAAAGGAGGAAGGGAAGAGAAAAGGATCCTGTATCCCTCTGATACTACCTGAACAACCCAAGGGTCCGCCACAGACTCCTCCCAAACCCAGAGAAAGATGTGGAGACGTCCACCTACAGCCGGATGCGGACCCGGGTTCGGCGAGTCATGCCGAAGCAGTCTTGGAGGTCTTGGCCTTAGGGGCAACTTTGGGCTTCCAGGACTGTTTGGGCTTGGAGGAGGAGCACGTGGAAGACGGACCTGTTTGGGGCGTGGAAAGAACGAAAGGACCGATTGCGTTTGGCTGGAAACTTCTTCTTGAACACCGATGGCAGAAGAGTACTTTTGCCACCAGTGGCCTCACTAATCATCTCCTTAAGTTCAGATCCAAACAGTAATGACCCCTGAAAGGGCAAAGAAAGCAAGGCTTTCTTAGATGCAGTGTCAGCAGACCAAATCTTCAACCAAAGAGCACGTCTAGCTACTATGGAGGAGGTAGAGGCCCTCGCCATCATGCGCACAGCATCAAAAGCAGCATCAGCAACATAATTTTGAGCTTCTAACATATTAGCAAGAAGCTGCAACTGCTCAGACACCGGAGCATCCTGGCGAACCGCCTCAGCCAATTGCTCAGTCCAGGCCGCAATGGCCCTATTAACCCACGCCACTGCAAAAGTTGGACGCATGGCAGTGCCCACAGAGGCAAAAATGGATTTAAGGCAAATCTCTAACTTTTTGTCCGTCCAATCTTGCAGGGCCGAAGCATTAGACACAGCTAAGGCAGTAGATTTGGATAACCTAGAAATAGGAGCATCCACTTTAGGAGGATGAACCCATTTTGCCAGTTCAGTCTCAGGAAAAGGATAAAGTTTAGCAAACTTCTTGGACACAGAAGAGGATTTTTCAGGGTTCTTCCATGAGTCTGAGACTAAACGGGCAAGGGTAGGGTTAGTAGGAAAACAAACCACAGCCTTTGATGGTTTTTGGAAAACATCAGTTGGATCATGAGTAGATTCCTGAGTCAAAGGAAGGTTGAGCGTAGTAAGTACAGCTCTGATCAAACCCTCAGCCGAAACTTCAGGGTCACATTCATAAGGGTCACCAATGGACCTATTAGATTCAATAACAGTGCCTTCCTTAGCATCAGAATCTTGCAAAAGTTCTTCTTCAGAAGAATCAGACACATCAGGAGCCCCCTGTGGCTTAGGCAGGGAGGTCCTGATTGAGGAGGGGGTCTGCCAGATCTGCAGAGCCCCCTGAACCTGAGAGGGAAAGAGTTGAAGAGTGGATCTGAGATCCCTAGTGGCAGCTTTAAACTCTTTTACCCAAGTTGGCTCAATAGCATGGCTGGAAAGCCCAGGGTTGCTATCCTGACTATCTGCACATTTTGGACATAAATGACCTGAAAATTCTCTAGGCAGCCCAGAGCAACAAGAGGAGCAAAACGCAATGGGGGAAATGGTCACCCCAGCCTCTTTGGTCTTGGGTCTAGCCCCTGACTCCAGTGGAGTAGACATGCTCACAGTGTCAGATATACACCACCCAGTAAAAGTGTTAAAGATTAAAGTTTCACCCCAGAAATGACAAAAATCAGACTTATCTGGCCAGCGAAGGGTTAATCTGCTGAGGAGAGAAGGCTCGGTCCCTGCGTAGTATACTCGCTGAGAAAAACATCACAAAATGGCTTCCGTGACGGGAGCCAATCAGAAAACGAGCGCGAAACGGGCGCTCATGGGAAACGTAGTTTTCCTCAGAAGTACCCCTAAACAGTGCCCAAAGCCACCCCAAACCCCCAACACACTGAATCTAGTCACCGGATGATAGAGCAGGGGAAGACCAACAAAATGAGCCCTCTCTGAAGTTGCTGTGACAAGCGGTTCCAGAGAAACGTCCCACAATGTGAAATCCCATAGAGAGTAAAGGAGCAATGGCGTCTATGCGGGAAAAAGCGCGCTTAAAGGCGCGGAACACTAAATCTTAATAAAGTATACTAAAAGTAAAAAGTACACCAAACACACTTTTGACAATGGAAAACATGAGAGAATAAGGACCCAATGCTCCAAAACCCAGGGAATACCACAAACATTGCATAATTACAAGCAATATGAATAAAAACACCCTATGAGTGCTGGAGTGCAGAAAGCAAACTCCCAAATACAAGCCCAGAGAAGGGACACTGTGGGGACAAGTGGACCTTCAGCACTCAAAGGGTGGCTCACCTTTCTGCAGGACTTCTGTCTTCAGGTAACCATGTTAAAAGGAGATTAACCAGAGGAAAATCCCCAGAGCAGGGAAGCTGCTTGACTCAAGCTGTTCCCTCTTCAGGGCATAAGGTCCACCAGAAAATCCCTGGAAGCTGCACTAGCCACTTTGGAGAGGGCAATTCACAGCCATGGTCACCCGCCGAATGGTGGTATTCCATATTTGAAAGAAAACAATAAAAAAAACTAAAGTTGAATGAGAGATGTTCTCCACCTGGTGTGCACAGCACACAGGAACAAATCAATCTGGCTTGGCTCTGGCCTGAAGGCAGCTTAAGTAGGAGGGGAGGCTCCACCCCCTGCATACATTTGAATTAATGTTCCTGCCTATTAAAGGGGCGGATCGCCTCCCAGTGTACCAGTGACCTGTATTGGACGACAGTGAAATGAGTTTCCCCACCAGAGAAGTCAATTTCGGCAATGGAATCCGCTCGAGGGCCAGGATCTTCGATATCCGGAGAGCAATCTGACGAGCCACCTCTTCCGGCAGAAACACCATGCACTGCTGAGTGTCGAACAGAAGGCCCAGGAAGATAATCCGCTGAGATGGAATTAAGTCTGACTTGTCCAGATTCACAATCCATCCGTGGGGAGTGAGAGTCTGAATGCAAGCCTGAACCTGCTGGTGAAGGATATCTTCTGATGTCGCCTTCAAGAGTAAGTAACCATGTATGGAGTCACTCTGATGCCATCCCGATGGATGACCGCTATCAATGCTCCCAGGACGCGTTGAAAAACCTGTGGAGCTGTCGTCAGCCCAAAGGGAAGAGTCGAAAACTGAAAATGACCCCTGTCGCAGGCAAACCTGAGATACCGCCTGCTCTCTAGATGGATAGGGATGTGTAGATATGCATCCTGAAGGTCCAGGGAAGCAAGGAATTCCCCCGGAGACATAGCAACGATCACAGTGCACAGAAGTTCCTGTCGGTAGTGGGTACTCACAACAAAGGAGTTGAGATCCTTGAGGTCCAAAATAGGACGAGCTCCGCCATCCTTTTTGGCCACAACGAACAGGTTGAAATAAAATCCTAAACCTACGTCCTCCTGAGAAACTGGTTCCAGGACGTCCTTGTCCAAAAGATCCTGAATAGCGTCGAACAGACGCCTTTTTGTGGAGTCCTGAGAAGGACGAGTAAAATGGAAGCGAAAAGGAGGAAGGGAAAAGAAAGGGATCTTGTATCCCTCTGGAACCACCTGAAGAACCCAAGGGTCCGCCACTGAATCCTCCCAAACCCGGCGAAAGAGGTGAAGCCGTCCACCTACAGCCGGATGCGGACCCGGGTTCTTCGAAGTCTTGGCCTTGGGGGCAACCTTGGGCTTCCAGGACTGTTTGGGCTTGAAGGAGGTGCACGGAGCAGACGGAACCGCCTGGGACGTGGGGAATGTCTCAGTTTGGAAGGGACAAAAGGACCAATAGCGCTTAGCTGGGAATTTCTTCTTAAAGACTGAGGGTAGAAGAGTGCTTTTACCTCCAGTAGCCTCACTGATCAATTCCTTCAGTTCAGATCCAAATAGTCCCTTGAAAGGGCAAAGAAAGCAAAACTTTCTTGGAAGCTGTGTCAGCAGACCAAATCTTTAACCAAAGAGCGCGTCTAGCCACCACAGAAGAAGTGGAAGCCCTCGCCATCATGCGAACAGCATCAAAGGCAGCGTCAGAAACATAATTCTGAGCTTCAGAAATATCAGCAAGCAATTGCAACTGTACTGACACTGGCACATCTTGGCGAACTGCCACAGTAAGTTGTTCAGTCCAGACCGCAATGGCTCGGTTAACCCACGCCACAGCGAAAGTTGGACGCATGGCAGTACCAATAGAGGCAAAAATAGACTTAAGGCAGGTCTCTAACTTTTTGTCAGTCCAATCCTGTAAAGCAGAAGCATCAGATACAGCCAAAGCAGTAGATTTGGCCAACCTAGAAACTGGATCATCCACCTTAGGAGGATGAACCCATTTAGACAATTCAGTCTCAGGAAAAAGATAAAGTTTGCCAAACTTTTTTGAGACTGAAGAGGACTTATCAGGATTTTTCCACGCATCGGAAACTAAACATTCAAGAGTAGGGTTAGTAGGAAAGCAAGTAACAGCCTTAGACTGTTTCTGAAACACGTCCGTTGGGTCAAGAGGAGTCTCCTGGCACAAGGGAAGGTTGAGGGTGGTCAGCACAGCCCTGATCAAACCCTCAGCAGAGAGTTCAGGATCACATTCAAAAGGGTCCCCAGCCGATCTGGTAGACTCAATAACTGTACCATCCTCAACATCAGAATCCTGCAACAATTCTTCCTCAGAAGAATCAGAGACATCAGGAGCTCCCTGTGGCTTGGGCAGGGAGTTCCTGACAGTGGAGGGGGTCTGCCATACTTGAAGAGCCCCCTGAACCTGAGAGGGAAAGAGCTGAAGAGTGGATCTGAGATCCCTAGTTGCAGCCTTGAACTCTTTCACCCATGTTGGCTCAATAGCGTGGCTGGAAGGCCCTGGGTTGCTGCCATGACCTTCTGCATAAGCTGGGCATAAATGACCAGAAAATTCTCTAGGTAGCCCTGAATGACAGGAGGAGCAAAACGCAATGGGGGATACCGATACCCCAAGCCTCCTTTGTCTTAGGTCTAGTCCCAGGCTCCAGTGGAGTAGACATACTCACAGTGTCCGATATACCCCACAGACAGAAATCACCCAATTAAAGTGTGAAAGATTAAATATTCACCCCAGAAACATTTAAAACTAAACTTATCTGGCAAGCGAAGGGTTAATCAGCGGAGGAGAGGGAGAAGGTCCAGTCCCGGCGTAGTATACTCGAGGAGAAGAACTCACAAAATGGCTGCCGCGACGGGAGCCAATCAGAAAAAGGGTGCGAAACAAGCGCTCATGGGAAACGTAGTTTTTCCTCACCAAGTACCCCAAAACAGTGCCCGAAGCCCCCCCCGAGTCCCCCAACACACTCAAACATGCAACCGGATGATAGAGCAAGGGAAGACAAACAAAAAGAGCCCACTCTTAAGTCGCTATGTGAAGCGGTTCCAGAGATACGTCCCACACAGTGTAAGCCCATAGAGAGTAAAGGAGCAATGGAATCTATGTGGGAAAAGCTCGCTTAAAGGCGCAGAACATAATTTCTAATAAAGTTAACCCTTATAGATAAGAGGTGCAAAACACATAGTAAACACATGTACTAACTAAGAAAAGATGACCCTGAAAAGGAAATGTCCCAAATACCCATGAAACTGGAAAAACCAGCAGAGAAAGGGTTAAAACCCACATAAACTGCTCCAAAACCCCAGACATACACTATACATTGCAATAAAATACAGTGCAAGATACAGAAAAACATCCAGTGAGTGCCGGAGTGCGCAATGAGAACTCCCAAATACAAGCCCAATGAAGGGACACTGTGGGACAAGTGGACCTTCAGCACTCAAAGGGTGGCTCACCTTTCTGCAGGACTTCTGTCTTCAGGTTACCAAGTAAAGAATTACCACAGAGGATAATCCCTCAGGGAAGTACTTGAAATCAAGTTGTTCCCTCATCAGGGCAAAAAGTCCACCAGAAAGACCCTGGAAGCTGTGCTATCCACTTTCAAGAGGGCATATGACAGCCATGGTAACCCGCCTAATGGTGGTATTCCATATTTGCAAAAAAATAATAAAGAAACTAAAGTTTGAAGAGAGATGTTCTCCACCTGGTGTGAACACACCGGGGAACAAATCATTCTGGCTTGTGCTGACTGAGGAGCAGCCTAGGAGGGAGGGGAGGCTCCACCTCCTGCATACATTTAGATAAATGTTCCTGCCTACTTAAAGGGGCGGATCGCCTCCCAGTGTACCAGTAACCTGTATTGGACGACAGTGAAACAAACATTTTTAGTTTTGTGTAATAGGTGTCGGGAGTATTGCCAAGCTTTAATTGTCGAGCTGATTAAAGGATTGTTTAAACAGTGGTCAGGGATATGAGAACGTGGGGCATGTAGAAGATAACTAAGTGCCACGTTTGGGGTAAATGCCTGGTCCCAAGTAGAGTTCGTGAAGGTATTAGTATGGTTGATCCAATATTTAGCAATGCGTAAGAGGCAACCCACATTATACAATCTGGTATTAGGGAGTCCCAGTCCCCCCTGTTCTCTCCTCCTCTGCAATTTGCCTATACTAATTTTGGGCCTTTTTCCCTTCCAAATGAAACCCTGAAATTTCTTGTCAAGAAATCTCACATCCGAGTTGGGCAAATATAATGGCATTGTTTGTAATAAACACAACAGTTTAGGGAAAACTACCATCTTAATCAGTTGAGACCTACCAATAAGAGAGCGGGAGTGAACGCCATGCATGAAGATCCGAGGCAAACCGGCCAAGTAATGGTGGAATATTACTATCATATAATCGATCCATGTGCCATGGCAAATGAATCCCCAAAAACTTAATGTGATCATGAACAATACAAAATTTACACAAGGGGGCTGTAAGAGGAGGGTGATGAGGTGTCAGCCAGAGTGCCTCAGATTTGTGAAAGTTAACTTTGAAACCTGCTATAGAGTGCTGTTAGGGGATGTCGAATAAAGAGCAGAAGATCATCAGCAAAAGCAGATAATTTGACCCACCCAGGGTCACCCCTCGGAACGAACGGAGCAGATTAAGCTTCCTTAGCAAAGGGTCCAATGCAAGGTTAAACAGAAAGGGGGAGAGCGGACAACCCTGTCTGGTACCCCTTCGAGAGAGTGAATAGCGGAGAATTAAGATTATTCGTAGTGATAGTGGCCCTGGGGGAGCTATACAGGAGTTTAACGCAACCAGTAAAATGATGTCCAAAGCCCTGTACCGAGAGAAGATAAAAGAGATGGGGCCAGAGAATTTTGTCGAAAGCTTTTTCTGCGTCTAAATTCACCATGAGATGTGGAACATGGGGGAAGTCGTTCGCTTTCATAATCACCGCCAAGGCAGTACAGATATTGGTAACAGAGTGCCGACCCGTGAGGATGCCTATTTGTTCAGGGGAAATAAGAAGAGAAAGAATACAATTCAATCTGGTCGCCAGAATTTTGGTTAAAAGTTTATAGTCAGTATTAAGTAAGGATATGGGTCTATAAGAATCGACTTTGGTATGGTCTCTACCCGGTTTAGGGAGAACTATAATCCTAGCTAAAGCGAAATCCTTTGGGAGGTGGTGATCACAAAGGGCCATGTTGTACAAGGCTAAAAGTGAAGGTGCTATATCCGGGCCAAGAACTTTATAAAATTCACCCGGAAGGCCATCGGGTCCAGGTGCTTTCCCGGACCGGAGTTGAGAGCCTCTTGCAATTCCAGTGATGTGATTGGCGCATTAAGGGAGTCAGTCTGAGCTGCAGAAAGTTTGGGAAGACCTATGTCAGACATAAAGGCCTCTCTCAACGAGGAGCAGTCCACTTCACCTGTATATAAGTTTTTATAATACACTTCAAAGGCGTTATTTATTTGTGTGTTATCCGTAGAGACGGTTCCCTGACAATTGACAATAGAGCTGATAGAATTGGGGCCTCGAAGTCTTTATAACATGTGCCAGGAGCCTTCCTTGCATGTTTGAAATAGTGCGCTGAGCATCAGTTAACATACCATCGTGCCATGGTTGCAGACAGTGTGTCGTAGGCTTTTTTGGCTTCAAGGTATCGGGATTTATTTTGTGCAGTCGCGGAGCGCAAATAGGCCGTATAGCTGGCAGTCAGGCGCTGTTGGAGCGAGTTTAATTTTGCTTTGGTATCCCTACGCAATTTAGTATATGATATGATATAATGTGGCCCGTAAGAACAGTTTTAGCAGCGGGCCAAAACGTGAGGGCATCCTGTACATGGGCTTTGTTGTCAATGCAGTACAAGTCCCAAGCCGATTTCAAACTGGCCTTGAATTCCTGGGAATGAATTAGAAAAGCGGGCATACGCCAATTAAGAGAGACCAGAAGAAGGGGTTTGAACGAGAGGTTACAGGAAACCGGGGCGTGATCAGAGACATGAATGGGGTGGATTTGACAGTGTTGAATGAGGGACAAGACCACTGGAGCCACCAGAAAGTAATCTATTCTGGGTGGGAGTAAAAAGTATATTGTCGTTCAATAGGATTAAGAGTCCGCCATACATCACGGAGAGCCATTTGGTCAATCCACTTAACCAGCGTGGCCGGGGACTGACGAACTGAAGCTACTGGCCGTCCACTTCTATCAATATGAGGGTTAACACTAGCAGTTAACCCAAAGGGAAGTTCAACAAGTTGTTTAAAAGAGTGGCAAAAAAGTTATGAGACGGACTGTTAGGGGCGTATACTTTGCACAATACTAAAGGGCGACCATCTACATCTGCCTGGACTATTAAGAACCTCCCCTCCGGGTCCACCACTTTCTGATTCAATTGAAAGCGAAGAGATTTGTGCACAAGGATAGCCAGGCCTCGTTTCTTACTGGAGAAAGGGGCGTTGATACAAGTACCCACCCAGTCCCTACATAGCTTCTGATGTTCCGTGGCAGATAGGTGAGTCACCTGGAGGAAAGCCACCCGTGTGCCCAAATGCTTCAGATGAGACAGGATTTGCCTGCACTTTATTGGACTATGAATACCCCCTACATTCCATGTAGTGAAAGTGAGATCATGCAATTGTGTGTGGGAACCTCGAGCAGAGCATGAGCTCATGACGGATCAGGGAAGAGAACTATTGTGAGCAAATGAGAATTATCAGTTGTCCCCAACAGCTCTCCCAGCAAGGAGCCATCGAGGGACACCAAAGGGAGGTAACGCAGGACACCCAAAATAACAAGCATTGGAGAAGCCAATGCACACAGGGCGGAAGGAGACACCAAAACCCCCGCACGGGCTGGAGAAGGACCAAAATCCAAACAGTACAAACCCAACAAACATTTGCAACAGAAAAGACATGTTCAAGGAACTAATCAGTTCCAATATCCACAAAATAATGTGACCCCCCAAACCCATCTCACATAGTTAGTAAAAGAATAGATACTTGTAAAACCCACCTCCCCCACCAGGGAGACCACCGGGACCCCAGGGAGCCACCAGAGGGTGTAAAATACAGGAGCCAGGAGAGGCCGGATCCCAGCCCATGGCCCCAATCGGCCCTGCCTAGAGTGAATCCAGGCAGCCGGGAAGCCACCTCCCCCAGCCCCATCCCACCAGCACCCCCCAGGCCCCCGGCAGAAAACCCTGCGATCCCCACCTCCCCCCATGAAGCAGATCACCATAACGTAGCTAACCAGCTTACCCCATAACCCAAAATCAAAAGGAGAGGTCCCCTCTATCCCCTGAAGGGCAGAGAGGGGAGCACTGAAACACCATACTGGACCACAGCCGAAAAAAAGCCGAACCCGTTAGAGGATCCCTCCCCCCGCAGGGCAAAGGAGAGAGCCCCCAACTAAACCCCCCAGGTCCAGGATGATGTATAGCACAGTGTTCTGGCTTCCAGAACAAACATACAGAAGCAGTAGGTAATTAAGTGTTACTCAATTGAGAGATATCACCAAAACAGGTAACAAGAGGAGATCCAGTTGGTACAGTCATGATAGATGTAGGCTGTCATAGAATGCCCATGCATCTTTGGGGGAGTCGAACCATCACGGTTTTTCCCCATCCAGGACTCAGACGTGCTGGGTATATTCAGTGTAAACTTGATGTGGTTTTGAAAAAGGTTTTCCACAAATCTCAGCAAACTCCCGACGTTTCGCGGACACCCTTGCAGAATAGTCCTGGAAAAGCAGCAGTTTGTGATTCTTATATTCCAGACGATCCATCTTGCGGTAGGCAAACAACAGTCTCTGTTTATCTATCAATCGAAAGATGACTGGTCTTGGTCGGTTGGCGGTGCCCTCGCCTGGGGGGCCTAAGCGATGAGCCCTTTCAATTGGCAGTGGAGAGACCAAGTCATCCAGATGAAGCAGGTCAGGAAGACCCTTTGAAAGAAAGACATTCAATTCTCTGCTATTCAGTGACTCTGGAAGACCCACGATCCTGAGATTATTCCGTCTGCTACAGTTCTCTAGATCGTCAAGTTTATCAGTAAGCAGGTTAGCAGTTGATTCAAGGGTCTGGATTTTCTGCTGTAGATCAGTGATGGACAATTCACAAGTAGTAGTGCGGGAGTCTATATCCACAAGTTGTTCTTTGTGAGCTTTCAATTCACCCAGTATCTTTTGCATGGATGAGTTGAGAGAGTCCATCTTTGCGTCAATCAATGGAGTAAGCAGATTCATCACGGCCCTGGCAGTAGCATCCGCAAGAGAGGGAGTATCTGGATCCGTCACCTCAGAGTCCATAGTAGAGTCATCAACGTCAGGGATTGAGATAGCGGATTTCTTCCTATCAGGTCTGCCTCCACCTCTAGTGTGGCGTTGTGGCTTAGATTGGTCAGACATTGTAAGGAAGCGTTCCATGAAGCCGATGAAGCCGTCAAACTGTAAATAGGAGTAATGACACAAAAAATTCCAGAGGCGGGTTATTTGGGGGACAAGTGGGCCTCAAACTGGTTACATGACGGGGGACCACATGGCAAAAATCTTCTCAAGCCATCATATTTCAACCAACAATGACAGGAGCGTCATTGCTGAAATATACATGGGGCAGAGAGGTAAAACATATACAGGGAAGATCACATACAGGGGTGTTGTGGAATATAGAAGAGGTGTTGATTGTAGTTAGGCAAGAGCACACCAACATTGGGCTGTCCAGCCACCTCTGTGCTACAACGACAATTCCACAAAACGGGTTAGGAAATGGTAAGCCCATCCATATGGCAGTGCGTCAGCCAGAAGCCATTTTTTTAAACCCCCTTTTTGTAGGCACCACAGATGTATCTTGTCATCAAATGTAAGCAATGATCCAGAGCTTGGAGCTCAGGTGAAAAAAATACATGGGGCAGAGGGGGAAACAAATAGAGGAGAGTCACAAACAGGGGAATATCCAAGTCAGAGTTGTGAAACTGACTCCACTATGCAGGGCCATAAGTCCCCAGGGCCCCAGAAGGCAAAAAGCAGAATAAAGGACCTATTGGCAGGGAAGGGACACTGGGAGAAAAAAAATAAACGGAAGGTGCACTAACAGTAAAATAAAGGGGAGGGAATGACAAGCAAATGTCCCCTGGGTCAGAAAGAGCAGCTCAAATCCAGTACTCACTGCAATGGAAGGAGGATGAATCCAACAGGGCCTCCGCGCCACCTTCCCCCTCTTCCGTGCGCAGCTCTCCACCAGCAGGAGTCTCTCAGGCCGCTCTGGGTGCCTCCTGTCAGCATCTCCGATCAACTGACTATGACGGGGATGATGGGCGGATGCAGCGCGCAAGTCCGCGGCTCAGGCCTATGCGTCCGGGAACCGCCGTGTACCACGGAATAAGAAGGGCCTCTACAGAGAGCTCAACAGCTGGGCGGTAAGTATACCGTTGGGTATAGGCAAAAATAAGGCTGTAAACGCAGGATGGTAATGGATAACAAACAGGAATAGCGGAGCATCTCCAACAGACGTCCGCTCAGTATGGCTGCCAGGCCACGCCTCATCTATGGCTATCTTTATGTTTCAAGTACTAGAGGCTAATGGGAACACAAGTGGTGCAGTGCTCTGCTCTACTGAAAACAACTTGGGGCAGAACTGCATACCTACCAAGTATCTCTCTTTAGGAGGGAAAGTCCCCATTTTAGATCAAAATCACTCTCTTCCTATAACCTACCATGGTGTCTCTTTAAGAGATCAGACTGTGTGGTGTGTATACAAGTCAAAGAGAACTTGACATGGGTGGGGTTAAAGCAAGGGACATGGGTGGGGTTAGGCATGGAAACTGGTGGCAAGTAACTTTTCAGGCCTGGCTAGTAGCTCAGGACTTGAAATTTTGAGCCCTGGTCTACAAGACAGAGCATGTAACTCTGCGACATGGCAAACAGAGACAATCGCCAGAAGAAAGGCCATTTTCCATGTCATCAGGTGTAAAGGAATAGTAGCCAAAGACTTAAAGGGAGGTGCTGAAGGATGCGGGCACTAAGCATAGTAGCCACCACACGAAAAACCTCTCTTCTTCAGTACTGAGGATTCAATTTCCAGGCTGTCAAAGCTAGACTATGAACATGCTCCTTCCACAGGTAACCCCCGTAGAAGATCCGGACGGCAAGGGAGCAGGAATGGCTCTGCCACGGACAGATCCAGAAGCTCCCGAAACAAAGTCTGTCGAGGCCAGTACAGAGAAATCAGAACGACTGGACAGCGCGCTCCAGTTTCAATTCCGTAACATCCTGTGCAACATGGGAAGGGGAGGAAAGATGGAAGCCAGAGGAAATAACCAAGGAATGGACATGGCATCCACCGCTAGAGCTAGAGGATCCCTCCAGGGAGAGCAGAGCCTCGGAACCTTCCAGTTGCGTCTTGTCGCCATCAGGTTGATGCAAGGAAGACCCCACTTCTGAACAATGAGGGTGAACACCTCTGGGTGCAGATTCCACTCTCCGCTGTCCACTGTGTGTTGACTGAGGATGTCTGAAATGACGTGGTCTATGGCAGGAATGTGCACTGCAGACATGGCAGGAACATGTTTTTCCTGCCCAGGACAAAATAGACTTCACCTTTAACCAAGCAGCGAGACTTCTAGTTCTGCCCTGCTCGTTAATGTAAGCCATGGCTGTGGCGTAGTCGGAATGGACCCAGACTGGGCATTCTACACTGAGCACTCAGGCGATCCAGGACCGATCCCCAGCCGGAGAGGCTGGAATCCATCGTCACCATGGTATCCTTCTGGACCAGGAAGGACTTCCCCTTCAGCAGATTGGAGAGGTCGAGCCACCACTACAAACTCAGTTCCACATGAAGAGGAAGGGATACGGACGTCTTCAGAAGGTCCGGCTGACCCCTGCACACCTGGATCACAAACCCTGGAGTTCCCTGGTGTGAGCCATGGCAATTGGGACTGCTTCTATGGTGGAGATGAATTTCCCCACTAGAGAGGAAAAGCTTTTGGCTGGAACTGGATCGTGAGCCAGAGCAGCAGAAACCCTGTGGGCAATCTGGTGAGCCACCTCGTCCGTGAGAAATACCATGCTCTGCTGAGTGTCGAAGAGAAGGCCCAGGAAGACCAGACGCTGGGATGGGACAAGATCTGACTTGCCCATGTTGATGATTCACCCATGATAGATGAGAGCATGAATGCAGTCCTGAACCTGCTGCTGAAGAAGTTCTGCAGAACAGGCTTTCAGAAGCAGGTTGTGCATATATGGAGTAACTCTGATGCCGTCCCGATGGAGGACAGATACTAAAGCTCCCAAGACACGGTTGAAGACTTGAGGAGCTGTAGTCAGACCATAGGGAAGAGCTGAAAACTTAAAGTGCCCTTGGTCGCAGGCAAATCTGAGATACTGCTGACTCTCTGGATGAATGGAGATGTGTAAATACAGGTCCTGAACATCCAGAGAGGCAAGGAATTCCCCTGGGGACATAGCAGCAATCACCATCCTTAAGGACTCCTGGTGATGAGACTTGATCACAAAGGAATTGAGATCCTTCAAATCCAAAATGGGACGACAGCAGCAGTCCTTCTTGGAGAACACAAAGAGGTTTGAGTAAAAACACATACCTCTGTCCTGAATTGGAACAGGTTCCAGAATATCTTTGTCCAGAAGGGCCTGATAGCGTCACTGAACTGACTGTGTTTCTCTATGCCCTAAGGCGTATGAGAGGGGAAAAACCGAAAGGGAGGATGAGAGACGAAAGGGATCCTGTACTGTATACTGCAGTCTGCATCATGTAAATGGCAACCTTTCTGTACCATGCCCTACACTTTCGCATGGTGAGGTACAGCTGCATGAGTTGATCACACAGATCAACTCCCCCCATGTGCTTATTGTAGTCTTTGATGCAGACTGGCTTTTTTAGTACCCCCCTTCTGCCAAGAACAGAGACTGCCACAGTTTTCTCCTCATGCATGGTGGAAAGCATGTATATTTCTTTTTTGTCTTTAAAATTAACAGCCAGCAGCTCTTCTTGGCACAAAGCTGAGGACGTCACATTTTTTAGTTTTTTGCTACCAGTTCTTTGGGCATCTCCCTGACATTGCACCTGACAGTGCCACAAGCCACGGTGTCAAAATAAAAAAGTGACTTAAATAAAAGGGGCCTGGTGTCATAGTTGTCAACATATAAATGATATCCTTTATTTAACAAGGGGTAAATCAGATCCCAATTTTCCCATTTGCTCCCAGAGAGTCTAGGCATCCAGGAGGGTCAAGATAGCTGTCCTTGACCTCGTAAATTCAAAAAGCCTGGGTATAGCCTGTGGCACTCTCTCACAATTTATAAAATATAACGCCGAATTCGGATCGCTTGGAGGGGATGTATTGCTTGAAACCTAACCTGCCTTTATATTTCATTAGGGATTCATCTATATCTATGTGTTTTTTGGGGTGATATACTTGGGCAAACTTTTCCTTTAAATGATTTATTAGGGGGCGAATTTTGAACAGTCAGTCATACTGGGGGTGTTCTTTTGGGAGGCACAGGGTATTATCACAAATGCATAAAGCACAAAATCATTTCATATCTAGTCCTGGTCATTGTTTTGGTGAATATAGGGGTATCATATATAGGGTTTTAACTCCAGTATGATAACTATTCCCATTGTCATTGTAAGGGCCCAGATTTTCTTAAATTCTAAAAGGTCTGTGGGTTGCCATATTTCTTCCTTGGAAACAAACACTGCAACATGTGATTCGTAAATCTAGCGAATCACATGTCGCAACAATGTTGCTACTGGCTGTAACCAAGTGCCTCGGTATCAGAGCACTTAGTTACAGCCATCCCGCGCTATCCCATCGCTCTGTGCAGCGGAGATGGGAAAGTTTAACCCATGACTATCCAGGACTGTCCTGGGTCCTTAACTGGAATCTAACCCATGACTGTCCTGGACCATCATGGGTCCTTAACGGGTTAAAGAAAAAAGTATGACTATAGTAGAAATGCCAAACGAAATGCAGAAAAGCAACCATGCATAAGTACCAACAATGTAGAAGAACGATGAGGTAGAAAGAGATAGATATCTCAGAAATTGGCTCTGTCATAGGATCTAATGAGAGAAAGAAGGTTAGAGAGCAGTTTAGGTACTCTCTGCTTCAAGCTGGTGCCCAGGGTGAAATGGGATATAAACAGGACCAGAGCACTCAAATGGTTAACTTACCAGTCTTCTTTCTTTATGCTCCCATTATACAGTGCAGAACCTCAGAGAAGTTCAGCCATGAGGCACAGTCAACCTCCATAGGGAGAATAATCCAGAAACACACCTGTGAACTGGGCAATCCAATTCCAAGGAAGTTAATGGGATCCTGCCTAATGCGGGAAAACACAGCACCATATCTAAGCAGAAAATTAAAAAAAGAGAAGTCTAAAATCTAATAGCAGTGCCAGCTCGCTTCTCTTCGAAAGGAGACATGAATCTGGGGTCGGGTAGTAAAGCTGGAGGAGGGGAGCTTTACCCCATGGTTCCTGCGTTCCATATAGGACACAAGAGAAATTTATGAACAAATGTCTAGGGAGTATATGTGAACATGCAATACGCAACACTTACATTGTGGTCTGTCATATAAAGGTAGGTCCAGGTGAGTGAAAACATATTAGTCAGCAACAGAGTAGTATCTTCACTTACACACCAAACTGCTCAACCCATTCCATGCCAGAGGAGTGTATGAATCACTGGCAACCAAAGGGCTAACCCTTTAAAGATCACAAGGGGATTAACGCATGTTTGGTGCTAAAGGGTTTATAAAGTAACCAATTTAGGCAAGAAGCATGCTTATACAAATATTCATATTCATTCTCACTCTTACACATTTTAGGTTACTACTACATATAGTTATTCTATGTTCTCATAATCAGAATATAACCATTGTGCATATCAATTTCCATAAATATACTTTTTAGAGTTATCATTAACATTTTTGTCAACACCTTTATGGGGTAATAGGGGGCACCGATGTGGTGCAAAGTGTCACAGCACTGTGGTTTAGAAACACTGTGCTAGATATTAGGATCAATCATTAAGTGCAAAATAGTTGTGGCCTTTAACCCTTTTGAGTGCCAGGTGTGTCCAATGCATTCCTATGCAATGCTCCAGGCAGCTCTCTGGTAGTGAAAGCCTTTTTTATGCCAGCACATACTTGTATTGTAACATGGCACAAGTGAACCAGACAGAAAAAAGGCGACATATGTAGAGAATAACAGACGCATTGAGGTAGAAATAAAAACAGGTCAAACCTCCAGCTTCTCGTCGTCATCCATGCCCTCTTGCCACTTTTCAAACTCGTTGAGCCAATTTAAGACCGTGTTTAATGGGCAAACGACTAGGGCAGTGCTAAACTCTAATTTCTCACACAAAAGAACAGTATGGAGGAATGTCACCACCTGCAAGACAAGAAAAAAAAAATTAAAGAAGGTCAGAACTATAATATATATTATATATAATAATATGCCCCCCACCAAGGCAAGCCCAATCAGTCCCTATGTTTAATCCAGGGTGGGAAAGCACCCTTCTTGCCCCCCCACCACTGCAGGCACCCATCCCATGCACTCTCTGTAGTTTTCTCTTACATTACCCCTTATTTGTCCAACCATCCAACTTTTGGCCATGCAATAATAGTTAACCCATTCACTTTATTAAGCCTCTTAAAGTGGATCACTTTAAAACCAGTTTGCCTATTAAAAATGTGAAGCACTGTACATTATATTTTTTCTCTACCATGTAGTGTTTTCTTTATTTTATTTAACTTATTTTTAAAGAGGACACATCACCATTCCAAGTCCTCCTCCTCAGTGGGAATCTTGAAAGGATTAGCATGATTATTTGTGCTTATCAATTTATTCCATACATTTTAGCAGCCTAAAAAGGTGGGACCCTAAAAAGTGATTTGCTGATGTGAACTTTATCTGACCAAATATTAGGCAGCTTTAACTGACCAAGTCAGAGAACAAAGTTCCACTTAGAATAGAATCCCTAACCACTAAACCAAAAACCTCTAAAACTAATGACCTGTCTGAAAATCAAAAAATACAAGTTACAGGCAGTTTAAAGGAGAATTTATTTATTTTTACACAACACTAAGACTTTTCGTGCTAAATTTAACAAGGGTACGTCTTCTGCTGGCTGTTTTATTAACCTTTTGAGTGTCAGAGGGATATGCAACACATTGCTGAGCAATGAGTTGCCTACCCCTCTGGCACTCAAAGGGTTAAACATTAGAACCAGTCAGACTAAGTAAGAGTCATTACTTCCTTAAAGTTCAGATTATCAGGAGTGCCTCAGAAATTTCTATCACATTCTGTTGACAACTGTTAGTCCGTAACTCACCTTTCACACAGAATGCAACAGAATAGCTACAGTAAATCTGACCACTAGAGGGCACTGTTAATGTAAAAAAGCAAGTTTAAACTATAAATTACTAATGCCAGATGGGTAATCAACACATTGTGAAGCAATGCATTGTGCACCCTCCCTCTGGTTCTCAGTGGGAGCACCCTTGTTTTACTCCACCGGGGAGGGTAATGAAGTAATGAAGAGTAGGAATCTTCCCATTTACTGCTACTCAATGGAGCCTATGTAATAAGACAGGGATATTCATTTACTGCAGCCGACGGCTAGCTGACGGCTAAAACATCTCAAGCGCGAGACATGTTAGTGCATAGGCTCCACAGAATAGTTATCGCCTGTATCACTCCTGTGTGTATAATCCCCATAGAGTCTTTAATCAAACATTTTCTAATATAGTTCACAAAATCCATGTGGCATATTAAGGACTTCAGAGCAGTAACATTCAAATCCGCATAAAAATATCAGTAGACAGAAAGATAACGTGGTAGGTAGGTCACAGGAAAGAAAAGGCCAGTTACACTCCATTTTTATTAGTCACAGAATGGCTAAGGACAAACTTAATGTTCAGAGATAAGCTTATTTTGCAGTATTAGTCAAAACTATATATTAAATAATGCAATGTAAGTATTAAATTGCAAGCATATACAATTAATTGTTATGACTAGCATCTTCTTCATATATACACCCCTGAGGGAAAATAATTATTGTAAAAACCTAAGATCAAAATATTGGCTTACGGACAAACATACATAAAGGCAAGAGAAGCCAGAGAGCGGATGTTGTGCCAGCATATGGATTCAAAAGTGTAGACATTGTACTTGCATGTTAACTGCAGGCTTAAAGGGATAGTAAATACTTGCAAATTACCAATCCCCATATTGTAGCTTTGTTAAAAAGAAATGTATTGCCCCCAGTGTCATCTCTCAAACCCTTATGGTTTGAGAGATGATAGCGCTCAAAGTCTCCCCCCCCCCAACTGTAGGGTATTACTTGCATCAGGCGGCTCTGCAGCATTGCAGATTGTTTTGTTTGTTTTTTTTAAACACAAAATAAAGCCCCACAGGATAATAATATGAAGGCTACACAACAATTTAATCCCTTCAATGCTAGACTTCTCTAAACACATTGTGAAACACTACATTGAAGAGATCCCCATCCAAATGAGGAAAGTAGGTATGCATATGATAGATGGAGTATGAGCCCAGCAGCAGACTGGCAGTTGTAGTTGTGAAGAGTGGGTTAAAATTGTAGAGACCATAGATCTGGTGACCCAGCTGATAAACACGCTACAAATCATCCAAACGTACTAAACAGTCCATTACAAATACTTTTATGATTCATACAAGGGCCTCAGATCACTCTCTTCCTCCAGTCTGTCAATTAACTCTTACATTAGTCTACATAATACAAGAGTAGCCAAGCCTGGTCCTCAAGAGCTACCAACAGCTACATCCGTCACTCAAAGGGTTAATGAAGAGACCACAAATCTCCCAGAAGGGCTGAGTGGCGCAATGTCGTCACCCAGCCCCGCAGAGTTTTAAGGTATGGGAACTTAGGCCCAGAGTTATAAAAGCAAACTGGAGGTAGTCTGGAGTAAACAAACTGCACCATAGGGGACAAAAATTACTACATTCTCATGCGCTTGAATACAGATTTTGAACACCCTGAATGCCAGAGATCACCAATGCACTGGAAACTGCTACAATTCAAGGGGTTAAAAGCCAAACTTGATCTAAAAGGAATTTATAGTTTTTGTCCCCTATGGTACACTTTAGGATAACTCCAGCTTGCTTCTATAAATACGGGCCTTAGTGCTGTATACAGCAAGTTCTGGAGGCACAACAAGTGCACCATTAGGGGGTAAATCAAAATTCCCCAAATCCCATTGGTTTAAATGATCATTTTAATTTCTCTGAATACTAAGCGGGGTCTCTCCAACACGTTGCAACACCTCTCTGGCACTCAAGGGATTAAAATCCCCATTAATTCAGTGAGACATTTTGTTTGCCCAGTTTTACTCCAGAATGGCACTTTTCTAGCTACCTGAACATGGCCCTGCATTCCCAAAGCAGTCAGGTACTATGACAGTTTAAAAGTCCCTTCTTCCTATGACTTTTTACTATACCTTTAAAAACATCAGCAGTTTTTAACCCTTTGAGTGCAATGCGCTGGATACCTCTCTGGCACTCAAAGGGTTAAGCATTGTGAAAAGTGTGATAGATAAATGGCTTAGTCTAATAGAAGTAGTTGAGACAAGACGCAATGAATTTAAAGACTTATGGCAGATATAAACATATGGCTAAAGATAAATGACTATTTCAAGATTAAAATAAGTCTGAGCATAACTGGAGAGTGGAATAGGAAGACAGGATGGGCAAAATGGTTATAATTCGGCATAAAGTGTTATGTTTCTATTCATAGATTTACTGTATTCTGAATGCCAACCAATATTATATATGTGTGTGTAATATATATTATATATAATATATATAGCTATAATTTTTTTCCCCCTCAACTTGAGTGACAAACATGCTCAGATGCATACATGAGATACTGTGAAATTACCTGCAAGGTCTTCCCAAGGCCCATACAATGAGCCAGAATGCAGCCAGAACCATGACTCTTTTTGGTTTTTTTCAGAGATTCACAACAGCAATCCCACATGAACTGAACACCTGTGGATGATGGACACACATTAGTAAAGTGCATAAGGAAAACTCTAAGGATCCAACAACTCTTTACTTAAACTGTACTTTCCTGTTTAATGTGGTAGTCAGTTTGCATAAATGCAAGTGTTATGCATTTAATTTACTATTCTCAGTTCTCCTACCACAATAAGTACAGCTCTCTACATTTTAGCTTACTGCCTCAACATTAAGAAGTAGAACATGGGTTTATGTTATTCTGCTCAGCCTCCACAGAGACTCAAACACTGAAGGTCAATGACTGTTTTTAGCACTGCAGATTGCTCCCTGCACCAGATTTTTTTTTACCCTCCTGGAATACCTGTTTAAAAGCCATTCAGGAGCAAAGCAACTGCACTACAATGGGACAAACATCCAAATTGGTGTAAATAGGGCTTTTAACGGCTTAAATCCTAGCAATGTATCCAACATATCACAAAGCTGTGTGTTTGAGACCACAAGCATTCAAGGTGTTAAATTCCCAAACCCCTACCGATTTAAGTTTGGCTTTTATTTCTTCCCTGTGGTACAGTTGGTTTACCCCAAAATTCCTCCAGGTTGTTGCATAATGTCCAGAAGAGCTGAAGGTGTCTGTCATCCATGAAAGCACCAAAAGAAAACAATTCTGCACTTAACCCTTACGTTCTCTGTATGTCTCACTTTACCACTTTAGATTGTAAGCTTTCAAGCAGGTATCCCATTTACACTTTCATTTTTCTAAGCACATGCCACCTTGTATTGTCCAATCAAATTGTTAAGTCCCGCATAAACTTGTGGCATATAAATATATTCATTCAATGTGGTATAGCAACAAAACAGTTTCATATGTGCTCTAGGGCTCAATTCTTCACAGCTTCAAAATAGACCATTGCTCTGTATAACAAACAGCACTGAAGTAAGGTTCATAATATTGCCCCCCAAACCTTTCCTAATGTAGTAATACGTAAATCCATACCATTATGATGATGAAAAATTCCACGTTATTAAAGAAAGTAAACTTCTGTAGGCATTCAGGGCACTTCGCTTACAAGAGAAGCTCTGTGCGCCTGCAGCAACTTCCGTTACCTTGAAGGAACAGGAGTCATGGACCCGGGACACAGCGTAGACTCAGAGGTACATTACCTCTAAGATGTCTGCGCTGTTGTCCGCTGGATGCCTAGAGAAGATACTTTACTTAACGCAGATTTCAGCATAATAACAGTATGGCTTTATCTATTGTTACATTAGGAAAGGATGGAGGGACAATATTAAGAAGGTGATAGTTTGGCTTTAACAAAATAATCCAAAATATAATAGGAAAAGTTTTAATGCAATACTCAAAGATGTGCTTTGAATGGTTGCTTGGAAACACCACACATTTATTCAGGCTTTGAAGAATCTGAAAAAAAACAACATTATTTTATTTGCCCCTCTCACTCATGTAGCTAGAGGTATACTAAGTAAATGTTGCCATTTTATACAAGCTTTCAAAGGGTAACACCTCGGGTGAGTAGTGCAATGAAAAGTATCTGGACTCAAGGGGAAGCGAAATGGCTCCGCTATGGACAGATTGAGAAGATCTGAGAACCAAGCTGGAAGGAGTCAAAAGGGGGTAATCAGTATTACTTGAGCATAATTCATGTTGATATTCCTCAAAATCCTGGGCATCATGGAAACTGCAGAAACATATATGCCAGATGAAAATTCCATAGAATGGACATCATGTCCATTGCAAACACTAGATGGTTCTTTATTTGTGCAGAACAGAGGAACCTTCCGGTTCTTGCAGGCCTACAAGAGATCCACTGATGGAAGTCCTCAGAGGTGGATTATTTGGTTGAATGGACAATGGTTGAGTACCCAATTCCCAGGATCCAAATGTTGGCGACAAAGTCTGCCATCACAATATCTATGCCTACGATTTAAACTGCAAAGGTGGCTTGTAGATTAGCTTCAGCCCACTAAAGGAGCTCCAGCCCATTGAAGGCATTCCAGAACCTCCAATCCAAGCAGACTCTGTTCTGGTTCCTCCTTTATGATTTATGTACAAAACAGCTGCTGTACTACCAGACAGGATCCTCACCCGTGTTCCCGTCAGAACATGGGACCAGTGCAAAGCACTACACAAATGGCCCGTATTTCCATAGTGTTGAATGGAAAACTCTCCTCCCCGGTACAGCAAACCTGTGCAATTAGGGGACCCAGAGTCACTCCCTCATCTGTGGTGACCACTACCCATTCCAGCATGACAAATGGACACTCCAGAGTTAGATGGAAACAATGGAGCCATAAATAAACATCCTCCCTTGTCTGTGGAAAGAGAGACATTGCATGAGAAAGGCGAGAGCTTTTTCTTGACCAGTTCCTGAGAATGTCCCACTGCAGCTCAATTGTGTTTGATCGCAGGGAACAGCTTCCAAAGCGGAGACCAGGCAACCTAGTACTGTCATACATTACCTTACCTTTGCAGCTGGCCAGGATATCACTGAAGTCTCCTGTAGAGAGACAAGCCTAGGTTTTGCCCTCTGGGAGAAACACCCTCCCCCCTTTCAGATTGTAAAATATCATGCCTCAGAAATACAGAACCAGAGATGGCATCCAAGAGGATTTTTTGACAATGAGCAACCAACCATGTTGGTCCAGGATGTGAACAGCCTCCGAAAGAGCCTTGAGTAAAAGGAACTCTGAATAAGGAGTCAAAGATATTCCTTGAGCATGGATGTGGCTTTTGTTACTCCCACTAGTTTGGGGGCCCTAGAGTTCAACCCCCCCTTCCTCCAAGTCCTTTCAGGCCCTCCACAAAGCCCAAACAGGCTTGGAAGAACAAGAAGCCTGCTCAGAGACCAAAAACGCAGAGGCCTCATTGTTCCCATACACACACAAAAAAACAAACAAACAAACAAACAAAAAAAAAAACACTTTTATTCCAGCAATATCCAGAAGAGGGCAGCAGTTCAACAAAAAGAGAAAATCAGCGAAGACTTTGAAAAGAGGGTCACATAGAGTGGGGCTGATCTATTAACTGGAGCAATTCAAGCATGATGCAACCGCACTATAGGGGGCAAATTAAATTTGGTTCTTTATTATGCAATACATTCCTTCAAAGATCTTACCGTCTACCTGATGCGGTTTCAGCTTTGTAACCATGTTTCTGTGAACCTGTACCAGAGGCTCCTTTGTTTCTTCATCTTCATCCAGGACCAGTTTGGTGGTAATTGGACACTTCACTGGAGAGGCATCTCCAACAACAATCACCTGTAACACACATATAAATAAGAATTGCTCAGTACACATCAAATGCATGCATTTTCCACCTTGCAAGAATATTACCACATTTTTTTTATTCATTTATTTTCTTAAATTAATGTAGGTTATAAACCTGTTAATTTTCAGGTGAAAACTTTTTTTTTTGTTAAAGGGATAGCAATACTTGATATGTGAAATTATTTAGATCGTAGGGTTTATCCTCCCGAGTAAAAACAGTGGTACTCCCACTACTTAGAGGTGATTTATTCAAAAGTTATTACAGCTCAATTTTTTTTTCATATTAAGTGTTACTATCCCTTGAATGAAAATCCTGTACTCAAAGGGCTGTATTTCAATGCATGTGGCAAATGGCATCAATGGATTTAGTACACGTTCTAACTGAAGCCTCTGGGGGGAAAAAAACATTGCGTTATCACCTGTAATGGAATCCAGCCCACATTTCAGTATTCATAGGTTGGAATTTTTCTTAGTTTTACTCCTCTGATGTTTGTTTTTTCATAGAGGCTAATGCTTAATCTATTTATTGGTCATCGTTTAAAGGGATAGTAATGTTGCAAAATAAAAGCTCCAATTTATCTTCATAGTATTTGGGCCATGGAGAGTTATTTCAGTACTGACATAGTTGTAATTCAAGAGTAATTGTATGATAAAATATCCCACTCCCACTGCTTTTACTGATGTAACACTGCTCACCTCAGAGCAGAAAGGTGGTGTCCAGATAGTTTGCAGAGAGTGACAGTCTTCAATTAGCAGAAGGGAAAAACCTGAAAAATCTGTTAAGGGGGGCACGGTTTTCATTGTTCTCACAGTAAGACTATTTTCCCTTGTTGTGAGCTGTCTGGCCTTAAGACCAGATTCCACATCTAAGGGGAGGTGGCTTACACTAGGTAAAAGGGGTGGGAGGGGGATACTTTATCATTCAATTACTCTTGAATTACAACTCGAACAGTATTGAAATAACACTCTCCATGGCGCAAATACCATGAAGATTAATTGGAGCTGCTTTTATTTTGAAACATTACTATCCCTTTAAAGTGGATCTGTCACAGTGAATCTAGTTTTGCCTCTCTGAATAAGTCATTCAAAATTTCCTCTATCGTGCTGGCAAAAAAATTAGCAGATTAACAGTTTAGGAGATAGTTATACTTTTATGTATTGAAAGCTAAAATCTGTGTGGAGCACTGTACATTCATTAAAGTTACATGGTGCACTGACAGCTTTATTAGAATATGGTGTTGCTCTGAAAAGGAGATTTTTATTCTATTGAATTAATCCTTTTCTTAGTCCACTGGGAACACGAGGACCACCGAGAAAAAGTTCCTCTACCGACACTTAACTAACGTTAACAACTCCCTTTCCTCTTCCCTACTTTACCCTCAAACACTGTACCTACTGATCAGTTTATTTATTGAAAAATGGCTCCAAATACAAAGGGAGGGAGACAAAACAGATTTAATGGCAGCTTGCAGGACTTTTCATCCAAATCTGGCGTCTGCTGAAGGAAGCTCATTAGAACATGGTCAACGTATGTACAGTTGACCTATTAGATGCTTTTGCAAAGCTCTTCTGGCTTTGTGTTTGAGGTCCTGGATCTTGTGGAATAGGCTGTGTTGTCGTAGAGAGATGGTCATCACTGAAGATGAAAGGCTAGCATCATAGTCTATTTTATCCACTAAGCAAATGTAGCCTTGGAATCACATTTGTCCTTTTTGGTGGCCTTCTGGTATGAAAACATTACCAACATTTTCTGATCACATACAATAAGTGCATCAAGTTTTCCTTTTTTGTGTGGACTGGGACACGGGTGGTAAAATTAACTCTTGGTTGATATGAAATACAAAAACACTAAAAATTGTCATCTTGAAGGAAGAGAAGATGAGATCTGCATGGGAGAGCCCGGCATGTAGAGATTTGTCTGGCAGTGGAAATGTTTGCGAGAAGCCCTTTTACAGGTGAAATGTTAATGTGATTAGGAAAACAATAGTTCAAAAGGTTCAACCTAAATCTTCTAGAACCAAATGCAGGTTGGATCCCAGTACAGAAGAACCTCATGTGCCACACCCTGTAACAAACCTGAATCTCTGGGGAATCTGCAATCTTACTTTGAAAGAACACCGACAATGAAAAAAGTTGCATGTTGAGGATTCAGAATTTGAGGCCCTTTTTCTGTCCAACTTGAAAGAAATTGAGATGGTGTGCCAGTTTGGACTGATGAGGATCCAAGTAATTTTGTTCACAGTAGGCTAAAAAGAACATCCAGACTCTGGCATATTTTGGCAGAGACTGGTTTTCTAGCCCTCAGCATGATTTGGATGACACGACGAGGAAGGCCTTTGTTTCAAGATGGAGACCCTAAAGTTTCATGCTGATAAAGCAAGACTGGTCCAATGCTGAAGACTATGTATAAATGGCAGGGGATCTTGGGCAATTTTGTGCTTCTGCAACCCCCTACACTATAATGACCCATAATAATGTGGTGCAGTTTCTCATGTGTTCAGCTATTTAAAATTGTATTGTATTTTTGATTTCTCAGACTTCAGCATCTGAAGAACTTTCAGGATTTGTTTTTAAAATGGACAGTAATGTCCCATAATAAAAAAAAAAAAAAAAAAAAAAAAAAAAAATCATAGTTTTGTAGAAAAATAAATATGCCACAAATCATATCTTTCAAACCGCTATGGTTTGAGAGAGATCCTCCGCTAAAGTTCCTCTTCTCCAGATGTCAGCTGTAAAGCGGACCATGGTGGGGGAGCAGAAATAAGCCCCCTAAAGCACCTTAAACCAGCATTACTCCCCCAATGAACGTGCAGTACAGAACAGCAAAAAAAAGGGTCAATTTACCAAAGCGTACAGCAGCCATCTGTACCCTAGACCCAATACAGAGAATAAGAGCTCACTGAAGAATGTCCCTCTCTGTGAGCCATCCAGACAGTCTTGCTGCTCTGAATTGAGCAGTATTAGATCAGTAAAAGGGGTGTGAGGGGGGGGGGGGGGGGAACTATCATTCAATTACTCTTGAACTATGACTATTGGAATAACACTCTCCATGGACCAAGTAATATGAAGATTAATTGGAGCTGCTTTTATTGTGAAACATTACTATCCCTTTAACTGTATATTTACTGGTCTTTTGGCAAACATGACCAAAAACAATTTTGAATATTTAAAATATACAAACTTGAAACAAGGTGACAAGTCCACTTTAAGCCCCCTTTCAAAACTGGTTCAAAATAAAGCCCATAAAAGCAATTAGTGTTTCTTTTACCTCTCTTAGTTTCTCTCTCTCGCGTTCTCTTTCGGCAATTCTTTTCCTTCTTTCTTCCTCTTCTTTCAAGGCATTCTGGGTTTCTGTTCGTAACTTGTCATCTTTGAGAATCCTTCTGATCTTCTTTCTACCCTTACCAGGCGATTTGGAATCAGAGTCTTCGTCCTGATCTCCATCCTCTGAATTCCCACTGCCCTGAAAACAGAAAACAGCAAGTAACACACATTATATCATACATCAGTTATATGTACACAGAATGGTGGTATTATTCAAAGGCTTACCATAGGTACAATACATTTCACATGTCACTGGGACTAAAAGGACTGAAGCAGGAATGGGCAATGTGCTGCCTGACTACATCTCTGGTCACTCAGTTGTCCAGATTAAAAAAATAATAATTATCTATAGCCTTATTTACCAAGCAAAGGAATTGCAAAACAATAAATTCAACTGCACCATAAAGTTGAATGAAAATTCCCATTGATTTAAATGGTGCTAAACCTTGAATGCTAAAGGGTCTCCAACACTTTGCGATGTGTTGTAGACCTCTAGAATTCAAGACATTAAAAAGTCCCATTTTAGTTATTGGGAATCTGTGGAATATTAAATTCAACCCAATAGTGCAGAATTGTACCCCTTTGCCTTGATAAACAGGGACCACACTCTTGTAGTCTGAGCCTGGTATACTCTGATCACTACACTTTTACTTAAGTCATAGAGTGTTAAAAGGTAAATACGAGCTACATAATATTGGTGTGCTGGTGCATGAAAGGATCTAACAGTTGAAGACAAAGAAAGATGTGTCCAAGTTAAGCACGTCATATCAACCTTGTTAACCTAGAGGAAGGGGGGGGGGGGAGAACCCACACAACTGACGCCATTTCCAATTAAAACCCAAGCGGCAGTCGAATATTTTCATGGTTCAACACCCCGTTTTGAAACCAGCTGTCAATTTTCAGTATTATTTTGAGCTATAAAGATATCCATTCCCTTTATGAAAGCATCTACAGTATCTACAAGTACAGCATCCCCACGCTAAGCATTCCTTAACTTCACTTACACACAAAAGGTTTTGGTGTCCTTTTTTCTGCAGCTCTGTGTAAATAGTCCTTCAGAGTTTTCTTTGTATGACCATTTATATTTTTGCTGAAGCTAGTCATCTCTCTCCTTTGAGGTAAACAAATCCCGTTTGTCTAGTCTCTTTAAAACTCAAGATTCTCCAATCCCTTTATCAGTTTTGTTGCACATCTGCACTTCTTCCACTTCAATGTTTTAAGAACAAACTAGTGCCCAAACCTGTACTCTATATTCCAGATGAGGAATTACCAAAGATTTATATAGAGGTCGAATTATTTTTGCGTTCCGTGCATCTCTATCCCCTTTTTATACAGAATACTACTCTACTGGCTCTTGCAGCAGCTAAGTGACACTGGACACGGCCGTGAAGTCAACTGTGCATCAGTACTCCTAAATCTTTCTCCAACGAGGAATCCCCAAATAGCTTCACATTTAGTGTATGTTGCATGTTTGTTTCTGCTGCCCAAATGCATAACTTTACATTTAGCTATATTAATCTCTTAAAGACCATGCGGTCTGGGGGTGGGAGGCTCTAGAAGCCCATGTTTTTTTTTTTTGTTTTGTTTTTTTTTTTTTTTTTTTAAAGCAATGCATTCTTGGATCAAAGAGCACGTGCAGCCAAACTGCAACCCCAGAATTCCATGACATGCCAGGACAGTCACTGGCCCACACAGTCCAGACAGGAGTGACAGATCTGGCAAGTCATCGGACGTTAAGGTGTTAAACCTCAGCTGCCTCTTTTCCTCCCACACAGCTTCACATACCTTCTCTGTATGTTTTTCCTGAAATAGCCTTCTAATATATTATCCACTGAGGAAATCAAGCTTGCATGTCTAGTATTCAGATCTTGCTCCCTTTTGGAATAATGGCAATATGAATACATACAATGTCATCTTATCACAGGTCACCATGCCCGATAGTGAATCAATAAATATTACTTATAATGGTCTTCCTACTTCTGAACCAAGTTCCTGGATGAATATAAAGGCATCTCTGACGACTCCTCATTTGTTTTTGGCTATGTACTACTTTATTTCAATATCCTCCAACGTGTAGTTGAACAGAAATTCAAGTTATAAAGAATCCCCCTACCGCACCTTTTCTCTCCTCTGCTGACTCCCCACATATGTGGAATCTGGCCAAGCTTGACAGCTCACAGCAAGGAACAATCTTCTCACTGTGAGCATAAGGAAAACTCTGCCCTCCTTGACGAAGGACGGCAGGATTTTCCTTACACTCACAGAAGACTGTCCCTTGCTGTGAGCTGTCTTGGAGAACAGCATGAGGATGGAAGGGAAATTCTTTATCACTGAATTTCTGTTGAACTACACATCAGAGGATATTGAAATACTGCAGTACATGGCCAAAAATACAAGGAGTCAGGTGTCTTTATATTAATCCATTACTCTCTCTTAAAGTACAGGTTCAGGTTATTAATTCACCATAACCTTTTCCAGTGTCTTTCGGACTAGGTCACGAGTAGGCTATGAACATGGAGGGAATTCTGTGATTTGCCCATTGCATGCCACAGTTGCTTATTATATACAGAAAATAATTTAAGGTGTCAGCTATTTGTCTCATCCTCATGAATTCAGCTCTCTCCAATTTACGGGGATCAATATTTATATACTTGTATGGTTTAAGATTTTTCTTGCTCTCTTGCAATACTTCTCATTTTCAGTTTTGCTTGTTCGCCCATTCTATTGCATTCTTCTGTAAGAAAGTCAGAATGGATCAAATTTGACTTATAACAGGGGTTTGTCTGTGGAGACATATATGTGTGTGTTTATGTATGTATACATGTCTATCTATATGGATATGGACACTGTATGCAATTTATTATGTGTGTATGTATATATATTTATAGCTATAAAATGCATGGGTATAGATCTGTTTTATGGCTTAGAACAGTGGGAATTCTATTTGCTTAATTAAGAGTTTCAAGACAATTTCAGCTGTCCCAAACTGCAGGGTGTTGCTTCAAAGGATTTTTACAGAATGCATTTCCTGAGATAGGTGTCTGAGAACTCAAATGAAGGTCTCTTCTAGTTAAATGCGAAAGGAGTGAGGACAAGCCAAACTGTCTTGTCAACTAAACAAAGAGTTCAGATAAGACACCAAATGCTCCTGTTCCTGGAGTCTTCCCTATCAATAATATCTCTGATGTCACCATGAATGGCAAGTGGGTGTGGTGAGGAAAGCTCAGTTGAGCTAACCAGTTTACACCAGACCTAAGTTATATTAAAAATGGTATAAAGGAGCAGTATTTTTGGGGGTGGAATGAGAACTTAAGGAGAACTGGAGGAGAGCTTCAAGAGCAGAGGAGATGAGAGCAGCCTGAGCACAGCAGTCCTGATTCCTGTCCAGATGTGAGTCCAGCAGATAAGAGACCAGAAACCAAGATTTGTGCAGGAGGGTGTGAGGAGATTTTCATCATATAATTTACTGGTATCCAATTTAATTCCATCTTTTCCATACCTGTAATCTAGGACAGTATTTTGATTGTGTACATAATACAATAATCTTTTATTATTATCCCTTATGTGTGTGATTCTTAAGTTACAACCAATCCCCAAAGAACAATTGTACCCTTGGTAAGAGGGGCTAGATAGAATTTCTTACACTTCCTATTTTTATAAATCATACATCTGACCCTTCCAACAGCTTTTAGAGTGCCAGAGAGCTATTCTGGGTATTGTTTTACAATTCACTGGATAAACCAGGCATTCAAAGGATTAAATGCTGGCTTATTCCTGCTTTATTGCAAACCTCTTTATTAAGCCACATTGGTATTGGTTTGCTTCTCCTGTATTTATTCCTCAATGTCATATTGACACCAACATTTATCTAAGAGCCTTTAGGACAAATTCCATTTCTTGTGTATTTTCATCAATATAGGAGGTGGTTTCTTGCAGGTAGCCCATGAGAGGAAGAACAACAAGTGGCGAGTGGTCTTGTATGGCCTGTACTATTTGTGTAATGAATCTACTTTATCAGCATCTTTAAACGCTGTTTTAGTTTGAGTAGGTATAGTAATATATTTAGACAGTCTGGAGACTGTGGGGTCAACTACTGGCAGTTTAGTCCAAAAGGTCTATTTTTTCTTTGGGTAAAAGGATAAGTAAAGTCAAATTTCTTAAGTATAACCAGAGATTTATCCGGTGTCTCCCACTCATCTGTTACTACGTGATCATGTTGCTCACAGACAGGAAAAGTGACAGCGGATTTATTTTTACTTTTAAAAATATTTGGGTGATGGATTAGAGGCTTGGACATCTGATACTTCGAAAACTTCTAGGATTGCTTTAATTAGGTAATCCATGGATTCTGTATCGGTCATGTGTGGACCCACCCTGCATAGACAATGGGGTTTCACTAATATCACTGGATAATTCAGCGTCATCTGATTTTTGAGAATTTAGTGAATCTTTAGACTTTTTCTGTGAGACATTATCCAAAACGCTCTCCAAAGTATTGGCAATTGAATTGTGTAAAGCCTTAGCCTACTATGGGGTTCCAGATTTGGGGGCCACGATAGATGTGGTATCACTGCTAACACACATCTAGATATACACACATTTAGACATACACATTGTTCGCAATTTTAGAATTACAAGTTTTGCATCTGGCAGAAGGGCCTTTATTGCCCTTAGTTTTTGTCTCCTCCTTGGGCTCTGACATATTGCTAGCAATAGAGAATATAGTATGCAGCGCAATGTCCCAACGGGACTGAAAGAAAATAATTGACAAATATAATTTGACAATTACTTCTCCAATATTCACTATATACTTTGCCAAAAGGAAAAAAAACAACTGCTCTAATGAATATAGTGAGAAAAGGGCACTAGTCTGTATAACAAGTCAAACAAATTAACAGCCCCTAAGGAGATAGTAATTAGATTTTGCAGCCCCAAAAAATAACTATAAACAATATGCCCTGCTCCTACAGAGCAAGTAGTAGTTGTTCATGCAAGAATGAGACAAAGCAAACCGCTGCAGAGTTCTAGTACTACAGAGTGAAGAAATGTCCACTACTTTACGTGTGCGCACTCTAAGCGCCAAAATTACATATAACCGGCAGAGAATAAAGCTGTTGTATGCCGCTGAAGAGAAGTACTGTATAGCACTCTCCCCTGGAAAGGCACAGAGCACAATACTGAAAATAAATAAGTAAAACCTGTCAGGTGTACATGTCCCACAAAACATCGAACACTGCTGACAAATAAAGATCCTCTCAGCCATCGGCTTTGCTTGGGCTTCCATTCTGCATAAATATTTTTGCTTTTCCAAAGGAAAAAAGCTGACAGTAATTGAGTTTGGTAATGGGAAATCTCCTCACAAAGTTATGGCCCCCAAAAGCTTTTTTGAAGAGAACATAAAAAAAAAAATCTAAAGTAGAATTTCTTCAAGAGAAATATAGCTCTGGATCTCCTTGAGGGGCACTCTTAGACTGGAGTCAGTCAGGTGGAGGGGTAAGCAGCTAGGAAGTGGGAGAAGTGTTTTTTTATTTTTTAATTAAATTAAATTGCCCTGCATCCTACAGGCACATTACTTAAAGGGACACTAATGTCCCAAAAAAAATTATACTTGTTTTGTAGAGGTTAAAAAAATATGTTATTTGGCACAAACCCTCTCTATCATTCTTTACGGTTTGAGAGATATTCTTACATAAAGTTCCTCCCTCTCTCCCCGTCTCCTGAGGTCAGCAGCTAGCAGGAGATCCCGGTCTGGAGACCAGCCGGCAGATCTGCAACAGAGCCGAAATAGTTATTTAAAAAGAATTACTTCAATGGAAAGGTCTACAAAGTGTGCCTGGTTTGCAAGCACACTTTGTAGACCATTCCCATGAAGTAGTTCTTTTTAAATAACACAATTCCAGCTCTGCTGAAGAGCCTACTCGAGTTGCACAACTCAAATCTCCTGCTGTCAGCTTTACAGCTGATAGCAGGAAAAGGGAAACTTTACAAGTGAATATCTCTCAAACCATAGTGGTTTGAGAGATAGTATTTGCACCAAATAACTTATTTTTTAAACCTCTACAAAACAAGCATTTTTTTGAGAGACATTACTGCCTCATTAACACCATGGTCCCTGCATACCTCAATGATGATAGAGAAAAAACCTTTTTGAAATAAAATGTTTTGGTTAAACCTAGTTAATGGGTTTCTCAAAGAACACCACATTATGGTAACTGCTGCCTAAATATTCCCTTACATTACTACTTCTGAATTGTTTGAGAGCACTAGGTCTAGAAATGACTTGTTTTTAGTTAGCTACACGACTATTTGGAACAAAAAATTATTTCCAAAGCTGTTACCTACTCTTCATTCCTTCTCACACATTCCAAACACAAAGTGCTTCACAGCAAACAAGTAACCTCCATGACAAGTCAAGGTGAAACAATTCTGTTACAAGACTTCCTTTTTAGCAGAATAAATCCATATTCATTATAGAAAACAAACCCTGTGACTCTCCAGTGAGCCACAGATTTTCTGATTTTTAGAGCCTTCCCATCCATAAGCAGGTATTATGACAGAATGGCAGGAAAACCATGAAAGTGCTGTAAGGCACTGCATTACTATCAACACGTTGGCAGGCCACTGCAGAGTACGGTGAATGAAAGTTGTGCCCAGACTGGCTGTCATCAATCAGGGAGCTGATTTCAACAACTAGACCTGTCTCTTGCTGGCCAGATAGCTTTATACCTGATTGGAGTGGAAATAAAATACAAGTGGCTGCCTGCCTGCAGTTATAGCATACGATTAACATCTCTTTTTTTTTCCTTCACAATTTCAATTTCTGCAACAATATTGCCCATGTAAAACGGGCTTAACAGCAAAGTGTTTATCTACACATTAATCGAAAGGCAGGCTTATAGGGCTCCTGCACATGCTGGCTGATATATAGTATATTTAGTCCTTAATCTTGTTCTATTTTCACTTGTTCATCTCTCAAAAGTAGGGGACAATTGTGCTAAACGTGCAGTTATATTTCACTAAGGGGACTCCATAAAGAAGACGACATGGGAAAAGTTGCTCTCAGAAACCCTAAAATGGCTCAAGACATCTTTTTAAAAAGTAAACACACGTATCTCCTCTGTTGGCAATGGGCCAGAACATAGCAGTATGTGGATTTGCATGCACAGCCCAACAGACTGTGTCCCCATGTGACTCTGGACTGCAATTCAAAGTCTACCACAAGACAAGCAATGGAAATGAATATGGTCGGGTGTCCAGACCTCTGTACAGGTCCCGTGCTGGCCTACAAAGTCTCCCAGTGCTCCCAGTTGGTACAGCAAGGCTTAGAAGCCCATGTTACATCTGAAGCGGACCTGCTGACAAGGCATTATCTAGGTTAGGGTTGTCCAAGTTCAGTCCTCAAGGGTCACCAACAAGACTGGTTTTTCAGAATTTCCCCGATTAAGCACAGGTAAGTGAATCATTCTGTTAGGCTATCTCAGCTGTGCTTAAGCAGGGAAATCCTTGAAGAGCCCTGCTCTAGTTGTATTTTAGCCTCCTGGATGTGAAAGACCTCTAGAATACCTTGTTTTAAAATGCTTTGAGATGTCGCTAACATCCGGGGGGTTAAATCTGTTCCAGTGACCAGTACCTTGTTATCACTGGAGTCGTCATGAACTTTAATCCGTCTTCTCTTCTTCTTTTGCTTGTAACTGCGCTGGGTCTCTTCTGCTTCTTTCTTTGCAGACCTAAACAACACAATACATCATTTAAAGTGCTTTAAGAACAATTCTGTTCAGATTACGGTGCAGATTAAATACTCGGATCTTAAAAGTACAGAATGTTAAATATCATGTATTTAAAGCAGGTAACTAGTATTAGCTCAAAAAACTAGTTCCAACGTTGATTTTAATGCGTGTGTAGACTTTTACTATATGGACACCATTTAAGGGACATTAACAAGTGAAATATGAAAGTGTGTGCCTACTAGTCTTTACGTTAAATGAACCATTATGGACCCTGCGGAAAGTAGACAGTAGCAGCCATAACTTTCACAAGCTTCAGGGCCCACTGTCAGCAAAATTACACATGGTGGGTTTGCGCTCTATGTAGTTATCCCTGTGGCTGTGCTTGGATTGGATTTAGCTGAAGTATTTAATTACAGAAAGGAGAAAGGTGTTCTTTCAAATGGCCACCTCATCTCATGAGGAAATATGTGGCAGTTGGGGTCTCCCCCTAACATATGGAGAAACACTTTACAAAGCTCCACAATGGTTCAGTTATTGCAAAAGGGTAATGGTGTCATGGTTTATGTTGCTGCTACAGCCCCTTTATGTTTGTTCTCTATGTAACGAAGAGAGCTAATGATGTTAATTTATTGAGATTAGTAACCACTGGTCTTTTATAGAAAGGCTGTTTTGTCACCTAACAATTTATAGGTAATTAAACTCCAGCAATATTTACACAAGCTATAAAGATTTGTTAATGGGAACTGTGTAGTAATTAATCATCATAGTATTTGGACTTTGGACAGTGTTATTTCAATTCTGTCAGAGTTGTAGTTCCAGAGTAATTCAATGACAAAGTGTCCCCCTCCCTCCCCTTTTACTGATGTAACACTGTTCAGCCACAGCAGAAGGGAGGTGCTCAGGTAGACTGCAGAGAGGGACAATCTTCAATAAAGATAAGGGAAAAACCTGAAAAGCTTGTCAAGGGAGGCAGGGATTTCATTGTTTTCATAGGAATAAGAGTGCCCCCTTCTGTTATCTGGTCTATAGACTGCATTCCACATCTGAGAAGAGATTGCTTACACTAGGTAAAAGGGGTGGGAGGGGGAAACTTTGCTTGTAAATATCTCATAAACCATAAAGGTTTGAGAGATAAGACATATCATTCTTCATGTTTTTTTAATGCCTACAAAATAAAATAAAGTTAAAACGAAGTATTACTATCCCTTTAAGACTAGACAGCTCACAGCAAGGGACAAACCTCTCACTGTGAGAACAATGAAAACCCTGCCCCCCTTGACAGGTTTTTCTCTTATGCGAATAGAAGATTGTCCCTCTCAGCAAGCCATCTTGACACCACCTTGCAGCACTGAGTTGAGCAGTGTTACATCAGTAAAAGGTGCAGAGGGATACTTTATCATTCAATTAATCCTGAACCTAGAGGAAGATCTCTAGAGTAAACAAGTTTGTCTAGTCGTTCCTCATATGTCAAGTCTTCCATTGCTTTAATTTTATTGCCCTTCTCTGTACTCTCTCTCCAGTTCTATAACCTTTTTTTCAGAACTGGTGCCCAAAGCTGCACTGCATATCTGAGGTGAGGTCTTACCAATGATTTGTACAGTGGCAAAATGAGGTTCTCTCTTGCTTCAATACTCCTTTTTATGCAAGGCAAGGCTTTGTTTGCTTTTGCTACTGCTTTTTGACACTGGTCACTGCTTCAAAGTCTGTAGTTTATAAGGATTCCCAGGTCTCTCTAGCAATGAGTCCACTAAAAGGATTCCATTAAATTCGTAAGTAGCATTGGGATTTTTTTCTCTTTCCAAATGCATGACACTTTCCCACATTAAATTTCATATTCTGTTTACCAAATCTGCCATTTTACCTAAACCCCTCTTTGAGAGCATCATGTTCTGAATTTATTACCCTGTATAATTTAGTGTCATGCAGAAGTATTCACATTTTGCTTTCTATAACCATTTCCAGGTCATTCAGACACATGCTTTAACTGTATTGGAGAATACACACAGTTCCCTCGCCTTCAACCAGTTTTCTATCCAATTGCAAAGGTCATCCCCTAGCCCCAATTCTGTATCAAATGCCTTTGCAAAAAGGTGAAATTTACTCACCGTTATTTGTTTTTCCTCTGTGTCCTTACACGGCAAGCGTGGGTGTTGTCTCCACCTATCAGCTGGTAGGACCAATCAGAAACTTTAAAAGAGCCGCCTGAAACAACATGCGTCAGTTAAACTTGTGTCCAAGCTGGAAAAGAGAAGAGAGTTAGACATATGCTTATGATTTTTTTTTTTTTTTACAAGAATAACAGAACCTCTGACATATAGATTATAGGATATTCTCACCTCCAATTGCTGGGCGGGCGTGCCGTGTAAGGACACAGAGGAAAAACAAATATCGGTGAGTAAATTTCACCTTTTCCTCTGTGGCCTGTCCACGGCAAGCGTGGGACTTACCTAAGCAGTACCACTTAGGGAGGGAGATCAGGCGTTCTTATTGAGGCAGCACTGCTTCTAACACTTTTCTGCCAAACTTCGCATCCACAGAGGATTGAATGTCCAATTTATAGTGTTTTATAAATATAGAGATGGACGACCAAGTGGCCGCTTTGAATAGTTCTTCAGGAGAGGCAATGGATTTAATAGCCCAAGAGGTGGAAATTGCTCTGGTAGAATGGGCTTTAATTCCTGTAGGAGGAACTTTCTTAGCGGATCTGTATGCCTGGGCAATACAGTCTCTAATCCATCTAGAGATAGTTGGTTTAGAAGCAGCCGAGCCCTTAGATTTCCCAAAGAAATTAACAAATAAGGAGTCTGTTTTCCTGAAATCTTTAGTTTTTCCCAAATAGACCGATAAACATATGACTAGGTCTAAGTTGTGAAGTTTTTTCTTTATCATTTTGTGGATTAGCGCAAAAGGACGGCAAGATGATCTCGATTGATGTGGAATTCCGAAATAACCTTAGGTGTGAAGGTAGGCCTTGGCCTTAAGATGACTTTGTCCTGATGGAAGATAAGGTTCTGAACAGGACAAAGCCTGTAGCTCCCTCACCCTTCTGGCCGAGGTAATAGCTGTCAGAAAAGCTGTTTTTAAGGTAAGATATTACGATATTGAATCCAACGGTTCAAAGCAATCTGCAGAGGCTAGCTGCTTTAGTACCAAATTAAGATCCCAAGCTGGGATAATTTCTCTAAAAGGTTGGCTTAATCTTTGAAATAGCTTTGATGAATCTTTTTATTAAGTATGCTTCAGCAAAAGGAGTAGCTAAGACTGCTGATAAGGCTGAAAGCTGGACTTTGATGGATGCTGGTTTTAGCCCTTTCTGGAATCCTTGTTGCAGGAATTCTAGAATAGTTGCAACTGTAATTTCATTCCTAGTCAGTTTTTTCTCCTGACACCATTTGTAGAAAATTGACCAGACTCTATAGTAAATTTTGGAAGAGGATGGTGTCCTTCCTGATATAATAGTGTCGGCCACGGAGTCTGAAATGCCTTGGAGAGTCAAAGATCTCCGTTCAGTCGCCAAGCCGTCAACTTGAAGAAGCTCGGTCTTGGTTGCCAAAATGGACCTTGGGAAAGAAGGTCCGTAATAGGTATTGGAGGGCACATTTGACATCCTGATCAAATCGGCGAACCAGATCTTCCTGGGCCAATTCGGGGCTATGAGGATAACCTGGGCTTTGTCCCTTCTGATCTTCTGTATTACTCCAATAGGATTGGTATGGGAGGAAACACGTATGCCAGGCGGTAGTCCCATGTCCATCATAGAGCGTCTTGGCCTATTGCTGCTTTGTCCTCCATCTGGAAAGAAATTGAGGGCACTTCGCGTTCTCTTCTGTGGCCATGAGGTCTATGTCCGGAGGGCCCCAGATTTTTACAATGTAATCGAAGACCTGTTGATTCAGAGCCCATTCCCCTGGATCCAAGGTTTTCCTGCTCAACATGTCTGCCTCCTTGTTTGCTATTCCTGAAATGTGGGCTGATGACAAGGCTGTCAGACGCTTCTCCGCCCAATTTAGAATCCTGATGGAGCACCTGTTTAGGCTGGGACTTCTTGTACCCCCTTGGTTGATCAGATACCTGACCGTGGAGATATTGTCTGACCGAATCATGACAGGCTTTCCTTCCAATTCCTTTCTTAGGATGGAGACTGTTCCAAGCTGTCTTCATCTCCAAAAGATTTATGTGAAGCTGTTTTTCTCTTTGTGTCCAAAGACCTTGAACCACCAGATTCCTCCATACTCCTCCCCACCCTAGGGAGCTGGCATCCGTAGTGAGAATCTCCAGTTTTCTTTCTTGGAGAGGGGTTCCTTTTTTGAGGTTTGACCGGTTCAACCACCACCTCAGTTCCAGCTTTGTTGACTGCAGAACTGGGATTAAGTTTGAGTAATTCGTTGTATCCTTCCAGTATCTCAAGAAGTTGGACTGGGTCTGGCATAAGTGGGATCTTGACCAAGGCACTATCTGAATCGCTGAGTTTAAATGCCCCAGGAGACTGGAAAAAACTTTTGATGTTTGGTAATTTTTCTTGGTGAATCTGAGAACTGACCATTATCCTGGTTTGTCTGTCCTGGGATAATGAGGCTAGATTCTGTATGGTGTCGAAGCTGACCCCTAAAAAGGTAAGATTCTGAGAGGGCTTGAGATGACTCTTGTTGTAATTTCTTATCCATCCCAGGCTCTCCAAATATAGCCGAGCAGCTTCCGTTGTTTGAGAGGATTTCTGTTCGGAGTCGTCTATCAGGAGAATGTCGTCGAGATATGGGACTGCCCTTATTCCCTGTTGTCTTAGGTAAGCTATGGTGACCGCCTAGACCTTTGTAAAGACGTGAGGGGCTGAGGCTAGTCCGAAAGGAAGCGTCTTGTATTGGTAATGTTTGTCCTGAATACAAAATCTTAGGAACTTTCGATGGGACTTCCTCACTGGTATGTGATAGAATGCGTCCCGAAGATCCAGGGTTGTCAGGAATGAGCTTGGAGTAATGGCTTTCATGGTGGATGAAAGTCTCCATCTTGAATCTGAGTTTTCAGCAAGGCATTTAACCATTTGAGATCCAGAATCAGTCTTGTTTCGCCCAACGATTTCTGTACAGGGAAAATTATAGAGTAGATTCCCAGTTTCCTCTCTTCCTCCGGAACAGGCTCTATAACCTTGTTCAGTAATAAATTCTGCAAGGCTAAGTATATCTTCAATTTTGAATCCCGGTTCCTTATCTGAGAGGACCTGAATCTTGAAAGGGTCGATGGGGCAGAACTGAACTCTAGAACGTACCCCATCTCTAAAATCTGTGTTACCCAAAGGTCTGGATGAGCAGATTCCCAGGCCTGTAGGAATGATTCCAGCCAGCCCCCGACTGGAAGTGGAGATAGGGTAGAGGCCCCATCACTGGAAATTTTTTGTAAACTGCGCCCTCTTGTTGTTGTCACGTCTGTTACTACCCCTGGCGCTCTGTGATGATCCTCTGGCTTTCGAGTCATAGCCTTTGCCTGGTCTATATTTTCTGGAATCCTGAAAGGACTGCCTTCTATAAGAGGTCTGACGCTGAGGAGATCCTCTTGATTTTTTCTCTCTTGGCAAAAAGGCACTTTTCCCACCTGAGGACTTGGATATAATTTCCTCTAATTTATCTCCAAATAGCTTTTTACCCTGGAAAGGTAGAGAGATCAGCTTGTTCTTTGAAGAAACATCTGCTTCCCAGGCTTTAATCCATAAGGCCCTGCAGGCTGAGATGGAAAGAGCAGATGATCTTGCCAATAATTTAATGTTATCTAATGAAGCATCACAAGAAAAGTTAATTGCTTCCTTGATTGAAGCCACTTATTTCAGTAATCTGGATCTGGAGACTGAGGTCTCAATTTTGTCTTCCAATTCTGTTAGCCAAATCCGAAGAGTTCTAAAGATGCAAGCCATGGCTGTGGCTGCCTTTAAATTATGACCGATAGTGGTAAATTGTTTATTCAAAGCGCTATCTGCGCGCTTATCCATGGAATCCCTCAGAGTAGTTCCATCCTCTAGCAGGATCGTGGTACGTCTAGAGATTTGGGCCACTGCCGCATCTACCTTAGGTGGTGTGATCCAGTCTGCGACTTCGTCTTCTGAGAATGGATATAACTTTAAGATTCGCCTAGTAACCGCTGACTTCCTATCCCCATGATTCCATTCAGTTTTGATAATTTCCTGGATGGAATTATGAATAGGAAAACCAGGAGTCTGTTTCTTGTGGCCTAGAAATGCAGTATCTGTAATATTTAATTCTTTTTGGATATCTTCCAATCCTAAGGACTTTCTCATATTCTTTATTAAACCATCAAGTTTATCTAGACTAAAACTACTAGACTCCTCCACTAACTCCCCTTCTTCGGCAGAAGAAAAAGCGGACTCAAACTCCATCAGACTAGCTTCATCTTCATCCTGACGTCGCCTGGAACGCCCCTCATCCGGATCCTCCAATCTTTGCCTCTTTTTAGCAGACTCTTGCACGGAGTTGAAGGTTTCTTCCATAGAAGCCCTCATCCATCCTAGAAATTCGGTGAAACGAGAGGGAACCTCACTGCCAGCAACTTTAACACATTCCACACATAGTTTGGAGGTATCAGCTGGAGTCAATTTTGCTTTACACCCAGCACAAATCTTTGGCTTGGGAGCAGACTTATCCTCTTTGGAAGTCGAGGGATCAGCTGCAGGCGGCTTAGGCTTGTCAGATTGACCAGACTTGGCAGAGGTAGACATAATGACATTCAATTATCATACAGTATCTTATAGAGAATACCATAAGAAAGAAAACACTTACTTTTATATCCTGAAGCCTCAGCCAGCATCTCCTGTGTTGTGGCCTTCGTCCGGTTCCTGCGCTCCACTGATGGAACGCACGCCATTGCAACTTCCTGGATGAGGCAAGAAATGGAGACCATGTGGACCCGCCGCGCACTTCTGGTTTTGCGATCCGGGAAGCTCTGCGGGCAGAAGATGCTAAGGCTCCAGACCTCCAGATCAGTGTGCGACTCATTCGCAGGGTATCTGCAGCTGAATTATGCGCTCCACAGCTGTTGGTGGAACACATGCCGGCAAGAATGAACAGTGACACAAACGGAACTACAAACATGATGGAGGTAACAAACCTCCGTCTACCAGCTGGTAGGACCAAAATTAACTGACGCATGTTGTTTCAGGCGGCTCTTTTAAAGTTTCTGATTGGTCCTACTAGCTGATAGGTGGAGACAACACCCACTCTTGCTGTGGACAGGACAGAGAGAAAATCTAGATATACTATATCTGCTGCTTTTCCATTATCTAAATTGATACTGCCTTCTTCATAGAAGCTCAGAAGATTAGTTTGGCATGATCTATTCCGCATAAAACCATGTTGATTCCTGCTAATAATCTTATTCCTGCAGCGTAATCCAGAATATATTCCCTTATTATTACTTCTAGCAGTTTTCGAACAAGTCCAATTCCCAGGTTCTGTTTTAGTTCCCTTCTTAATCGAAAGCACCTTTCCTCCGTTCTTAATGGATGACCTCCCATGTTTTTGCTCAGCTCTGAGAAAATAGCTCCTTAGAGAGATCTTTGTATTGATCAAGAATATATTGCTAAATGGTAAGTATCCAATTTTTTTCCACTATTGAATCAGGTTTGCTTCCTGAGACGTTTGTATTATACACTTTAGTGAAGAAGGGACCCTGAGGTTTTGAAGTATTTTAAGATTAGGATACTTCACGTGTTATATCATGATCCTGTCTGTTTTATTTGAGCTACCAGTATGGTTTGATACATTTGTTTGTGGGGCTCCACTTTTACACATTTGTGCAAACGTACTTGATGGCGTTTGTGATTTATAATGTAGGATAGATTGTTATACAGGATACAGCAGCACGCCTCAGAATATTGTTTTTAAGTGTGTTTTTATTGTATAATCTATTTTTGATATGTTTCCACCAATAGAAATAAAAAGGATTGGATTTGTATATATTTACTTGGTTAGAGTGCCTCATTTAATAAGACTCCCATTGAGGAGACCCATTCTCTTTATGGTGTTCCACGTTCTTTAACCATATATTCTAAATGAGGCCCTACCAAGGATAAGAATTACATTCCTATCCTGTGCATCCATACCCTTTTTATCAAGAATAGTGTGCAATTAGCTCTTGTAGCTGCTGCGAACTTTATTGCCTTAGTACTCAATCGCTGGGCATTCCCCAATACTGAGAAGAAAAATATATCTAAAAACCCTTTTTAAAGGGATAGTAATACTTCGTTTTAACTTTATTTTATTTTGTAGGCATTAAAAAAACATTAAGAATGATATAAGTCTTATCTCTCAATCCTTTATGGTTTAGGAGATATTCACAAGCAAAGTTCCCCTCCCCGCCCCTTTTACCTAGTGTAAGACATCTCTTCTCAGATGTGGATCAGGTTGTATGACAGGACAGATAACAGAAGGGGACAACTTTCTTTGTATGAAAACAACGAAAGCCCTTCCCCCCTTGACAAGTTTTTCAGCTTTTTCCATTATCTTAATTGAAGATTGTCCCTCTCTGCAGTCTACCTGGGCACCTTCCTTCTGATCTGGTTGAACGGGGGGGATTCTTTGTGAATATCTCTTAAACCATAAAGGTTTGAGAGATAAGACTTATATCATTCTTCATGTTTTTTTAATGCCTACAAAAGAAAATAAAGTTAAAACGAAGTATTACTATCCCTTTAAATAAAAACCCTTTTAACCAGTTTCACCTTATGTGAAATTGGGGGGGGGGGGGGGGGGAGATATCCCTTCACCTCAATAACCCATCTTGAACCACACACACCCACTCTCTCTCTCTCTCTACCTCCATGGCCATGAGGATGCAGCCATGGGCTCAGTCCAGCAAGTGAACAATTGCTTTTGCTGCCCACTTCCTCCGCAGCTGTTCTCCCTCTGTTGAGATAGTCTGCTCAGAAAATGCCTTGGTGCCCTCCCTCTTGGGACCTTGAAGCCTCTGGGCATTGAAGTTATGGTAGTGCCCTGTCAGGAATTTCCAACGGGCAGAGGATCTCAAAGGAGAGAGCAGCAGTGGAGGAGGTGGGTGCCAACAGCAAGGATGCAGCCTCCTGGACAGAGTCGCTGGCTACCTTTTCAGGGACTCAAGCATGTAGGCTGGCACAGTCTGGGAAAGTTGTGTGTGTTTGTGGGTGTGTTAGTGTCCAATATAGGTTATTGATGTGGAGGGAAGGATGGAAGGGAGACCAGCATTTTTAATTTGTGGTTAGATGGGGGACAGAAAGGGGGGTGCATATTATAAGCATGTAATTACATTTTCCTTCAAATCTTTGGTGTATTTACACCTGTGTATTCTACACTGGGGCATATTATACCAGAGATTGTAATAGTTTCCCACTAATGTATATGTAGCATGTGTTATTGCAGCCAAAAACAACAACCTAATTTATCTACATTAAACCTCTTTTGCTGCTTTTGCCCCAATTCACTCAGTTTATCCAAATCTTTCTGCAGAGGAAAAAACATTCAGTCCTGTATGTTTTTCCTTACACAGCTTTGTGTCATCAGCAATTAAGAGTTAATTACCACTTCTACATCATTAAAAATTAAAAGCATTGAACCCAGAAAATAACCCTGTGGCACCACACTTACAATTTAACACCAACTTGAAAAGGTTTCATTAACAAAAAATCTGCCATCAATTCATTCATTGTCTATCCATGCACAGATGTCACCTCCCAAACTGAAGCCTTTAAAATGTATGCAGAAACAGGTTGCAAGGCACAGTATAAAAAGTTTCATTAAGTGCAAGAAAGATGTTGTGGGTCATCAGACTACAGAAATCAAGATCACAGGTCTGTTTTGTGGTTTAGATCTTGTCCCTTTTTGCATAATAAAATAGATACTTTATTCCAATCACAGGGCACTATGCCTGAAGTTCCCCAAGTACCCTTGGATGTATATGCCCTCAGGACCAGGTGCTTTATTCACCATAACATTTTCCAGTCTCTTTTGGACTTTTTTTTTTTTCTTTGTATTAAAAGATAACCCTGAAAAACTAGCTCTCAAATAGTGACGACCAAAATATATTAAAGGGATAGTAATACTCATACCTGGGAACTTCCAGTCGAGGGCTACCCGGAGGGTAGTCCTCTGTTCACCAGGGGGTGACAAAAATCACGCTAATCGCGTCAAAAAGGGGCGGGGCTTGCCGCGAGTGGGGGGGGGGGGGGCTTAACCCTTTGAGTGCCAGAGTGGTACGGAATGCATTGCAAAGCAATGCATTCCTTACTACTCTGGCACTCAGAGGGCTAGGGACTGAGTATCAGCAGGAGAAAAAGCGGATGTGGCAGAGTTTCAATAGAAACTCTCCACCTCCGGAGGAATCAGCCTCTGCCCCGGAGACCCGGTAAAGTTCTGTCAGAACCGGAGTCTCCGGGGCAAATCCAGAGAGTTCCCAGGTATGGTAATACTTCGTTTTAACTTTATTTTATTCTGTAATCATTAAAAAAACATGAACGATAGAAGTCTCATCTCTCAAACCTTTATGGTTTATGAGATATTCACAAGCAAAGTTTCCCCTCCCCGCCCCTTTTACCTAGTGTAAGCCATCTCTTCTCAGATGGGGAATCTAGTTGTAAGACCAGACAGATAACAGCAGGGGACAATCTTCTTCATCTGAAAACAATGAAAGCTCTGCCCCCCTTGACAAGCTTTTCAGGTTTTTCCCTTATCTTAATTGAAGATTGTCCCTCTCTGCAGTCTACCTGGGCACCTCCCTTCTGCTCAAGCTGAACAGTGTGACATCAGTAAAAGGGGTGGGAGGGGGATACTTTGTCATTGAATTACTCCTGAACTACAGCTCTGACAGAACTGAAACAACACTCTCCAAAGTCCAAATACTATGATGATTAATTAGAGCTGTTTTTATTATGAAACATTACTATCCCTTTAACCCTTTGAGTGCCAGAGGGGTAAGGAACGCATTGCTTTTGCATTGCAATCCATTCCCCTCTGGCACTCAAAGGGTTAAAAATAAAGTACATTAAAATATACAGCAATTCTATTTACAAGGAAACTAATAAATAAAATGTCATGGCATATTTAGGCTTGCCACAAGTTCAAAGAGAAAGGCAAAGGGGGAGGGAGAAATTAGAATCATGTTAGTGAGTCTACGCAATCATCAATTTAAATCCACAAATGATTCTTATTTGCTACAGCTAATACAATATATCATTTTTTAACACAAGTGAAATGTTTCTAAAAAATTGCTTATGTATATCAATCAACACTGCCACTTTGATGCAGACTCACTAACAGGATTTAAAATTACAATAGGTTGTTGCTTCTAGTTTCTCCCCCCCCCCCTTTTTTTTTTTTTTTTTTTTTTTTTTTTTTTTAACTCTGCCTCTATTCCATTTTGCCAAACGCCGGATTATGACCTGGCATTTTATTTATTAATTTCTTACTAAATATATTTTAAATTACTAATAAAAGTTAATATATTTTGGTCTTCCCTTCTATTTAGTTATATGCAGAATGAACCCTATTTGAGTGCTAGTTTTGCAAGGTTATCTATTTTTTCCTTTTCTCAGTGCATTTCCCTTGTGGCACCTCAGGGGGGCCTCTGTGTACAGACTACTGGCTGATTTGTTGAACTACTGTGCTTGAAATTTTTCCTGGTCTTTTGTATTCGGTAAGCCATAGCCTGCTAATAGAACAAAATGTGTTTAGCATGCCAGCCATAGCTTTTACTCCCTAATTAATTCACCTGTTTCAATTTTAAGAGGACCAATATAAACCTGAAAGGAGCAGTAAACTTTTTTTAATGAAAATATATATTGTAGGATGTTTCCTGATGAGTAAAAACATGGGTACTCTCACTGCTGAGAGATGCATATTTCCAAAGTTATTATAGTTTAAACCTGTGCTTTTTTACATTAGCAGTGCCTTCTAGTGTTCAAATTCTAAATAGTTATTTTGTTACATTCTAAAGGAGAGAAAAGTCAGTGACATACAGTACTCCATAGAATGTGATAAAACTGCCTGTCACTTCCTGTCTGAACTATCAGGAAGTAAACAGTAAATTCACTTCCTGATTTGAACTGTTAAAAATTCTGAATAAAAACTCACAGCAGTGGGGGTGTCCTTGTTTTACTCAGCAGGAAAAGCTATAACACATAGGTTTTCATAAAAAAAATTTACTGCTCCTTTAATCTTTGACATTTATATACTTGCGGAATTGTTTAAACAAATGCCACTGTCAAAAGATTTAGTTTCCTATCTGACACAAATGTATGTCCCATACAAGTCATTAAGGACTACTGAAGTCCACTGTTTGCTATGCGGTGATGTGACCCAAGAGGTTGACTAGAACCGATATCACGACATACAGGGATTGTAAAAAGCTTCTTTAATCCCCAAGAACCTTTACCAACTGGTAACAAAGACTCCCATTGATTTAAATGATGATTTTAACTCCTTGAATGTAAGAGGTCTCAAAAAGGGTCAGACTTTCTAGCATTCAAGAGTTTAAAACTACCCATTTCAATCAATAAAGGATTTAGGAGATTCTATTTATCCTTACCTCAAGAATTGCTCTATTTGCCTTTATATAAAAGGCCCATAGAACATATTGAATGCACTGTTTTGCTTTTGTTTTTTGCGTTTTTTTTTTTTTTTTTTTCCATCAGTGATTAGATTGGTTTATGAAAATTTAAAAAATACAAACTATACAGTCCAGCGCTCACTAGTAGAAGATTAGTTACTAAATAGAAGGAATATCATATAGTATACAAGGTGGAGCAAAAAAGATAAAACAGTAATCAAAATACGTTTCTTATCCCTAAATGATGTTTCTCAGAAATAAGGGCTGAAAATTGCAAAAATAATTCCTACAATTCACATATACAAATGGTGTATAAAATATATCAAAAATAAGTAAACATAAGTGAAAAATAAATAAGAATAGTAATGGATATAAACGTGAATAAAAAAATATATAATACAACATTTATAATAAAACATTTTCTTTGCACTATAGCCTGACGAAGGAACTAAGTGTTCCGAAACGCGTTGCACAGTAGTGCGAATCTCTCTGAACTTTATATGCACATTCTAGTTCATTTTTAACTCTATTGTGACGTTGAGTTGGGGTGTAAGATCGAGGATTGTGACCGTTTGTAAGATTCCTGCGCAGCACCGAACCGTGGAGGGATACGGATGCGGTATACCTGTTCCCTGGATCGGACGTGTTTGCTGTGCATACAAACAAGAATTCTGCAAGTAAGAGTAGATAGGCGGGGACTGGTATAGGACACCATATGCTTGATTGTTCAACATTGTTGCCTTCCTCCAGCAAGGGAAATACATTGTTACGATTACAGGCAGTGTCTGCCATAATACCTATATGTATGTTCATGCTGTATAGCTGGATGATTTATATGTATACTAGTTGAACAGCCCGTTACACGGGCCACAGTGCCTCAGACAGCTGGTCGCGGGGCAGTCACACAGTGGAGACTGCCCGCGCCGCTGATACAGAGCCTCTGGCAGCCGGTCGCGTGGCAGTCACACGCGGTGGAGACTGCCCGCGCCTCGGCTGATACAGAGCTGGACGCTCCTTCGGAGCGCCCAGCTCTGTATCAGCCACGGCGCGAGCAGTCTCCACCGCGTGTGACTGCCGCACGCGCAGCAGTATCTACTGCGCATGTCGGGCGTTACACACAACTTGGCGAATTATTATATAGGATATATATCCCTTAGCCCTCTTACTGAGACATTATTACTATCTGGTCACTCCTTGTACTCGTTACCCATGTCTTATGTATTTTTACTGAATGTAATTAACAATGCGCTCTCTCTTTTTTGTTCTCTTATGAAAATTTAAAACCAGCAACACGCAAGTGGTATGTTATTTAATGCGTTCCGTACCCCTCTGGCACTCAAAGGGTTAAGATAGCGTAGAAAAGAACCTTCTAGGGTCACTAAAAATGAACACAAAACAGCTGAACAGTCAAACCTTGTTCTGGGGCGCTGATCATCCGAGTCACTTTCTGAAACCTCCTCGCTAACTCCAGACGATTCCGGGTGCTCTGAAGCAGACTCTTCACTGCTCACTAAACAATGGAAAGAGAGAGAGTTCTTTAAACAGAATGTTTAGTAGTGAGACAGATGTATCAACTATATTAAAGGGATAGTAATACTTCATTTTAACTTCATTTTATTTTGTAGGCATTAAAAAAACATGAAGAATGATATAAGTCTTATCTCTCAAACCTTTATGGTTTAAGAGATATTCACAAACAAAGTATCCCCCCCCTGTTCAACCAGATCAGAAGGGAGATGCCCAGGTAGACTGCAGAGAGGGACAATCTTCAATTAAGATGAGGGAAAAAGCTGAAAAACTTGTCAAGGGAGGAAGGGCTTTCATTGTTTTCATACAAAGAAAATTGTCCCCTTCTGTTATCTGTCTGGTCATACAACCAGACTCACATCTGAGAAGAGATGGCTTACACTAGGTAAAAGGGGCAGGAGGGGAACTTTGCTTGTGAATATCTCATAAACCATAAAGGTTTGAGAGATAAGACATATCATTCTTCATGTTTTTTTAATGCCTACAAAATAAAATAAAGTTAAAACGAAGTATTACTATCCCTTTAACTGTGGAAATTCACAGGAAAACAAAATGTGATGTCCAATGTACTTTCCATGCAATATTTAGATTTCCTTTCCTACTAACTAGACCACAGTACACACCAAGCAGCTCAGGTTTCAAGAATATCCCAATTTAACAGCACATGTAGCTTATATCACAAGGAGCATTTTTGCATGCAAAGAATTATGTTTAAGATTTCTCTAGTATTCAGGTAGTTACTGGTAAATCCTTTTCTTAATCCATTGAAGTATGCAGGGACCATGGGTGTTACACACCGTGCCTTTAGGACGTAGGGCACTACCAAAAACTCCTCCCACTTTCTAGTTACTAATCCCTCCCCCGGCAGCTCTACAGTCAGTTTTCTTTTAGCAGAAACAGGAAGTGAAGAGACAAAAACAGAGCTGCCAAGATCATCAGGGTATCCTCACCCATATTAGTTTTATGTGGGTGTAATTCCTTGCATCCCTCAGTGGACTAAGAGAAAAGGATTTATCAGTAAAAAAAAAAAAAAAATCCTTTTTTTCTAGCATCATTAAGGGATGCAGGGACCATGGGGAAGTCCCCAAAATTGCAGGGCTGAAGAAAATTATTGATCAGCTTCAAACTTTGCATCCAAAACTGGCACCTTAAGATTCAAAAACATTAACGTGTAGAACTTTATTAACAGATGACCATGCTCCTGCTTTGCATAACTAGTTGACAGGGGCTCTTTCTATAGGTCCAAGCCAATGAACTACTGATGGACCTAGTTGAATGAACTGTGATCCTGAAGGGAACTGGAAAAGGATTTTAGTGTGTAAGCTTGTCTAATAATCTATTAAAGGCATGTGGAAATAGTCGTAGATTCCAGTCTGCCCTTCTTAGGGCCTTCTGGAATAACAAATAAATGTACTGGATGTCAAAGAATTGACAAACTATGACATAGTCTTAGACATCTCATCTAATGTATGAAGTTCTCTCTCTTGTTTTAGATGAATTAGGATACAATGAAGGTAGAATAACTTCTTGATATTTGTGGAAAGCAGAAAACATTTTTGGTTTGAATTCTGGAACAGAAGCAGTTTCTTCTGTGGAAGAGAACTGGCAGCGCTGACACTTGAACTTTCGGGGAGTTAACCCTTAGAACCTTTTCAAGGCCTGCTTGCAAGAACTCTAGTAGTGGCAGGAGATGGAAAAAGGATGGTTCTATCCATTTGTTGGAACAGAAAGGAAAATATATTTTCCAAATACAATTATATATTTTGGCAGACAGGTGCGTGAGCCCTGAGCATGGTCTGAATGACTGGAGAACTGAATCCCTTGTTCTTTAATATTTGGGTTTCAAGTTCCATGCAGTCAAAGAGATAAGTAAGTTGTGGTGGTGAATTGGTCCTTGAGATAGGAGATCTGGAATCTGAGGAAGACACCTAGGCTCTGTCAATAACATCTCAAGTGGAGAAACTAAGATCTCCTTTAAAAAATGGAGCTATGACAATGGTGTGTACTTTCTGCTGCTTTGGAATCAGGTTTACTCCCTTGGACTGGTGATGTGCCATAAGAGGAGCCATCACCTTGGTAAAACACACTCTGTGCTTGTGTAGACCAAAGAGAAGTACCACAAATTGAATGTGTTGGTATGCAAACCTGAGCTTTTGCTGGAGGTTAGGCCATATTGGAATGTGTAGGTATGCATCTTTGATGCCTAAAGATGACAAATTCCTCTTGTTCTATGGCTGCCATCACGGACTTTATTCTTTTTTGAACTTGGGTACTTTGAGGAACTGCGTCAATGCTTTTAAGTCCAGGATAAGACTGAATCCTCCCTCAGTCTTATTTTGGGTACCATAAAAAGACTGGCATAAAAGCCTTTGAACTTTTGTTCTTTTGGTACTGGGATTATCACCTCATTCTCTAATAATTGTCAAATCACTTTATTAAAGGCTTCCTGGAATCTTTTCTTTGGGTACTCTGGACATGAAGCATTGAGGTGGTGGTAGTGTCTCGAACGACATTCTGTACTATTCTTGTATCAGTTGAAATACCCATTCGTCAGAGAATGGCTTCCTGCATTATTGAATGTAGTGTCAGAGTCTAACCCCTAGTGGAGGATTGGGGGGTGGGGCCTCTGTACTCCAACCCATGTTGTGGTGGGTTTGGACTCTGCTGCCTTGGGCACATTTTTCTTTTGTACCCAGGATGGTTTTTGTTTACCGTAAAAAAAGGAATCTCATGATAATGCTTGCCTAGAAGAGCTTTTACTGCAATATGCAAATTATTTCTTCGTAATCAAATCTTTTGGCTTATTTTGAGCTAAAAAGGTACTTTTATTTCCAGTGGCGTGACAGACAATTTTGTCCAATTCTGAACCGAACAGCAATTATCCTTTGAATGGTAAAGCTGCTAAAGCTTTTTTGGAGGCAGAATCTGCTTTCCATATTTTTAGGCCACAGGATACTCAGAGCTGTAACTGAAGTAGCTGAACGTTTCAGTTATCTCCAAGTCTGCTTCACCTATATAGGTAGTGGCTCTTGTAGGTAACCCATAAGAGGCAGGATATCCTCATGGGGTGTACTGTGTTGTATGGCCTGAATGATTGTGTTTGCCATGCCTCTGCCGCACTACATGCCCATACTGATGCAAATGAAGCTCTAATGATAGATTAATGTTTTCAGCAAAGGGAGCATTTTGATGTACCAATCTTTTTTGTCAGCAGTGTCCTTAACAGCTGCTGCATTTTGAATCTGTATAGTAGTATGTTTAGACAGCTTGGATACTGTGGGGTCAATGACTAGCAGTTTAGACCAAAGGTCCACCTTGTCTTTAAGAAATGGATAAGTATGTTCAATTTTCTTGGATATGATAAAGAATGTATCTATTATCCAACTCATCTGTGACTCTCTGGTCAAGTTCTTCATGAGCATGAAAAATGAGAGGATGTTATATGCTTAAAGAGGGATTTAGACAAGGTATTCGAGACTTCTCCGCCTAATTCTTTGAGAACTTCTAGAATTGCTTTAATGAGGGAATCTATGGATTATGTGTCATTGTTATCATGCATGGACCCCTCCTCTGCCCACGGGTGGTACATCAAACTGGATAATCCCCCCCTCTTCATCTGATTAATATTGTGAAGAAATTATAGTAGCTTTTGAAGAATTGATAGGCAGAGGTCTTTTAACAGGTATACAAGATGTTTGTTAGCCATTTATCTAGTACTCTCAAGTACTGACCACTGAGCCAGATAAAGCTTTAGCCCACTCTAGTTCAAGATTTAGGGGCAACTCTCTTGATGTGGAAGCCTTATTAGACTCAGTCCACAATGTTGTATTGTTGGAGACCTTAGTACCACAGGATTTTCATATGGCCGAAGGCCCTTTATTGTCCATAGATTTTTTTTGCTCTGCCATAGTGGCTGAATTATATGACAAACAAATACAGAATTTGTCAGCAGATAACCAATCGACCCATCTAGTCTGCCATTTTTCCCCACTGTAAAAGCTTCAAACCTTATTTGGTACTTTGTCTTATTCAGAAGTATTTTGTGTATGCCATGCATGCCTGAATTCCCTCACTGTATCTACCACTTATTAACACCAAGTGCCAGAGTATGCAACATGTTGCCTCACAATGCATTTGATACCCTTGTGGCACTCAAAGGCTTAACACAACTGAATGTTGTGGGAGAATGATAACTTGCAGCAAAGGATTCAGTCACCCAGAGGGAGAACTGTATATCAGGTGTCTCATGGGCAGCTCCAGAGAAAAGGGAGAAGAGGTGGCTACTCCTTTTCCTTCCCTAAGGCCCAGAAAAAAGACAAGCATCACGCGAAGAAAAAAAAAATACAATAATGTAGAAAATGGCAAAGTGGCTCTCCAGCCACAAAAACATGGGCAGCAGTGAGCATCTGCCCCTTAAAACCACTGCAGGCCAATAACACATTCAAAGTAATAAAGATAAAAAAAAAATGTCACAAGCCACCCCTAGGACAGCTGTAGAAGCCAAGAAGGGAAGTGAAAATTACTTTAAAAGCCAGAGAGCCAAGGATATAATGAAGCCACAAACCACAGAATGTGGGTGGTACACAAAAAGAGGGGCATACAAACAGGACCTGTGCACTCAAACTGTAATCCTCGTCAGTTTCCTGAAAGCCATCCACAAGCAAACTCCAGTTCCTGGGTAACAGGAAACCACCTAGTGTGGGATCGACCAGCCCCATATAAGATTACATAATCTCAATAAAAAGGAGCTTTCCACTGTCTCCAACTGAGAATGACTGGTGGGGGTAAAGTGGAAAATGGAGAAAGGCTCTACCTCCTGAGAGTGCTTTATGCAAGTGCCCTGCCTCCTGGAGAATGATACTTCCCCCATGGTTCCTGTGTTACACAATGGACGCAAGAGAAAAACTGTGGCATAAGGGTATACATGTTTTATCATGTAACATTTAACATGTTAAATCTTAATACAGGACTATAAGAAATTACGTATGAAAACCTGACGCTATAAATTCTGGGGGCATATAAACATTCAAAAAAATGTCAAATTTGATTTCTTTTTTTTTTTCCCCCACTCCTCCGATGCTAGAAAGTTCTCCAACTCATTGACATGCCTCATTTAAACCAGTGTGGGAGCAGGGGTTATTTGTTCCCATGTGAAGCAGTTGGCATGCCTCAGAATTGCTCCAGTTTGCTTCTACACATAAAGCCCTATTGTTCTAAACGAAAGTGGAGTTTCTCTCAGGCAAACTAACTGCATCCAGAGAGGGCAAAATCATGTGAAAATGAAACTGAGGATATATTACTGTAATTGTTTCAGTTTAACAGGGGATTTTCTTCAGCATCACCTCACTATCTGATACCACACAAGAAGGGCGCACACCTCACTACCTGATACTACACAACAAAAGTGCACTCCTCACAATCTGATACTACACAAGATGAGCTCTCACCTCACTATCGGATACTACACAAGAAGAGCTCTCGCCTCACTATCGGATACTACACAAGAAGAGCTCTCGCCTCACTATCGGATACTACACAAGAAGAGCTCTCACCTCACTATCGGATACTACACAAGAAGCGCTCTCACCTCACTATCGGATACTACACAAGAAGAGCTCTCGCCTCACTATCGGATACTACACAAGAAGAGCTCTCGCCTCACTATCGGATACTACACAAGAAGAGCTCTCGCCTCACTATCGGATACTACACAAGAAGAGCTCTCACCTCACTATCGGATACTACACAAGAATAGCTCTCACCTCACTATCGGATACTACACAAGAAGAGCTCTCACCTCACTATCGGATACTACACAAGAAGAGCTCTCACCTCACTATCGGATACTACACAAGAAGAGTGCTCATGTGCTTGCTGGACAGGATGCTGTACTCAACCACTCCCATATAGAGTATACAATTTTGGTGTATGTTGAAAACAAAATGAAACACTCATTTTGTATACATTTTTACAATTCCAAAAAGCAAGCTGTTACAGGATCCTTAGGAGAAAAGGCATCAATTACACTGCAAATTATAGCCATATGCAACAGAGACCCCTCTAGCATTCAAGAGATTGATGCTAAAAGACCAGAGGGTTGTGCAATGGATTGTTGTGCAAAGAGCGGCACATCACTCTGGTGCTTAAAGTGTTAAACGCTCCATTTAAAATGGGGCTTTTTATTTGTGCACTGTGGTGCAGACTTTGTCCTTCACTACCGGCAAACTTAAGGTATACAAGTCTTTCCAAGTGGCAGTTCCTTTAAAGGCAGTTTCATGTGAAGCAAATCTCTGAACTTGTCCACTCTCACTTCTAAAGACACTTGTGCTTTTTAAAGTTCCATCACTACTTTTACAAAACATGATTTCAAACTATCAACCCCATGGATGCTAAAGAGAGTTCTATAAGACACTGTATATAAAATAGAAAAAAAAAAAGCCACTGGAGACCTCTTTGGTATCAAATGGTTTAAAAAAACCTACCAACAGCTACAACTATCCTACCTCCAGAACCTGTGTGGCAACTACATATTTATTAATATACCTTTTCTCCTGTTTCTCCGTTTCCCGTCCTTGGCATTCTTGGATTTGTCCTTCTTTCCTCCTTTCTCTTTGTCTTCTCCAGACTCTTCTTCACTCAAACTCAACTTGTGCCGTAACAAACGGTGTCTGTACCTTGGTTTCTTTGTGGACTCAGAGTCCGATTCAGAATCAGAACTTCCATCATCTTCCTCATTACCTGTGGAAAACAAAATGCAATATAACCAATTCTTAAGAGGACGCACCCATAAACATGTTTGTCTAGTACTTAAACTGAAGCTTTATAATGTGTGCAACTACAAGAGTTTTCAAAATTTCTCATTTCTCTTACTTCCTATGTGGAACCCAAGAGCCATAAGGGTAAAGTCCTCTCCTTCAGGAGGGCTGTTCACTGAACTAGAGGTTTTCTGAAGAGGAGACCCCAATTCTGCACATGGACTAAGAAAAGGATTTCAGTGATTACACACAAGCCATAAAGCGGAACTTTCACGTTATATAAAGTCGTTGTGCAATAATTAAGCAGATGGCAACTAGCTTTATAATTCATCTCGTACCTCTCAGAAGTAGCCGATTGTAAACTAATCCTTAATCTTCGGAGACCAGAGGCCAGGCATCAGCACAGACATCTTGCCTGAGCTGTCAATCCCGGTCTCCATTAAGAAGCATTGCAGTGTGCCATAACGTAACCGGAAGGGACCGACGGCACAGGCACACAGACTGCACTAACCTGGCCATCAGTCTCTGAAGATTAAGGATTACTTTACTACTTCCGAGAGGTAAGAGACAGATTACAAAGCTAGTCGCAATCTGCTTAATTATTGCAGGGCAACGTTCTAACACGTTAAAGTTCTGCTTTAAAACTATAGTTTGAGATATTGCACTGTCTTTTTATACAAATACGTGCCCCTTCCCTGTGTTAGGCATATTTTAATGTAGTCATCCTATCATGTAAGTTGTAGTGTATGCATGTATTTCTACAGCCTATATAATAATTCACCAAGTTGTGTGTAACGCCCGACATGCGCAGTAGACACTGCTGCGCGTGCGGCAGTCATGCGCAGTACAGACTGCCCGCGCTGCGGCTGATACAGAGCTGGGCGCTCCGAAGGAGCATCCAGCTCTGTATCAGCAGTGGCGCGGCAGTCTCTACTGCGCGTGACTGCCCCGCGACCGGCTGCCAGAGGCACTGTGGCCCGTGTAACAGGCTGTTCAACTAGTCTATATATAAAAAGTGCTGTGATACTCTGGTCTTTGATACAGCTATACCTTGCATCCAAGGTAGTTAGCTATGACAAGAGATAAATTGCTTTCCAGCTGAAGGACCTTCTTCCTTTGTAAACAGACAAGCTGCAACACTAACATTCCCTCTTCCTTCTGTCATTTTCTACAAAGAAATACTGTTTAATTTGCGAAGCAAAATCTCTCAATGGCTAACAGTGATTTTGAAAGCCACGCTGCACTAAGAGGAGTTGGTTTCACCTTAAGCACACTTAAGGGCCTGACAATTTTGGTTTTGACTCTAGGAGCCAGATTACATCACAGAAGAGAACCACCCCTTAAGAGCCTACTGGAAGAAGGCTGGGGAAGCAGACAGTACGTGAGTGATTCTATTTCTACAAATGGAAGAAGGTAAGTGTGTGCGCACTGTGTTTCGGTGACTACAAATGGGACAAGGCAGGGGAAGCAGTCTGTGTATGTATGGTTTTATGGCTACTAATGAGACAGTGGAACAAGGATGTCAGGGAATATGTGACTACCAGCAAGTAGTGGAACCAGGTTGGGGCATATGCAGAGTTTGTTGTGATATAAGATTGTCCGTGAAAACCGGCTGCGGTCACACTATGTATGTCAGTATTAGACTACCAGTAAGTAGTGGAACTGGTTAGGGGGGAGTACATTGGATCAGACTGTATACGTGGGGGAATTTGCATCTCCCAGTGGGCAGAAGGAACCAGGCTTTGGGTGGGGGTGTCAGACTGCGTATGGGACAATAGGACAAAGCTGAGGGAGTCACACAGTGTATAGGGCCGTGGGACAGATTTTTGGAGGGGAGGGGGTGTTTGGTTATTTATTTGCATTCAGACCACGTGGGAGACATCAGGGCCTCTCTACTGATTCCTACCTGACATTGATTGCCTATCCATCACCATTGCATGATCCAGTAAAGTGATCACCACCTTCCCCCATACAGACTTCTGCTCAACCCAGCTTTCTATCAATGTCCAGGCCAAGTAGGAAAATCTTCAAGGTAAATTTACATCTCTCTGGAAAAACACAGAGGGCCGCAATCTGAACTTCAATGGAACTAAAAACAAAGCCCTTTCTGAAGGCTGTCCTGAAGAAAAGCTAAAATAAAATAAGAATATAAAACAATGATCATACCCTATGCTACGCCTTAAAAGAAACAGGCTTATAAGGTTTCCCCAATGTGGCAATGACAGAAAAACCCTCCTTCCTCCAAGAGCCAAGCCATAAAAAAGCTCTGCTCTGCCACTGCTCGATTGTGAAGATCTGAAAACTAATCCCAAGGGGAATAAAAACAAGTGAACAGAATGACATAAAGCTCACTCCATCTTGGTTTTATCCAATTCCCAGTGTGTTGAGGAAAGCAGAGGAAAAACATATGTTGGGGAAACCACCACCAGATGACCATCATATCCACCACAAAAGCCAGAGAGCCCCTAGGATCTAGCTCAGAACAGAGGTACTTTACAGTTCAATGGAGAGGACATTTGGCACACTGTCACTGCACCGCGCAGACAAACTATGGAGTCAAAAGACTGTCTGGTTGACTTCCCAATTTCCAGAATCCACACATTGGCAAATAAAGCCTGATACAATGTTGTCTATAACAGGAATGTGGGCAGAGGAGAGTGCAGGCACGCGAGCTTCCACCAACACAAGGATCAGCCAAACCTTACACCATGCAGCCACAATCCTGGTACCTTCCTGTCCGGTGATGTAGGGCAGCACCACTGCCTTGTTGCATCTGCACAGGAGATCACTGGGACTGAGATAAATGCTACAGAACTAGAGTGAATCACCTGGAGCTCCAACACAATAATGGTTAGAAAACTGTCCACCCTGGGTCAAAAACAATGAGCTGTCTGAGGGACAAAGGTGGCCAGTCTGTCATTTATTGTGACTATCACCCAATTAGACATAACTTCAAAAAAGGTCCGAATGCCAGGCCGAACAAAGACATGACACTGGAGAGATGACTCCTAGACAATGAGAATCTCAGACTGTAGTTCCAGTGTACGGAACTGGGCAAAATGGACTACTTCCAGGGCACAGATCTGGTAACCCAGCACCTTCATGTACTCCCCCGCACCATCACTGATGGCCAGGATACTTTCTGGCACTAATGAAGAGAGACGATCTTGTTGTATGGAAGAGATTCTCCCTTGGAGAGTACTTAATCTCATGGTGAGAAATTTAAAGTGGAACTTTCAGATAATAGCAAGTCGCCCTGCATTTAATGCTTGAAAATATGTGTCTTACAAAAAAATTACTTGTGTCTAATGGAATCCATCCTGTATGGAGACCGGAACTGAGGCTAGAGCACAGGCATCTTGTCTGTGTGCATGCTGTCAGTCCCAGTCTCCATAGAGTAGACTGCTTTGCACCATATGGTCACCGGAAGGGACTGACAGCGCAGGCTTACAGACTGCACTAACCTGCCCGTCAGTCCCGAAACAGGATGGATTACTCTAGACACAGGTATTTTTTTTCGTAACATATTTTCAAGCTAGTCTCCATGCATTTAATGAATTTAATGAATGCATGGCGACTGGCTATTATCTGAAAGTTCCGCTTTAAGTACCTAGAATGGAACCAGACAAGATTTCTTTAAATTGAGTACTCAAACTTTCTGCTCCAGAAAAGAGATGCACTCCTAAATCGGAGTGCGCAAAAGGACTTCAGAAGGATCCATGAGTAAAAGGACAACTAGTTAAGGAGTCAAAGAGATCCTTTCAGCACTGGTCAAAGAGATCCTTTCAGCACTGATACAAGCTGGAAAGACTGACAAGACCTTTGTGAGGACATTTGGAGCTGTCAAAAAAAATAAAAAAGGGCAGTGAACTGGAAGTGGCTGCCCTAGAATGCAAAGAAAAGAAATCAATGATGTGGATAGATTGGGATGTGCAGATAAGAGTCCTTGAAGTCTAGGGAGGCTAGAAACTTCACTGGGTATTTAGCCAAATGAGTGTGCAAAGACGCCATCTAGATCCATAAGGCCAGAACTAACCAGTCAAGGCACTATAAGTACAGGATGGGACAAAATCCACTGTCATCCCTGTCTCTCCCCCACCCCCCCAAGCCCCTGGAACCAAGAAAATATTTGAATAAAATACAGTGAAGCTTTTCCAAGGCAGGTAAATACATCTAGGAAGAGACACGCAAAACACACTGATTTGTCACTGAAAAATGGTCTACATCCAGTGGAAAAAGGGGAGAAGACCTCCTATAGGAAGGACAGACCAGGCCCCCAGGCGACAAGTGGAAGTGAACTTGCCTGCCTCAAGCAAAGTAGTCTTCTTGAATGCCCAAGTCGCTTTGGTTTTGGGGGAAGGATGCACCTGTGCTGCCTGTGAAATTGGTGCCTAGGCTCATATCTGAAATGGCTGGGTTAACAAAAAAACATGTCTTCCATGAAAAAGCAAAGAACTTTTGCCCCAAGCATGGTTGACCACTTCTAGTTCAGGGCCAAGACAATGGTTTGCCTACAAAGAAAATAAAAACCAGAGACTTCCTGGAGGATTAGTCAGCCGACCAGACGGTAAGCCACAAATCGTGTTGCGTGGCTCCTAAAAAAAAAGCAGAGGCCTTGCCATAACATTTAGTGGCAAAGGCTGCTTCAGGATATAAACATTCACCTTGGAAAGTAAACCACAGTAATCAGGTTGTCCTTAACAGCATCCTCTTGGATCACCCCAGTCATTTTCTGGGTGACGAGGGCCATGGCTAAGAAGACAGGACCAGATGCTGCAAAATCTGCTTTCAGAAAAGGAATCCAGATTATTATACTCCTGGCCCATATTCAGTAGAATATTAGTTTTTTTACCTACTTTAAGGTACAATAAACATTTTGAAGATACAGACAGCGATAGCGTTATGCAAGACTCTCATTTTTGGTGTCTGTTTCCTCATAAGATACCGCTTTATTTTGTAACAGATGGAAGGGCAAGAAAATGAATGTCCTAATCCTTTCCAGTTATAGGGTAAAAATTGCCTCAACCAATTTCTCTCTAGTCAATGTGACCATTATAACCACTACACTTACCTTTTAATTTATTTGTAGGAATTCATTTGGTGGTGGTATTTGGAAGGGGGGGGGGAAATCAGCCCATGAAGGAAAGCCCTTTCTTAAACATTTTGTTGCCACAGTGTCCTTAAGATATTGTCAAGAAAGGAGTTTGCAGCATCTACCAGCTTACAGTCTCATTAAAAAAATGTATCAAATTAAACAGTCTATATTTTGTACATTCTGTATATCAATCCAGGTAAGGGTTTTAGAGATTAATGGTTTAATAGTTAGGTCTAACTACAGAGCAATTTCTGATGCAACACAACCTGCCTCACAACAGCACTGAAATACTCTCTTTCCTTCTCCTCCTAATGTTACAAAAAATAGATTCCTCAAACGTGTTGGAATTGTCAAGAATTATGATAATTCTGTCAAGATAGATACTTCCACAAGACGAGAATTGGGATAGGTTTGGGTTTTCGTTAAAAGTACTGTATTAGCAGTTAGACACGTTTCTTGGCTAAAAATTAGCTTTTAAAACTGCATTTTATACACACTGATATTTCTTACCATCGTCATCTCCATCTTCATCTTCCAGTTTCTCAGATGCCTTCCCTGTTGCCTTTTTGCCTTCGTCAGGTTGTTCATCAGATGACACCTCATTGTCAGAGGACAGATTTGCTTTGATTTCTTCAAGTAGCATTTTCTTGGCAATCCTTTGAAGAAAAACAAAAAACAAACAATAGAAGCAATAAATGGGAGTAGGGATTACTCAAATTACACAAACCAAATGCATTGTTACCTGGTGCATAGAGCAACCCCCAGGACCTGAAGAAAACACCTTTCCGGATACCTTGTTTGCAAAGCAAAGCATTCACAGAAAGCAACAAGCACTGTACACATATGGAAGAGGCTTTCACTGGCCAGGTATAAGAAGATTTTGGGACCAACACTTCAATACACTTGCTGTAAAAAGTAGCCCTTCACAGATCAGAGAGTAGACAAAGCATTGTAAAGCACTATATATGCTGCATGCCTCTCTGGCATTAAAGGTTTGAACAGAATTAATACACTAGTTGAACTTTTCCAGTTTTTCATTGAATGCGTGCGTAAATGGTGTTTGTGTATCTAGACACAAAGGTATTCAATTCTTGGACTGGCCCAGACTGCTACAACATAAACCAAAGTCACCCTTTTCTAGTATAAAATCCACTAAATTAAATCATTGTCTGTTCCATATCCATGACATTGAATTATAATTTAAATGAACAACGTTACAAGAAGTATTAAATGGCAGTTGTGCATTTAAAGAATATACTCTGTGAGACATAATAGAAAGAATGAGCTAGAGGGCTGAATACCACATTGTTAGCACTAGGTTTTTAAAATTTCTCTTTAACCCTTAAAGGGCCAGATAGGTATGTAACAATGTGTTTGTTGAACACGCCCCTCCCCAAGTCTCCGTAAAAATACATAAAAACAAATTGAATTGCTCATGGCAAAAGGTCTATCCTTTACAGCAGCAACATACTTTCTACATGCTACCACATCAGGGGTGGTGAGACAAAATCCAAAATGATCTCCTAGCTTTCTATAGTTTGGTCATTTAAAATGGTTTATTTATGCACTCTTAACCCTTTCAGTGCAAGAGAGGTATGCTACACATTGCAAAGCAACGTGCTGTGTACCCCTCTGGCACTGAAAGGGCTAATATAAATGTCAATTCAAAGTAGCTTGAGAACAACTAAATTGTAAACAGGGGTGGGTGAGCTTTTAAAAATCACCTGACCCCTAAAGGACCAGACGGCTGGCACAGCCCATGCGTTTTACACCTCTTGCCCATAAAGGGTTAACATCCTCTGTAAACTATTGTAATGCTAACAGCATAGGATGAGTCTAAACAACCTACCCCCCCCCCCTCATCTGTGGAGGACTAGAATTCTCATCATTATAATTGAAGTGCCCCATAGCTCAAGGGTTTCAGGAAAGACAATTCAGATAAATATTGTAAAAACTGTATACCAGACGTGCTGTATAAAAGTGAAGTTCAGAGAAGAACAAATTACACATTAATATGAAACATTGCTGTATTACAATGATCATATAAAAATAGGATTAAAACCATTACACACACTGATACAATTAGATATACAAAACCAAGTATAATGTGAAGGAAATTGAAGTGCATACATCAGAGGCTTCAGAGACCGAACACTGCCATCTTTTGTGCACTTGGTCACTGTTTTGTAAATTAAACTACAATCACCTTCACCTTATTTTGGACAACTGTAGCAGGTACAATTACTCTCTCCTCAGATTGCAGTATAATATGGGGGGTCAGCACTCCAGCTTCTAGCATTTGCATACAAGCCTGGCAAGTTCAAACTTGTTTAATTCTCACTGTACTCCTCATGGCTTTTGAAAATGCCAATAAAGATGTTAAATATTAATGGTCAAACCAAATGATTGATCAAAATACACTTCAGTATTGCTGCTTTGTTAGATGTCCTTTCCTGTACCAGGATACATACCCAATTCAAACTCAGTGATGCCACTGGTCCATTCGTAAGATTAAGATGGAGATATCCAGGGTCACTTGTGGACAGAAGACTATGCTCTTCTAATTCAAGCTTAACTAGGATAAAATAAGCCTGTGTTCCTGAAAGTTTGAGGTTACTAAGGAAGCATTATATTGCTTACAGTAGCTTTTAAACTATGTTCAGTGTTTCTATTAACAAAACTGAGAACTCATTTTTTTTTTTTTTAAATATATACATGTATTAAAGATGTCCCCCTTTACACAATTTTATATCTTAATTCATTTTATTATTTTGGCATTAAACAGGAAAGGACACACTTTAAAATACCATAATAATTTTAATTTAAGGCAGAAGAAAAATGTACATTTCACCGAATATTTAAAATAATCTAATATGTGCAAGATCAATCAATGCTCTCCTCAAGCAAGTTGTCTTGTGGTGTTTGTTTTGTTTTTTTTGAGAAAAGGTCTAAAAAGTAGACAAAGAGGCAGACAGCCCCATCGTGGGACCTCCTGGCATAATGATGTAATATACAGGCAATGCAACGTGATTCGCAATTCTGTGCATATGGATGTCCCCAAACAACAGTGGAAAAGAAGGTTACTGTACCAGGCTTGCTGGAAAATATAACTGCACACAATTTATCATTTTTCTTCTGTTACGAAACATTGCTGGTGATAAAAGTACAACTTTCATAGGTGTGTGTTCGTTTGGGTGTGTGATAAGTTGAAGTTTGCGAATATTCTGCTGGAACAATGATTAAAGCCCATACACAAATGGAAACAGTGCAGTCAAATCTTCCAGCTATCCTAAAAAGGATGCAAGTAGCAAACTATTGGTTATATTTTTTCAAAGCTACGGCACATGAGAAAACCCAAACAATGTACAAGTTTGTTTTTTCCCCCCTCACGTGTTTAGCAATTTAATCCTCAATGTGATTAACCATTTAAAGGGGTAGTAATGTTTCATAATAAAAGCAGCTCTAATTAATCATCATAGTATTTGGACTTTGGAAAGTGTTATTTCAATTCTGTCAGAGTTGTAGTTCCAGAGTAATTCAATGACAAAGCATCCCCCTCCCGCCCCTTTTACTTATGTAACACTGCTCAGCCAGATCAGAAGGGAGGTGCCCAGGTAGATTGCAGAGAGGGACAATCTTCAATTAAGATAAGGGAAAAACCTGAGAAGCTTGTCAAGGGGGGCAGGGCTTTCATTGTTCTCATAGGAAGAAGATTGTCCCCTTCTGTTATCTGTCTGGTCTATGGACTGCATTCCACATCTGAGAAGAGATGGCTTACACTAGGTAAAAGGGGTGGGAGGGGGAAACTTTGCTTGTGAATATCTCTAAAACCATAAAGGTTTGAGAGATAAGACTTGTATTGTTCATTTTTTTTAATGCCTACAAAATAAAATAAAGAAGAAACGAAGTATTACTATCCCTTTAAGATAATAATCAGGCTATTTACCCATACAGGATAGTGTATATTGCATATTTTATAATACTATATTATATATATAGCATTTATTTCTTACAAAGAAATACTAGCAACTAAGCAATAACTAGGTATATCCACATTAACAACCATATTTAATTAGAGTCTGCATGGCCTAGCTTACTTTTTTTTTTCTTTATTGAAAATGCAAAATTAAATGCATGGACAAGATAAGTTTCAAAAAATTTATTGCATCCATAAAAGCAAAAGGCATTTTTATACACCATTTTCCTCTCAACAAAATATTTCAGTTTAAACATTACCAGTTGAAAAGGAATAGCAGGAAATCAAACATAAAACAATACTAAAAGCACACAGCACTGCACCATTAATAACCCTGTTACACTGCAAAATACACAGATGGTTTATGTGTGACCAATCCCCTATTACAGGTGTCTGACAGTTACTGGACCACAGAGCAGCATTCTCTATGTGCTCAAGTGTCCAAACCTTAAAACTACAGATGGAGATTTCAGGTGACTTTAGAAACATTGGACCTTATGAAGAAAGCTAAATAAAAATTTGCAATTCTGGTACAAACCAAATGAACCTTGGGCGAGGAAGAATCCCACCCACTTCCAGTCTCCTTTAAAGGGATAGTAGTACTTAAGTATTACAAATCCCTATAGAAAAGTACTACTTAAAAAAATTAAAAAAAAAAAAACATATTGCCCCCAGTGTCATCTCTCAAACCTTTATGGTTTGAGAGATGAACGCTTCTAAAGTTGCCCTCTCCCTCTCCCTTCCCCGTAGTCAGCATTCTAGCTGCCTCAGGGAAATCCTGTCAGAGATCAGGCGGCTCTGCAGCAGAGCCGCGACCGCGTTAATAAACAAAAAAAACTTTCACTAAAACGGTCTTCTATGTGTGCTTGCCAGCCAAGCACACGTAGAAGACCATTTCATTGAAAGTTTTTTTTTTTTTTTTTTTTTTTTTTTAAGTAACGTGATCCGGCTGTGCTGGAGAGCCACCTGAAACTCGTACGACTCTTCCTTTCAGTCAGCTAAAATGCTGACTACGGGGAGGGAGAGGGCAACTTTGGAAGCGTTCAGCTCTCAAACCATAAAGGTTTGAGAGATGACACTGGGGGCAATTTTTTTTTTTTAAGTAGTACTTTGCTATAGGGATTAGTAATACTTAAGTATTACTATCCCTTTAAATGGGCCTTTTTGACTCACTCCAATATATTGCAAATCAATGCACTATAAAAGTCTCTAGAATTCAGAATCAAAATACTTCTTTTTAATCACTGGCAATTTGTATTAAACTCTTCCCCAAAAACCCCACAGGTACAGTTGGCTTGTTCTTTAGCTTTCTGCAGAAAGCCTGGAATACAGCAAGTTGTTAAAAAGATAATGATGACAATTTTTTATTTATTTATTTATTTTTTTAATTTTAGATAGTGGGAATTGTAATTTGTTTCTTAAATAAAGATTAAAATAATGGTTCCCCATATATACTATTACGCGTGTTTACGTTAGCGTATAATGCAGCAGACAGGGAATGCTTCAGTGCTGTGTTTTCATAAAAAGGTCAATAAAAGCAAAGTAGCAGCTTCAGGCAAAATTCAGAACATTGGATTCAAAAGGTGGTGGTGGTGGGGGGAGGTTTAAATTCTCCTGTTTTTAACTGCAAGAAATTAAAATGCTCCTTTACAGGTTCTTGAAAATGCAAGTGAAGAAAACCATTGAGAAACAGATGTATAAAAATATTAAATAATCTGTTTATGTCATTTTATGTAGTATATTACATTTCATTTCTTCAAGATATAGCAGCAGACATGTAATGCTACGGAAGCTACTTGCTTCTGTAAATCACAGATTTAGGAAACAAAATATTCTATATAGAACTTACATAAAGATGAAGCTCAACAGTCCAGTCTATCTGAATAATAAATATACTTCTTTTCAGTGGACTATGACACAGATACGGTAAGCAGCAGAACTGATTCTTTCCTGCACGGATATCCCCAGAGAAATGTCCCTCTATTACAGACAATTTAAAGTCTGAGTGTATTACCCAGGCCATCAATAAAAACTTTTTGGAACTTTTAGGAATACTTTGAATGGTTACTGTACAACATAAAGATGGCACACGACTCTCCAAGCTCTTGGATTAAAGGGATAGTAATGTTTAAAAATAAAAGCATCGCCAATTAATCTTCATAGTATTTGGGCCATGAAGAGTGTTATTTCAGTACTGTCAGTTGTAGTTCAAGAGTAATTGAATGATAAAATATCCCCTCCCGCCACTTTTATGGATGTAACACTGCTCACCTGAGAGAAGAAATGTGGTGTCCAGATGACTTGTAGAAGGGGACAATCTTCAATTAGCATAAGGGAAAAACCTGTCAAGGAGGGCAGGGTTTTCCTTATGATCACACCAAGAAGATTGTCCCTTGCTGTGAGCTGTCCAGTCTCAGGACCAGATTCCATATCTGAGGTGAGGTGGCTTAAGCTAGGTAAAAGGGGCAGGAGGGGATACTTTTTAATGCTGTTACTCTTTAACTACAACTCTGAGCCATGAAGTGTTATTTCAATACTGTCAAATACTATGAAGATTAATTGGAGCTGCTTTAATTTTGAAACATTACTATCCCTTTAACATTTCAATCACCCTAAAGTGGTCAACTGCCAGAAAAGGATGGGAGCTATACAACAACTGGAGAACAACTTCTCACCACTTGTTTAAACAGATTACAAAAACAAATCTAGTGCCTAAATCATGGAAAGGAATTTCCTTTCGGCTCGCCAGCTGTTGGGGACAACATACCCAACCTATGGGAGCTGCAATTCCTAACGGCAGGAGAGCTAAATGTTGCCTAGTCCTGACTTAAACCCTTAGTTGTCAATTTAAAATTGGATTACAAGCTACAAAGCCAATGCAGAGCCATCATTCCACAGTTAAATGAATCATATATATATATATATAAAAAAAACTTCTGGTTAACTGGGTCAGACCAAAAAGAGGATGGCACTAAATTCATTAAGCTTTTATTTCAATTTCCTAAGTTTTAGATAAGCTTCTGTTTTTATATGTTCCATCCACACAAAGAACATTCCAGTTTTTCATCATTTAGCAAACACTTTAAGGGTTATTCTAATTCTAGAAGCAATAGGTATGAAAAGTAGCAGTCTTTACACCTCTCGACCACCAAAGGGGGTGAAAAAAGCACTGGAGAGCAATGCACTGCACACCCCTCTGGTCATCAAGCAGTTACAAGAAACTGAAAATGGGAGAAGATATTAGATACTGAAGTTAAAAAGCAATAATTACAGGGAATGCCTAAAAAAATCAAAATGGGGTCAAACTATTAAAATGTTAAGTATTATCAGATTGCATCTATGTCAAACGTTAAACTGGTCTAAGCATTTTGCAAGCTAAAGGGCAAGCAGATGAAGACAAATACAAATTAACCACGTGGGTGCCAGAGGGGTACGCAACACATTGCTTTGCAACGAGCTAGGTATCCATCTGGCACGCAAGGGGTTAAACTACACGCTATATCCAAATGAGACGCCCTGTTTTCAGCACAGTGCTCCAATTCCATATGCCAATATGGCAGAGGAATGGGATGTCTCCATTCATTTTTTATAATTTAACCAGGCAGGCAATGCAGAAAACAGTAGGATGTATATGAATATGTACAAGCAGGTAAAGATTAATAAGGCCTATTGAAACATCACTCTAATATAAGATCTAGTGATGAAAGCAATTTTGGAGCAAACCAACTCGTCATAGGGAATAAGAACATTCCCATTTAAACCCCTTAAAAGATTAATGTTTTTCCTCCCTTCAGAATAAAACATTATTGAAATCTTTTAACATAAAAGGCATAATAACGAGCAGCTGAAAGGCATTTTCAAAAGATGGACGTTACCTGAAGTTAGTGTTGGATTTATACCTCTTTCACAGGCAACAGAACGATTGCAGCCCTCTGTGACAATTCTATTGCTCCTGAATCCACTGACAATAAGGATACATTAGAGGCATGATTGATGGCTGCCCACATGAGCAACAGACAATATTACTGGCTAGAAGCCATATGGGTTAGCTATTTATTGAAGATTGCAATAAGCACTGCAACCCACAACACTGCTGCCATTGTGAAAGGTCTGTCTGCATGTGGTCCTATAGGCCTACAGACTCATTATTGCAACTTTACTGCATTCATAAATGCAGTAAAGTTCTAGCATGTTGGACTTTGGTGTGATCGCATGTTCCCTTTCATCTCAGGCGATAGATCCAATGTAGCATCTCTGTGTCAGTGTCACTGGTCTGAAATGGGCCATAGGAGTTAGTGAGTTTGATGTACTGTCAAGAATTGAAGCAACAAGGAGACAAAATATGTTCATTAATTTAAATGGTCAGTGCCTCCTAAGTCAAAGTACAGGAGTATTTAACCCTTTGAGTGCCAGAGGGGGTACGGAACGCAATGCTCTGGCACTCAAAGGGTTAAAGTGTAATCATTAAATTTGACTAAGCCTGCTGTTATGGGTAAAAAGCACAGGGCTGCTCCTGTCAGGCATTTTGAGGGTCATAAACTGTCCTCCTAGGCTGGACCACAACCCAGAAGTGTGCAGCGCTGGTCCATAGCCTTTTCAGGCTACATAAGCAGTACCCAAAGACCCTCCATGTTAGGCTTTCAAGTGAGATAAGAGGGTCCATGGACCTGAATCTTATAGGGAAGAGACTGAACTGCAAGACTTCAAGTTCAGTCTCCTCTTGGAGGGTCCAACAAGGTGCATCAGGGGTATCTTCTCAGCGACTGGCTTTCAAAAATACAGACCCAGATTTTTTCCTAGGGAAGACCTATAGACAGGGCAATATACATTGCCACCATCAATGAAGGATTCTGATTCATTAAAATATTCCAAATAGAGTTAAAAAAATATATATATAATTTGTGCAAAGGTTCTAAAGTCTTTCCAAATAAAGAGGCTACAGTTTCTACAGCTAATCGAGGTTAACAGAAAAAATGATAAACCCATAGAGCAAGGTGATTATATGAAATTATGTGGAGGCTATTCCAGTTCAGAGAATTCTCTAGTATTTGTTTATGTCAACCATGTTATACATTAGAAAAAAATTGAGAAAACAAATGGGTGTAATGTATTGGAAAATTTATTTTACAATTTATGTTGTATCTTATCTTCTGGATTACACGCCTAAGAAATAATTCTTACAAATGTTGGATAAAAATACTTTATATTCACAGGCGTATGAACCTAATCATTTTAATGTGATAGTGTAATTGCTTTAAACATAATGGATACCTTGCTAGCATAGAATATTAAGAATTACAGTTGGTTTCAAAGCAGATATGAGGTTATCCAGTGAAATATCAGACTGCCATTTCGAGTCAAGGAGGAATTGATTTATCCACTTTGAGCTTGATTGGAAATGTTTTGGGTTTTTTTTTTTTGTTTTTTTTTTTTAAAGCCTCTCTTTGGTACAACAGGAGTGATGTGGCATGTGCTGAACTTGATAAGGCTGAAAACAAAGACATGCATCCATCAACTATTTTACCATGTTTCTTTAACACCTTAAGGGCAGCATAGTCTGGAATGGGAAGCTCTGGAGGACCAGGGCAATTTTTTCCTCCACGGAAGGGTTCAGTGATCGCAACGCAACATGCAGCCGTGCCGCGATCACAGATTTCAGTGACAGGTGTGACGTCCTGGTACATCACAATTCTTTAAGGAGTTAAGAGGAGAAGAAGAAGAAGGATATAAAAAAAAAAAAAAAAAAAAAAAGTAAGTTACATTTCTGGTTTTATTTTTGTTCTCATCTCTTGTGCCCATAAGAAAAATGTTTCTTATGCTGCCATGGCAAATGGGAGTCTTTGCTCCCAATGCATTCTACACTGGTGATGTCAGCTACTAAGCTTCTACTACCCTGCCCCCTCTGCTCATGCTACACCTTCAATTCTCCTTCAGAGAGCTTTAGAGGGAAAAACCGGGGCAAGACAGAAGGCTATAGCAACCCTGTAAAAAGCCAGACAACGGAAAAAATGTCAAAAACTAACAATACATTTTTAAAGTGTGTGTGGCATGTAAAAGTGTCAGTTGCATCTTCCTTGTTGCATTTATTGCTATTAGTTTTCATCTCGGAGGCACTGGCCATTTAAATGGCGCTTTAAAACCTTTGAATGTTAGAGGCCTAAACATACCATGATACGGAGACCTCTCTTGCATTCAAAGGCTTAAAAAGAAATGTAATTGTCCCTCTGTGGGGTAGCTGAATTGCCCCAGTGCTGTTACTTCAACCTCAGTGTACCACTACAATATGAAATACATAGCCATAGTATGGAATAACCTTCAAGTTAAAGTGGTAGCTGGTAGAATATTAAAATTGCTTGACAAAAACTTTTATTAAGTAGCAGAACAAAGAGCAAAGGGATAAACCAACCAATTATCTGTTAACTTCTATGTAAAAACATTCTTCTGGGCTCAGAGGAAGTGTGATGGATGCTTAAGGAGGTGGGGAACTAAACTGGCTAACGTTGCAGCAAGCTCATGGCATGTGCCCAGAAATCCTTAATATGAAATGGCTGCATCTGATTTGGTCCTGCTGACACAGAATTCAAGGGGGCGTTATCATAACTAACAAATTATATAATTATCCAGGCTATAAAGCACCAACTTCTTACAGTTTTGTACAACCTAATGTTTACTTAGTGACAAGATCTTCAGCAGTTAACCAAGATTAACTCCCCCCATGATTGTATTCTCATTATCGAGACAGAAGTTTTTAAAATAAATGTGCTAAAATACAAGTTGCTCTCTTATGAATAGTATATTGTAATAATTGCAGATATGCCAAAATGTCTTCTACCCAGTAACAAGCCAGGAGAGTTTTCTTTTGCACACCACATAACCTAGAAAGAAGGCTTAATTATATTGCAGAATACATGTTTGGCATGCCAGCTGTTGGAAGATTATAGCTACCACAAATGGCTGGTTGAACATGATGGATGTTGTAGTCCTTAATACCTGGAGGTCCAAATAGGGTACAGTAGGAAGTTAGGGGAGACACACACACTCTATAGAGGCAAGCCTTGCTGCAGCAATTTTCACTGGAGGGGAAGTAAGCTGTGCCCCCTTCTGTGAAGATCACACCCCCCTGATACACTGCACCCGGCCAATCTACACCACCATGCTGCCTCAGGGCAGATAGAGAACAGAAACCACATACTACAATCCTATATAATAATTCGCTAAGTTGTGTGTAACGCCCGACATGCGCAGTAGACACTGCTCCGCGTGCAGCAGTCATGCGCAGTACAGACTGCCCGCGCCGCGGCTGATACAGAGGCTGGGCGCTCCGAAGGAGCGTCCAGCTCTGTATCAGTAGCGGTGCGGGCAGTCTCTACTGAACGTGACTGCCCCGCGACCGGCTGCCAGAGGCACTGTGGCCCATGTAACGGGCTGTTCAACTAGTTTGTATAATATATACTTAGCTTGGGATACATAAGGATCATAAGAGAAAGCACATGATGGCCAAAAGAATGAAGTTGGTTTATTGCATACTGAGGAAGGTCCCTGGATGGACTGAAAACAGTCACTCTCCATGGATGCAATATACTAATTTTTTTTTTTTGCTATCTCACGTGCTTTTAAAGGTGACAGTCAACTTCCTGACTATTTTATAGCCTTGCAGAACGTCAAATCAAAACTGCCTATACTTTAAACAAACTTCATTCCCTGACAAGAAACTACCTGAATGTTTCCAGAGAGCTGTAAGGGGCTGTGAAACAAGGTAAAGAGAGACCGTTAAATAATGTAGAAACACCTGTAGAAAAACTACCATTGATTAAATAACTATGCTATAACACAGCCCCTATTATATTTATATTATATGCAGTTTGATTTTACATATTATGCACTTGCAGAATATGAAAAGTCAAAAAGGAGGTTAACTCACTTTAAGCTGCCCACTTTTCATTTGATATTTGTTTCTGCTCTTCATAGGAACTTCTAAATGTTCCTTTTCGTTTGCATGTGGTTACAAAACATGGGATTAAATCAGTCAGTCATTCGAATCTATTATGCATATAATTTGCAATAGAATGACTTAATGAGCAAGAGGTAGGAAGGAAATCATTTGTGCCATAAATTCTAACAAAATAACTGGAATTAGCCTTTAACATTTTAAATTCGCATTTTAGAAAAATGGCTTTGCGGCATCTGAACTGTTGCACATGAGTTATTCAAAAGTATTCCAATACATACAAATTTCCTCAGTTTTAATACATTTGGCCTGGATATCACTGAATATTAAACGGTTGGCCCCATTTGTTCAAAACTACAGTGTTGCCCGGTGCTCCTGCAAGAGGAAGGTAACGAAGAAGATGGGAATCAAGAACTTAACACAACACTCTGGTGCTTAACCTGTATGACTGGGGTGTCCAACCCGTGGCTTTCCAGCTGGTGATGACTACAGCTCCCATAATTCTGAGGATGAGAGATGCAGTCCCACAGATGGGGAAGTCACAGGATGACTACCACAGCTCGATGACAAGCCACAGCTCAAGTCAAAATATAAAAACTTTTATATCAAAACATATCAAACACTGCTGCTGCGTTTTTATAACACACCCTATGCAAGGTGTGTGAACGCATTTTAAAATAGTATTATTTTCTCATTGGTTTTCTGTTTTTTGGCCTAGGTTTGCTGGCCACTCGTTCAAACTTGTGAGCAGCCTGGGATCGAGTCTTTATAACGCAGGAAGTCCGGGTTTGTACAACCTGCATGCTCTTCCGTTGCTTTGCTTTGGGCCCACGCTTAGGGTGTGTTATAATCTTTTTTAAGTCCGTATGGATGGAATCATACCTATTCTCAGGATCATCGTCATCATCATCCTCATCCTCTGCAGCACCTGGCCCAGATTTTGTACCTGCTTCGTCTCCTAAAACATAAAATAGTTTTTATAAAATAGTTTTAATGTATTTACACCTGAAATAAATGTTTAACCCCTTAAGGACCCATGACAGTCCTGGACAGCCCTTTTACTGATGTAACACTGCTCAGCCAGATCAGAAGGGAGGTGTCCAGGTAGAGGGCAGAGTGGGACAATCTTCAATTAAGATAAGGGAAAAACCTGAAAAGCTTGTCAAGGAGGGCAGGGCGTTCATTGTTCTCATAGGAAGAAGACTGTCCCCTGCTATTATCTGTCTGGTCTATGGATTGCATTCCACATCTGAGAAGAGATGGCTTACACTAGGTAAAAGGGGCGGGAGTGGAAACTTTGCTTGTGAATATCTCTCAAACCATAAAGGTTTGAGAGATAAGACATCGTTCAAGTTTTTTTTAATGCCTACAAAAAAAATAAAGATAAAAAAAGTATTACTAGCCCTTTAAAGGGTTAAGGACCAGACGTGTACACGCAGCCGGCACTCAAGGACCATGGACACTTTTTTTTTTTTGCGCGATCCCATTTCAGGACTCCCTGAACAGTGTGCAGCCACGCAGGGAGCCCCAAAATCCATGATAGTCCTGGAAAGTCATGGATCCTTATGGCTCGCCATATCATGACGTGCCTGGGCTGTCAAGGGTGCTTAAGGGGTGAACATGTCAAATCTGCACAACAACAATTTTATTAAACTCAAGCTACATGAAATTATTAATTTATTAATTATCAAAATAGTAGACTAAAAGATCAATACAGTTTTATAGCGTGTGTGCGTGTGTGATGGGTCTGGAGAGAATATGAAAAGAGGTAATAATTTTCCTGATGAAGTGTCTACTAACATTCTGTGTTACGCTCTAGTGACAAAATCTGTTACTGCCTTAACCCTTTTGTGCCAGAGGGGGTTAAAAATCCTTTATTCTAGTTACTTTAGAAAACTGCACCTGTCCATAGGTTTGGAATTGTGGAAAGCATCTTGAAATGTACAGAGAATCTCATAAGCAAAGCAAGTTAGGATCGCTTCACAATTACTAATGGAACACACAAGGGCTGCCGTTATCCTTGAGATAGTCACTGCTCTGTCACAATACGGCAAACGCTAACACTAGAAGTCACTGTTCACTGCTCAGACTAACTATTTCACTCTACAGATTTGCCCCCTTTCTTTACCTCTTCCCAACTATATGTAGAGCTCCATTCCAATCACACAGTTAAAGGATTAGTAATGCCCGCTTATAAAGGCATGCTGTATTTTAGATATTGAAAAAAATAAAATATCTGTAGCAAGTGCCGTCTCTCAAACATTTATGTATTGAGAGATATAACGTTTAAAAGTTCCCCCTTCCCACTGACATGCGACTCGAGGAGGCTCTTCAGAAGAGCCGAAATACCTCAATCTAAAAACAAATACTTCATTGGAACAGTCTACAAAGTGTGCCTGGTTTGCAAGCACTTTGTAGATAGTTCCAATGAAGTATTTCTTCTTAGACTGCGGTATTTCGGCTCTGCTGAAGAACCGCCAGATGGTCCCAGGACCAGGATCTTCTGTCAGCTTTACAGCGGATATCAGAGCAAGAGAAGGGAGGAGGGAAATTTAAAACATTATTTCCTTCAAACCATAAAGGTTTGAGAGACTGTATTGCTCCAGGTAATTTTTTTTTTTTTTAATATCTAAAATACAGCATGACTTTATAAACTGGCATTACTAACCTTTTAATCATTCCAAATAGCTCTTCATTACAGAATGCCGAGCTTGAGAAAGTTCTGTTGCACCACCAGCCTTTGACTTAAGAAGCGCACATTGCTCTCACACAAAACAGAGTGGCATCAGTTGCTACCACTTTCCCATCAAGTACTCCAAAAGAATGTCTGGTGGTCAATGATGTAACTCCCTAGCCATTACAGCAAGGACTGATGTGTGGATGCAGTCAAGAATACTTTGTGTTGAAGAGGACTATGATTTTGCTCCAAATTTTCAGCATATTAAATTGCAATGGTCAGTAAGGGACAGTAAAACTGAATATGCAAAAAATACTGTACATCTTGTAGTTTATTGTCCTTAGTAAAAAGGGTATTCCCACTGCTGAGAGGCGTTTTAAAGGGATAGTAATGTTTCACAAAAACAGCTGCTCCAATTAAACTTTGTAGTATTTTGGGCCATGGAGAGTGTTATTTCAATACTATCAGAGTTGTTGTTCAAGAGTAATTGAATGATAAAGTATGCCACTCCCGCCCCTTTTACCCAACGTAAGCCACCTCCCCTCAGATGTGGATTCTGGTCCACAGGCCAGACAGTTTACAGCAAGGGACAATCTTCTTACTGTGAGAACAATGAAAACCCTGCCCCCTTGACAGTTTTTTTCAGTTATTTCCCTTATGCCAATTGAAGATGGTCCCTCTAAGCAAGACATCTGGACACCACCTTTCTGTTCTGAGGTGAGCAGTATTACATCAGTAAAAGGGGAGGAGGAGGATACTTTATCATTCAATTACTCTTGAACTACAACTCGGACAGTACTGAAATAACTCTCTGGCCCAATTACTATGAAGATTAATTGGAGCTTTTTTATTTTGAAACATTACTATCACTTTAAACAATAGATATTGCAGCTCAAACTTGAATTGTTTTGGCATACTATCTCAAAGGCCTGAAATGTTAGTGTGGCACTGTTGCTATACCATCCTTGGAAAGAGCTCCTATCAGTTGCCCATAATCATGCATAGGATGATGTAGCAATTGCGCCTCTGTAAAATTTCAGGCCACTGAGATAAGGCACCTTATAGATTCACATTTAAGATTAAATAGGTTTTGAATAAAACTCCTCTCAGCAATAGTGGTAACTCTTGTTTTACTCAGGAGGATAAACCCTACAATATAAATATTTTGACATATCAAGAGTTACTATCTCTCAAAGACAGAAAAACCAACCCCTGAGTAGGTATATCAGGAGTGAGTCGAACAGAATCAAGTGAGCCTTTCTTGAGAAGGAACTGGTACTAAGACCTACCCCATCAACTAGAGAAGAAACCGCATCTAAACAAAACAAACAAACAAACAAAAAAAACAAAACAAAACAAAACAAAAAAAGCTATTTCACAGGGAACGTAGAGGACGTTTATGGTTCACTTTTAAAAAGGTCACACACAAAAGAGAATGCAACCACTTCACTCACCGTGTTGCCTGGTTAAAAATGGCAACATGAGAATCTTTGACTGCATGCGAGATTGTCATGTCACCTAGGGAACATCGCTTAGAATAATTCTACAGCCGGTCACTGGGTCTCCCTATATCTGCTGCGTAATAACTCAATGCTGGCATTGCAGGAGTTAAGACATGGGGACATTTCACTTATTCGTAAGCCGCTGCAGCCTCTCACTCCCCTTGCAAGCAGAGAAGGGGAGTTAGAGGCCGAAGCAGTTTACTAGTAAGTGAAATGTTCCCATGTCTTAACTCATGCAGTGTCAGCATTGAGTTATGCAGCTGTCATGCAGTGCGAGATTCTTATGTCGCCATTTTGAGCCAATCGACATAGTGAGTGAAGTGGTCTCACACTCTTTTGAGCGCAACCTTTTAAAAGGATACCGAAGTTTATGCGGTTCCCTTCCAAAATCACCAGCAAAGCCCACTGATTCGTCACGAAAAAAGTGCACACGCCACGTAAAAGGCATAATCAACCAATTGCTTCAGGAGGACAAGCCCTCTGTGAGCCATGTTGTGGTGAGCTTGTAAGTTTTGGGCTTCTGTGTATACCTTTTTGCTGCCGAGAAGCCTCCGACACCTGCTATGTAGTGCACAGAGCCCCAAATAAGTCCCCTTACACCCTCAGGTATGCAAGCAGTGGCACAGAATGTCCCAAACACTAGTCTATATTTCAGACCAATATGGCAGCCATAAGTGCTCATTCTTATAGGTACAGGAACCAAAAGGCGCACTTTACACCAGTGATGTAGAAAATAAAATACATTGAAAGAACGCAAGTTAAAGGTACAGAAAAAACTTACTGCACTTGTTCAAATAGAGAGGGGCAAAGAATACTGTCCCTGATGAAACTCCTTTGAAGACCACTTAAAACGTAGCTAGTCATGTGGGGGAAAACTGAATCTGTCTCTGCCCTCCTGCAGGAGAACACTTAACCCCTTGGCTCCTGTGTTCCACACTTATATGATAAATTGTTGTAGGATCAAGCCATGTGTTCTCCTGTGAAATCTGTAGGATTTACAAAATGGCTCTAAATCCATGGTTTCACATGTTAATCTCTATGAGAAAACTCAAAGATAGAAGAAAAAAAAAAAAAAAAAAAAAAAAAAAAAAAGGATTCTAGTCTTACCTGTTAAATCATTTTCTCTTAGTCCATACAGGTTACTGGTAACTCTGGGAGGCGATACACCCCTTTATGTAGGCAGGAACATTTCTCTAAATGTATGCAGGGGGTAGAGCCTCCCTTCCCCCCTAGGCTGCAGCTAGCCAACCAGTTCCAGAATGATTTGAGACACTAACTATTGACTAGACAGAAGAAGGAAAGAAGACTCCTGTGAGCATGACACCGAAGGACCCCCACATACTGCCACAGGAGAGCCAAGCATGGTCCTTTGACATGGTGGGAGACCAGAAACCTGTATGGACTAAGAGAAAATGATTTAACAGGTAAAACTAAAATCCTCTTTTCTCTGTCATCCAATACAGGTTACTGGTAACTCTGGGATGTCCAACCATTGAGTTCCCCAGAGGCGGTAAGAAGGCAAGGACCAGGCAGAAGGCCCCCAAAGTCACCAGTGCAACTATGAACCAACAGGTCAAAGATAGCCCAACAAAACTGAAGTGCCAACTGACACTGAACAGGGGTAAAAGCACCCCAGGAATAGTTACACAGCACGCTGAACTAGAGCCAACAGGGCTCAACAGTAAAAGGAAGCACCAAGAACCGGAAAAGATCCTAGACAGGGAAGACAGCTTCCAGGACCTTCCTCCCAAAGCAGGCATCAGCTGATGCCAGCACAGCCACGCGATAGTGCTTCAAAATGTGTGCACAGAGGACCACGTGGCCGCCCTGCACAGCTGATCAGCAGAAGCCTGATGCTTATAGGCCCAAGAGGCCCCAATGGACCTGGAGGAGTGAGCAGTGACCCAAAAGGGAACATGCTTATTTCTCAACTCGTAGGCCTTACGAATAGTGGACTTAATTCATGATGCAAAAGTCACTTTGGATGCAGGTCAACCTGCCCTAGGACCCTCGGGAATGACGAACAGAGCTTCAGACTTCCTGACAGATGCAGTGCGATGGACATAAAATTTGAGACAACGCACCACATCCAACAAGCGGAGATCTCACTCCTTGTCAGAAGAGGGATTAGGGCAGAGAGGGGACACCACAATCTCCTGATTGATGGGAAACTGAGACCACCTTAGGTAAAAACGCCTTAGAGGTGAGAAGCACCACCTTTATCCTTGTGAAACACCAGATATGGTGGTTTACAGGAAAGAGCTTGCAACTCCGCAACACGGTGAACAGACAACTGCCAGGAGAAAAGCCATTTTCCACGTAGAGACGTAGAGGAATAATAGCCAAAGACTCAAAGGGAGGATGTTGAACTCCCAAGACCAAATTAAGATCCCACTGAGGAGCGGAACTCCAGAAGGCAGGACGCACATGAGCAATACCCTGCAAGAAAACCTTGACATCAGTAAGGATAGCAATACGCTTCTGGAAAAAGACAAAGCGCAGAAGTCTGAACCTTAAGAGAACTCAGACTGAGTCCCCTGTCCACACCATCCTGCAAAAAATGCCAGGACAGTGGGAAGATCAAAATCATGAGACAGATTTCTGTCTGCACACCAAGACACAAAAGTCGACCACACACGGCAATAGATCTTGGAGGAAACAGACTTATGGGCACCAAGCATTGTAGTCACCACAGCAGAAGAAAAACCTTTCTTCCTTAAAATCGAGGATTCAACCTCCAGGCCATCAAATTGAGATGATGGATATCTTCCTTCCACAGGTAACCCTGCAGAAGAAGACCCAGACGGAAAGGGAGCGGAAAGGGCTCCGCCACAGACAGAACCAGAAGCTCCGGAAACCAGGATTGACAAGGCCAATCCGGAGCGATCAGGATGACCAGACAACGTTTCATTTACAGTTTCTGTAACACCCTTATCAACTTTGGAAGGGGAGGAAAGATGTAGGCCAGAGGAAATGTCCAAGGGATGGACATTGCATCGACAGCTAGAGCCAGAGAGTCTCTCCACCGAGAGCAGAACACCGGAACCTTCCTGTTGTGTCTCGTTGACATCAGATCCACGTGGGGCATCCCCCATCTCTGAACAAGATGTTAAAACACCTCTGGGTGTAACTCCCACTCTCCACTGTCCACTGTGTGACGACTGAGGAAGTCTGCCATTATGTTGTCTACGCCTGGAATGTGCACTGTGGAAATGACAGTAACATGAACCTCTGCTCAGGACAGAATGGCCTTGACCTCTAACCAAGCAGCAAGACTTCTTGGTCCGCCTAGTCTGTTGATGTAAGCCACTGCCATGGCGTTGCCAGACTCCACTCTGACTGGACAGTCCTCCAGTTGAGACACCCAATGATGTACAGCATGAAATATCACCCGAAGTGCCAAGATGTTGATTGGGAGAAGGGATTCCTCCGTGGACCATTTCCCCTGAGCGCTGAGGCGACCGAGGACAGCTCCACAGCCCGAGAGGCTGGCATCCTTTGTGACCGTGGTCCAGTATGGAATTTGAAAGGATCTCCCCTTCAGCAGATTGGAAAGGTCCAGCCACCACTCCAAGCTCAGCTCTACATGAGGAGAAAGTAACACCGACATCATCTGATGATCTGGTCAATCCCTGCACACCTGTATCACAAACCTCTGGAGTTCCCTGGTGTGTGCCATGGCAAACAGAACCGCCTCTATTGTGGAAATGAACTTCCCCACCAGAGAAGACAACCTCTACACTGGGATCAGATCCAGAGACAGAATCGCCGAAACCCTGTGGGCAATTTGATGGGCTACCTCGTCCGGTAGTAACACCATGCTCCTCTGAGTATCAAACAGAAGACCCAGGAAGATCAATTGCTGGGATGGGACAAGATCCGACTTGTCCAGGTTGACCATCCATCTGTGATGGGCGAGGACTTGAATGCAGGTCTGAACCTGCTGGTGAAGAAGGTCCGCAGAGGAGGCTTTCAAAAGCAAGTCATCCATGTAAGGAGTCACTCTGATGCTGTCCCGATGGAGAACGGATATCAAGGCCCCCAGAACAGAACTCGTTGGAAAACCTGAGGGGCTGTTGTCATACCAAAGGGAAGAGCTGAGAACTGAAAATGTCCTCTGTCGCAGGCAAACCGTAGGTACCGCCTGCTCTCCTGATGAATTGGGATGTGCAAATACGCATCGTGAAGGTCCAGAAAAGCAAGGAACTCCCCAGGAGATATGGCAGCGATCACTGTGCGCAGAGACTCTTGATGATAGTGAGTCTTGATAACGAAGGAATTTAAATCTTTCAAATCCACCGTCCTTTTTGGCTACCACAAAAAGGTTAGAATAAAACCCCGAACTCCTGTCTGAAGGAGGCACCGGCTCCAGGATATCCTTGTCCAGAAGTGCCTGAACAGCGGCGAACAGACGGTGAAAAGGAGGAAGAGAAAAGAAAGGGATCTTGTATCCCTCTGTCACCACTTGTAAAACCCATGGGTCCGACACAGAATCCACCCAAATACCGCAAGAGAGTCGCAGACGACCACTCACAGCAGGATGCGGACCCGGGTTCAGTGAGTCATGCCGAAGCAGTCTTAGTAGCCTTGGACTTGGAGGAAGCCTTGGGCTTCCAATGCTGCTTGGGCAAACGTGTCTCAATCTGAAAGGAACGGTTACGTTTAAACAGCAACTTCTTCTTAAAAACCAAGGGTAGAAGAGTACTCTTACCCTCTGTGGCCTCACTAATTAGTTCCTTAAGATCAGCCCCAAACAAGGAGGTACCTTGAAAAGGTAGAGAAAGTAATACTTTCTTGGAAGCAGTGTCAGCAGACCAGATCTTGAGCCAAAGTGCACACCTGGCTACTACAGAAGTAGTAGAAGCCCTCGCCATCATGCGGACAGCATCAAAAGCAGCAGCAGATACAGTGTTGCACTTCAGCGATATTGGCAAGATGACGAAATTCCTCTGAAGTAGGCGCATCCTGACGGACAACCGTAGTGAGTTGTTCAGTCCACACTACAATAGCCCAGTTAACCCAAGCAACAGCAAACGCTGGATGCATAGCGGTATCAATAGAAGCAAAAATGGACATGAGGGAAACCTCAAGTTTCTTGTCAGTCCAGTCTCGCAGCGTAGAAGCATCAGAGACAAGTAAAGCAGTAGATTTAGATAGTCTAGAAATAGGAGGGTCCACCTTAGGAGGATGAACCCATTTAGCCAGCACAGCTTCAGGATAAAGCTTAGCAAATTTCCTGGACACAGAAGCAGACTTGTCCGGAGATTTCCATTCCTCAAAAACCAAACGGTCAAGATTGGGGTTAGGAGGAAAGTAAGTAAGGGGCTTAGCAGGCTCCTGAAAAACATCAGAGGGATCAGAAGGAACTTCCTGAACCAAGGGAATGTTGTGTTGTTAATACAGCCCTGATCAGGCCCACAGCAGAGGGTTCAGGATCAGCTTCAAATGGGTCCCCAAGGGACCTAGAAGACTCCAAAACAGTACCATCCTCAACATCAGAGTCTAGCAACAATTCTTCCTCAGAACAATCTGACACATCAGGTGCCCCCTGCGGTTTAGGCAGGGAAGACCTAATAGCAGAGGGGGTCTGCCACATTTGAAGTGCCCCCTGTATCTGGGATGGAAAGAGTTGTAAAGTGGACCTAAGGTCCCTAGTCTCAGCCTTAAACTCTTGCACCCAAGCTGGCTCAATAGCATGGCTGGAAGTCCCTAGGTTGCTGTCAGGAACCTCAGAACATGCTGGGCATAAATAACCAGAGAACTCTCTAGGCAGCCCTGCGTGACAGGAAGAGCAATGCGCAATGGGGGATACTGATACCCCAGCCTCCTTAGTCTTAGGTCTAGCCCCAAGCTCCAGCGGTATAGACATTCTCACAGTGTCAAAATAATCAACTGTACAGTAAATCACCCAATTGTAGTGTGTAAGATCACTACTTCACTCCAGAAAGGCTAAATATACACTTATCTGGTAGGCGAAGGGTTAATCTGCACAGGAGAGAAGGAGAGTCCAAGCCCTGCGTAGGACACTCGTTGGGAAAAGCTCACAAAATGGCTGCCACAACAGGAGCCAATGAGAAAATAGGTGCGAACCAAGCGCTCATGGGAAATGTAGTTTTTCCCAAAAAGTACTCCAAAACAGTGCCCGAAGCCCCCCATGCCCCCCAACACATTTGAACTCTAAACCGGATGATAGAGCAAGGGTAGACAATTAAAATGAGCCCACTCTGAAGTTGCTGTGTGAAGCAGCTGCAGATATACGTCCCAAACAGTGTTGTCCCATAGAAATTAAATGGAGCAATGGCATCTATGCGGTAACGCACGCCTTAAAGGCGCAGTACACAATTTTAAGAAAAATTAAAGTAAAAGTTAAAAACATGTAAAACATACATGAAACGTGTGCAAACTTAGAAAACACTAACCCAGTAGGGAAAGTGCCAGAAACCCCCAAAAACACGCCAAACCAGCAGACAAAGGGTTAAGTTACCACATAAACCTGCTCCAAATACCGAACAGACATACAAATATACCCAGTGAGTGCAGGAGTGCACAATGAACTCCGAAACACAAGCCCAGCAAAGGGGCACTGTGGGACAAGTGGACCTGCAGCACTCAAAGGGTAGCTCACCTTTCTTGCAGATCTTCTGTTTTCAGATTACCATGCAGCAAGAATTACCTCAGTGGGTAATCCCTGGGGAAGCACTTGTACCCAAGATTTTCCCCCTCAGGGCTTAAGGTCCACCAAAAAGCACCTGGATACTGAGCTAGCCACATTGGAGGGCATTTGTCAGTCATGGTAATCCGCCTAACGGTGGTATTCCATATCTGACAAAATAAAAAAGAAATTAAAACTACAGAAGAATGTTCTCCACCTGGTGTTGTCGCACCGTGGAACACATCATTCTGGAGCTGGTTGGCTAGCTGCAGCCTAGGAGGGAAGGGAGGCTCCACCCCCTGCATATATTTAGAGAAATGTTCCTGCCTACTTAGAGGGGCAGATCGCCTTCCAGAGTTACCAGTAACCTATATTGGACGACAGAGAAAGATATTCTCACTAAGCATTTAATCATTTAAAGGGATAGTAATACTTTGTTTTAACTTTATTTTATTTTGTAGGCATTAAAAAAACATGAAGAATGATATGTCTTATCTCTCAAACCTTTATGGTTTAAGAGATATTCACAAGCAAAGTTTCCCCCTCCCATTCCTTTTGCCTAATGTAAGCAATCTCTTCTCAGATGTGGAATACAGTCCATAGACCAGACAGATAACAGAAGGGGACACTCTTATTCCTATGAAAACAATGAAATCCCTGCCCCCCTTGACAAGCTTTTCAAGTTTTTCCCTTATCTTAATTGAAGATTGTCCCTCTCTGCAGTCTACCTGAGCAGCTCCCTTCTGCCCTGGCTGAGAAGTGTTACATCAGTAAAAGGGGCGGGAGGGGGACACTTTGCTTGCGAATAGCTCTTAAACCATAAAGGTTTGAGAGATAAGACTTATATAATCCTTCATGTTTTTTTAATGCCTACAAAATAATATAAAGTTAAAACGAAGTATTACTATCCCTTTAGGGACTGCTGAGACAATAATGCTGAACTCTCTTCCTGACTGAGGATAGTGGAAGCTGTCTTTTATAGCAGCACGGGGAGGGTCCACCAGCAGTTTGCTTAAGACTCTTTCAAGATTGTTAGCGATACAGCTAGGAAAGGATTTACCCAGTTCATATTCCAAAACTGGTGGAGTAGACCATCACAGCAGGATATGATTTATCAGAAGTTGAGGTACAGGATAAGCAGGAGATTGTCTGAACTCCAGACAACTTCACACCACACTTCAAACAAACTAAGTGGATAAAACTAGAGTTGCTGCTTCTAGTATTTTTGTTCCCAAGTCCACAGCTCTTAAATGATATTTATCACAAAGTGGAGATTTTATAAAAGAAAACCCTGAATAATTATGAAGGGCATCTCTACTCAAGACCATCAAAAGGAGGTAGAAATGTATATGAATATGCTAAGATATTAAGCAAGTGAAAGAGCTATCCTGCTTCCCAGACAAGGTTTAAAAAAAAAAAAAAAAAAAAAAAAAAAAAAAAAAAAAATTCACTCTGGCAGAACTCAAGCAGAGTACATCTACTGGAACACAATAAAAGCATAACTCTAGCCCAAATACTGGCCATCCTTCTCCACAGGAGAAGCGATCTAGTATAGACAGCCCATAAAGGGTCAGGAGTACAGCAAGGAGAAAAAGGGACCAGTAGAAAAGTGGTATTAAAGACAGAAAAGCATCTTGGAAGGAAAAATCTCCAATTTCTTCCATTCCTGCAGGAGCACCTGGTCTACAGAATGGAGAGTAGGAAAACAGCCTACTTTTTAAAATATTAGGGATGAAGAACTGGAGTCTAAGGCCTCAGATCTTCAGGATTTCCAGAACAGTCAGGATATGACCTTTTGAAGAAGACACTGGCTCTCTTTCTAAAGAATCCACAGGGGTGAAAGGCTAATCTAAAATAGTTCTTATGATTCCCATTCCTCAAATGAAGAATCCCAAACATGGAAAAATTCCCTCCCCTGCTAAATTGCTGTAGGGTGCCCAGGCAGTTGTTTGTCCTAGACACAAGGATCTCTTGAATGGAGCAAGGTGTATGACACAGAAGAAAATCAAGGCTTTAACCAATGCAGGTTCCTGTTCAGAAGAGGCGGCCCTGAAAGCTGGGTAGGGTACTCAGAATAAGACAAACAAAGTACCAGACGCAGACTAATCTGAGATGAGAAGAAACAGGTTAATGGAGAAACCCCTAAAGTCCGGGGGGGAGGGGGGCGCGAGTGAGCGAGAGAGAGAGGGGGGGGGTAGGGGGCGCGAGCGAGCGAGAGGGGGGTAGGGGGCGCGAGCGAGAGAGAGGGGGGTGTAGGGGGCGAGCGAGAGAGAGGGGGGTGTAGGGGGCGAGCGAGAGAGAGGGGGGTGTAGGGGGCGAGCGAGAGAGAGGGGGGTGTAGGGGGCGAGCGAGAGAGAGGGGGGTGTAGGGGGCGAGCGAGAGAGAGGGGGGTGTAGGGGGCGAGAGGGGGGGAGAGAGAGGGGGGGGGAGAGAGTACGTGTGTGTACAGGGCCAGAGAGAGTCTCAGAATGGCTTTTGGGTTACATGCATTTTTTTTTTTTAGGGTTTATGGTTCCTATAATAATAAATAAGGCAGGGGTGGATCAAATTTAGGGGTGTGAGCATATAGGGTTAAGAAAAATAGTGGATTGGGTGCTGGAGAGGAACAGGATGGAGTCACAAGAGATGCACTGATGGGCTGCTTGTGACTACTAGTCATTTTGTTATTCACCACTTTCCTAAGGGCGTTATTTGAGCGGTTGCATACAACACAATGGGTGAGATGCACTAAGATATGATATTAAAAAAGGTGATGATATCACTTCTTGTGTTATTCTGTGGAGCCAATGCACTAAGATTTCCTTGGAGATCGAGGTGTACAGGATCCATAAAATAATATAGGAGCTGGAGAAGTTATATCCTGTTTACCACCTCTTTGTCATGCAATAGTGCATAACCCCCACTGAATCAGAAATAGAGCAGTTTATGTGTGACTTCAAAAGGATGTTTTCATAATACTGTTGAAAACACCACCTTCTTAACCCTTTATAAACCAGTGGTCCTGGGGTGTGTGGTCCTTTAAGGACCAGATAGGGAAGTTCGACATGCCGCCCCATGTGACTGATCACGTGTGCCGGCACGCCAAGCAATGGACTGAAAGATCGCTCAGGTCTTTGAGCGATCAAGTTCAGTCCCCGGTATTACTCACCTCTTTCCTGCAGAAGTGTGGCGAGTAAAAGTACGTGACGTACCAGGACTGTCACTGGTCCTTAAGTGCTGGACCAGCGTGACTGTTCGGGTACGTCATTGGACACGAAGGGGTTAATCTAATAACTCATGTCTCAGCTTTCACACTTTCAACACAGCTTAAAGGAATAGCAATGTGTCATTTATACTGTAGGATCAAGTAATATATATTATATACAGGGCTCAAAATTTCCACTCGCCACTAGCCAATGGAGAGTGAAAATTTAGCCCTGACGAGTAGAAATTCAGCCCTGGTGTGTATGTTATTGCTTGCGGTGGAGAGTAACTTTTTAGGTCTGGCTAGTAGCAAAGGACTTTCAATTTTAAGAGATTATATATATATATATATATATATATATATATATATATATATATATATATATATATACACACACACACACACACACACACACACACACACACACACACATATACACATACACACACACACACACTGATCTGCAGCTGTATAAGTGCAGTTAAGTTTGCCGTTTTACTCTAAGTGTATAATAAAGTTTCCTTCTCTCTCCCCTTACCTGAAGCAACCTCCCCTTAGATCTGAAATCCTGTCATGGGACCAGACAGATCGCAGCAAAGGCCAATCTTCTTTCCTTCAGTACAAGGAAAATCCTGTCCCCTTGATGAAGGAGGGCAGGTTTTCCCTTATGCTAGAAAAAGATCGTCCCTCATCATCTTCAGTCCAGATTGCCTTGATGAGGCTGCTGACGTACATAAAAGGGGAGGGAGGGGGAAACTTTTATCCAATAAAAGTAAAACGCAAAGTTACACGTTATACAGCTACATATCAATATACAAATATTCATATAGAATACTTGATCCTAAAGTAAAAATAACATTACTGACCCTAAATTCTAAGGGTATCATCTATATTTGTGAACATGCAGGCTGGCGTGGTCCAAAACCTAATGTAATAATCATGATTAGTAGGGGTTACACAAGCACACTGACCAGATTTTTTATGACAAGGCTGAAGTCATGAAAACAAGGTTCAGAACTGAAAGTAAACAATACCTTGTTCTTACATTGTTTAAAGCTATAGATGTTAAATGATATAAGCTTAAGATGTGGTAGGTAGCTGGATGCATGAAACACATTAAAATACCTGAGGACTGACAGAATCCAGCTGCTGATATTACTTCATTTTCCACCAGAGGTTTTATCTTTTGCTGGTCACCGCTATCTTCATCTGAATTATGGCTATTTTCTGGCTCATCTTCAGACAAGTCAGATGAAGAGGATTCATTTTTCTTCTGTGCAGATTTTCTTCTTTCACTGCGATTTGTCTTTTTAACTTTAGATGATTTTTTGCTGACCCTTTCTCCAGAAGACCCACTGCTCTCTTCCCCTTTCTGTTTTTTTTTCTTTGAGCCTTTTTTTGCAGACTCCACCTTACTTAGATTCTTTATTTCCTTCTCAAGGTCAGAGTCATAGTTTGAAGAATCTGAATGATTCCAACGTTGTTTTTTTGCAGCTGTTGAATTTCTAGTTGTCTTTTTTGTGTTCTCAGAACCAGAACTAGAATTCCTCCTTTTGCGTTTTGCATCACTCTTTGCGGTTTTAGCTTTAGAGCTAAGAGTCTTTTTGACATCTGACTCATTATTGCTGTCCTGATCGGAAGAGCTATTACTCATCATTGCTGCCTTTTTAAGGACATCTGGCATCTCATCAGAATCTGATGCACTTTTGCTCTCATGTTTCTCTGATCGTTTTAAAGATTTCCGTGTTTTTGGACTCTCGCCACGCTCTGAAGGGCTATTTTTCACTTTAGATTCCTGTTTTTGCTTTGTATACCGCTTCTTTTTACTAGGTTTCTCATTGTCGGTGTCATTGCTCTCCTCTTCCGTGTTAGATGTGGTGGGCTTTGCACCTCTTCTTCTCGGTGTGGTTTTCACTCGTGGGGACTTCCTACGTTTGGATTCCTTTACCTCATTTTCAGACGAGTTCTCATAAACTTCATTACAAGAAACATTTTCTGCATCACTTTCTAAATCAGGCTTTGGAGATTTATTTGAGTCACTTATGTCTGTTTTCACAGGGGAATTAGTGAGGGAGACTGGTGTTAATTTCACTACCAACTCCTTCTTGACTGGCGTCTTTGGTTCTTTCCGATCAACCTTGCTCTTTCTAGATGCAGAATCAGTAATTTCACAATCATTTAAAGAGTTTTGAGGCTCTTGTGTGCAATCTAAGCTACCAAAAATATCATCTGGTACAGAGAAAGGAACAGAAACTATGTCCATATCAAGAGCCTCTGCAGAATTGCGCTCAAACGCTTGCCCATCACCCTTTGATTTTTTCTGAGGGGTGCATGACTTCAATTTAACAGTCTCATTGTTTGTGTCTGCAGACTTGTTCGCAACAGTCTTTCCTGAAACAGCAGCAGAGAGCCGTTCCCGCTTCACTTTATCCATGTTCTTGCTTTCAGATGTACGTTTCTTCAGCCTTTCATTCCTGCTCTTCGGATTTTCTTTTTCGGGAATACTATCCTCATCATCCATATCATTTCCCTCCTCTGCAGGTGAATCCACTGGTTCTCTCTCAATTTTACCTTCAACATTTTCATCTACTTGTTCTTCCCTCTCCCCTTCAATATCAGCATCATCAGCTTCCATGTCTGAAACCTGGACATCCTCTGGTTCCATGTCTGAAATGTTAGCATTCTCCTCTTTTTCTACAGAAGCAGATTGGTCATTGTTAAGACAATCAATACTACCATCCAGAAGGTCTGCCTGTTCCCCATTGTGCTCTAAAATCTCATTGTGTTCTAACATATCATCATCCTCCTTTTTGTTTTCTTCAGAATCTGTGTGCTTTTTATTGACACTGTTTACAATCTTTGTTTTTTCACTCCCACTTGCTGACGCTTTACTATGTTCTTTATGCTTCTCCTCAGTTGATCTCTCTTTAGATTCTTTATTCTCCCTTGGGGAATCTTTGCTTTTCTTTGCTTTTTTATGCTCTAAAGAACTAATCTCTTGCATCAAACTTTCCTCCAAAACCTTATGAGCTCTCTTCAAGTCCCCCAAAACGGATTTGAATGCTTTTAGTTGCCGAAGCTTTACATCTGGGTTCAAGTCATTTTCAGATTCTTGTTTCAGGAATTTTACAAAGCTTGCATTTAAGTTTGTAGTTGTCTCAATAAGTTTTTTTGTCTTTTTGATCATTTCTTTTGGCACCATAAGTGCTTTGTAAGAATATGTTACTGCCCCAGAAAAGGAGTCATTCAAATTGTTGTCTTGACCATTGCAGCTCAGTTTTGTTTTATCATTTGGGGGATGTTCAAACAGTTTGCTCTTTTCACTGTCCACTTTAATTTTCTTTTTATTCTGCTGTAATAATTGCTCTAAGTTCTCAAAAACACTATCGCATGCAGTAACAGTGTCCAATAAAGGTTCGGGTCTGCAAATGTAGCACTCCCATTTGTTGTTTTCATCCATAATAGCGGATAGTTCCTTACGCCCGAGATTTCGTAGAATGCACTTTTTGCAGAAGGCATTATGGCAATAGTCACAGCAGATCAAGTTTCCGCCTTCGGCACACCATCTGGCCACATGAAAGAAAGGGGGTGTGGGGAGAAAGGAAAAAAGGTAAAGGTTACATTCAAATAAAGTAAACAAAATATTTCATCAACACTTCTGATTAACACAATTATGAACAAAAATAATAAGTTGCATGTATAAAGCAGGAGACACTTTGGTCTTGTAAACAATTAATGACTGAAGAGCCAATCACCAGAAAACAACTTTTAACTGTAGTCCAACAGCAGCGGGAGAGCTATACGTTTTCTCCATGTTAGTATTAAAGCAAAATCAGATAAGCTATATTGTAAACCATTCATTCTTTCATCTTTTTTTTTTTTTGTGCTTCAGTATTGCAATTATAGCCCTTCTTTGGAACGTGAAAGACATTGTTATATGGCAAGCTTACATCTGTCTTTCTAAAATACATAACTGCATGTGGGAGCGTGAGCACATGAAAATCACATACGGCTGTATGTAGAGAGGAGCAAGCCATACACACCACAGGAGAAAAATGAACTTTTTAACCTATTTAAATGGAGCTTCTAGTCCATTCAAAATCATTGTGAAGAAATGCCTCTGACACCTATCTAGCATTCAATACTGTGGTGGCCCATATGCAAATATCCAAGCACTAAGGCTGCCCGTCTACTACAGAACTCTGGCAGAAGTGCAAGTGCGTCTTGCAGAGACATTCTGCAGAGAGTGCGGTACCTATACACATTACAGAGGAGTGGACCAAAGGCCACAAGAAAAGAAAAAGAACTTAGCAGTAATTTACTAATCATGTGCAGACTCTAAAGCCACCTCAAATCTTCTACAATACTGGTTAACCATTGGGGAGATCAAGAATACAAAGCTGTAAAAGGGATAGTAATGTTTCACAAAAACAGCAGCTCCAATTAATCTTCATAGTATTTGAGCCATAGAGAGTGCTACTTCAAGATTGTCAGAGTTGTAGTTCAAGAGTAATTGAATGATAAAATATCCCCTTCCCAACCTTTTCCCTAGTGTAAACCCCCACTCCTCAGATGTGGAGTCTGGTCCATAGACCAGACAGATCACAGTAAGGAACAATCTTCTTATTGAGAGAACAATGAAAACCCTACCCCCCTTGACAGGTTTTTCAGTTTTTTCCCTCATCTCAATTGAACATTGTCCCTCTCTGCAATCTACCTGGACACTCCCTGCTGCTCTGAGGTGAACAGTGTTACATCAGTAAAAGGGGCGGGAGGGGGACACTTTGTCATTGAATTACTCTTGTACTACAACTCTGACAAAATTGAAACAACACTCTCCAAGGCCCAAATACTATGATGACTATGATGATTTATTAGAGCTACTTTTATTAAGAAACATTACTATTCCTTTAATGGGATTTTTACATCCCTAGGTTACCCCATTACTGAACATTAGGTCTGCCACTTTACATCCTGAGAACCAGGTTTTGCTTTTAGGGATTCATTGGTGGAATTTTTTTTTTCTGTACAAGGCTTTTTCTGCTATTCCAAACATACATAAATCCCTTTTATAAACAGATCTAGAATTCTTCTGTCTGCTTTCCCCAAAAACAAACAGATTTTTGTATACAGACTCCCTGTGGAATTAGGCATATACAACATTTAATTGGCCCTCTAAAGTAAAATACTCCTGCAAAAAATCCATGCCCCCACACTAAAATACTGCCTGGTTAACTGTTCTACCCAAACTTAGTAGGGACACTACATTAGTCTCCTCTTATAAGCAAATCTCATATCAAATTGTTAGCTAATAGACTTAAAATACTACCAGCTATAATTTCTCCAGAGGAAACAGGGTTCATCCCTAACAAGCATTCTGTGAAAAACTGGGACAGGAATTGCAGCATTTCTGAATTCTAGGGATCTCTCTATTACCAACAGAACATCAATGCCAAAAAAGCATTTGATAATTGGGTGGTCACACCAAATACAGATTTGATTTAGATTTTTCTTTTGTTCACTCACTATGCATTTTGTTAATTGATGAATATAATTTTTTTTTTTTTTTAATTAACCATTTTTACTTTACAACATTTTTTTTCCACATCTGCCTAAAACTTTTGCACATTACTGTATATCATCTTTAGACTATAAATTATATGGGCTGCACACAATATAGGTTCTTCTAGGTCACACAAATTTTACCGTTTCCCCCTTTTTATTTTTGTCCCTACCTTGTAAAATATTGATATGCTATTTTTGTATCCATTTAGAACACCTAAGAGTGGCATATACCCATTTGGTTTCACAGACCAAGTTATAAGAAAATAGCCAATCTGATTTCCTATTCTATACAGGCAAGGACACCCAGCCGAGATAGAACTAACACCGCCTGACTCACCCCCCCCCACCCCTCTCCAAACAACTTTGTTTATGGTCCTCTAGATCCTGGAAGCGAAAAGGGAAGAGACCTAAAGCCAAAGTTGCCCTGATAAAGTAAACAAAATACAGACTGCTGGCCCATAACACAGACTACCTGCTCTCCAATTCCTACATTTATATGTTAGAAATTATATCAATACATAAATGTAGATGATTCACAATAGAAGTCAGCCGTTCTGTAGTTTTATTTTAGTCTCTTCACACCTTGTATGAAACGGTATGCCAAATATACTACTGCGGTCCTTTTCCCACCCTTTAGTCTATGAAATGGGAGTCTATAGTGCCACTCCTGCCCTGTGGAACACTTGAACTAATTAAGTTGTAGCGAAACCTAATCTATAGATGCAAATCAGGATTCTTATTTATATATATACACACACACACACACACACACACACACACACACACACACACACACACTTTAGTCACTAAAATTGCAATAAATAAGGGGAGTGAGATTCAGTAGTAAGGCTATACTAGCTTGGATATCCCATTATTACTTTAATGTCATTTCACAATCAACAAATGAGATTAACCAAGCACATGGGGGCTTAAAATGTTAATAGAATGTTAACCCAAAGTTTCCAAGCCTTTGCAGTCGAGAGAGAGCCATAATTAAAAACAGTTTTCCTTTACAATTTTTTCCCCTGGTCTTCTACCCAACATTCATTTTCTACCTCCTAGCAAGTCACATCACACACTCCTAAATATTGTCTAATTTATGACAATATTTGATCTACTACACTAATCCTATCAGAGTTGAAGAGCTGTACTGCACACAGTGTAAGATAATTTATATTAAAACGTCAGTGGAATATACAGTGTGAAAGTGTGGGCTAACTAAAAAGTCAGCTCTGCACATGCTCATGAATTAGATTATTTTTCTGGGTCTGTGCTTTTTACCCTGTCTGCAAGTCTGTGCATGCCAGAGGAATTTCACAAATCAGTAGTTAAATTAAGCATTATACACCTTTGAAATACTGTGCATACTGCACCAACCACCCCTGTAGTTTCTTTCTTGCAACATGCCTAGTACATTTTAGTCAAACTAGAGATGCAAAAATACACTCGTTTTGCTTTGCAGACATGTAGTTGCCTGTATACACAACGTCTCCAATGTATTACTCTGCAAAGCAGAGACTTCTTTAGCAATAAAGGGGTTAAAGGAGCAGTAAACTGCTTTTATGAAAAAATATATTGTAGGACATTTCCTGCTGAGTACAATATGCATATTTCCAGAGTTACCGTATTTTTTTTTATTATTTATTTATTTTTTTATATTAGCAGTGCCCTCTAATTCTGTTACATTCTAATGGAGGAAAGTCAGTGACTTACAGTTCTCCATAGAATGTGACAGAAACTGCCTGTCACTTCCTGTCAGAACGTTCAGGAAGTAAATCGCACAGTAAATTCACTTCGTGATTTGAACTGGTATATCATTTGAATAAAACTGACAGCAATGGGAATGACCTTGTTTTACTTCACAGGAAAATCTTTATAACATAGGTTTTCATTAAAGTTTACTGCTCCTTTACAGTCATTTAAAATAAACGACAATTTGGAAGTTTGTATTTATTCCTATGATACACTTGATTTGCTCCAAAACTAAAACTTTTAGGTTACTGAATATGGCCCATAGGTGTGCAAGTCTACTTAGAACACACTATTGCAGATTCCAAATGTGATATATTTATGCACAATTCAAATATATTAACCATTTGAGAGCTAGAGGGGTACGCAACACATTGCAATGCACTGCATATCCCCTCTGGCACTCAAATGGTTAAAATTAGAGAGCCTTATAAAACATGCAAATCTTTTAACCAAGTGTACAAATCCTCTCACCTTTTGCGGTGTCAATTTATACAGCACTAAAAGTGACTTTCCACTTCATACACTCACCTGCACTGTTCATCCATTCCATCAGCATCACGGTTTATGTCATCACTCATGTAATATTTATAGCAAGTCTGGAATGAAAAACAAATTACATTAACCAAATGTAGAGAGCATTCACAGCACACGTTCACTGTAAGCTTTAAACATATCCATTGATCCAGCTTCTCAAGACTAACGTTATGCCCTAACCACCTTTTTACAACATGGAACACGGACTCACTCTCACCTAAATTGAGAACCTAGCACTTCAATTGTCTTATCAATCTGATTTTCACCAGCTGGTTTCTACTGATAGTCTCCTGTATACTTCTCAGTTTGTATGAGTTCAAGGCCCTGTTTTAAGACTACTGTGTTTCTCATCCACCAGCCCACTTACACTATTTGGGCTAAAATAAGGTTACTTTATACTTACAGACAAAACCTATTAATTTAGGGATGCAGGGTGCACATGGGTATAGAGCTCCTCCTTCCTGTAGGTAGGGCACTCAAACTACTTCCTGCACTTTATACCCCCCACCTCGACCACTAGAGAAGACTTCAGTTTGCATCTAGCAAATAAATGAAACCTCTAAACACGAGGACAGAGAAGCAACGTCAGGGCATCCTATCTCCTAACAAGAGAAGAGAAGATTTTACGAGGGTGGGATGCCCTGCATCCCTGAACAGACAAAAAGAAGAGTGTTTTTCCACTTGTCACTAATGTCTATTGAGGAATGCAAGGAACATGGAGACATCCCAATCCAGTCTCAAAAACACAAGGAGGGGGAGAAAATTAGAGGGCAGCTGCCTGCAAAACTCTGCAGACAAAACTGTGTCTTGTGGGGAAAACACTTTACATGACTGTATGGAGAGTAACTATTTGTTGCCTTGATTCACAGACACTTGGTTCTCCAAAGCCCACTAAGTACTCCAGGACTGTGTTGAAGGGCAGTAATACAGAACAGAGCCAGACAAGGACATGAGAATAAGCTTGTCTGATGATCCACTTTCTTTCCCAACAACATATCTGTTCCAATCCAACGCTCAATTTTGTGGCAGGACAAGAGGCAAGGTCTCTCTCAAGGTCCAAACCAAATATTCGACTATCTGTTTTGAATATAAAATTGTACCACCATGCTTGATCCTGATTCAGCTCACAGAGTGACATCCAGCCTTGCAATCTAAAGGGTGGCTCTGTATTCAAGCCTTCTTGGTGCCACACTCCATCTTCAACTTTAAAATCCCCTCCTACACAAAGACTATCCACCAATTTAGCAGTTTTTTTTTTTCTTGTCCTTGTTGAGAAATTGGGAACAGATTGTTGTGGGAAAAAAAATAAACTGTCAATCCCCCATCACGCCACATGCCATTTGCTCTCAAACAGCATCACACACCTCACATACACTTATCCATCTGGAATGTTATGGGGGTGACAAACTTAGGGGACCTTTTCTTGAATAACACCCCTACAACATTTCAAGTACTTCAACGCAAATCTGATTTTACCTTTAAATTAGGTCACTACCTCCCTGATGTTTGAGGTTATGTCAGGTGTTGACCACTTTATTGGCAAAATTGGTGGTAGCTGTCAATGACATCTCAATCTTGATTGTTCCTTACACCTTTGTGTAGCATTTACACCGCAAATCATATGTACAATCAATGTTTTATTAAGAAAAAAAAAAATATCGAGAACAAGTGTTGTACCTTACAAATGAGCACTTTTAAAGCAGGATGCCTATAAATGGAATCTTTCTGAAAATGGTTCACTTGTTGCCCGCATGCCGTGCAGCTAACGATCCCATGAAGTCCTTCCTCTAAAAACAGAAAATTGCACACTGTGAAAACTATACGGCACATTTGAGAATCTACTTGCTACCCCCTGATACAGAGCATATCACTTGTCAAAATTGTACAGAAATGCGTTTAATGTCTTTTTTCCCCAAGCATACAGTAATCTTAAGATGCAAAATGCAGGAGTCAACCAACTGCAATTGAGGGGAGTAATGTATAAAAAAATATACAAATTCCAAATATAAAAAAAACGTGGTTTTTAATCCCTCTAATGCTAGAGGGATTCAAAGGGTTAAAACACCAGTTTCAACCGATAAGAAACTTGGACATTTTTGTCTATGGTGCAAGTGTGTAATACAGTACCAGAAATTAAAGAAAAGAAAGTCCACACCAGATAACTTACCACTAAATAACCAATGACTTACTACAGATACTAAACAAGGTTTAGAAACAGTTTTGTGGCCAAAAGCAGGTGTTGCTTGCCCTTCCAGTCAAGGCATCCCAATCTGCCTCAAATCTGGAGTGAACAAACATGTTCTTCTGCTTACTTAGTGTACATGTAGTCAAGATAGGTGAGCAGAAAAGAACCCAACTTTACACAAATATTTAAAGGGATAGTAATGTTTTACATAAATAAAAAGTAATATTGTAGATAATCCAAAAAGAAATCCATCAATGCCGGTCTGATCTCTCAAACCGTTATGGTTTGAGAGATGCAACATCTTAAAGTTCCCCCCTCCCTCTCTTTATATCAGCCTCTAGCACACTTTGTAGATCATTCCAATGACATTTCTTGTTAGACCACGCTATATCAGCTCTGCTAAAGAGTCACTCGGGTCAGCCGACACGAATCTCCTGTCAGCTTTACAGCTGACATCAGCAAGGGGTTTGAGAGATCAGACTGGCATTGATGGATTTCTTTTTGAATTACCTACAATATTACTTTTTATTTATGTAAGACATTACTAACCCTTTAATTATTTGAGCATTGATAAATTAAGTAGAGCTCACAAGGATTTTTGTTCATACAGAATAAATATCTTTGGAAATGTTCCAAGATGCAATTGCTCACCAAATCGTTTAAGAGATAATGTTCTGTCATTTCACAATAAACCAAAGAAACCATGCCTGTACCAGCAGCTTCTACTCCACACAGTTTAGTTATGCTGTAAACTGCTGGAATACTTTACAAAACAGGACTGCATCCACACTAGAGACTGTACCTGGACGTTTCTTAGGCATAGGTGTATCTGGTTTAACTTTATTTCTGTTTCGAAATTCTGGTCCTTTAAAGTCATCTTTGTCTTCATTTAGAACAGGTTCTGGCTGTACAACCACTGTACCTACACAAAGAGTGTGCGTTAAATAATACATTCTTTATGGAGACGGGGGGGGGAGGGCGGAGGAAGAGAGGGCAAGGGGGGGGAGGAAGAGAGGGCGAGGGGGGGGAGGAAGAGAGGGCGAGGGGGGGGAGGAAGAGAGGGCGAGGGGGGGGAGGAAGAGAGGGCGAGGGGGGGGGAAGAAAGGGCGAGGGGGGGGGGAGGAAGAGAGGGCGAGGGGGGGGGAGGAAGAGAGGGCGAGGGGGGGGAGGAAGACCTCCAGGAACACAAACCAATTATTTTACTGTTCAGTTTAAACAAATATTTACAAGTGACATGTGATATCAGGAATTTTCCAGCTCTTCTCAACTTGAAAGAACTTCTTTTACTATTAATTATGGATTACACATATATTATGAAGTTACTTTTATTGATCATGCCCCTAAATGACTGCCCACACATATGTAAGTAAGTTTTAGGACAGAAAGTGTTCCACTGCCTTTTGAATGTATACAATAATTAAGAGAGGCTGACTAAATATAACTGAACACTGAAAAGTTAAAAACTTTCCATAACAAATATTTTTGTGTATAACTCAGAATAATTTTATCTTATGAGAAGTACCCAGCCACCATTACTGTAGAATGTCCTCACAGTATTGCCCTCCCAATGACTGTGCCACTGATTAATCCCATCTGTTCATGTAAATATATTAGCAGCACTTGCGCTATTAGGTGTCCAGACTACAGGGAACCTATATGCCATAGCAACTCTGCTCATCCATATGGGGCATAAAAGACTGCTAAATAATATAAATTAATCTCACTACTGATTCAGCTGCTTTTTATCAAAATCTATGTAGTTAGCATCACTAGATGTCCAGTGTTTCAAACAATCATTTCAAGCAAACAGACAGTTACCTATAGGCAAGCTTTCCATGTCAACCTCATTGTCCGAATTTTCATTGGATCCTTCTACAGTTACGTCATCTGGTACTGGGACAGGTTCATCGTCTGAACCAACATATTTTGTTACAAATATAGGTTTCCTAAAATACAATAAAGAAAGGGATAAACCTTGAAGTATTCATATCAATAGTTATGTAATCTTTATCCCACCGAGTGCCAGAGGTGTGACCACCACATTACAAAACAATGCTGACACCTCTAGCACTGATTGTTGTGTTTGCCCATAACTTAAAGTGATAGTAATACTTAATTACTAATCCTTATAGCAAAGTACTACTTAAAAAAAAACATATTGCGCCCAGTGTCATCTCTCAAACCTTTATGGTTTGAGAGATGAACGCTTCTAAAGTTGCCCTTTCCCTCCCCCTTAGTCAGCATGCTAGCTGATTGAAGGGAAGAAAGTCGTACGACTTTCAGGCTGCGCTCCAGCACAGCCTAATCGCGTTACTAAAAAAGAAAACTTTCACTGAAATGGTCTTCTACGTGTGCTTGGCTTGCACACGTAGAAGACAGTTTTAGTGAAAGTTTTTTGGTTTTTTTTTTTTTTTTTTTTTTTTTTTTTTTTTTTTTTTTTTAAATTATCGCAATCGCGGCTCTGCTGCAGAGCCGCCTGATGGTCTCTGACCGGATTTCCCCGAGTCAGCTAGAATGCTGACTACGGGGAAGGGGGAGGGCAACTTTAGAAGCAATCATCTCTCAAACCATAAAGGTTTGAGAGATGACACTGGGGGCAATTTTTTTTATGTAGTACTTTGCTATAGGGATTAGTAATATTTAAGTATTACTATCCTTTTAATCAATGCAATGCTAAACAACACTGTGGCTTTCAAATAGCAAATCATTAAGCCCTTTACTCTAGGGCTGCATGTAATGCAGGGCAATGAACTTACGCAGGCTACACCTATGCATGCTAATGAAAGATTATACATACTATAATTTCCCAAGAAGCAAGTTCACTTTGCTTGGTGTCTCAAAATACATTAGCTGACTAAGATATTGCACATTTAAATTTTTGCTGCCATTTAATTTGAAGAACCGTTATTTTGCTTCCTTTCTCACTCTGTTGTGGGGGCACGTCCCATATGCCACCAATTCTCCTTCTCTCCTCTTTTCTAACTGACTGCATCTGGGAGAGAAACAAGTCCTGTCCTGTGGAACCCAAACCTCAAATTCATAAAACTGCTATAATAAAAAGGAAAAGGTGCTTATTGGAAAGTGCATGCTATACGAGCACAAGGGTATATATTTCTATGGTTTAACCTTTTGAGTACCAGGGATGTCTTAAAGGCACTGCAATGACTGATACATCCCTGGCATTCAAAAGGTTACAATTTACACTCACCTTTCACCTCACTAAATTATGGAGTAAACTGAAGAATTTTGTCTGACTGATCAGCAATTGGGCTTGTTGCGTACTTGTCTGAGTTGGCACAAGGGTGATCCCCTCTCTGCCTGTAAATGGGCTACAGACTGTACACTTAATGAAGAAAGGTCTCTCCATGTAATGGAGAATTAATGGGGTAGGGGGGGTTAATGGACTGAATGTGAGCGACACGCCCAAAGTAACTACATGGTGGACACGTTGAGGGTTAAGGAGGGAAGGAGAATTAACATGTGAGCTAGTGAAAAAAGGTTTAAAGGGATAGTAATGTTTCATAATAAAATCAGCTCTAATTAATCATCATAGTATTTGGACTTTGGAGAGTGTTATTTCAATTCTGTCAGAGTTGTAGTTCAAGAGTAATTCAATGACAAAGTATCCCCCTCCCGCCCCTTTTACTGATGTAACACTGTTCAGCCATATCAGAAGGGAGGTGCCCAGGTAGATTGCAGAGGGACAATCTTCAATTAAGATAAGGGGAAAACCTGAAAAACTTGTCAAGGGGGGCAGGGCTTTCATTGTTCTCATAGGAAGAAGATTGCCCCCTTCTGTTATCTGTCTGGTCTATGGACTGCATTCCACATATGAGAAGAGATGGCTTACACTAGGTAAGAGGGGCGGGGGGGGGGGGGCTTTGCTTGTGAATATCTCTCAAACCATAAAGGTTTGAGAGATAAGACTTATATCATTATTTATGTTTTTTTAATGTCTACAAAATAAAATAAATTTAAAACAAAGTATTACTATCCCTTTAAGTGCAGCAGCTCACCAAAAAAAAAAAAAAAGCGAGAAACTACAATTAACTTTTACTTTCTTTGTAACATGACTGTTTTTACGAATGTTTGATTACTTTTAACTCACCTTTTTGAACGGGATGACACAAAGGTCTTGGCTTTTTCAGATGAACTACCTTCCTGAAAGCACAGAACAGATCAGGGGTTTTAACGGTTGACTACAAAATTCTTGAAATGAGAAATTGTTTAGCATTGTGGTATTCTGTGAAACACAAGAGATTATTTGAAAGGATGCATGATGTTGGTATATGTAAAGGAAGTAAATGACTTCTAGGCCACTTTTAGTGCTCCAGTATCACGGTTAAGCATAATTAACCCCACATACACTTACTAATCCATAAAAATTAGTTTATTCATCCTTGCAAAGCTCCATTGTTTCACTCTCAGAGGAGTATCATTAGGAAGAAAGCTAAGAAACATAAAGGACATCTCCCAATACACAATCTATCACTATTGGCTTGCTTCCAAATATATATATATTATAATTTGCTAACTATGTTTGTCAGAAGCAGTCATGTGCCGTGGCGAGTTCGGGCACTTTGTACTGTGCATGACTGCAGCACAGGCAGTAGGCAGAGAGGCTCCGGACACCAGCCAAGGCTGCTGGGTGGCACTGTGGCCTGTGTACACGTGTGATACTATTTACTTTGTATTTTATACATCACTTAAGATATCTTAAATTACATCAATACAAGAAAACAGGATATACTCAGCAGAACAAACTATTAAATTTGCAGAACAATGTAAAGCAACAGTGGCTTAAAGGGATAGTAATACTTAAATATTACTAATCCCCATATTGTAGGCATGTTAAAAAAAAAATGTAATTGTCCCCAGTGTCCTCTCTCAAACCTTTATGGTTTGAGAGCTAACCGACCGCAAAGTTCCCCCTCCCCTTTCCCTGAAGTCAGCGTTCTTACTAACTTCAGGGATATCTGGTCTGACTTTCATCAGGTGGCTCTGCAGCAGAGCCGAGATCGCATTAGTTAAAAATAATAATTTCACTGAAACTATCTTCGACGTGTGCTTGGTTTACAAGCACACATAGAAGACCGTTTCAGTGAAATCATTCTTGTTTACTAACGCGATCTCTGCTCTGCTGCAGAGCCGCCTGATGAAAGTCAGACCAGATATCCCTGAAGTTAGTAAGAACGCTGACTTCAGGGAAAGGGGAGGGGGAACTTTGCGGTCAGTTAGCTCTCAAACCACAAAAGGTTTGAGAGAGGACACTGGGGACAATTCAGTTCTTTTTAACATGCCTACAATATGGGTAACTACAGAATCCATACAATTCATGAACATTAAGTTGTAAAATATTGGCCTTAGAAATATATTTAAGTAGTAATCATGCCACCAGACACCTTTTCTCTAATGTAAAGAAACCCATTATTGTGTCTAGTCTCTCTATAACAAAGATGTTCCAGTGAGTTGGTGTTACAATTTCAGTAGGCAAAGGAATTAAAACTTACTTCTTCCATGTTGTTCTCCATTGGATGCAGTCGATGTGAAGACTTCAATTTAGCTAAAGAAAAATCTTGCATTAATAAGGATATAATTTAAACATAAATATATATATTTTTAGCTCCCCCCCCCAACCCCAGTCGGTAGCCAGTCTGGGTGTGGATACCCTGAATTTTAACAGAATAGCCTAGCCCTCATCTTACCTGTACTTCTACCCACAGTTTGTCTTGTTGGAGAAGTTGTGTCCTCAGATTCTTCTGAGGAGTGAGCTAGATATTCATGAAGCTTCTGCACCAATTTATTTAACTTGCTTTCACTGTGAAAAAGAAAAAAACATTTACTAAAGAGCATAATCAGTTGAATGCAGGAAAAAACAAAAACAAGAGTAACTATGCAGATTGTGTACATGAAATAGAAACAGACAAGAAAGGGGGCGCCGACAGTCCCCTTAGTCACACCATAAAATGATCAATAGAAACAAGTCATTATAATCACATTACAAAGTGGCTGTGTATGTATGAATTTGCACAGCTATGCTTTTATCCATAAGGAAAAAAAAGCTCCAGAACAAAATGACGACTTTTTATGATGTGGATTATAAAAAGTTACAGGCAAATAAAAAAAATTATAAATATATATATTTATACTAGCAATGTGGGACGGCGTTGCCCGTCAGGATATATAGGGAATTAATGCACACACACGGATGCGAGACAAACACAGAGACACACACGCAAATGCACACGCATGGACTGAGATGCTTAAAGAGCGACAGTCATACACACATACATGAAGACACAGAGTGTGATACAGACATGCAACACACACAGTGAGAACACACAGGCACACACAGAGAGACACACACACACACAGAAGTGAGTCATAAGGGGTTGACTTATGTGTCATTGTAATGAGTTTGTGTTTGTACTTATGCCTCCACTGTGGCATTCATTCATATAGTTGAAATGCATGTGGTAATTGCACATACTATGGTGGAAGGTGGATCGTGCTGGCTCCCGGGATGTGAGTGACTGGCATTCATTCATGTAATTGAAATGCGTGTGGTAATTGCACATACTATGGTGGAAGGTGGATCGTGCTGGCTCCCGGGATGTGAGTGACTGGCATTCATTCATGTAATTGAAATGCGTGTGGTAATTGCACATACTATGGTGGAAGGTATCGTGCTGGCTCCCGGGATGTGAGTGACTGGCATTCATTCATGTAATTGAAATGCGTGTGGTAATTGCACATACTATGGTGGAAGGTGGATCGTGCTGGCTCCCGGGGTGTGATTGCGACTGAGTGACTGCGGGTGTGCGACTGAGTGACTGCGGGTGTGCGACTGAGTGACTGCGGGTGTGCGACTGAGTGTGTGAGAGTGTGATTGAGTGTGAGTGAGACTGAGTGCGAGAGCGTGCGAGTGCGAGAGCGTGCGAGTGCGAGAGCGTGTGAGTGCGAGAGCGTGCGAGTGCGAGAGCGTGCGAGTGCGAGAGCGTGCGAGTGCGTGCAGAGCGTGCGAGTGCGAGAGCGTGCGAGTGCGAGAGCGTGCGAGTGCGTGCAGAGCGTGCGAGTGCGAGAGCGTGCAGAGCGTGCGAGTGCGAGAGCGTGCAGAGCGTGCGAGTGCGAGAGCGTGCAGAGCGTGCGAGTGCGAGAGCGTGCAGAGCGTGCGAGTGCAAGTGCGTGCGAGAGCGTGCGAGAGCGTGCGAGAGCGTGCGAGAGAATGTGTTCTTTGCAATGCATTGCTTACCCCCTCTGGCACTCAAAGGGTTAAGTTGAGCTAACATAGCAATATAACACACGGTGGCTCTTCAGTTCAGGCAATGTAGCAATATGATGAGGTATCAAATAGAAAGTGGTGTTTGAGGCTTGCCCTCTAACATACAGCAAAGCATCTCTCTCCCTTTAAGGAGAAAGGGTGGGAATCAGGAAGTGGAGGAGTGATAGTTGAGACTGTGAGGTGACTGAAGAGATGATGAGTTACATAAGAGTTGCTATTAAGTTTGTATTTTATGGGAACATTACACCCTCATACTGAAACAGAGTGTATGGAGGGTTAGTGTTATCTGTGGGAGGTGAAACAGTGTTTGTGGGGTCATGATCCTGTGTGAGTGGACCGGGAGAAGTTACTGATATCCCTACCTCAGGAGCGAGTGCCAGTTATATATTTTTTTTTTTGTCAGTTGGATACTGGTGGGCGGGCTGGAGAGGGCAGGCCAACTCCCTGTATGATAAACACGCCCCCATTGAATCACCCAATGAGAGCAGTAAAGTCCCCATTCAATCACCCAATAGGAGTTGTGTCTCCTAATGAGACATAAATTATGTAATTAGACATTCTGTTCAATGCGAGTTTCTTTTCTGAGGAGACATAAATTATGTTCTGTGTGTGGGGTGCCATAAATTATGCAATGAGGCTTATTCTTTATATATATATATATAGATTATACATATACACACATACATATATACACACAGTTTTGTTCTGGAGTGCTTTTTAGTTATGGATGGAAAGTAAACATTTAGTGAACACCGAGCAGAGATGGTAGGAAATTCTCTGCATGCTTGAAAAGCTGTGCAAATTTGTATTTATATACACAGCCAATTTCTAATGTGAGTGTAAGTACCTGTGTTTTTATTGATCATTTTACTGCGTGATAAGGCATTACTGGAGTATGCGTTCTTGTCTGTTTCTATTCTAGGAGTCTTTGGGAGAGCAGCCACCCAAGATAGGAGAAGTGATAGCTGTTAAGGAAACAGCTTCATAATTCCCCAAGTTTGTTTAGCTGGCATACAGATGTGTAACCCCAGTCAGCATCTTGGTGATTAATATTTCATTGGTGGCGGTGAGGAGATTTATCACAGATTGTTGAAGAATATAACATGCACATTTTACCCCATTTCACCTTATGTGAAGTGTGCATGTGTGTGTGAAGGGGGGGGGTCCTGTAGATTATACGTGTGTGTGTGTGTGTGTGTGTGTGTGTGTGTGTGTGTGTGTGTGTGTGTGTGTGTGTGTGTGTGTGTGTGTGTGTGTGTGTGTGTGTGTGTGTGTGTGTGTGTGTGTGTGTGTGTGTGTGTGTGTAGGGGGAATAAAAATACCCCTCCTCAAAAATAGCCCTTCCTCTTCCCACTCTCCCCCACTTCAGTATTAGTACTTGCCTGCCCCTCTTTCTGCCATCAGAGCACCCACCCCACCCCGACATCCAGGACACACCATATGGAGGTAGTGGGTGCATGTGCATTGAATCTATGGTGGGTCCTGACAGGGCAACCCGGATACTCAGAGTAGTTCCAGTAGCAGAAGTGGACTGTGGATGCAAGAATGCTGCCCCTATTTCACAGCTGCCTCCAGAGGGGGGATCCTGTTAAGGTGGGCTTTAAAATTTTTTGAGTAATGCAGCATAGAGGAAGTAGGCAGTGAGCACAGGAATGCCGTCCTCTGCTTCAAGATGAGGGTGTCCTGGACATCAGGGGGGGGTCTGACTGCAGAAAAGGGGGCAGGCAAGTACCAATATTGAGGTGTGGGGGGTGCATATTATACACAGGAACTCAATTTACCTAAAATCTTGGGTATAATTTACACCTACATATCATACCTGAGATTTTTAAGGTACATATTCACATATAATATATACATATTTTTAAATTTTATACCAATATATATCTATATAAACTATTTAAAAAAAATAAGTGATAGATGTTGATAGAGGTTTTTATTTCTCTTTAATTTTCACATTGACAGCACAGCCTTCATGTATCACTGGTTTGACTCACAGATTTGTGCATGGCAGTCTCACACGAATGGGTATGTACTGTTTGGTTTTAATTCATTCTTGATAAAAATAGTTACTGGACCAAAACACTGAATTGGAACAAACCTTTATCAGTGTGTAAGAGCTGTGAGTGCTTGCCTTCCCATCTTGAAATAAACATTTATCAGTGTACATCCCAGAAGCTAGGGAGCCCAGGTTCCTAATGTTTTACTTCTAACTCCTAAATTTTAGGGGTATTCTGGATACTTACATCCCCTATACACTAGCTACTAAAACTCCTAGCTAGCTCCTGAGAGATCTTCTGTATGGTTACTACGTTTAATGCTGGTGGACAAAAATTTTACAGATTTCTTAGGCACCAACTAGGAGTTACAGCAGTCAGTAAACATGTAACTGTACATCAGGGTGAATAAAAACTCCCAAAAAGTAGGAGGTACAAATATTTGAGCTCTGATTCCTAGGACAAGTAGGTGAGCGTCTCACACATTATTTCTAGGACACTTACTACTAGCTTGCAATCAATATACATTTCACACATACGCTTTGTGGTTCCTCAACTAAAGACCACATGTACCAGTTAAATACAAATTTTGAATCTATTTAAATGTAGTCTTTTTAGCATCAGAACAATCCCTAAGGCATCCAGAAGAGCATTTGTAATCATGGATACAAAATCATCATGGATCTTCCACTGGCAGCGTCCTATGTGGCTGCATTTCAGGGTATTCACTATGCAAATGATAGAATACAGGCAGTAAGGGGCAGCTGGTATTGTAGAGCAGTGAACAATGTTATCGCAAATATGGCAGAAGATACTAACTGGAAAAGTCTTACCATTTTAAAATAAAAGTGGATAACAAATGCATTTTGAAAGCCTTTTAAAAGACACGTGTTATGATATGATAGTAGCAAGCACCATAGTATGTTCAGTGAAATGGTAAAAGATGCTAACAACTCATTTGAAACATTGCAAATAAAGTGTAATGCCCTGACTCGCCCATAGATTGCCAAACTGTAGCAATATTAAGAGGAGGTTTAGAGTACGCAGCGTGGTACGTTGATATAAGACAGTCTAAAAGAAAGACTTAACACCCAATCGCCTTCACACGTTAACCCAAAGTTTATCATTTATAAACAAGACTTTAATCCAATATAAAGTTGCTCTGCTATTAAGCAGGTAGCAACTAGCTTTAGAATACATATTTTACCTTTGAAACGTAGGCCATTCTAAATAACTCAATCATTGTAGGATACCAGAACCCAGGCTACAGAGCAGATATGTTGCCTGCTCTCTGTCAGTCCCAGTCTCCTGTAAGAAGCATTGCACGTGGTAAAAAGAAGTACTGACAGCACAGGTGCACAGTCTCCGACAATGATTGATTTCTTTAGAATGGCCTGTATTTCAAAGCTAAAATATATATTCTGAAGCTAGCCGCTACCTGCTTAATTATAGCAGGGCGACTTTATAGTGGATGAAAGTTCCGCTTTAAGAGCCACTGGAAGGTACATCACTTCAACAGAAGCCTATGACCTGCAAAAGGGAAAATATGTATACAAAGAAAATGTATAATATTACATATAATTTATGAGAAAGGGAGGAAGTTGTAGGGCTGTTTAGGATTTTTCTTTCACTTTTGCAATACCTCAGTTCTCAATTTAAGCCAAACTAACTGCTTGTTTATTTCTCATTTCCCTGGAAACCTCTTTAAAGGCACATTGGTCTCAATTTGATCCTCGAGCATTTATTTCCCAGTGGTATATATTGATGCATATACTTATCAAAGAGCATTGTGAACAAATTACATCTTTCTCATACATTTTTACCTTTGAATATTACACCCCATTGATGATTTTTCATTTCTAAAATTAATATACCTCCTCACTGTGGTCACTGCAGCCCAAATGCTCCCTTACTTCTATACTATATACCATTTCAGAGTTGTTTGAGACCACTTTGTCCAGAAATGTCCTAGCTCCTCTACTAGTTGGAACATGAAATGATCATTAAGGAGACTTAGAAAATTATTACCCTTGAATGCTCTCCGGTCAATTTCATGGTGCCTGAAATCTCCCATTAAGATTACATTTCCTGACTAAGAGGCCTTTTCCAATTGCATAAACAGCTGGACTTCTTCAAACAATATTAGGACACTTGTAGCAAATGTCTATTAATACAATGTATGTCCACAGTGTATATTTCAACAAACAGGACCTCTACATTCTCACTGGACAATTCCTTAACAGCTTCCCTTACACAACATTTTAAGGCACTTTACATATAGACATACCCCCACTCCTTATTAAACCTATCACTTAAAAAAAAAAAAAAAAAAAAAAAAAGTTATCAACCCTCTAGAATTACTGCCCAGTCATGTGCATCACATATTTGAGTAACTCCAATAAGAGAATAGCACAAATTCCATGCAATTTGTTCCTGTTCCCACATTTTCCTAACCAGCCTACATTTTGTGTTACTGACAGTCTAAAGAAATATATTGTTGGAAACATTTGTTTTTTTTTTTAATCAGGCTGCTACATAGGCACTTACCTATTAGATGAATTAGCCTATACCCCTGCTCCACCCTCATGTCCCTTCTCCAATTACATTTCCTCATCTACACTTCCTGCTCCACCCTGTGTTGGACCATACCTCCTTTTCTAATCTGACATTTCCCTCAACCATTTAACCATCCAATCCTGCCAACCAGAAAAACTTTTGCAAAAAAGAGCAGGTTTTCCTCCCTCCTAGATCCTTATGTTGGAGTCACTGGCAACAATGAATATACCCCCCATGGCAATTATTCACTGCATTTGGGGAGTTTGGGGGCACTTTGGCTGGGAAAGAGTGAAAGGAGAAAACATCCCAAAAATTGGTTATCTGAGAAAGGCAGCTGTTATCCAAGTTCCTTTCTGATCTGGCTCTTGTCTCTGTGTTGGGAGAGTCTGGGGTGTGTGAAGGAAGCAAAGGAGATTTATACCAAATACCCCAAAATTTGGTAATGACACAGCAGACTATGTCTTCTAAGTTCCTTTCTGTTTGCAGTTGCATGTCAGGAGGGAGAGGAGGGAGTTGTTGCACGAGTGTGGGTCCCCCTCCATAAGCGGAGTGACAGTTCACCACAAAAAAAATTAAAAGTTGTTTGATAGTTGACTGTAAACCCTAATATGAGCTAGAGTGAGGTAGACAAAGTAGGAGAGTATGTTGTAAAGAGAAGAACATGGCACACACAGTTCTGTTGTTCACTAATGTTCAGCGAAGTACTAGGGGCAGAGGTAGGACAAAAGGTGTTGTAGCAGTGTAGGGATATTCATAAAATGGTAGTCAAAAAATTATTGCAGCCATGATTGCTGCAGAATGTGCAATAATGGATTATGATTCTCCACCATCTACCGAGGAGGCTGCTGTTCTAACACAAAAAGTTCCACCAACACTAGTATTATTACAACATTTAAGAACACTGAAGACGACATGGGTCACATTCCAGTGTTGATGGCATAACAAATGCCCATTTGGAGAATACCCATTAATGATTGCCCATTTGGAGAACTTAAAAATGCAAAGGTTACTGGGCTAGAACATATAAGTGAAAACAGTAGCAGTAGATTTAGTAGGTTGTGTAAAAGAGGCTTTTTGGATTTTTACCCTGAAAACTATGTGGAATAAAGGCCTAAATGCAAAAATAGACTACTCAAATTATAGACACGATGCTATATTTATTATAACAATATGTCTAAAAATATATTCTTTATCTTCTTGCCTCCTTTTTGAGCCACACAAGGGAATTAGGGTTGTGACTGCATCCTACTTGATAGTTAAAACATACCACCGTCATCATATTCTCCTGTCTCTAAAGTTTTTTTGGGAGAGGGGATGGCTTTCCCGGGTCATACACACTGACACAGGTGTTTTAGTTGTGTATTATGTTTATTTGGTCTGGAAGTATATTGATAAAGGTAACAGAACGGTGGTTCCTTATGGAGATAATATACTGATGTGTTTCAATCATGCAACGCACCAGATCCTTTTGCATATGTTTACACACAAACTCAGTCCAGTGAGTTTTCTGTAACCTTGGAGATTAGTTATCCTACTACATCATCAACTGTGGAGCGGAGGTGGATGACAACATGAAGGTCACGTATGCATTCCAATTGTGGAGCACACCGACACTGCCGAGGAATGGATTTACGCAGAAACAGGAAGTTTCCCGATGAACAGAGCACAAACAATCACAAGATGACACCAAATTTGTACTATATAAAGCAGTTTCTCAACTCCTGTCCTCAGGACCCACTAACAGGCCAGGATTTGATGATTTCCTTGTTAGAGCACAGGTGAGTTAATCAATGTGATCACCACACCTGTGCTCTAGCAGAGAAATCCCTAATTCCTGGCCTGTTAGTGGGTCCTGAGGACAGGCGTTGTGAAACACTGATATAAAGGGAAGAGGAATGACCCATTCTCACGTTCCTGATGAAGTGACATCCACATTGTGGGAAGTCACGAAACGCATTGAGCGATACTTCTTATCCTGGTTGGGTATCACGGTACTTACTTACTGGTTTTTATATTTATTTTTATTCTTTTACTGATTACCACCCATACAACCATTGGTGATAGTTAACCTAATACTAAGTGTCCTTGGAGGAACGGTTTTATTATAGTGTGGTTTGTGTATTCTCTTTACTAAACAATGTATTTTTGTAGCTGAAGATATGGCAGTTTTTTTCTCCTGGGCATTTAGAAATATGCATTAGGACTACTATACCTCCTGATTGTATGTATATTTTTTTCCTTGTATTGTGAGCAATATTCCCAGTGTATAGTCCACATATTTTGTATATATGGTCTTCTATACAACTATTTTTTGGGAATTACATTCCTTCTTGAAGACATATACTGAAGACTCATTGGTATCACTGTTGAGTGCACATTAAACTGGGAGGCAAGGGAAACCTCCCAAACAAGTGAGTGGAAATACATGGGAAAGGGAGAAATTTACTTACCGATATTTCCTTTTCTTCTGTGTCCCCCCACGGCAATTGACTTCTATGGGCTTGTCTCCTCCTATCCAGCTGGTGTAGGACCAATTGAAAAGTATTTAAAGCCATGCCCCTCCTCCTCCGACAGTCAACTTTTGTCAGAGCTAAGAAGAGATTAATATAGATAGGTTATATGAAAAAAAGGGCAGGGAGTGCCGTGGGGGGACACAGAAGAAAAGGAAATATCGGTAAGTAAATTTCTCCCTTTCTTCTGTGTCCCCTTCCATGGCAATTGACTTCTATGGGATATACCAAAGCAAGAAGATTAAGGGAGGGTAATAATATAAAAATGCTATAATGAACTGCATGGATATCCCAAGAATTCAAAAAATGAGAGAACACATCTGCCCAATCTGTGAACCTGAAAAAAATTCAGACCAACAGATATGTATAGACATAAGGAAAAAAATTGTAATTAAATTCTTACCAAACCGGAATGTTAACGGTTTTCAAAACTTTTTTCCCAAATTTTGATGCTTTGGCAGACTGGACATCCAGATGGTAATGCTTTATGAATGTCGTTATAGATGACCAAGTTGCAGCTTTGCACAGTTCTTCAGTGGTAGCTGAATTCTTAGCAGCCCAGGATGTAGAAACTGCTCTAGTAGAGTGAGCTCTGATTGTCTTGGGAGGAATTTTGCCTGCCTCCAGATATGTTTCTCTAATGCATTCAGTAATCCAGCGTGCAATAGAAGGCTTGGAAGCAGGAAGACCTTTGAATTTTCCTTGGTAATGCACAAAAAGGGAATCCGACTTTCTGAATAAAGCTGTTCTTTTTAGATATTCAGACACACATCTTAATAAATCCAATTTGTGCAGACGTATCTCCTCCAAATTTTTAGGATTGGGAAAAAATGAGGGTAGTATTATTTCTTGATTAAGATGGAATGATGTTACTACCTTGGACCTGAACTCAGTCTTTGTTCTAAGGACTATTTTGTCCTTATGGAATATGATGTAAGGTTCTTTTGAAGAGAGGGCCTGCAATTCGCTCACTCTTCTGGCAGATGTAATAGCAACTAAGAATGCGGTCTTGAGTGTTAGAAATCTTGTAGAACTCTTATCAATTGGTTCAAACTTCTGAGAAGTAGTCAGTTGATTGAGTACTAAATTAAGATCCCATGGTGGAATGATGTTCTTTATTCTAGGCCTGATCTTATCGACTGCCTTAAGATATTTTTTAATAAGTTCATCCTCTGAAAATTGTTTTACCAAACATGCAGAGATGGCTGATACCTGGACTCTAAGGGATGATGGTCTCAATCCCTGTTCAAAGCCATGCTGAAGAAAACTCAAGACATGTGGAGTAGAAATAGAATGCCTATCAATCGTGTTGGCTGAACACCATGCTGAAAATGTCTTCCATACTCTATTGTAGACACAAGAGGTAGATGACTTCTTTGCAGATATCATAGTGGAGATCACTGATTCTGTTAGACCTCTGGATCTTAAGGAGTTCCTTTCAGCTTCCATGCTGTTAGCTTCAAAAAACTTGGATTGGGATGCCAGACTGGGCCCTGGCTCAGCAAGTCTGGCCTCTGAGGTAGAATCCATGGTTCCTCTATGGACATGTTGATTAGTTCCGAGTACCATACTCTCCTTGGCCAGTTCGGTGCTATTAAGATGACATTTACTCTTTGTTTTATTTTCTTGAGAACTCTTGGAATCAAAGGAATTGGGGGAAAAAGATATGCCAGGCTGTATTGCCAATTCTGGGTCATTGCATCCACTGCTAACGCCTGGTGGTGTTCTCCTGGAAAAGAATAACTGGCATTTTGCATTTTCTGGTGATGCCATCAGGTCTATTAGAGGTTGACCCCATCTTGATTTTATCTGATTGAATATCTCCTGGTTTAGAGCCCATTCCCCCTGGTCTAACCTGGTGCGACTTAGGTAGTCTGCCTGGCAATTCTGAACACCCGGAATGTGAATTGCTGATAGAGCTGTCAGGTTTTTCTCTGCCCATAATAGAACTCTTCTTGCTTCTGTGTTTAATGTCCGACTTCTTGTGCCCCCCTGGTTCTTTAGGTACATGACAGCAGTCATGCTGTCCGATATTACCTGGACTGCTTTGTTCTTGATTAGCTTCTTGAACCTTTTTAAGCAGAGATAGACAGCTCTTAACTCCAAGATGTTTATGTGGAGCCCTTGTTCCTTTAGAGACCAAACTCCCTGTACTGACTTGTTCTGAAACCATCCTCCCCATCCTGTCAGACTTGCGTCTGTCGTGATCTTCTGCCATCTTGGATTGTTTATTGAGGATCCCTTCTTTAGATTTTTCTGGGTTATCCACCATTCTAGGTCTTTTTTTTTTATTGATGCATGAACTGGAATTGTCTGTAAGGTGTTGAGTGGATTCTTGTCCCAATGAGACAGAAAGCATCTCTGGAGGGGCCTCATGTGAAGCTTTGTCCAGGGAACTATCTGAGAGGCTGAGACCATGTGCCCTAGAATGGTCATGCAATCCTGTACCGTGTGACTTGTTGATCTCCTGAACTTTCTCACTTTTGAAGAGATTAACTTTATTCTGTTGGGAGATAATGACACTATCTCCTTGACAGTATCCAGGTTCAATCCTATGAACTGTAGGTTCTGGGACGGGTTCAACTGGCTCTTTTCCTTGTTGATTAACCATCCTAATTCCTGAAGATGATTGATCACTATTCTCTTGTGTTCTTCCGTTTGATATCTTGATTGAGCTATCAGTAGAAGGTCGTCGAGGTATGGTACTATCTTGATGCCCTTTTTCCTTAATGGTTCCAAGGCCAGGGCTAAAACCTTTGAAAAAATTCTGGGTGCCGATGTAAGACCAAATGGCAGCACTCTGAATTGCCAATGTTGATCCCTGTAGCAAAATCTGAGATACTTCCTGAACTCTGGAGCTAACCTGATGTGGTAATATGCATCCTGTAGATCTATTGTCACCAGATAATTCTTTGGCTGAATGGCTTGAATTATAGATGCTACAGTTTCCATCTTGAATTTTTGATGCCTTATAGATGTGTTCAAGACTTTCAAGTCCAGGATTGGTCGATATCCCCCTGTGGATTTTGGAACCATAAAGATTGGAGAGTACCAACCCTTCTTCCTTTCTCCTGATGGAACCTGTTCTATGGCTTCCTTTGATGCTAATTCCTTTATTGCTTCTTCCAGGTTTGATGCTTTTCCTGCGTTCCCTGGGATTTTTGACCTTCTGAACATGTTCTTTTGAGGTCTGTTGTTGAATTCCAGCGGGCACCCTGCTTCCAAAATTTGAAGAGTCCAACCGTCTAGGTTGGTCAATTTCTTCCATGCTGACAACTGAAGTCCCAGGCGACCTCCTACTGGGACTGGAAGCAGGTTCCGCTGTATTTCAGGAGCACTCCTTCTTAAACTGGTTTTTGCGAAACCCCTCCTTTCTGAAGGAACCTCTGGTTGCCTGAGAGGTAGATTGTTTTCTTGCTTCATATCCTCTGGATGGCTGATATTTTCTTTCATATCTGTAATTTTGTTTCCTGTTTCTGAAAGATGTGCTGACAGGTGGAGATCTTCTTCTGTCTTGGGGAAGAAAAGAGCTTTTACCTCCAGTGATCTTTTTAATTATATCATCAAGCTGTTCTCCAAATAACAGGGACCCAGTGAATGGCAATGAGACCAATTTGCTTTTTGATGAGGCGTCAGCTCCCCATGTTCTTAGCCAAAGGGATCTTCTTGCTGTGACAGAAAGGGCCGAAGACCTTGCTGCCAACCTGATAGCATCTAATGAGGCATCACAGGAAAAACCAATAGCTTCTTTGATGGTGGATAACTCCTTCAGCAGCTTTGATCTCGATACTGATGATTCTATATGATCTTCAAGCTCTGTTAACCATATTCTGGTTGTTCGAGCAATGCATGCCAAAGCAGTAGCTATTTTCATATTTTGGCCTATTAAAGAAAATTGCTTCTTAAGAGAACCCTCCATTCTTCTATCCATCGCGTCTTTGAGAGAGGATCCATCTTCCATGGGAATGGTTGTTCTCTTGGCAATCTGAGCTATGGATGCATCAATCTTTGGGGGAGAAATCCAATTAGAAGTATCCTCATCCTTAAACGGGTACATCCTTTGAAGGCGCTTTGAGGAAGATATTCTTTTATCTCCTTTTGACCATTCTGCTTTGATTAACTCAGCTACTGAATTATGCACTGGGAAAGTAGGTAGCTCCTTTCTTGTTCCCATGAATGCTGTGTCCAATATTCCCTGCTGCTTGGGTTCTTCCACTAGCCCCAGGGATTTTCTCATATGTTTCAGGAAAGACTCAATTTTATCTAAATTAAAAGCACCTTCTTCATCCTGAATTTCACCCTCTTCTTCAGAGGAATCATGAGAAAAGGCTTCAAAAATACTCTCATCCTCTAAGTGCTCTGCTCTGGATGAAGTACCCTCATCAGGATCGTCTGTTCTCATCCTTTTTCTGGGCTGAGATTGCATAGCAGTAAATGTCTCTTGCATTGAACACTTCATCCAGGTAAGAAATTCCTGGAATTGATTGGGAACTTCTGTGGAAACAGATTTCTTTGCACATTCTGCACAAAATTTTTGCTCAGGAGAAACTTTGGCTTCACATGTATCACATTTTTTTAGCTTAATAGATATCTCCTTCTCTTTGGATTCTGCAACAGACTTCTCTTTGCTAGTTTTAGGAGTAGTAGCCATAGTAATAAGCAATATTTAAAATATAACTTTTAATGTATGCATTTAAAAAAATAATAACAAATTCAGAATCCTCATAATCAAGCTACAGTCTTACCTGTCCCAAAGGACACAGGGTATTTATAGCAGTCCTGCTTAGGCGTGCATTCCACCTTGGAACGCAGAGGCCCCACCGGAAGTTTTGGAATTGCGCCAAAAATGCCCAAGACAAAGCTACAAAGACACTTACCGAAATGGAAGTAACCCTCCTCTCGACTTTGCTGCCATACTGCTCTGGGCTGCCTGAAGGAATATCAGCTGCCGGGTAATCTCCTCGCGGTGTCCACGGGAAAGACCGAAAGAGGAAGCGCGTCACATGGCAGGTGTGCGGCCGACTTCCGGTTCAATGAAGGAACTGTTGGACTGCAAATACCAGGCCGGCTTGTGAAGCGAAGCCTGGTCTTCGGGAGCCAGATCCTCCCGGCGGGGACAGCAATGAATGCGGCCATAAGCACTGCAAGGTACCGAACAAATGTTTAAAGAAATAAAATAATAAAAAAAAAAAAAAATTAAACCAGCGACTCCTAGTAACGGAGCCACTAGCTCCTACTCCAGCTCGTGTAGGACCAAAAAGAAGACTGTCGGAGGAGGAGGGGCATGGCTTTAAATACTTTTCAATTGGTCCTACACCAGCTGGATAGGAGGAGACAAGCCCATAGAAGTCAATTGCCGTGGAAGGGGACACAGAAGAAAAGGGGGGTGTTCAAAAAGCTATATTGCACAATACTACGCTTAGATGTTGTTTCATATCTACTGACTTGAGTGACATGGGTTGGACAGGTGATACCCACGGAATACAGATGAAGAAAAAAGCCTCAAAGACGACTCCCCATTGGCGCTGAGTAAGTATGCTTTTTTTTTTTTCTCCCCCAAGGCTTCTCTTCGCCTGCCAACTTTGTTGCCACTTTTCCCTCCAGTTGCCAACCTTGCCTGGATTGACCATCTGTCTTCTGTTCCTGCTCAGTCGATGATAGTCTCCTTGTGGAGTTTAAGGTCCCTTCAACTTATACAGAGTTCCCCATCTATTGTTATACCGTATGTAAAACCTACTCCTAGGAAGTTATCCTGAGTATGGGCTGGCTCAAACTGGCAGCACTAGTCTTGCAAATAGCACCTTTAATACAGCTTTGGCCACAGCACAACTGTGGTAGTCCACGCCATCTAACTGCATTCTCTATACAATGTTCCCTAGGATCTTGCCTACTAGGGTTTCCTTATCTGTATCTGTTGGTATCTTGCTTAGTGGTATTGTATTTCTTGTGCCTTCTGGATTTCTCTCAATTGGGTAGTCTACGCCATACAGCTGCGCACACTTACAGCTCTCTCTCTAGCCCTCGCCTATCAGATCTCGGACCTACTTATTGTTCCATACCAGTCATCACAATGTAACAGATCAATAGCTTGTACCCCACTCATTGAAGGATGGTTTTGTGTCTGCTGATAATGGCTCCAACATAATAGATGCCTGGAGAATAGATTACATGGTGCATGTGTTCTCCCCTTTGCCTGTGTGCTAAATTTAGTTGCAACTAGATTCCTCTAAGAATCCAAAACGTTTAGAGCCACTCCTACAGTGCTTGCAATGCATTATATTCGATACATTACTATCCCTTTAAATAAATAATGCTGTTGTAACAAAACAAAACGATTTATGGTCCCGGGACCAGAGCTGTCCATAGGATCGTGTAGCAACAACACCACTGTACAATTTCAGGCCACTGTGATATTGCACCTAAAAAATTCAACTTTGAAAATTAATAACTTTTGAATGAAACACCTTTCAGCAGTGGGAGTACCCTTATTTTACTCAGGGGGATAAACCCTACAACATTTTTTTTTACATTTTAAGTATTACTATCCCTTTAAATGCAAGTTCCAAGGATTTATATGGAATCGCAAAAGGCCCAAATTGGCCCTTACCAAACGACCAGCCCACAACCAATGGAGTCTTCAATTTCCCCAACCTTTATCTTTTACTACAGCCAGTCTGCTACTAATGGCCTAGGACTGGATTAACAATACATTCTCTAAGCGTAGGACCAAAGCTTCACACCCCATCTTTCTGTTGTACATTTATTGCATGCTTCCGATAAACAGCTCTCCAACACCTACAAATATAACCCTCTCATTAGCACAATCTGGGCCTGGAAATAAGCTAGGCACATTCTGGTCTGTGACCTAAAGGTTTCCCCATTACTCCCCTTTGTAAACATTTTAAGCTGTCAAGAAGGCTCTTTGGGTTAGCTTTTGAGGAATGTGCAAGCAAAGGTATTAGATAGGACTGTCGCCTCAAATCCACACGCAAATTATTTTCTGGACTTGCAGGGAAAGTACTACCTACTCTCGCATTTGTTTGCCTATTTACAAGCAAAACACTATGCTCAGCCAATTCTCCCTAAGCTCAACACATTGTTTATAAAGAGAAACAACAGTATTTGTGCAACCAAATTCCAAACTTATTCAAATGTCAACCTTTTATAAACTCCGCCTGCTTAGCCTGTCAAGACATTCAGAGGGCAAAGTAAGTGGCTTACAGATATACCCACTTTACCAATAGCAGAGATCCTATTAAACTTGTGCAGTCTACTATGTACTGCATCAGCAGCATATTTCTTAAGATTGCCTATAAATTATTAAATTGATCTTACGTCACAGCAGCGCCAGCCCATACCATAAGGTTAACATCCTCTAACCATTGTCCTAAGTGCAACTCACTGCAAGCAAATCTGTTTCACATGTTCTATTCAAGTCCCAGAATACACTCCTTTTGGCCAATTCTGATGGCATAAAACTACTTCTTCCTGTCTCTCTTAAATCGTCCTACCTTCTTCTGGGTACCTTTTCTTTCCTCTCACCAAGTCTCAGAAGGTGCTGTTGTACTGCATTATCTCACGGGAATAAAAAGGTATTTGATGTTGCTGGGTCGAGGCACATTCAGTCATCTCTGTAAGGAGAAAATTATCTACCACATAAGAATGCCCTGGATGCTAGTCTTGAAACAAAAGAACTGCTGGCCAAAGAAATTTAAAGCGGAACTTTAAGTTCATACTTAGTCACCATGCATTCGGCGACTAGCTTTGAAATAGATGTTTTACCTTTAAAAAAAAAAAAAAAAAAAAAAACACACACAAACCACCAGTATAAAGAAATCCTTCCCGCTTGGGGACTAACGGGAAGGTTGGTGCGGTCCATGTGCCTGCGCAGTCAGTCCCTTCCAGTAACAATATGGTGCACTGCAGTCTACTCAATGGAGACCGGGACTGACAGCGCAGGCACACAGACAAGATGTCTGTGATGTAGCCTGGGTTCTGGTCTCCAGATGGGAAGGATTCCTTTACACTGGGCTATTTTTTTTTTTTTTTTTTTTTTTTTTTTTTTTTTAACAGTAAGACATTTCAAAGCTAGTCTCCATGCGTTTAATAAATGCAAGGCAACTTAGTAAGAACTGAAAGTTCCGCTTAAATGTGCACTACATGGTTGGACCTGCAAAACATAATTTAACACCTACAGGTTACACACCTGATTTATAAAAATGTGTGTGGTCTTGTGCCCGGGCAGTCCCTAGTCATTTTTTGATACTTGGGGGGGGGGGGGGGGCCCTGAGGCACTAATCTCTTCTAATTATTTCATTGCGTACCTCACTCTAAACATGCTTGAGGGGATCCCAGGGGCACAATTGCCCTTATGGATGACACCACACAATTAATCTATGCCTTACCATGTACAGCTGAGCTTTTCATTCAAAAGGTGGCACCTAGGTGTCAGACTATGGATGTGGTTGCTTAGTTTCCTCTCTCCATGCTACTATCCACAAACATTCTAACTATTGTATGAGAAGGGCTTCATAGGGACCTATCCAACTGGTCCAGTTATATTTATCGCACTTATATGAAGTGTTATAATTATGAGAATTCCCTCAATAAAATTATATTCTTGATATGCTGATGTTGGGTTGTAACAAAGTGGACTGTTGGAATACTTACCCCGGATGTGTTATGCATGTGATGGATTAAAATCTTTTATAACTGACAAATTTAACAAATAATTGGGGGGGGGGGGGACATTCAGCATATATCTCCCATTCCACTCCTTGAACCTCTGAGTACTCTATAGAAGGGGCTAACTCACTTGAGTGAGCATTTGCCGGGCCATACGCAGAATTTACTCACACAGACATCTGTCTGTGTGAGAGTCATATTGGTGTGCAGGGTGCTTCAAAAGTGCTTTAGATCATGGATATCCAGACAGACGAGGAGCCACTTGTGGCCCTAGAACATTGCCAAGCTGGCTCTTCTTACAAATTCTATTAAATAAACATGTGAAAACAAAGTTCCTTGTCGGACCTTTAACATTGGGCAAACAAGAGTAAGTATGTGGCAGAATAGAAGATTAATACCCTAGCTACAGATTTAATAGAATAGCCTGTATAAGCTAATTTTCTGCATATTTGATTTAACCATTCTAGTTAAAGGTCATTTAAATTTAGTAGTATGTGGCCCACAATTAACTGTTCTGCTCCCAGTTAGGTAATTGGGGGGGGGGGGGGGGGCACCACACACACTTCGGTTTTCTCTGCTTTAGACAGTGCCAAGGATGCATTCAAACTGCTCACACAGACAAAAATTTCTATGAGTGAATGAAGAGATGTCATAGAAACTGGTTCACCTTCCATGCAGCCACTTCAATTGAGAAGGAGCCATTGTAAGGGAAGGTGATGAGTGGATACTGAAAACTGAACAAACACATGAGTACAACAATCAAGCCCATACTTTACAAGGGGTAAATAAAATAAGGACAATTACCTTTTTTTTAAAGCTGCAAAATCAAATTGATTTACTTATGGTCAAGCAAGGAAATCTTTGCTTGGCAAGGGAAAATGCATTATAGGCACCAAGAATGACCTTAAATATTACTTGTGCTTTGGGATAACACGCATTCAAGAGTGCATTTTCACCACTACTGCGCCTTTGCAGAAGAGATCCATACGTCTGAACCCACCAATTGCAAATGCAGCCCTGAAATGTTAGGCAAACAGCATGAGAAAATCAGTAAAAACATATTTTCTTCTGTGTCCCTATCATGGCGATAGAGACTAATAGGGGTGTCAGTGCCCCCCAGCTGGCGTAGGACCAACTTCAAAATTATAAAAAGGAGACTTCCCGCTCCTCCAGACAGTCTATTTGGTCCTACGCAGCTGGGGTAGGAACGCAAGACAGTCGTCTCCTACCTGGGAGTTTTTCTTTTTTTCTTTTGGCCACATTCCTGCTGCTTGAGCCGGAAGAGGTTCGCGCTTCTCCCGAAGAGCTTGCTCCGTGCTGAACCGGCAAGCTGTAATGAGTTCCAGCATGCGCCTTGAGTCTCCCCGGGTTCGGGTGAGATTTGGCGCTTACAACCGGAAATACCTGGGTGACATAGTCGGCGGCATCCGGAGAGAAGCTGGACACATGAAAAGACAGAACCGGTTGCAGGATACCTCCTACCGGCAGTCCTTCCCCCTGCTACGGATTCGCTTGCATGTGGGGGAAAAAGGTAAGGGCTGTTAGCCACCTTCTATTTCATTAACCTCTTAATGGTTAAGGGGGGAGGGCCTATGCGTTCCAGAGTGGAACGCACGCCAAGGGCCTACTATATTTAAGAGGCCAACTTTTGTATAGCTCCCTGGAGTTAAATGTTTTAATGTGTTTCTTATGAAAAACTTATTAAAAGTCAAGTTTTATAAATACTGGGTTTTAGGCTACTTGAAGTATGTCTTCTACCTCCAAGAATTTGCCTATTAAGGAAAAAGAGAAGGAGAAAGACAAAGTAATCTCTGATAAGGATGAAAAAACTACTCAAAGCTAAGACATGTCTAGGATGTGATAACTTATTATCCACAGAGTAGTCTTCAAAACTGTGTCCAGATTGTCTAAAGAAGGTGGCTAATACAGACGTTCCATCCCAATTCCAGGATTTTTTTTTTTTTTTTTTTTTTTAAACATGGATGAAGGATTCTATACAGCAAACTTTATCCTCCTTGCAGGCTCCTTCAGTTTATAGAAAAAGGCCTAGACTTGAAGATCCTGGGGAAGGTACATCCTCTATGCATATTGAAGCACATGAATCCAGCCTTTTTGAAGATATGACTACTCATCAGAAGAGGAAGGAGAAATTCAAGATGACGACGAAGGATCTTTCAATATTGAAAAAAGGGAGCCTTTTCTAAAAAGCCTGCGAGAAACCACTGAACATGGAATCTTGGATACAGCGTTTTTAGGCAAAAAAAGAAATCCCAGTTTTTCCTATCCATCATTCTGTGTCTGACTTGGTGAAAACGGAATGGAAAAAAGGGAGACAAGAGAATAACTGAATCAAAAAGATTCCATAAAATGTATCCCTTCAAGGAAGAAGAGGCTTCAGTCTGGACAACACCTCCGAAAGTAGATGCTCCTATTGCCCAACTGACAAAAAAGACCACCTTGCCTATGGAAGACAGCTCCTCATTAAAAGATCCTATGGACAGGAGGCTAGAAGCTACCTTGAGAAAACAGTTCTCTGTTTTAGGACAGAGTATAAAGGCAGCGACAGCCTTGACTTGTATCTAGAACGATAAGAATATGGCTGACAGAGCTGGAATAGAAAATTGAGTCGTCCGTCTCCAGGTCCAAATTAATGAAAGAAGCAGCATTCATAAAAGAAGCAATGGGATATTCTTGTGACGCCTCCTGGGAAGCAATCAGGTTAGCGGCCAGATCTTCTTTGTCCATTACAGCCAGAAGAGCTTTATGGTTAAGAACATGGGGAGCTGACCAGTCTTCAAAGAACAAGTTGGTGCCCTTACCCTTTTCTGGATCCACTTTGTTCGGAGAACAACTAGAAGAGATAATCAAAAAGGTTACAGGAGGAAAAAGTTCCTTTCTTCCGCAAGACAGAAAGAGAAGAACTTCTCCTTCAACAACAAACAGAAGGTCCTTTCGAGATTCAAAACGTTTCCAAACATCAAGATCATATGATCAGAGAAAAAGTGGTTATGGTCAGACCTCAAGAGGCTCATTCAAGAAGACAGGAATCAGAAGTGGACAATTCAAGAAGGAAGCTTCATGAAGTTCAAAGTACCCTGCCCCTAATTCCAGTCGGCGATCGCCTGGAAAACTTCCTACAAGCCTGGAGGAATCTAGCTGTACCAGACAAGTGGGTAATTCAAATATTAGAGGCAGGGTATTTTTTGGAATTCAACCGCATTCCTCAAGAAAATATATTCAGAACCTCAAAGATGCCAAGAGACCCCATGGCAGCAAGGGGTCTAGAAGACTCTGTTCAAAACCTAGCCCTCAACAGGGTAATAGAGCCTGTTCCACTACAAGACAAAGGGGGCTTCTACTCAGTAATTTTTGCAGTTTCAAAGGCATCAGGGGGGTCCAAAATTATTCTGGATCTGAAGACATTGAACTCAAGCATAAAGACAAAATCCTTCAAAATGGAAAGTACGTCATCAGTAATCCAGACGGTTCATCCAGCAGCCTTCCTAACAACGGTGGATCTCAAAGAGGCTTACTACCATATCAAAATAGCCCCAGCCCATTGCAGATTCTTGAGATTTTGCTTCATGGCACAACGCTGGCAGTTCAAAGCTCTGCCATTTGGTCTCTCTTCAGCCCCAAGGATTTTTTCAAAGATCCTTGCGGTAGCTTTAGAGCCCCGAGGAGGAAAGGAATAACTATCCTCCCGTACCTAGACGATCTCCTCATTGTATCCCTATCCAAGGTTCGTTCGGAACTGGGACACCCAGGAAACCTTGCACCATCTACAGAAACTGGGTTGGATAATTAATTTTCCGGAGAGCCAAATCCATCCATCTCAGCATCTGGATTTTCTGGACATGACCTTCGACACCAAAGTCAACCAGGTGATATTATCCTCCTCAAGAATAAGGGGGATAATCAACAGAGTCAAGTCCTTCAGAAAACAGACAGTACACACGGCCCACGAATACATGAGAATTCTAGGAATAATGAACTCTGCTATTCACATAGTACCATGGGCCAGAAGTCACCTAACGCCCCTTCAAAACTTGTTCCTAGCCCATTGGAACAAGGACTCAGTCAACACCTCGCAAAGAATCCTATTGACTCCACGAGTAAAGTCTGAGCTACTATGGTGGACAAACCCAAGAAATCTGGGAAAAGGAACCTCTCTACAGGATATAATCTGGCAAAAGGTATCAACAGACGCAAGCCTGATAGGATGGGGAGGTTGCTGGAACAACATCTCCATTCAAGGGACATGGTCTCAGCAAGAAAAAGCCCTACACATAAATGTCCTAGAACTCAGGGCTATTTATCTGTCCCTAAAAAGCCTAAAGAAGTTCATCAAAGACAAACCAGTCCAGATCCTGTCTGACAGCATGGTGGCAGTTCTTTACATAAAGAACCAAGGAGGGACAAGAAGCAGAGCTCTGAACCTAGAATCACAGAAGATATTGAGATGGGCAGAAAAGAACCTAATGACCCTGTCAGCCACCCACATAGCAGGTGTCCTGAATCTCCAAGCGGACTACCTGAGCCTAAACAGGATGGATCAAGGAGAATGGTCTCTCAACAGAGACGTCTACAACCAGATTGTCAGCAAATGGGGAAGTCCAGTGATAGACCTCATGGCAACTTGGGAAAACAAGAAATGCAACATCTTCTTTTCCAGGACAAGACATCCAAAAGCTCAGGGGATGGATGCCATGGCTCATCCCTGGAACTTTCCTCTAGCATACATCTTTCCACCAACCCCAATGATACAGAGGGTTCTAAGAAAGATCAGACTCGAGAGAGCAAATGTCATCCTCATAGCTCCAGAGTGGCCAAGGAGAGTGTGGTTCTCAGAATTAATCAATCAATCTAGCGATAGAGGATCCATGGCCACTTCCGATCCGGTCAGACCTCCTGTCCCAAGGTCCGGTGCTTCATCAAAACCCATCCTTTTTGAAACTGATGGCCTGGAGGCTGAGAGGAACTCATTAAGATCAAGAGGACTCTCAGACGCTGTCATAAGTACAATAGCAGAAGGGAGGAAAAAGTCCACCTCCAGGATATACTGCAAGATTTGGAAAGTATTTTCACAATGGTGTATATCTGAAAAAATAGGAAGATCCTGCATAAAAACATTGCATATTTAGAATTTTTTACAGCAGGGGTTTGAGAAAGGATTAAAACCATCCACATTAAAAGTGCATGTTTCAGCATTATCAGCCTTTCTGGCAAAACAGTTTGCAGAAGACCGTTTAGTAAAAAGATATCTAAAAGCTATAACAAAAATTTGACCTAGAATAAGGAAGGTTATTCCTCCATGGGATTTGAATATGGTGCTTGATCAGTTATCTTCATCTCCTGAATTTGAACCTCTAGAAGAAATACCTTTAAAAATGCTTACCATAAAAACGGCCTTCCTAACTGCAATAACCTCTGCAAGAAGAGTTTCAGAAATTCAAGCATTATCTTCTAAGCCACCTTACACTGTGTTCCATCAAGATAAAATAGTATTGAGAACCAAACCTACATTTAGATCAAAAGTGGTATCTGAGTTTCATCTGAACCAGGACATCATTTTACCCTCCTTTTGCCCAAATCAAAAGGGGAAAACGAGAAAAAGCTGCATAATCTGGATTTAGTAAGGTGTGTTTCTATCTACCTTAATAGAACAGAATCCTTCAGGAAGACAGATTCCCTTTTTATCCATTTCCAAGGGAAATATAAAGGATCTCCAGCCTCAAAATCCTCCCTATCGAGATGGATAACCCAATGCATAAGAATGTCCTATTTGGAAGCAGGGAGGATCCCTCCAAAGATCCTGAAAGCCCATTCTACCCGAGCAGTAGCCACCTCCTGGGCATCAAGAGCCTCTGCTTCCCCTGAAGAAATTTGTAGTGCAGCCACCTGGTCCTCTATCTCCACTTTTATCAAGCACTATCAAATAGATGTGCATTCTTCAGCAGAGGCAAAAATTCGGAAGGAAGGTCCTGGAAGCAGCCATCCAAACCGGTCCGGTAAGAATATCTTATCCCTTCCTTGTTTTTCTCTATAATACGATTCATGTGTATGGGCAGACACATGATTATCTATTAAGGGACACTGTTTACATTACCCACCCATTGTTTTATTACTGCTTGGGTATGTCCCCATTAGTCTCTATCGCCATGATAGGGACACAGAAGAAAGGGAGAAATTTTTCTTATCGATATTTCCTTTTCTTCTGTGTCCCTCCATGGCGCCCCTGCCCTCTCTAACATCTCTATTTATATTTTTTAGCTTTGACAAATGATGACTGTCTGGAGGAGCGGGAAGTCTCCTTTTATAATTTGATTTTGGTCCTACGCCAGCTGGGGGGCGCTGACACCCCCATTAGTCTCTATCGCCATGGAGGGACACAGAAGAAAAGAAAAATTTCTCCCTTTTCATTCTGGACAATGACGTGCCTTTTGGAGACCAGTTAAACCCCTTACCCAACACATTGTCCAGAAATGTAATTCAAACTGGATTGTAGTCTGATGTTCCCAAGTTTTTAACTAAACAATTTTCCTTTTGATAAAAAAAAAAAAAAAATTTGCTCCATAGGACAAGAGAAAAAATAAATAAAAATCAGCCGATTTAACCCTGTGAGGGTGCTCAAAGCATCACAAAGCAATGTGTCAGGCATACATCTGGTCATTAAAGCTTTTTAACCCCTTGAATGCTGGTACTGTGCAGTGTTTTAGAATTTAAGAAACAGTGGGCAAAAACATTTAGTGACATTTTTCTCCAGAATTGATCCCCTTTATTCATGCAAATAGTCCTTTGAACACTTGCTAAAACAGTCTGCCAGTGTGCAACTGAGAGGGAGGACATCTTATGCCTAGAGTTTAGTAAAAATGTTCAGTAAAGAAAATGGTAGGCAGGTGTACTTCCGGACAAGTCCACTTGGTGGATTTCTGAAGTTTTCTTCACACAGCAAACAGAGTTCAAAAATATATGCACAATGCACTCTCTGCTACACAGAGCTATGTATAGGAGTGAGAAAAAAAATAATAAAATCACATACAGAAATGTCACCGACATTTACATTCTGAGGGTATTTTATATACATTTGTGTACTACACCCCTTCACCAAGAATACATAGCTGGCTCATAATTTAATCTGCCTCATTAGGAACAAGTTCAGGAGCACAAGGTGTTATTAAGGCATATACCGTGCAAAGCAGAAACCCTGAGCCACGCGCATAAAAATGCACACATATAGTTAAGGTTTTCTCCTCGCTCTAAAGCAGAGATTGGCAAACTACTGCTCAGACCCAGAGTCAATTTAAAGTGACCCTTGGGTGTGGCTAGATGTACACAAACAGCAGTTTTGCTATATTGACAATAGAGAACTTCTAGCCTTCTCTGCAGAGGTTTGACAAATCATGCATCATATGAAGCATTAGCAAAACTTGTGCTACGTGTGATTTAGATAACGTTTGTTTTGTTTCTTTGAATTTGTAAAGCAACACTGCTCTATAAGTTGTTTCTTGACTCTAGAATAAGTTATCTATATAGCCCTGCTTAATGAAGCATGAGAGTCTTCTCTCATGGAGAGCTAGAATTAAGGATCGCACTAGAATTTGTTCTTAGTTTTTGCTAATTTGATTCGGCAATGCGTTCCATACACCTCTGGCACTCAAAGGGTTAAAGTAAGATCCAAGAGGAATCTTAACTACAGGTTCAAAATATGCCAATCTGGAAAGCTGGTCGGATACAAAATTCAGGTTCCATGGAGGGACTGTACCCCACTCTCTCTCAGTAGGCCTGGATTTTTAAGACAGCCTTCAAGAATGCCTTGACCACATTATCTTTAGAACACTGAACTGCCAGAAGATTCCTATCTTTTTGACAACTGCGCCTTAATGGAAAAAGGGACACAATCCTGTTTCAAAGACTTCCTGTAAGAAATCCAGAATTTTAGCCGGAGTGACTGAACACAACTTTAGCGCTGGCACCATTTTGAAAAACATTTTTACCTAACCATGCAGTACACTTTAGAGGTAGAAGCCTGCCTTCCATGATGGGCTTTATACTGCATTCATGACTGCAAGTCAACCTCATCAAGAAACTTGGATTCTGGTGAAGTAGGAGTATTCCTGAGGCTAGAAGTTCCCAAAGTTGAAAGACCGACATCCGGACAAGGTAGGAATACAAAGTCCTTCTGGGCAAATCTGGAAGTCAGGATGACTTCTGCTCTCCTTTAATCTTTCTGATTAATTCCATGGGGGAAGCTATACATCACAGGAAGCATCCATGGGAACGTCAAGCCGTCCTGGTTTAGGGTTTTTTGATCTTCCCACAAAGAAAAGTATAGATAGCATTTCTTGTACTCCATAGTGTCCATTAAATAAACCAGTGGCTTGCTCCACCTGGTGACCAGCTGACTGGTCCTCAGTCAGGGGATTTTCATTCTCCTGGATCCACAGGTCTTCAGATTACAAAATCTTCCTACCTGTCAAAGGACCCTGACAGATGGCAGGCTGATATCTCTTGATGGTTGATTTCTGCCCATAGGAGAATCCTCCTTGACCAGTGACCTGCTCCTTGTCCCCCTTGATTCTTCAGGTACATTATGGTGGCCATACCAGATCTTATGAGGAATTACCTTTTACAAAGGAACCTCTTTCAGGTTTCAAGCTGTTCTTAAGTCTAAGACATTTAGGTGAAGGAGTCTTCGGTCAATGTCCACATGCTCTGGTGCCTTTATTTCTCCACATCCCTCTCAGTCCTGATATGCCAAAGGGGAGCACCTCGAACTGGTACTGGAGATTGAAGATCATAAACCTCAAAACTTCTGATTTGGCTCCCTCATCAGAATAGGACAGCAGGCATCCTAAAAAAGGTCTATAGTGGTATGAAAAGCTCCAAGAGAGACTCTCTCCGATTCAGACAGGGAGGATTCCTTTTTGAAATGGATCAACCTTAGAAAATGGTTTACTGTCTCCAGGTCTAGAGTTGCCCTAAAACCTCCAGAAGTACAATCAATAAAATTGAATATATGCCTATACCTGTAATTCAGAGAGAAACAGGTTGGATAGTTTTGTTCTGACACAGGTCAGACTGTCAATCTAAAGGCTCCTGCCTTGTCCCAATTCCACTGGATCTTAAAAAAAAAAAAAAAAAAACAAGTGTTGCAAGGTGGGACACAAATCGAATTCTAGCGGGTGACCTAGTTCCAGTAACTGATAAACCCAACCATCCAGGTTCATAATCAATTCTCACGATCTTAGGAATGATACCAGTCTGCCTCTGTCTGCGGTCACTGGAATTTCTTCCTGAAAGGAGTCTTGGATGTCAAATCCCTCCTGGAAACTTCCCTACAAAGGACTGGGAGGCAAGATTTTTGTTCATAATGCTTTCAGAGTGGATCTCTAAAGCCATAAAGGATTGATTTCTCACAGGCCTATTGGAAAGGTATTTGTTGCCCCTTTCAGAGAGGGGTTAGCAGCTTTCTTGATATCTTCCAGATATTTCCCAATAATAAACGAGCCTGAAAGGAATAGTTACAAAAACTTTGTTCTTAGAAAAAGCATCCACTGCTCATGGTTTCAACCATAAAGTTGTTCTTGATGAGACACGTCCAGCAAGCAATCATGAGAAAAATTGGTTGCCTCACGGATAGTAGCAACTTTTGAAAGTCTAGAGCGAGAAGAGAATAATCACCTCTAGTTCTGTCAGCTATATATGCATGTCATGCGTTACGCAAGAAATGGAGTGACTGCTTTCATGTTTTAACCCAGAAGAGCAAAATACATGTGCAAGGGACTATCTATAGCTCCCTCTAGAGAAGTACAATCTTACAGTGGCAGTATTCCTTTAGGCTAAATAAGCAAGGCAGAGTCAATTTTGGGAAGAGTAATACAAGGTCTTGGACCTCCTGTCCCCCACATTCCATTCTGTTTTGACTTGATCAGAGATAGAATACTGTATGGGAAAAGTCAATGAAGCTTTCTTGCTCCTGATAAATGAAACCTTAATAACCTCAAGATCCCTGTGAGCTGTGTGCTCCATGTTCATCCATAGGTTCTTTATAAAGGGATCCATCTTGTGCACATTAAAGGACCCTAAATCCTCAATGATCTCTCCCTACTATTCCGAGGAGAGATAAGAGTCTGAATCCATCAAACCCACATCCAGTTCTTCCTTCATTTCATACTGGAAGCTGTCCATTCATCAGCAACAAGCTTGGGCTTTTACTGAGGATTCTTCCTGCATGAATCTGAAAGTCTCCTGCATAGCAGACTACATGCAGGATAAAATACCCCTGGAACTGGGAGTTTGCCTGCCACCTTACACAAGAAGTCTTGACATTGTTTTGATAAATGTGAAAAGGGAAGCTGTTTGTTGAATCCAGCACAAAGCTTGGCTTTTGGAGTAATCTGACCCTCAGGTGACCAAGGAGGATGAGAGGGCAACTTATCCTTGGAAGATTGTGATGTTTATAGGAGGTGGCAGTAATACTTCTCATTGTAAGCATATCATAATACTGCTCTCTAACAAACCAGAGCAAAATGACCACTTTGCCGTTAAGCAGCAAGTTTAACAAAAAATAAAAATGAATCTGCTTACGTTCCTGACAGCGGAACTACCTCAGAAATCAAGCCAGACCAGAACTGAAAAAACTCACAACCCACCAGGAAGACTATCTGCACTGCAGGCAGATGGAAGAAATGGACATTCTCTTAAAGGGATAGTAATGTCTTAGATACATAAAAAGTAATATTGTAGAGAATAAAAAAAGAAATCCATCAATGTCATTCCTATCTCTCAAACATTTATGGTTTGGGAGATTAAAAGTTTTAAAGTTCTCCCCTCCCTGAGGTCAGCTGACAGGAGATCTATGTCAGCCGACTAGAAGAGGCTTTTCATTAGAGCCGCCTGCTGGTCCGGGGACCAGGATCTCCTGCTGTCAGCTTACAGCTGATGTCAGGGAAAGGGTAGAGAGGAGGAAACGTAAACATTCTCTCAAACCATTAATGTTTGAAAGATAGGAATGGCATTGTTGGATTTATTTTTTCCCCCTCCTTCTCTACAATATTACCTTATATACCTAAGGCAATACAATCCTTTTAAAGAGAGCCGAAATCCACAACATGCAGTCAAGGTGTGTGCTTCACCAATATGAGAAGCACTGTATCACTACAATGACCACTGTGGAGGTGACAAAGCAGAGCAAGATAAATCCAAATACAAGCTTTCCCTGGCTAGACACTAAGAGTGGCTCCAGTGGAACACCACTGACAAAGCAGCATACATGGTTGCCTTGGAAAAAAAAAAAAAAAAAAAAAAGAGCAAAAGATGACAGAACAGAGACTGTGCCCTCAGCTAGGTATGACCAACAAAAGAGAGGTCCATTCCCAGAATGCAACCTTTTGAAGTTTCATTGGTCCTACCCAGCTGAAGGGCAGAGACAACCCTCTTTAATGCAATGGGGAGAAACACAGAATAAATTCAATTAAAAAGGTAACTATGCATTTAGTTTACCAAGTCTTGGCCAATGATTGCAGACTTTAAAGGGATAGTAATACTTCAAATTTACTGTACCCCATGTTGTAGCCACTAAAAAAATGACCAGCACCATCTCTCAGACTTTTATGGTTTGAGAGATATCCTCTTTCAAAGTTCCCTCTCCCCTGACGTCAGCATTCTAGCTGGCAGCAAGGGAATCTGGTCCTGGGACCGGCGGAGGCTCTGCAGCAGAGCTGAGATTGCGTTAAAAAAAGAAATCCTTAACATAAAAGGTCTTCTACGTGTGCTTGCAAACCAAGCACACATAGAAGACCTTTTTAGTAAAGGATTTCTTTTTTTTATTAATGCCATCTCCGCTCTGCTGAGGAGCCGCCGGCTGATCCCAGGAGAGGACTCCCCTGCTCTGAGCTAGAATGCCAAGGTCAGGGGAAAAGCCAAAAAGAGGGAAATTTGAAAGCAAATATCTCTCAAACCATAAAGGTTTGAGAGATGCCGCTGGTCTCATTTAACTCCGTTTTTTTAGTGGCTACAACATGGGGGATAGTAATTTTGAAGTATTACTAACCCTTTAAAGAAGCCTGGGGCTGCTTTTGCTCTGCTACAAAATGGCTCCAACCATACACTTGGGGTGGGGGGCAGCGCCTAAAACACAAACCAGAGGTTTGTTGCTCTCAGCATAAAACTACAGGCTTACATGAATACAGCCCATAGACCAGCTATATGGGGCTTTCAATCTCTATACTGATAGGTACATACGGACAGGAAGCAGTCAAGTGCACTTCGGGTTTCTTCTTTCAGACAGATTCTGCTCATTTACTGTACTTCCAGGGATCACAACACAGCACTGGATTACTTGAGAGAACTGCTGGGAACTAAATCTGACAGTGGGGCAACTATCAGACAACAGTTGCGATTTCAAGTTCTGAAAATGTTAAGTATGAAAAATACCCCCTCATGCTTTGACTACATTATAATACACAATTAACAATTAAAGCAAAGCATGGGGGGGGGGGGGGGGAGCCGTTTAACTTTTTCAAACCTTTAACAGTGAATTGCAGGATATTGATACTGTAAGTGATAACGCTAGCTCAGGGATCAACTAATCCAGGGTGCAAGGTCACCATGGCAACTAGAAATTGGGACCCGACGCCAGAAATTTGACCCGGCGTGTAGGGAAGGCGTTTCCCCTACAGTGCAGGGCAAATTTTAATATTTTAAAATATACATGATCATGCCATGATCAAAGGAGAGATCCTATAAGAACACTGCACACGGTATGGGATCCATTGATCCATACTATTCTATTGCTCCAATAGGATAGTCGATTAATGTTGCAATAAAGAAGGTGTCCGCTGCCTTCCCTTTACATTCTCCCCCTCATTCCGGCGTTCTATGTATGATCGGGTTGATTAGGAGTAAATTCAAGATTCACATGATGCAGGCATGCATAGGAGGAGGAGAATGTAAAGGGAAGGCAACAATCCCCTTCCTGATTGCAGAATTGATCACCCTTCTTATTGGTGAGGCGGGCAATGGCAGGTCTGCTTTGGATAGAGAAACAGAATAAGAAAAAAAAAAACAAAAAAAAAAAACACTTTCCAAATAATGTCAGAAGTAGAAGCAGTTTAAGAACATGACACGCTCCAAGCAGAGAGAATCACAAAAGACTCACTGCTTCTCTGTGTTAGGAAGGTGAATATCATCCACCAGAGTCTGTTATATACACTGCCATTTGCCTTGCACGATTTCAGCCTCTATGAGCCCTCAACCTCATATGTTAAAAATCATTTCAGGATATGTGCTTTATGACCAATGAGAATGATGTATTAAGAACTGGAGGAGGCCCATTGCTCTGTGGGACATATGGAACTCCCTACTGATTTGAACAAAACCATATATGAATTTTTGCCATATCTTGCATGGTTTAGGAGTAATTACGTTCTAAAGTATACCCCTCCCGCCCCTTTTATCTACGTCACCGCTCAAACTGCCAGACCTTGATTCTGGTCTGCAGACCGGACGGGTCATCTGGGAGGCTGAAATAGGAGTGGATACCAAGGAAATCTTCATGACTACAGTCTACTGACTCAAACCATGCCCACTTTGTAGACAGCAGTCCTGAAGACTTCCTTGGTATCCACTCCTATATCTCAGCCTTCCAGACAGTCTGTCCGGTCCACAGACAAGAATCCAAGTCTGTCAGCTTGAGCTGTGACATAGATAAAAGGGACGGGAGGGGTAAACTTCAGAACACAATTACTGCTAAACTATGCAGGTTATGGCAAAAATAAATAGATGGTTTCATTTCTTTAATACATACAATATCTTATCTTGAAAAAATTACTTGAAGTATTGAAGTATTACTATCCCTTTAACAGTACATTGGGGACATCTCTAGCCTTTAAATTAATGGTAGTTTGGAGAATGCTAATTTGACATTCATAATAAATCAGCTTCACTCTTGCTTAGGACTCCTTTCCCAGGGGTATATACAGTTTTCGATGTCCCCTAAACCAACTTTGTTCAGATGATCTGTGAACTACTGATTAAAGGGATAGTAATACATAGATATAATTCCATTTAATAATGTACCTAGTTTAAAAAAAAAAAAAAAAAAAAAAAAAAAAAAAAAAAAAAAGTTAATTTTGGGCTTTTAAGTGTCTTTATTGAAACTTGTGCACAATATTTTCTAGTCATTCTGATTGTGAGACCTATTTAGTCATTTACACCATTATATCCTTGACTAGAATCATAGAATTTGTTAAAAATGCATATTTGTCTAAGAGCATCAATGTACACCATTGAGGAATAAGCAGAAGAGAAGTAAAGTGAAAACGATGTGGCTTAATAATGAGGTTTGTAGCGAAATGAGAAACAGGCTTTTAAAACGGGTCAGATGCATCATTTAGATGATATAAAGAACTTAATAAAACCTGAAAAAAAAGCAATTACGCTAACTAAAATTGAAAATGAGAGAAATATTGCAAATGAGGGCAAGAAAAATCCTAAATAATTCTAGAAATATGTTAATAACAAGAAAGGATAATGGTTGATATTGATCCCCTTAAACGGGAACTATCACCCCTATACAAGTCTGGCTCATAGTTAACATATAGCAATTAGCTTGAATAGTTATTTTAAGTTCGTACAAAGTTTGTGGTATGGCTAAATTTAAAGGTTTAAAAGTGACAGACTGCAGCTACAACTCTGCACCGCAGTCTGTCAATCATACTCTGCTTTTCTCCAAACGTAGTGTCTAGATCCAACCTCTTCAGAGGATGTAGGATTTCTCCATGCAAGCTGGAGCACTCTCATTAGCCATATGTTGTTAATTATGAGCCAAACCTGTATGGGGTAATGGTTCCTCTTTAAGGCTGAGACAGGTGAATTGATTAGTGAGGATAAGGCAATGGTGAACAAGCTAAATACATTCTTTGTTTCAGTACATGCAAAGGAAGCAACAATGACAGGTTATGGGCAAATAGACAAAACCACATAATTTCCTCCATCATGTACATGGTTTACTGAAAACAAAGTCCAAGAGAGATTGGAAAAGGATTATGTTGAATACAGCACCTGATGGTATACACCCAAGAGTATTTAAGGAACTTAGTTCAGTAATATCAAGACCATTATACTTAATATTTATTGATTTACTTTCATCAGGCATACTGCCATGTGATTGGAGGAAAGCTAACTTAGTACCCCTGTTAAAAAGGGGAAAGATCCAACCCAAGAAATTATAGACCTGTGAGCTTGACTTCCATAGTGGGTAAGATATTAGAAGAGTCACTGACAGTATTCAGAACTATAAAGACAAACAATATTAGTAGGAGTCAGCACGGTTTTATTAAGAGTAGATTATGTCAGACTAAGTTACTGGCATTTTAAGAAAGGGAATGTAGTAATTTCGACAAGGAAATTGCTGTTGATGTAGCATTTTGCAAAAGCCTTTGCTACAGTGCCTCAACAGGTCACTGCATAAGTTAAAAGGCTTTGGTTTGGGAGGGGACATCTGTACATGGATCGGGAACTGGTTACATGATAGAAGGCAGAGAGTTGTTGCAAATGGAAACTTTTCAATATGGTCTAAAGTTGTAAGTGGAATGACACTGGGTTCAGTACTGGGCCCAATGCTTTTCAATTTGTTTATTGATGATGCAGAAGCGGGAATTGAAAGTGGCATCTAGATCTTTACCGATGATACTAAGCTATGTAAAGAAATACACCATATCTGATATCAGCTTTGAGATGCAGGTACACAAGACAAAACCTGTATATAGTACATGTTTGGCACATCCCTTTTACTTACCTCAAGCAGCCTCCCCTCAGATCTGGAATCCAGTCTCAGGATGAGCCAGATTGCAGCGAGGGACAATCTTCTTTTCTTCAGTATAAGGAAACCTCTGCCCCTTTGACTTAGGAGGGCATGTTTATCCTTATGCTGAAAGAAGTTTGTCCCTCATCAATAACCATCTGGACAAACTCGAGGCAAGTAAAAGGGGCGGGAGGGGAAAAAAAATTTTTTAGAGTTAAGGTCAAACCTCAACATTTTAGAAAGTTACACTACACGTTGTTATAAAAATAAAGAATACTTGGCTACTGAAGTAAAAACATTACTATCCCTTTAGCTATGAGCCCCCATCCAGATTAAGTCTGCTGACACCTGAATACACTCAATATTTCAAGTTGCCTGCTGCATTACGCAAGAAGAAAAATGTGCCATAGCATTTATTACCCAACCCCATTACTTTCATCAGTGAAGGATCCAGATGGTAAAAAGTAAAAGATAATCGTAAAAAGTATTAAAAAGTTAATTTAAAGGAGCAGTAATCTTTTTTTATGAAAAAAATATATATCGTAGGGATTTTCCTACCGAGTAAAATAAGGGCACTCCCACAGCTGAAAGATTTCCAGAATTATTACAGTTTAAACCCATGTTTTTTTACATTAGCAGTGCCCTCTAGTGGTCAAATTCTAATTAGATTTCCTGTTATATATTCTAATGGAGAGGAAAGTCAGAAAAGTCCGAGACATACAGTTCTCCATAGAATGTGATAGAAACTGCCTGTCATTTCCTGTCAGTTAGAACTATCAGGAAGTAAACACAGTAAATTCACTTCCTGATTATTTGAACTGCAATAAACTTTCAATAAAAAAAAAACAAAAAAAAAACTGAAAGCGGTGGGAGTACCCTTGTTTTATTCAGCAGGAAATGCTCTATAAAATATGCATTTTCATAATAATAAAAAAAAAAAAGTTTACTGCTCCTTTAAGCTTTTTTTTTTGGTCACTTAGAAGTGTGAAAATACGTTTTCTTGAAAACATCGAAGTATCTGTCCTTTTAAGTCTTCCAAACAGTGACTAAAAGCTCAGTCAATGAACAGAAGCACTGAAACAGCCAACAGGGTGACAGGGTGACAGGGTGACAAGCATCTCCATGTGACTGAGCTCTGTGCAGGTTCCTATAGCAAATATTCAGACTAGCTGGTCAGCACCCCAACTTGAAGAATGGACCAACATAAGGAAAATGGGCAGGGGCTTAAATGAAACACTTTTTAGAGTAGTGTGTAGTAATAGTGCCTGACAGACTCACACTTAAAACATCACAAGGTATTTAAAAAAAGGTAGGCCATGGGTTAACCAGACATTTGTGGAGAACTGAAACCCAATACCTGTAAAGCAAATGTCTACCTAATTCAGATACTGACTATGGGCCTTAAAACGATCATAATCGCTAAAACAAAAACAGCTTTAGTGATGCTAACAAAGCTACCAACACCACCTGTTGTATTATCAATAGGCGGCTAAGAATGTCTGCAAAGCAGGCATTACATATACACACTTTTTTTTAATAAAAAGTTTTTAGTACCAAAGTTGTATACGATATGGAGACAGGAGCAATAATGCAGAAATTGAGTTGTACCAGAGAAGTGACCATTCCCAAAATTCCAATTAATTTAAATGTAGCTTTTCCACTCTTGTATGCTAGGGGAGGTCTCAATAGCACTCTTAAGCAATAAAATTAAATATCTAATCCAGTTCGCAATTTTTTATTTTTATTTTTTTGCTCAAGAAACAGCTAAAATAATCTGCAATATTCGGGGCAACCAAACATTTTGTGTCAGTTGTCAAGTGCATGATGAAGGGTACAATAAACACTCAGTTATCAGTTCTCACAATCTGGATAAGAAAAACCAAACATATCGAGCATAATTTCCATCAACATTTAAAACTCATTCATAATTCTCTCTCGTTTGTCACAGAAAGAGAAGCACCCTAAGTGGATGTCCATGGCATACCAGTTTTAAGGAACCCTAGTTGAGAACCACTGGCCAAATTAAATAAACATTCATTTTTATTTGCCCCCTATGGCGCAGCTGGCATGCTCCATTCATTTTCATATAAGCCGGGCACACCAATATATATGATAAAATCTCTTCTTTATTCAAGACATTTAAAACAAAGTATCAGTCCAAAGTTTCAGTTCCCAATGGAACTTTCTTCAGGAACTTACTCATTACAGACTACCCCTATAGCCTCCATAAAATACCTTTCCTTTGTTGAACTTGGTGCCAAATGTTAGCGTGTTGCGCTACCTAGGTAACCCAAGACGCTAAATCCTGCACCACTTTCATCATCATAAAAACAACGAGAACAACCTTCACCTATTCCATCCCTTAGCACCGATTCTTACTTAGATACAGTGTATCAGACTAAATTGCTCATTCAGTCCCCTTGGTATGCGAGTGCACAAAGTATATATCCAATAATTTTCTCTCTTGGACAATCTCTTTTCTCTGTCTTCCCCCAGTGCAGACTGTTTCACATGTTCAAAGCTGGCATGCTCTCAAATTGCATTTTTGCTTGTGCATCTGAGCCTGTGTTCTGTCCCACCACATAAAAACTATCACTGGAAAAGAATGTAACGCAGGTCTGACAAGTGATTTAATATGTATAACACATTAAGTTTCTAGTTCTTGAAGATAATAGTTAGCCAATAAAGGTATCAACTTGACTATATTTGCCTCTTGTATTTCTGGGGCTAACAATGAACCATCTCACCAATAACAAATGATTCACATTTCAAAGTAAATGTTTAGTACAAGTATGTGCTACCAGAAGGATGAGCAACAGAGCAAAGCAAGCACTGCTCCAATTTCTGGTACTCAAATGGTGCAGCAGCAGAGTATCATAACCACTTAAAAATGCAAGAAAGTAACAAGCAGAGCAAGAGATCAAATACAATCAGAAAGACAGAAACTAGCAACAAGTACGAACAGAACACACAAAATATGGGTAGCAAGCAAGGAAAGTAGTTGCATATTATACAAAAATCCTACAGGATACCAGATTTGTACATAGACAAATAATTACTATAAAGAATTTTTATATTCATGTTAAACATTTTACATAAACATTGGGTTTGCATCTTATAAAAATCCATACTCTGCATGTTTTGGAAATGGAGTACATTTATGAAGGTTTTGAATGTTCTGCATAACACACACCTTAGAAAACAATAACTAGGTATTCAGGAATTTCAATAAAATAAAGCAAAGAATAGAATTTCTACATGACGCAGCAATATGAATGAATACTGTGATTCAAATTTAGGAGTACTGAGATTTCCCCTACATTTTAAGTATAATTTACCAGAATTGTAAAGTGAGGTCTATTTTGTCATATGAAACATCTAGATTTGGGCAGCAGGTACAAGGTAAAAGCAAAAGAATTCAGGGGTGGGGGTGGAGAGGAAATATAGGAAAGGAAATATTGCCATTGTATTAAATTAGGATTTTAACCACTTCAATACACAATATGTCCAATGAGCTTGAGATCTCTCTAGTATAAAGAGGTTCAAAACCATTGGATTATTTTGCATTTTTCTTTCACCCCAGAACACCTCCATTTTCTGCTGAACATACTGCCTGCCTATATTTTATATGACAAAGCAGACAACACTTCTTAGTTCCAATAAGTATATTAAACATATAGGGGCAATAGCAGTACTAAGACACAGGTTACTGTATTCAAGTCGCAGTGTCAAGTAGAAATGTTATTTTTTATTATAGCAATACTTAAGTCCTGATTAACTAGTTACTGTAACTATTGTAAAACAAATTCTGTAATGTAACATACGGGTTGCTTACTATGCAGATTGTTTTATATATATTACAGATTGCTTATTCTTGAATAAGAACCACGAAGAATATGGATTGACTTTATAGAAAACACATGAGATAGTATATAAAATAATATCAATTCCCGCCTGTAAATGGGATATTGGGCTTTGCGGCCTACCTTCTGGGCTCCGCTGTCATGTCTCTCACAGGCCCTGACCCGCCTTTAGGCCTCTTTCACCGGCACCTAGCCATTCCCTGAGAAGCCTGGAGGAGGGAGGGAAGAAAATTAGGAGATACAGAGATGACGAAAATCTCCAAAGACGAGAACGAGGTCGTTCTACCGGCGCTATCAATACGCAATCAGGCGGATTAAATAACACTGCGATCTATACGGCGCCCTCCCAGCAACTGTCCTGTCTCGCTCTAAGCCCGTCCTGCCCTTTCTTCCCCCCGGATCACAAGTCCATTACTCGGCGGAGAACCAGAAACAAAGCAGTTACCGCCATCTTGTCGGGGGGAGGGAACGGGGAGACGCATTGAATTGGCGCTTCCTTCCCCCACCCTCCCTGTTGCACTTCCATTGGACAGGCGCTGACCAGGACGATTTTTTTTCATTGGCCAGTAAAGTAGAAAAAGGGAGCTGTTGCCGACTGTGATGACGTAGGAAACAAATAGAATTGTAATTGGACAGATAGAAGCCACATCTCCCTTTGTTACACCGAACAGGGCACCCTGCTTCTTATTTCCATACCCCCAGGTTATTTGATGTGAGGCTGCTCTGGGTAACATCAGTGGCTTTTTGTGTAATACAGTCTAATTAAATAAACGTAATACAACATCCTGCCTTTAGAATAAGGGTCAACAAAGAGCCCGGGGGTTCTCAGTACGCACTCTGAATAGATTGTGCCAGCTATGTAAAACCAGTAGAGACTTCAATTTAGATGGCAGGGGAATGGATGTAAGTGATCATTACTTGTGGTTGGATGATGTAAATGGGCCAATGTTAATGTGGATTGCAGCCCACTTTGGGTAACACCATATAGACCACTGGGTCTTAAAGGGATAGTAATACTTAATTTTAACTTTATTTTATTTTGTAGGCATTAAAAAAACATGAAGAATGATATAAGTCTTATCTCTGAAACCTTTATGGTTTAAGAGATATTCACAAACAAAGTATCCCCCCCCCCTGTTCAACCATATCAGAAGGGAGATGCCCAGGTAGACTGCAGAGAGGGACAATCTTCAATTAAGATAATGGAAAAAGCTGATAAACTTGTCAAGGGGGGAAGGGCTTTCATTGTTTTCATACAAAGAAAATTGTCCCCTTCTGTTATCTGTACTGTCATACAACCAGACTCACATCTGAGAAGAGATGGCTTACACTAGGTAAAAGGGGCGGGGAGGGGAACTTTGCTTGTGAATATCTCATAAACCATAAAGGTTTGAGAGATAAGACTTATATCATTCTTCATGTTTTTTTAATGCCTACAAAATAAAATAAAGTTAAAACGAAGTGTTACTATCCCTTTAACATGTAGCATCCAGGCTCACCAACAGCCCAGGACTTGATGATTACTATCAGACACGTGCATTCGTTTTGTAACAAATTTGAAATTCACAGAAAATAACGTTTCTGAAGATTTGTACTAAAATAAGATACTAATCAAAAATTACCTGAAGTAACAAAATAACGAGTGACAATTTCCATGTTTCCAATGACATTGATTAATTCATGCCCTAAATAAATCAATGTCAGACTCTGACCAAGATATTTTTTTACATTAGCCTGTAAAGTAATAAAAAGGGGGGGGGGGGGGGGCTTTTGCCAAGCATGATGATGTAAGCAACTAACTTAGATTGTAAGCTCTACCAGGCAGGGACGTCATCCTAATATGGTCACCTGGTATTCCCCTTATGAGAGTCTATATAACCACTTAATTACTGCACTTATTGTAGTCCCTCTATACAAAATGTAAACTGGAAAGTTCTTCTAAGTACACCTTTTGGCTCTTTATAAATAAAACCATTCATACATGCCAATAGAATTGTAATTAGACAGACAGAAGCATGTTCCTTATTTCCTTACCTTCAGGTTAGTTGATGTGAGAGTGCTCTGGGTAACATCAGTGTCTTTTAATGCAATACAGTCTAATTACATAAACATAGAATTTGACGGCAGATAAGAAGCATTCTGCCCATGTAGTCTGCCCATTTTCCTACTATAAAAACCTCAAACCTTATTTGGTCCTTGGTCTTGTTTTATGTTCAGGACAGCCCTATGCCTATGCTTACATTCCGTCACTGTATTAACTTCTACCACTTCTGCGGATAGCCTGTTCCACTTATCTACTACCCTCACACTGAAGTAAAACTTTATTACATTACAGCTAAACCTCTGTCCCCATAGTTTTAGACTATGGCCTCTTTTCCTAACATTTTTACTCCTTTGAAATGTACTTCTCTCCTGCACTTTGTTGAATCCTTTCATGTATTTAAATGTTTCTGTCATATCCCCCCTTTCTCTTCTCTCCTCCAAGCTATATATGTATAGATCCTTTAGTCTATCCTTATAATTATTTTCCTGTAAAACATTCACCAGTTTAGTAACCCTTCTCTGAATTCTCTCTAGAGTATTTATATCCTTCAGGATATGGGATCTGTATCTGTGGCAGGTATCTGTAGAGTGGCAGGACCGCTCCTCTTTTTCCTTTGGATTTTTAGGTCCCAAGTGCTTTATTGTACTTTTGTCAAAATTAAACTGCAGCTGCCATACTCTTGTCTATTCTTCTAATTTACCTAAATAATTTGGCTTATTCCCACAGGAATGTCTACCCTATTGCAGATCTTTGTATCATCTGCAAAAAGTCTTACCTTACCTTGAAGACACTTTGCAATATCACTAAAAAATATATTAAAAAGAATGGGCCCCAGTACAGATCCCTGAAGTACCCCAATAACAACAGGCCCTTTGTCTGAATATTCTCCACTGACTATCACCCTCTGTCTCCTGTCACTCAGCTATTGCCTTATCCATTTAACTATTTTTACATTCAGACCCAAGCACTGCAATTTATTAATGAGTCTTCTATGAGGGATAGTGGCAAATGCTTTACTGAAATCTAGAATAAGCTATATGTACTGCCCCTCCCCCAGTCTATTATTTTAGTGAGAGAGAAGAAGTCAGAGATGCTCAGCTAGGCTCATGAGTTTGCAAGGGTATGCAAAGAGCTAACTAGGACTATGTCCTGCACCCAAGTTGTAACCTCTTTCAGCTCACAAGTGCCATACACAGAGATGAAATATTCTGAAACATATCATACAGGTCCTGCAAAAATGACAGTCCAGAAAATTCTTCTTCAAACAAGGAAAACAGCTAACCCCAGCCATACGTTTTGACCTTGTTGGGCCTCGTCGGTGAGGTGCAGCTGATCCCTCTAGGCACTTGTGAGAAGTGGACCCCTTGCTCACAACTGCCTAGAGGGATCAGCTGCACCTCACTGACGCGGCTCAACAAGGCCGAAACGTACGTCTGGGGTTAGCTGTTTCCCTTGTTCAGAGAATAATTGTCTGGCATTTTGTAGCTGGACTGTCATTCTGGCAGGACCTGTATGATATGCTTCATAATATTTCTTCTTTGTGTATGGCACTTGTGAGCTAAAAGAGATAGCACCCAGGGCCCAGAACACATTCCTAGTGAGCTCTTTGCAAACCCTTGCAAGCTTATGATCCTAGTTGAGCATCTCTGACTTCTTCTATCTATATGCAAATTGCTCTTAGAGTTAGTCACCCTAAGCGTAATGGGGGAATCGTGGACCCCTTGCTCACAAGTGGCTAGAAGGATCAGCTGCACCTCTCTAATGAGAACCAACAAGGCTGAAATGTACATCTGGGATTAGATGTTTAACTTGTTCAGAGAATAATTTTCTGGTATTTTATGGCTGGACTTTTGTTTTTGCAGGACCTGTATGATATGCTTCAGAATATTTCTTCTTTGAGTATGGCACTTTTGAGCTAAAAGAGATTAAATCCTGGGTGCAGAACATAGTCCTAGTGAGCCCTTTGCATACCCTTGCAAGTTCATGAGCCTAGTTGTGCATCTCTGACTTCTATATGCTAATTGCTGTTAGGGTTAGTGACCCTAAGGGTAATGGGAAATCCAGATGTGAACCCCTTGCTCACAAGTGCCTAGAGGAATCAACTGCACATCACAAATGAGGCCCAGCAAAGCCGAAACGTACGTCTGAGGGTTTTCTCTTGTTCAGAGAAGAATTGTCTGGTATTTCATGGCTGAACTGTCATTTTGGCAGGACCTGCATGATATGCTTCAGAATATTTCTTCTTTGTGTATAGCACTTGTGAGCTAAAAGCGATTGCACCCTGGGTGCAGGACACAATCCTAGTGAGCTCTTTGCATACCCTTGGAAGCTTACTGGCCCAGTTGAGCATCTCTGACTTCATATAGCTAATATTTTAGTTACCCAGACAAAAATCTATGAACTTAATCATTGTTCATCAATATATTAGTGTGACAGACTTTTGTAGCTCATATACCATACTGCTGTATTTGTCTGTCTATTGGTATAATGCTGCTGATGGTACTGCAATGCCAACTCTCGCCTCCTCTACCACCTCCTGAAGTCCATGTTGTATTTTTAACAAAGTCATAGATGCTGCTTCTGGTGGTATTTCAATGCCATCTCCTCCATAACCTCCTGAAGGTGCTTGTAAAACCTAGTCATTGGTGATGCTGCTGCTTCCATACTGAGATCACTGCATGTTTGTTGCGGGGGGGGGGGGGTATGTTGTTGGACAGCTAACACCAGTACTTCCTTGGTAAATAGACTTTTGTAGGCCATGCATATCATGACTGTAAAACAGTGTAACAGCTTACCTTTCTTCCAGTGACACTCAGTGTCATTCCACGCATCATCTGCAGGGGCGAGGCTTTCAGAGTGAAGCAGGCCTCTGTTTTATGCCATGCTTCCTGTAGTCTCCTCCTACCTACTTCCTTCCTCTGAGCCTGCTCCTCCTACCTACTTCTGAAGAGGTGTTTAAAGGGCAGCCTGAGTCTGACTCAGTTGCCCTTGTGTTGTTGTTCAAAGCAGTTCTATTACCTTGCTCTCTGTGTATGACCTGGCTTGTCTTCCATCCAATCTGGTGCTGACCTGTGGCTCTGTCTGACTATTCCTTTGTCTTATCCTTATAGTGGACACCCAATCTGTCTGACTGCCTGAACTGTGTATGACCTGGCTTGTCTGCCTACCCTCTCTGGTGCTGACCTGTGGCTCTGTCTGACTATTCTTTTGATTTTCCCCTATACCTGGCAGACACCCTATCTGGTGCGGGCCTGGGCCTCTGGCAGACTAGCTTTGATACTGACTGCAGGCGTGAGTCAAGTATCTCTTCCTTATACTGACTGCAGTTGTGAGTTAGCCATATGCTCCATTCTGACTGCAGACGTGAGTCAGATTTTCTCGCTACCTCGGATCAAGACTTCGAGTTCCGGTTCCTGTTCCAGCTCCTGGTTCCTGCAGAGACTACCAGTGGCTTCGGCCTAGTCTCTAGTAGAGTGGTCCTCTGCGGCAGTTTACTATTTCTGGTAGTAGCACTGGCTGGTGTCATGGTTTTATTGAACACTCAGACAATTTGGTAGGATAAAATAGAAAAGCTTTATTAGGCAATATAAAGCGCAACAAGGCCCTTCACGGGTCCAAACTCTACAAGCAGCAGTAAGATAGTTTGACACAGGTCAGGGCATACAGACAGCAATACAAATAATGCGGCTCTACCAGCCTTACCGGGTAAGGCAGCCGGGTGACTGGTGCAACAGGAAACAGAGGAGGCTCTACCGGCCTTACCAAATACCGGGTAAGGCAGCCTGGAGACTGGTGCAACAAGGAACAGAGGAGGCTCTACCGGCCTTACCGAATACCAGGTAAGGCAGCCTAGTGACTGGTGCAACAGGAAACAGAGGAGGCTCTACCGGCCTTACCGAATACCGGGTAAGGCAGCCTGGAGACTGATGCAAAAAGGAACAGAGGAGGCTCTACCAGCCTTACCGAATACCGGGTAAGGCAGCCTAGTGACTGGTGCAACAAGGAACAGAGGAGGCTCTATCGGCCTTACCGAATACCGGGTAAGGCAGCCTAGTATCTGGTGCAGCAGAAAGAGTACTGACAGGTAGTAACACTGTAGACCGGTGCGCTCAGGAAGTAGTACTGACAAAGGCCCCACTGAATCACAGGCTGAGCGTAGTGTAATGAGCTGACAATAGAAACCGCTAGTGACCGGAGAGCACAGACTGGGTATACGCAACGGAGGCCACAGAGAATCACAGGCTGAGCGTAGTGTAATGAGCTGACAACGGTAAGCGCTAGTGACCAGATAGCACAGACTGGGTTACGTAAAGCAGGCCACAGAGAATCACAGGGTGAGCGTAGTGTAATGAGCTGACAACGGTAACCGCTAGTGACTGGAGAGCACAGACTGGGTGTACGTAACGGAGGCCACAGAGAATCACAGGCTGAGCATAGTGTAATGAGCTGACAACGATAACCGCTAGTGACCGGATAGCACAGACTGGTATCATGTAACGGAGGCCACAGATACACAGGCAGAGAGTAGTGCAACCGGAGGCAACCAATATGAGAGGACTGACAACTTTAGCAAGAGCAGCACAAAGTGCGATAGTCAGCCAAAGCCTGGATCAGTATCAGAGAGCGGTAGTCAGCCAAAGCCAGGATCGGTACACAGAGAGCGGTAGTCTGCCAAAGCCTGGATCGGTACACAGAGAGCGGAACAGGAACAAGGTCAGACTAAAACCGGATCAACATGGAACAGGAGCACAGAATAACATAAGGTCAGGAATACCACGAAAGGGCACCGGCCTAGTGACAGGAGGGCGTATATAAAGGCTAGCCCTGGGAGGGGCTAGCCAGCTAGCACCAATAAGAGACAGCCAAAAACAAACCCAGAAGTAGGAATGTTGCACAGAGAATCACGGGCACCGTGATAACTGGCTGTGACCCTCTGCTTGTATCTGCTATTTTCCTTTGTTTGCTACCTTATTGTTGTATAATAAATTGCATTTAACTATACCGTACTGACTCCTGATAATTTCTGGGGAACTGTGACACACAGTCACAGATGCTGCTGGTACTGCAATGCCAACTCTCATCTCCTCTTTCACCTCCTGTAGGCCATAGTGCTATATGAGTCTGTACAGATTGGCCTAATGTTGTTGCTGGTGGTTGTAGTGCAATGGCAACTTTCACTTCCTCTTTCACCTCTTGAAGTCCATACCATGACTGTAACACAGTAACAGATTTCTGTTGTTAGACAGGAACCTACAGTTTGTTCTCAGTAAACAGGATTGGTCTAATGCTGCTTTTGGTGGTACTGCAACGCCAACTCTCTCCTCTTCTATCACCCCCATAAGCCCATACCATGCTTGTATCACAATCATAGATGCTGCTGGTGGTGGTACTGCAATGCAAACTCTTGTCTCCTGTATCACCTCCTAAAGCCCAGTGTTGTGCTTGTAACATAATCAGATATGCTGCTGCTTCCTCTTACTCTTAGATCAGTGCATGTTATTTTGGGGTTATTTCTGTTTTTCGACACATCCACTGGTATTTCCTCAGTCAACAGTCCATATACCATGCTGCTGCTGCTGCTGTATATATGCCACAGCCTGCCTGTCTCACCTTTGAGCAGCCTCTTCACTGGCTATGTGTAGCCTTTGAACCCCATCAGTTACCTCACTTTGCGCCTGAACTCCAAGCCAACCTGTTGCTAGTGCTGTTTGGCTATTATCCTGATCTCGCTTGTGTTTGACGCTAGCTATGATTCTACTAACCCTGTGTTTGGGAACTGATTTGGCTCCCCAACTTAACCCACTATTCTATTATTGACCCTGGCTAATGATCTTCTGGCCCTGCACTTTGTATCGAATTCAGAAACTCAACTTACTTGTTATACCAGTATTGACACTAGCTTTCACCTGACCTTGTTTTCTGCTATCTGAGTTTGTGCTTGCTCTTGGCTACCAGACCCAGCTTCACTTTGCCATTGCTTCTCAGATTATCCCCACATCACTGGTTCTTTTTGAACTCCTAAAGTGTATCACATCTGCTGCTCTCCATCTTTCTGTCGCCTTGGGGCCACCCAGGGGAGCTCTACTCCAATTACTGCTTTTCTGAACCCCTAGATCACTGCTCTAACAGATATTCTGTATTTCCAATCCAACACCTGAACCCTTCACCATCTAGTGGCTGCCCAATGTTACTACATCCCATCTCTTCTGCTGATGTTCTGCTTACTAATAACCTCTATCCCCTCAGTCTTTCGGAATCAGCTAGTTATCTCTGACTCTGGTTTTAGTTCAGATCCTCTGTAACCTTACTGTGTCGTCTGCGTAGATCACCCTATACCTCTGCTCTGTTTACACAGCCACTCTATGTGCTCATCCTGGTCTGCTACCCGGCTCAACCGGGGGGGGAATCTGACTTGCTGTGGCCAGCAACTTCATTCTGCTTTCAGCCACAGAAAGAGTACACCTGGGGGCTGCACCTCTCCCAAACTACACCCTCTAGCATCTTGCAGAGCAGTCATATCCTGCATGTTAACAGGAAGATCAGACCATACAACATGGATTTCACAGACCTATCCCGCTTGATTAACCATCTGGGACATCAGGAGCAAGTCATCTCTTCTCATACAATGCATCTGGTGACCCTGGATAGAAAATTGGGCGCAGTCCTAGACCTACTTTGTTCCTCTTCACTGTCTCCATCTCAGCTTACGTCTGATCCAACCTCTTTTATTATCTATCCTGGGTCTTCAGCCTCCACTTCTTCTATGCTTTAAAAGCCTCCAAAGATTCCTCTAGTTGAGAAGTACTCCGGTAATCTTTCTGATTGTAGTGGATTCCTTAACCAGTGCCTCTTACACTTCCACACTTCCTTCCTTCTACTTATACTCCGCCATGGTGGCATTCATTATCTCCCTGTTAAAGGGTGACACTTTGGCCATTCCCTTAGAATAGAAGAATTGTCCACTCCTGGAGGATTCAGACACCTTCTAGTCAGCCTTCCATGCTGTTTTTGATGTACAGAAGCAGCACTTCCATAGAAGCCTCTCTCTTAGTACTACACCAAGGCAATCACTTCCTGTGTGAATACGCCATAGAATTCAGGACTTTGGCTCACAAAGCTAACTGGAATTCTGGGGCTCTGAAAGCTGCCTTCTGCCAAGGCCTCAAAGAATGTTTAAAGATGCCCTGACATACAAGGAAGTTCCTGACTAATTAGAAGCCTTTATCTTCCTCTGCCTAGATCTCAATCAGAGAATGCAGGAGAGGCAGATCAAAAGGGAGAGCCAGATGGATGTACTCTGCAATCCAGCTTTTATCCTCCGCAACTCCATCAACATCTATGTAACCTATGAAAGAACACTGTTCCCAAACTTTCTGGTCTGAAAAGAAAAGGAGATCTCTGGGTCTATGCATTTATTGTGGGCAAAAGGGTCACTTGTTTCATAGTTGTCCAGATCAGCCAGGAAATGACCTAGGGAACTCTGGAGGCCAGTCTTTAAGCTAACCATCTACACCTCCATCCACACTTAAACATCTCAATTTGCCTGTTCAACATCTCCTGGGAGGGAGGATCGGTCTCCAATAAAGCCTTCATAGATGCAGGAGCTACAGACCTCTTTGTGAATCATGTCTAGTATGTATGCTAAACGTGTGCCTCTTTCTGCTACCACTGTGGATGGTAAACCCTTGGGTGATAGTATTATCATTATTAGTATTAGATGGAGGCAATTCTAGTTACTACTGGCCCGTTGCTCTCCACAAGGTACATATTTGATGCTATCCTGTCTCCTGCTCCAGTCATATTGGGGTTATCCTGGCTATGAGCTTATAATGCAGTCTTTGACTGGAGAATGGGTCAGACCTGTCATACTAATTGTCATAACGTCTCTACCAGTTGGGGTAATCATTAATGAAGCTGTTTCTGAGAATGTTCCTCTGGAATATTGACATTACTCTGATGTGTTCTCTAAAATGGAGGCAAATTCTCTCCTGCCACATAGATCATATGGCTGTTTTATACACCCCTCCACTTCTGCTGGTGCATAATTCTTTTCAGTCTCCCAAAAAGATTAATCACTTTGCCCATGCATTACTGGGGATTGAACAAGATTACAATTAAGAATAGTTATCCCTTGCCATTCATTTCTGAATTACTTCATCATCTTAAAGAGGCCACCATCTTTAACAAGTTGGATCTTAAAGGCTCCTACAATTTGGTACGAATAAGAGAGGGGGACGTATGGAAGAAAGCCTTTAATTCACATTGTGTTCATTATGAATACTTAGTCTTGCCATTTAGATTGTGCAGCACTCCTGCAGTCTTTCAGGCATTTATGAATGACATTTTTCTGGACATGTTCCTGTCAAGTGACCTTGTTTATCTTGATGATATCTTGATCTACACTAATACCCTTGAATTAGTTTGAAGCCACTTCCAAACTGTTCTCCTATGCCTGAGGGATCAGGGTATCCATGCCAAAGCAGAAAAGTGTGTCTTCGAAAAGGAGAGATTACTCTTTCTTGGTTATATCTTCTCCCATAGAGGGCTTGAAATGGATCCTACCAAGTTAAGTCATTTTGATTGGCCATTGCCCATCAGTCTTCCTGCGATCCAGAGATTCCTTAGCTTTGCAAATTATAATAGAATGTTAATTTGTAATTTTCTGAGATTGTCACACCAGTAATGGCTCTAACTAAGAAGGGAGCCTATCCTAAACTTTGGTCTGTTGAGGCACTGATGATATTCTAGAGACTTGAGAAAGCTTTCACTTCTGCACCCGTTCTTCTGTATCCAGACACAACCCTACCATTTACTGTGGGAGTTGACACCTCAGAGACTGGAGCAGGAGCTGTTCTATCTCAAATAGATCCCAGGTCTAACAGGCTTCATAATCATGCATACTTTTCTAAACAGTTTTCCAATCCAGAGTGGAATTAATATGAGGGCAACTGTGCTCTCCTAGCAATTAAACTAGCCCTTGAAGAATGTCATCATCTGCTGGAGGGGATATATTCACTGGTCTTTATTCTGACCAACCACAAAAACATGCAGTTCTTGGAATCTTCCCAGTGGTTGAACCCACGACAAACCCAACGGACTTCCTTTTTCACACATTTTAAAGGGATAGTAACACTTCATTTTTACTGTCCCCCATGTTGTAGCCCTTAAAAATCTGAATTAAACAAGACCAGCTCCATCTCTCAAACCTTTATGGTTTGAGAGATATCCGCATTCAACACTATAGCTGACAGCAGGGGAATCCGGTCCCGGGACCGGTGGTGGCTCTGCAGCAGTGACGAGATTGAGTTATAGAAGCAGAAATCCTTCACTGAAATGGTCTTCTACATGTGCTTGCAAACCAAGCACACGTAGAAGACCATTTCAGTGAAGGATTTCTGTTTCTATAACGCGATCTCAGCACTGCTGCAGAGCCGCCGCTTGCTCACGGACCAGATTCCCCTGCTGTCAGATATTACTATCTATTTAAATATGTGATCTCCTATGTGTCTGGAACTAAAAATGTTAAGGTGGATGCTTTATCCAAACAGTTCCCCACCACCATTCCCTTGACCACATTATTGCTGCGCTCTCTTTGGCTACTTTTTAGAAGATTCAGCAAGCTCAGGGTATGCTCACTGCTGATTCTGCTAAACCTGATCACCTGCTGTTTATTTCACCCCACTATTATCTAGAGGTTTTTCGCTAGGCTCATGCTTCTCCTAATTATGGGCATCTGTGGGGTCCACAGAACTCAAGTTGATGGAGAGACGTTTCTATTGATACACAAACAACATATTATGGACTTCTTAGTGGGCCTGGGAATCTTGTTCTCAGAATAAACCTTTGGGTTTCTCAATCCTTTGCCCATTCCTCAGCCTTCCTGGATGTATCTGGGGATGGACTTCATTATTTACTTGCCTCCTTCCAGCAACTTCACGACTACTCAGGTTATGATGACCATTCAGACTCATTTTACTCCTTTATGGTCCTTGCCTACAGCTCATCAGTTAGCCTCAATCTTTCTCCAGAATATCATAGATAGCCTTCCCAGGAGTCCAGGCCTCGGTTTTTTGGTCTATTTCGGGTTCAGAGGTGGTTGTCTCCTGTAACTTATTCATTGGCATTGCCATGTTCTATGAGAATTCCTTGGGTGTTCTACTGCCCTCCAGTGATTACGAATAAACTCTGTCACTGCACTCTTTTGGAACTAGCTAGGAATCTCTGACTCTATACTTTGGTACCAATTCAGATCCACCAGACCTACTGAATTTTGAACCTTACTGAGCCTGATGCTCAGCTGTCTGCATAGAACCTCCTATATTTCTGCTCTGTCCTGCAGAGCCACCCAGTGCACTCTTCCTGGTCCTCTACCTTGTTCGGCCAGGAGTGGATATATGGCTTTCGGCCAGAAACTTTATTCTGGTTTTGACCGCAGGAAGAGTTACATGCGCTAGCTATAATACCTAGCATCTAGCAGTTATATCTTTCCCATTACAAAGGGTCTGTCTAGATTAGTCAGATGCTGCTGTTGGTGGTGGTTGTTGTACTGCAATGCCAACTCTGGTCTCCTCCACCACCCTCTAAAGCTTAATATTTTGCTTCTAAAACAGTAAAATATGCTAATGCTTCATTCTTTATTCTCAGACATCACAGTGTATGTTATTTGTGGGAGAATGATTGTTGTGGGACACAGCCATCTTTAAATTGCCAGGAAATAGACTTTTCTAACCCATATACCATGCTGCTGCTGTATGTGTCTGTCCAGATTGGTCTAACGCTGGTGCTTGTACTGTAAACACTTGTCACATCCATCACCTCCTAAAGCCCAATATTGTGCTTCTAACAGTCAAATATGCTGAAGATTCCTTCCTTCCGTGTGAAGCTCAGTTGATTTTTTTTTTTCTTTAGCAAGGTTTTCTGTTAAACACAGCCACCTGTCCTTCCTCAGTCAGTAGACTTTTCTAGACCATATAACATGCTTCCGCTGTTTGTCTCTGTTCAGACTGGTCTAATGCTGATGCTGCAATGCAAACTAGTCTGTTCCATCCCCAATATTGTGCTTCCGACAGTCAAAAATGTTGCTGTTTCCGGTCATTAGCGGGATGAGATTGGCCGGCGGGAGTTTTAAAAGGTTGGTGGTTGTGTATGTCAGCGTCTTTGATCATGAGTAAGTGCATCAAGCTCCGAAACGCATTTATCAATACCTTTGTCTCATACTCCTCTGATTCGTGCCTGATATACAAGTCTCTCCACTTGTTTGTTTCACAGACGTTCAACCAGACAGGACTCAACTACACAAGGTATTTTATTCTTGTTGTTCAAATTATAATAAAGTGTTTTGATGATTTTTAATCATGGATGCTTTTGTTTTATTTCATTGCATGTCCTTAGGAGATCATAGAGATGCTCCTGCACTCCACATATGGTGGGTCCTTCAGCTTTAAAAACACCACATGAACTAGTTTACCAGGATACCGGCGTTATACTGTTGCCACTTGATTTATACAATTACACTTCAATGGTCATACAAAGAGTGGGAAGAGCTGCTGAGATAGATGAGATCTACAACTGGCAGACACCGTTTCCAAACCATGGAGTTTAGAAGAGAGTGCATTAGTTCCCACTCCTCTGGGTCCAGGTATTGACAACGGAGAGTCTGCAACCACACTGTCTATCCCTGGAATGTGAATGGCCAATATGCTGGAATATGAGCTGCTGTGTAAGAAAGAAATGAGGTGAACCTTGAGCCATGCTTCTGGCCCCCTCCTTGGCAGCTGACATAAGCCTCCACTTACCCATTCTCAGAATGAACCCTAACCAGGAGACCACGAAGAAACTTAAACCAGTGCTGAAGAGCCACATGAACTGCCTTAATTTCTACCACATTCTTCAACAGTTGGCTCTCATGACTGGACCAGAGGTCCTGTACGACCTGAAAACTGAAGAAACCCCAACCCAAAAGACAAGTGTCCTGTCAATGTGAACTAGTTCACTGGTCCATAAACAGGCCATCAAATGTCAGCTGGGTTTCCTGAAGAAATAAGCAGATATATCTTTGTCTGGGACAAGATGGACATCAAGTGGTAGAGAGGACAGTGTCTGGACCGATTTCCTAGAAAGTCCAGTTGGAAGGGTTGTATCTCAAACTAGGTGTACAGAACTGCCTCTAAAGCTGAATCCAGTAAACCCCAAAACTTTCATGAAGTTCCATACAGATGCCAAGGGGCAAGCCAAAATCCAAGACATGCCAAGAACCATCTGGACCTTGTGCCTTGTCAAAAAGGCCTATCCTGTACTATGTTGAATGTCATGCCTATAACGATGAGAGGTTGGGATGAGCCAAATAACTTCCTGGAGTGGATCACCCAGAAGTGTTATGCCAGCATGGACACACAAATTTGAAGATGGAGCCTTTAGTAGAATATCATCCAGACAAGGAGTTAGGGATATCCCTTGCATCTGAATATGACCAGAAAACACTGCAATCATTTTTGAAATCCTGCTGCGTGGAGGGCCAGACCAATAGGAAGCTTTGTAAATTGGAAATGGTGATCCTGAAAGGAAAAGTGGAGGAATTACAGATGTTGAACGCGAATCTGAACAAAAGAAAAGCCAAAACTCCCCTGGACACAAAGAGGAAAGGGTTGAAAACAAAGACTCCATTTGAAGCTGTGTGTGAACAAAATGTTTGAGATCATTTAGGTCTAGAACCAAATGACTATCACAGTCTTTCTTGGGGACAATAAGAATTTGGAGTAGAAATCCAGAAACCTTTCCTAACGGAGGACCAGAATGAACACATGCATGTTTATCAAGGCTTGAATCACTTCCTGGAAATGTTCTCCAGTTCTCACTGGGATCTTGAGGAACCCTCGACATAAAGAAGTGACGAAAGGAGGGTCCTTAAAGCCTATGTGATAACACTCTGAAATAACAGACCTCACTATTAAAAAAGGATGACATTTGCTTACCGATATTTCCTTTTCTTCCGTGTATCTCCATGGCACCAGCAAAATATGGCTTTATCTCCCTCCTCTAGCTGGTGGGACTGGTTAATTTTCTATCTAAGGTGGCTCCAGCCCTTCCTCCTCAGTTTCTTTTCTAGCCGAGCTGTAATATATGATGAAATATAGGTTAAGGGTGGGTGGGCTGTGAATATTGGTAAGCAAATTTCATCCTTTCTTCTGTGTACTGCACGGCACCAGTAAAATATGGGACGATTCCAAGCAATAACAGGGTGGGTAATACCATATACTCCCCTATAACTAGAGTGATAAAATAATAGTAATACTAAGGAGCATTATTACACCCAAAAGTGAGATAAGCAATGGAAAAGATACTTCCTACCGGGATATGAAGGGATGACTGCCTCTAGGAGTTTCCTTTCAAATTTAGCTTCTGCAGATGCAGTAACATCTAATCTGTAGTGTCTTATAAAAGTAGAAGCGGACAACCAAGTTTCTGCCCTGCCTCTGTCTTCAGTTGAAGCATTAGCCTTGTATGCCCAAAATCTGGACATTGCCCTAGTAGAGTGTGCCTTGATCTTAATAGGAGGTTCCTGTTTAGCCTCTATGTATGAAGTTCTTATACATTGTATGATCCAGTGGGCAATAGAGGCCTTGGATGCAGCTGAACTTTTGTATTTACCCTGGAAGTGAATGAATATTGAATCAGATTTTCTGAATTCCTTGGTTCTCTGATGGTATGTAAAGACACATTTGACTAAATCTAAAGAATGTAGTAGCTCCTCTTTGGCACAGAAGAATGAGAGGTTAATCTCCTGGTTTAAATGGAATTCGATATAAATGTGCCTCTAAAGTTAGGTTTCATTAGTAATACAATTTTGTCTTGGTGAATAGATAAATATGGTGCCTGGAACGAGAGGGCCTATAGCTCATTGACTTTTTGCAGATGCCATGGCTGTTAGAAACACTGTTTTCCATGTTCGATGGTGAATCTGCATTTGGTTTAAGGGTTCAAATAAGGTGGAGTCTGCTAGTTGATTCAGCACCAGGTTAAGGTCCCATGAGGGGATAACATCTCTTATTCTAGGATGAGCCTTTTCAATGGCTCTGACAAAAAGTTTAATTAACATGTCTTCTGCTAATTGCTGTACCAAGATTGCCAAGAGGGCTGAGATTTGAACCTTGATAAAGGCTAGCTTCAATCCTAAATAAAGCCTTTTTTGCAGGAAGTCCAAGATGATTTCTTTAGAAATATTGTTTTCTGTAATCTGGTTTCGATTACACCAATTAGTGAATGTTTTCCATACTCTATTATATACCTTGGAAGTGGATGATTTCCTGCCTGTCAGCCTTGTTTTGATTACAGCATCAGAAATTCCTTTATCCTTTAGATACTTCCGCTCAGCCTCCAGGCTGTTAGATGAAAAAACCCCGGACTGGGGTGATTCAATGGGCCCTGTAATAACAGATCCTGTCTTACCGGAAGAATCCATGGGGGATCTGTTGACATTCTTACTAGTTCCGAGAACCAACTTCTTATAGCCCCAAAATGGCCAAGAAGAATCAGTTCAATTTCTCCAGTCTGACCTTCCTCAGTACTTCCCTTATTAGTGGAATGGGAGGAAAAATGTATCCCAGAGAGAAATTCCAAGAATGCTGTAGCGCATCCTACCTCTGGGCTGTGCCACCTTGAGAAGAATTTCCTGCATTTGGTGTTGTCTGAGGTTGCTCTCAAGTCAATCTCCGGAAGACCCCAGAGAGAAATTATCTGCGGATAAACATCCTGATTCAAGCACCACTCCCGTGGGTCTATCTGGGTTCTGCTCCGAAAGTCTGCTTTGGTGTTCTGGACTTCTGATATATGAGACGCGGTTATGGTCAGGAAGTTTTCTTCTGCCCAACTCAGAATGGAGGTAATTTCCTTGTTTAGGGAACTGCTCCCTGTGCCCCTGGGTTTCTTATGTACATAACTGCTGTGCTGTTGTCAAATCAAATGTGAACTGCTTTTCCCTTGCAAATCTGACTGGAATGGTCTCAGGGTGTGTGCCACTGCTCTTATTTGCAGCAGAGTTATATGCAGTTTTTGCTCAGTTCTAGACCATTTTCCTTGTGCTCTGATTCCCAGACTCTTCCGCATCCTGATAGGCTGGCATCTGTTGTAATTACCACCCATTGAGGATCCTGTAAGGATTTCCCTTTTATTACGTTTTTCTTTTGTCTCCACCATGACAACGGAGTCCAGATGTTCTCTGGAATGGTTATTTTCTGGTCTGGGTTAGTGTAATCCTTGTTCCACAGCTTCAAGAACAGATTATGTAATGGTCTCATGTGAAACCTTGCCCAGGGAACCACCTGGATAGCCGATGCCATATTTCCTAGACACTTCATGATTGTCTGAGCTGTCTGGATTTTCTTGACCTAGAGTCTGGCAACTGCCCTCTGTATGTTTTCTCTTCTTTGTATTGAAATAACTCTCTCTGCTTTCTTGGGGTCTATGGACATTTCGAGAAAGGACATTTTTTGAGCTGGAAGTAGCAGACTTATTCTTTGGTTGATAACCCAGCCTAGATGTCAGATGCTGTACTACTCTTGCTGTTTGTACTCTTGGTTGATGGTGGAGCTAGAAGCAGAATGTCATCTAGATATGGAATGATGCTTATTCCCTCAGGTCTTCTATTGCTGCTGCAAGAAGTTTCGCAGAGACTCTTGGTGCAGTGGCTAGATCAAATGGTAGGACTTTGAACTGATAGTGATGGTCCCTTATTGCAAATCGCAGAAATTTAAGGTGGCTCATTCTGACTGGGACATGATAATATGCATTTTGTAATCTTTGTTAGAAAACGGTTTGGGAATAAGGTTCTGATCACGGAAGTGACTGTTTCCATCCTAAAAGGTTTTTGGACTAGAAATCTGTTTATCCATTTTAGGTCTGTAGTCCCCTGCTGGCTTCAGAACCGCAAATAGGATGGAGTATATCCCCTAATGTTCCTGAGTTACGGGGATTGGTTCTATGACCTGTTTTTCTAACATTTGGTTTAGTTCTTTGGAGAACATTTTTGCCTTCTTGTTTGTAGGGAATCCTAATTTCTGAAATTTGTTGATGTGTGGGGTCATTTGAAATTAGAACGGGTATCCTGTCTCCAGTATTTGTTTAGCGCATCTGTCTGAGGTTTTCCAGGCATCTTTGAACAGTTGCAGGTGACCCTCTAACTGTATTGGAGTCAGGATCCGCTGTATTTCAGAGCTCTCTCTCTCTAAGTGAGCCTTTCTGGGATATTCCTTTCTGAGTCCCTCTTTTGCTTGATGTGAAGAAGACTGTCTTCTCTGTTTCTGTTGTCTTGATTGAAAATGTCTGGAGTCACGAAAAGGTTAATTTCTTGGTTTGCAGCCAGAAGATCTTGATGGAGAAGATCTTGTCCTCCTATCTTGTGGTAGGAAAGAACTTTTTCCTCAGATCATTTTCTTAACTAGTTCTTCTAGCTGTTCTCCAAATAATCTCTTTCTCCAGTAAAGGGAAGGGACATAAGCTTGCTTTTCAATGAACCATCTGCTCCCCAGGGTCTTAAAGGGATAGTAATAATTCATTTTATCTTTATTTTATTTTGTAGGCATTAAAAAAAAACATGAAGAACGATATAAGTCTCATCTCTCATACCATTATGGTTTAAGAGATATCCTCCCGCCCCTTTTACCTAGTGTAAGCAATCTCTTGTCAAATGTGGAATGCAGTCCATAGAACAGACAGATAACAGCAAGGGACAATGTTCTTCCTATCAGAACAATGAAAGCCCTGCCCCCCTTGACAAGCTTTTCAGCTTTTTCTCTTATCTTAATTGAAGATTGTCCATCTCTGCAGTTTACCTGGGCACCTCCCTTCTGCTCTGGCTGAGCAGTGTTACATCAGTAAAAGGGGCAGGAGGGGGATACTTTGTCATTGAACTACTCTTGAACTATAACTGACAGTATTGAAATAACACTCTCCAAAGTCCAAATACTATGATGATTAATTAGAGCTGCTTTTATTAAGAAACATTACTATCCCTTTAACCACAAGGCTCTTCTTGCAGAGAAGGACAATGCGGATGATTTTGCTGCTATTCTTAGTGAATCCATAGATGCATCACAGACAAAGTTATTTGCTTCTTTAATTATTGCCACCTCTTTGAGTAATTTGGACCTGGATACAGAAGAATCAATCTTTTCTTCTAAGTCAGATTCACATAGTTCTGGCTATGCATGTGAGAGCAGTTGCCACTTTCATATTCTGACCAATTAAGGAGTATGGTCTCTTTAAGGCTGACTCCATCCGTTTATCCATTGGGTCTTTCAGTGCCGCCCAGTCTTCCAGTGGGATAGAAGGTATGCTTGGCTATTCTGGAGACTGCTACGTCTACTTTTGGGGGCTTAACCCAACTGGCTACATCGTTGTCTTCAAAGGGGTATAGCTTAGCAAATCTCTTTGTGGTAGCTGATCGCTAGTCTGATCTCTTCACTCTATTTCAGATATTATCAATACAGAATGGATGTACAGGAAAACATGGGGAGGTCTTTTTATTTCCTAAAAAGGCCATGTCAAATATGCCTAATTCTTTGTGCTATTCAACCAGGCCTAATGTCTTTCTAAGACTTTTAAGGAAAACTTCAGTCTTGTCAGTACTAAATGCGCCTGAGTCATCCTGCATTTCCCCTTCTGCCTCAGAGAAGAAATCAGATTCAGCTTCTTGTAGTCTAAAACCATTGTCAGAATGCGTGGACCCTCCAGATGTTCCTTCTCAAGGATCATCCAGTCTAGGCTTTTTCTTAGGGATCACAACCTCTTGCATTGCAGAAAAAGTCCCCTTCATGGAGACTCACCCAGGAGACAAAATCCTACAATTGGTTAGTCATATCAAGCACTACATTTTTCTTAACACAATCCTGGCATAGACGAGGGGTCAGAAGCAGGCAACTTCTTGTCACAAGCAGCACAATTTTTATTTTCTGGACCTTTGCTTCCTTAGTAGAGGGGCCCTCAGTGGATTTGTCCTTCCCAGGGGTGCTTTTGGAGGAAGATGACATAATGTAGCCCTATCCTGACTAATACATGCCCCAAACACTACAATAGCAAGATAATAATAGTATAAAACACACTTACCTGCTTTCCAGGCTCATGCTGCTTCTATTCAGCGTGCTCAACTTCCGGTTTGGCCGCTGCATAAAGGGAAGCTGACAAACGGCCCAACTCCCCTATAGAATTTCCTCTCATGCATGCAGTCCACTGCTGGAACGCACGCTACAGCGTTGATTGCTTGACCCGGCATGCCGAGAAGCGGCAGGAGTAGCAGGTTTCCCAGGGTCCCAGTGAGTTTAGTGGGATGGTAGGGGCAAGTGATTTAACTCTTCTCCACAGAGCTTAGTGGAGTAGGGAGGATTTGCTATAATGTATATTTTGTACATCCTTAGTGCCTTTGTCAGTTTCTTCTTCTTTGCTTTATATAGCACATGGAGGCTATTGCCTCCCGACCCTCCGGCTGGTAAGGACCGGAAAAAAACTGAGGCGGAAGGGGTGGAGCCACCTTTAGAGGGATAGTAATACTTAAAATGTAAAAATGTTGTTATCCCGGGACCAGAGCTGTTCATAGGATGGTGTAGCAACAGCACAATTTCAGGCCACTGTGATATTGCACCTACAAAATTCAATTTTGAGCTGTAATAACTTTGGAATAAAACAACTTTCAGTAGTGGAAGTACCCTTGTTTTACTCAGGGGGATAAACCCTACAAAAAAAAAAAAAAAAAAAAAAAAAAGTATCACTATCCCTTTAAGTAGAAAATTGACCAGTCCTACCAGCTGGAGGAGGGAGATAAAAAAAAAAATCAGATTTTACTAGTGCCGTGGAGTACATGGAAGAAAAACAACATTATTCTGCTAAAGTTGAAACCTCCTTTCCTCTAATCTTAAGGGATGGCCCCTAGTTATTTGATCAGGCCTTGGAAAGAAAAGCTAAACAGAGAGCCTTGTATTGACCTAGCATATTCTTATACAGTATAACAAGATATCCTAAGAGTAGTCTTTTCTCTAGAATAAATAAACCAATTTTGTCTAGGTTGTTCTTACATCACGTTCTCCACTCCCTTAATTAAATTTGTTGCTCTGCACTGTACATTCAAGGTGAGCTCTTAACAACAATTTATACAGTGGCAAAATTATGTTATCCATAATTTTTTATACAAGGACTGGTCACTGTTTGCAAGTTTGTAACTTACAAGGATTTCCAGGTCTTTCTCTAGCAATGATTCTCCTAAATTATTCCATTAACTTCAAAAGCAGCAATGAGATTTGTTCTTCCCAAATGCATAACTTTACAATTTTGTGTATTAAACTCCATATTCCACTAGTTTGGCCAATAAGCCATTTTATGTAAATTCCTCTGTAGATAACAAAGATCCTGCTTCTCTATGAGGAGCACATTATATCTTCTCTGCCCAACACTACTTAGAAGGGCAAAGCGGAGTGTACTAGGCTTCACTCCTCCTTCAGCTAGTGGGGGCCTTCCCTATTAGGGGCTCATGCAACTTCGTTGTATGGCTGTCTACTTTCTTATGCTTAAAAAAAGTGTACACTTGTACAATGCACAAAGAAAAAAATTAACTGCAAATTGCACAATCTATAAGTGCGTAAATCACATATATACAATTTACACAATGTACAACATAGAAAATGCAAGTAATGGCAACATGCATGAAATTGCAAAATGGCATTAAATTGCAAAAGGCCCGTAGCTGCAAATATGCTGGGCTGCACAATGCACAAAACTGCAAAAAGGGTATAATACTGCAAAATCTGTACAAATTGCATAACCTGCATCTACTACAAAACGCGCAAGATGCACCCTGCACAAACTACATGCTGAACAAGAAGCACACAGCACAAAATTTCACACTGCACCTACTGCAAAATATAATTAGCCTGGTCCGAGTGCTCTTTTTCTTTTCCCTGCAAGAAAAGTAAAAAAAAAAACAAAACATGGCAGGATAACCTCTTGCGGGCTGACCTCTTGTCCTGTGAGGAAATCAGAGATGCTACCACCTATGCTGATGGAGCAGACCTGGAACTTGCCAGGATAACAGCTACTGCTCCACTGCCTTTAACAGTTCAGCTTACCCTGAGGCTGGCAATTTAGAATACTGACCTGAACTGTATAGAACCATCCGTCATGTCAAAGGTGGCAATAGAGTTTCTTCTTCTAGACAACACATGGCTTCCTCATTTTCCTCTTCCCGCTGATGTTCAGGACAGTCCAAGCTGCTCTGGTGCACTCTAAAAACAACACCTCCAAGCTCTCTTCAACCTGAAGGTGGGCCTGCTGATCTTCACCACACTCCTGCATGGGGGAGGGGGGGGGGGAAGAAAGTCTCTGCTTTTCATCAGGTGGTGACATCACCTTTGGCTACTGGAACAACTGCCTTGGCACCCAGAAAGCTAAGATTCAAGGGCTTCTCAATCTTTTTATACCCCCAAAAATGATGGAAGTTTTCAGTTAGTCCTGGACTTAAAACATATTGAACACATACCTTTGAAGACAAGTGTAGGATGCAATCAGTCAGATCAGTTGTACTAGCTACAGACACAGAAGTTCAGTGAAGCTATGAACAGAAAGGATGTTTCTTTAAACAGTCCCATCTGGTCAAAGCATTATTGGTTCCTCCAGTTCACTTGCCAGGATCGCCAGGATCAGTTTGTGGCCTGTTTGGCTTGGAGTTAGCCCCAGTCTTTACAAAAGGTGGTGGATCTGGTGATCTTCCTGTGACCTGTGGGTGTGAATCTATAATCACAACCAATACAAGAGCATTTACAGCTCACCATGCAGATACCATGCCACCAATGCACACAAATCTCATTTTATTCACTAACCGAAGGCTTTTGAGGTCTTGTCTGCAAACTGCTCTTCAAATGGTCATCCCATCTTCAACCCAGACCTGTCCCTTAACCCACAATTACTGCATGGCTCAGACTCTGGTGTCTTTACCCTCCTCTGCTGTGTTAGGTGTAAACTGACAGAAATGCTGTGTGGAGGGGTGTAAATAGGACAGTGGGGTGAGCTTCAGTTCTGAAGGCCCTGTCTCCTGGGGGACATCTCTATACCCCATAATCCTATTACCCCAAATAAAAAAAAAAAAAAAAAAAAAAAAAAAAGGATTTTTCAGTAAATATAAAGATCACCTTTTTTGGACACTGGATGGTGCGGTTCGTTTGAGCTTTTAATATGTTTTTGGATTAAAAATCTCAAAGCACCCGAAGTATCCTTGTTTTACACATCAGGAAAAGCCCTATCGCATATGTTTCACAATACTTCTTTAAATAAACAGGAATTTGTATTTGTTCCTCTATGGTGTAGTTGATTTTTTCCAGAATTACTCTGATAATTCCTAAGAACATCAGCTTCAGTGATTTAAAATGGTCAAAGAATATACACAATAATACAATTTGTACAATGTTTTATTGAAAAATGTCAAAATATCATAAAGAGGTCAATAAAACATCTCTTCTGAGACAAAGATTGAGGCCCAAACCCATGAAGCCATAACTACATTACTGCATGTCAGGCACTTTGAAGGTTTAGTAAACTTGCATAACCAGTAGCATTCAGGTCTAGTATTTCTAAGCAGATTCAAAATACAAAGTTTAACCTTTTGAGTTCCAGGGGGGTATCCAACACTCTGCAATGCATTTAATACGCCTCTGGTACTCGAACGATTAACTTAACCCCTTGTATGCTAGAGATCTCTCTTCTCTAGTATCCAGAGGGTTCAAATTATTAAAGGCAACCAATTTCAGACATACCATCATTTTAATTAAAAAGTCAAAACATACTACTGAGGTTTTTCTTTTTACATTTGAAGGAAAGCAGAGAGCTCCCCTTGTACTGCATCAGACCAGTGTGCAACCCGCAGTTAACAGCAAAATGAAGTCGGCATTTTTTTTTTTTTTGCTCAAGTGCTTGCTTACAAGCTACAGTAAAAGTGACAAAATGGAAGCTATAGGATATCCTGTTTCAAACAAACATTAACCCTTTGAGTGTCAGAGGGGTACGCAATGCATTGCTCTGCAATGCGTTGCGTACCCCACTGGCCCTCAAAGTGTTAATACAAGCTCAAGTGATGGCAGAGTTAGACTTGAGATCCGGGTCCTTGCAATCCTAAGAAGCAATGTAGTTTTGCGTTTAACCCTTCAAGGACCAGAGAGGTGTGCAACCCTCTGGTCGTTAAAGGACTGAAAAAACAAAAGATAAAAAAAATGTAAAAAAGGAAATCAGACATTACCTGCACTCTAAATAGAACTGTTAACCCACCACCCTGAACAAACCCAAGTGGTGTGGTGTACATGTACTGCTTTTATAATGAGGAACAGAAATGTTTGTGCTTTAAATCCGAAATTGAGCAGTGTTTTGGATGTGTCACAGATACAAATCATCCACATCCTAAAGATATGTGTAGGATGTAAAAAGAAGAATGTGTGTGTGTGGGGTGGGGTGGGGGTGGGGGGGACAGTAAGGACCTACACCATGCAATTGCCCCTATTCTACAAAATAAAAACACTGCTTACTAGACAGACATGAAAATATCTTTAAACACATACACAGAAATGTTTTTTTTCTTAAAGGGATAGTAATACTTATATTTGACAATGCTGCATCTTGTAGCCCTTAAAAAAAGAAATGAAATGCCCCAGTGCCATCTCTCAGAACTTTATGGTTTGAGAGATATTCGTTTTCAAAGTTCCCCTCTCCCTGACGTCAGCATTCTAGCTGACTGCAGGGGAATCCGGTACTGGGACCAAACAGCGGCTCTGCAGAAGAGCAGAGATCACATTAATGAATAAGAAATCCTTCACTGAACGGTCTTGTACGTGTTCTTGATTTGCAAGCACACGTAGAAAACTGTTCCAGTGAAGTATTTCTTTTGGAATAACGCGATCTTGGCCCTGCTGAAGAGCCTCCGTCGGTTCCAGGACCGGATTCCCTTGCCGTCAGCTAGAGTGCGGACGTCAGGGAGGGGGGAACTTTGAAAGCGAACATCTCTCAAACCTTTATCAAACCATAAAGTTTTCAGAGATGGCACTGGGGACATTTAATTTCTTTTTTTTTTTAAGGGCTACAAGATGCAGCGTTGTCAAATTTAAGTATTACCATCCCTTTAAAACATAGTATAGTTAAACCTTTATGTGACAAAGGGGTATGTGGCATACTGTACTAAAAGGGTATGGCAACTATAAAAGCATTTGTTGTTGCACTTTTCAGGGTGAGGAAAATGCACTGCAAAACTTCTTTGGTTCCTTATTAGCCACAAGACAACATAATCTCACTCAAACTGAATCTTTTGCTGCAGGAGGTGTCCCGAGCCACACGGAGATGAAAGAGGACGCAGTCTCTGTCAGCAGAAAGTTTAACAGTAGCATGAACCTTTCATCTTTTTTTGCGCATCAAGATCTCCAGATGAGTTTAGGCTCGGCTCAATGATTTTCCTTTTCTTTTTAAGTCATTAGAAAACTACAAAAGAAGGAGTGTAAGTAGGTTTGGTTACATATTTTACTAAGCTTCCTCTGCCTGATGTCACTGTGTGCATATATTATATTATATTATATATATATATATATATATATATATATATATATATATATATATATATATATAGAGGTAAAAAGATAGTGGTGTGTGCTTACGGGGCAGAAAAGTGGTAGGCTACGTGTGTCTAAATCAATGGGAATATTTATATGTTCTCTACAGCAGGAGAGCCCAGACCTGCCCACAAGCTCCCCCCTCCCCCAACAGTATGTTTCCTGGTTTTCTTCCATTAAACACAACTGAATGGAATTAACTACAGTAGATCCTTCAGATTGAATACGGTCACTGACTGATTAATCTGTAAGGAGCTCCAGAAAACCTGCAACTTTGGGTTGCTTTGGTTTCTAACTTCCCCAATCTATACTTCCATCTCGTAACATTCAGCTTTCCCCATCCAAATCTTCTCTTATCTACACCTAGTTCCACACTGACACAGAGATAAAGCAGAATTAACACCTCCTAATAATAGCAACTTACCTTGCTATGGCCAGAAAATCCTAATGCCCTATGAATGTTTCACAGTTAATCCTTGATATCATGAACATGGAGGCAAACATGACAGTTGCTAGCAAGACCACAGGATGTCAATCACTGGATATGGTAATCTAATGCAGGACTGTCCAGATTCAGTCCTCAAAGGCCACCAACAGGCCAGGATGTAAGGATTTCCATGATTAAACACAGATGGGTTCATCAGTGGATCATTCATTGTGACTGATTCACCTGTGCTTAATCAGGGAAATCCTTACATCCTCACCTGTTGGTGGCCTTTGGCACCTAAAGGGTTGAAGGGTTAGATCAGGGCTGTCAAAGTTAATTTCTCAAAGGCCACCAACAGGTGAGGATGTAAGGATTTCCCTGATTAAGCACAGGTGAATCAGTCACAATGAATGATCCACTGATGAACCCATCTGTGTTTAATCAGGGAAATCCTTACATCCTTACAACCCTTTAGGTGCCAGACGGATGTCCAACACGCTAACCCTCTGGCACTCAAAGGGTTAATGATCAGAGGGGGTGTGCAAGGAACTATGAAGCAATGAGCTTCATATTCCTCTGGTGTTAAGGACAAGAAGAGAATGCAACACATTGATTCACAGGGCACTGCTCACTGAGCTAGTCCTTAAAGGGTTAACAAGACATGCCCTGCCTGTTTCACTTTGAAAAAACTTTCCAGCAGCTGTCATGCCCGCTTTTATGGACATGTCATCTGGGACAGACTGACTGAATATGGGATCTCTTAAACAAAATCACAAAGACAACACAGAGAGACAATGGGCTCTCCGGCCTTAGAAAAGTAAGTGGTGGTGGTGTTACAAGTGGAGATCCTTATTCAGAATGCAATTCTGGAGCAATCCAGCTGCGCCAAAGAAGAGAAATCAAGCCTCCGATTGATTTTAATGGGACTTTTAACCTCATGAAAACTAGAGCAATCTCAATGCTTGTGAAAGCAAAGCATTTGCGACCTCTCTACAGTTCAAGGGGTCCAGAAGCCCAATTGAAATAAAAGGCGAAGATTTTGTAACTATGTATCTCTCACCCAGGGCCAGCCCTTACATGGGTCCCGGTGGGTCCATGGACCCAGATGGCACTTTGTCAGGGGCGGCAATTTGCTACCCCAAGGCATGTTTATTTTGTGCACCGCTGCCAGGTCTGTCAGTTTTTCAGTGTGTCCCATCAGTGTCACTGTCAGTGGCCAGGCGGCCCTATGCTCACTCAGTGGCGATGCCTGGCGCTGACTGCTTCACTGACATGTGAACAGAGGCCCCCGCCAGACTTGGGAGCCCCCAGAACTGTGGGCCGTTATATTATAGTGGGGTCCCCTAGAAGTTACAACGAGCTGCTCTCCACCAGCTTTGGCGCCTTCCCACTGAGTCTCTGTGCTCACTCGCGGGCTACAAGCTCAGACTCAGATGACATGTAAAACTGGCTGTGTACTACTTGCTTCTCAAGAGAGCCATGTCTTGGGAAAGGCAAGAAGCAGGGTGATGTCACTCAACTGTGTGTGTACTGCTACTACGTTATGTGAACAACGTGATGTGGTTTGCACAGGCTGCTACAATTCTGACCCATTCAGACTAAAGTTAAATCAATTAACAACGTTGGAGAGCTGCCGTCGTTAATACATAACACAAAAAAACCTAATGGTTAGACTAACCCCATATATTAGTAAGGGTACTTATAAAAACCGTAGATGATTCATTTTTAGAAGTATCCTTATTAATATATGGGATTAATCTAACAATTATGTTTTTTTAGTGTTATAGAATAAAGGTTATGTATTTAAGACTGCAGCTCTCCAAGGTTGTTAATTGAGTTAACTTTGAACTGGTCACTTCCTTGGATTCTGGGTGATAGCACCTAAACTTATAAAGGTCTATGACAGACACCAAGTGCAAACAAGTGTAAGAGCATAACTGATATTTAATCTAAATATCAGTTATGCTCTTACACTTGGTTGGTGTCTACAAACATATTGTAAATTAGAGTGCATATTTACAGCCCTGGTAACTTAAAGGGATAGTATTACTTCAAAATTACTATCCCTCATATTGTAGCCCTTAATAAACGGAGTTAAATGACACCAGTGGCATCTCTCAGACCTTTATGGTTTAAGAGATAGCCGCTTTCAAAGTTTCCTTTCCCCTGCTGTCAGCATTCTGCTGCCAGCAGGAGAATCTGGTCTCTGAATCAAGTGGAGGCTCTTCAGCAGAGCCGATATCTCGTTATGGAAGGAAAAATGATTCATTGAAACAGTCTTCTACATGTGCTTGGTAACCAAGCACACCTAGAAGACTGTTTCAATGAATCATTCTTCCTTCCATAACGAGATATCGGCTCTGTTTAAGAGCCTCCGCCTGTCCCGGGACCAGATTCCCCTCCTGGCAGCAGAACGCTGACAGCAGGGGAAAGGAAACTTTGAAAGAGGCTATCTCTTAAACCATAAAGGTCTGAGAGATGCCGCTGGTGTCATTTAACTCAGTTTATTAAGGGCTACAATATGAGGGATAGTAATTTTGAAGTAATACTATCCCTTTAAGCTGTTTATAGACACAAGACCCCATCATCATCTTTACGGTCTGAAATCATTTGTGTCCATAGACAACTTAAGCCACCAGGGGCTGTGAATATACACTCAGATTTACAATATGTCTGTAGACACCAACCAAGTGTAAGAGCATAACCGATATTTAGACTAAATATGGATGTGGGCGTGGTTTTGGGGGAGGGTCAGCATTTCATCCTTGGACCCAGGCAGCACAATGTCTTGGGCCGGCACTGATCTTACCTATGAGGTAGTTGGTTTGCAACAGAACTGCTCCTCTTGTTTTGTGCATTAGGCCCTTGGACCTCTTAACCCTTTGAGTGCTAGAAGGGTATGATATACCCCCTCTGGCACTCAAAGAGTTAAATCTCTGTTCCTCTCAATACTGTACTGTCTCCTGCGCTGATGAAAAACCTCTGCATACATAATCTCATGCACAGGCCCTTCTATAACATACCACAGAGCAAGACTCCTCTCCCATATCCTCCCACTGCACAACATCCCACCGATCCCAGCCTATTTGTACTGAAACGTATAGTAGGAAGCGTACCTGTATGGGTAACCATGGTACTTGGATCTGAAGACAGACAGGAGCCAGCTGAAGAAAAGGACCACTAGGCCTATGCCAGCCATACACATTACTGGTAAAGAGAGAAAAACAAGTTCCATTATATGGAGTGGGAAGACCCTAGTCACATAACATGGCCAAGAAATGTTCTTTATTAAATTAGTATAGTAACTGACAAATAGTAACAGTGGTTATTCATCAGAACAAACAGTGTAGAACATATAACTATTGCAAGAGTTTCAATTTCTAGTTAACACACTTCATTGGCAGTGTCTCCGTGTTCCTGTAGCTCAGGTGGAGTGATGTTAAAGGGACAGTAATATTTAAAATGTAAAATAAAAAATATATATGTTGTAGGGTTTATCCCCCTGTGTAAAACAAGGGTACTCCCACTGCTGAGAGATATTTTCTTAAAAAATTATAACTCAAACTTGAATTTTTTTTTAGGTGCAATATCACAGTGGCCTGAAAATTTAGAGTGGCGCTGTAGCTACACCATCCTATGACGATCCTACAACGATCAGTTTGCTGGCAGCAAGCGCTTCTCTTCCGGTGCCTCTGCCCTCTTCCCCTTCTCTGTATGTATGTCATCACGGCCCACAGGGGCGCGTGATGATGCGGGCGGGCAGGAGGGAACTCACAGCCAGACAGCCACAGGGGACCGGATGCCACTCAAATTACCCCCTAGCCCGCCAACTTAACGCAGTAAGAGGAGTGCAGCAGTGACAAGGAGAGCGACAGAGTGACAGTCTAGAGGAAGAGAGGTGCAAAGGGGAGAAAGAGAGGTGCAAAGGGGAGAAAGAGAGGTGCAAAGGGGAGAAAGAGAGGTGCAAGGGAGGAGAGAGAGGCACATGGGGGAGGAGAGAGAGAGAGGCACATGGGGGAGGAGAGAGAGAGAGGCACATGGGGGAAGAGAGAGAGACACACACATGGGGGAAGAGAGAGAGAGAGACACACACATGGGGGAAGAGAGAGAGAGAGAGACACATGGGGGAAGAGAGAGAGAGAGACACATGGGGGAAGAGAGAGAGAGAGACACATGGGGGAAGAGAGAGAGAGAGACACATGGGGGAAGAGAGAGAGACACATGGGGGAAGAGAGAGAGACACATGGGGGAGAGAGAGAGAGAGAGAGAGACACATGGGGGAGAGAGAGAGAGAGACACATGGGGGAGAGAGAGAGAGAGACACATGGGGGAGAGAGAGAGAGAGACACATGGGGGAGAGAGAGAGAGAGACACATGGGGGAGAGAGAGAGAGAGAGACACATGGGGGAAAGAGAGAGAGACACATGGGGGAAGAGAGAGAGAGACACATGGGGGAAGAGAGAGAGAGAGACATGGGGAAGAGAGAGAGAGAGACACATGGGGGAAGAGAGAGAGAGAGAGACACATGGGGGAAGAGAGAGAGAGAGAGACACATGGGGGAAGAGAGAGAGAGAGAGACACATGGGGGAAGAGAGAGAGAGAGAGACACATGGGGGAAGAGAGAGAGAGAGACACATGGGGGAAGAGAGAGAGAGAGACACATGGGGGAAGAGAGAGAGACACATGGGGGAAGAGAGAGAGAGACACATGGGGGAAGAGAGAGAGACACATGGGGGAAGAGAGAGAGACACATGGGGGAAGAGAGAGAGACACATGGGGGCGAGAGAGAGAGAGAGACACATGGGGGCGAGAGAGAGAGAGACACACATGGGGGCGAGAGAGAGAGAGACACACATGGGGGCGAGAGAGAGAGAGACACACATGGGGGAGAGAGAGAGAGAGAGAGACACACATGGGGGAGAGAGAGAGACACACACATGGGGGAGAGAGAGAGAGAGAGAGAGAGAGAGACACACATGGGGGAGAGAGAGAGAGACACACACATGGGGGAGAGAGAGAGAGAGAGAGAGACACACATGGGGGAGAGAGAGAGAGACACACACATGGGGGAGAGAGAGAGAGAGAGACACACATGGGGGAGAGAGAGAGAGAGAGACACATGGGGGAGAGAGAGAGAGAGAGACACATGGGGGAGAGAGAGACACATGGGGGAGAGAGAGAGAGAGAGAGAGAGACACATGGGGGAGAGAGAGAGAGAGAGAGAGAGAGACACATGGGGGAGAGAGAGAGAGAGAGAGAGAGAGAGACACATGGGGGAGAGAGAGAGAGAGAGAGAGACACATGGGGGAGAGAGAGAGAGAGAGACACATGGGGGAGAGAGAGAGAGAGAGACACATGGGGGAGAGAGAGAGAGAGAGACACATGGGGGAGAGAGAGAGAGAGACACATGGGGGAGAGAGAGAGAGAGACACATGGGGGAGAGAGAGAGAGACACATGGGGGAGAGAGAGAGAGACACATGGGGGAGAGAGAGAGAGACACATGGGGGAGAGAGAGAGAGACACATGGGGGAGAGAGAGAGAGACACATGGGGGAGAGAGAGAGAGACACATGGGGGAGAGAGAGAGAGACACATGGGGGAGAGAGAGAGAGACACATGGGGGAGAGAGAGAGAGACACATGGGGGAGAGAGAGAGAGACACATGGGGGAGAGAGAGAGAGACACATGGGGGAGAGAGAGAGAGACACATGGGGGAGAGAGAGAGAGACACATGGGGGAGAGAGAGAGAGACACATGGGGGAGAGAGGGGGAAGAGAGAGAGAGAGAGACACATGGGGGAGAGAGAGAGACACATGGGGGAGAGAGAGAGAGACACATGGGGGAGAAAGTACATGGGGGAGAAAGTACATGGGGGAGAAAGAGAGGCATAAGGGAGAGAAAGGTACAAGGGGGGAGAAAGAAGTACATGGGGGAGAAAGGTACAAGGGGGGAGAAAGAAGTACATGGGGGAGAAAGAGAGGCGCATAGACCCCATAGTAAAATAATAACAATGACACGTTAATGTGTAAAGTTTTTTATTCTGCTGTTTGTTTTTAACACTCAGTTTGTTCATTAAATCATTTTAAATAATGAAAAATTAGCATATTGTTTTTTTTTATCCGATCAATCGAAAAAAATAATTGGCCAACTAATCGGTTATCAAAATAATCGTTAGTTGCAGCCCTACTGCAGTGTAATTGAGGCTCTAGTTAAGACTAGTTCACATGAGCAACTGTGCGGCTTCTGGTCATTCTATACAAAAGAAACCGGAGCAATTCTGGAGCAAACCTATTACACCTAAGGGAAGCAACAAGTCAAAAAATCCCCATAAATTTAAATGGTGCTTTATCCCCTAGTATGTAAAATAGGTCTCCAAGGCATTGCAAAGCAATGCTGTGGAAAATGTGCTAGCTTTCAAGAGGTTAAAAGCCCTGTGTAAATCTAAGGGACTGTTTATTTTTCCCCTATGGTGGAGATAGTTTGCGCAAGAATTGCACCTTTTTCCTCCTGTACATTAAGCCCATTGTCACTGTACCATCTGCCCAAAAATAGTGTTGGTCACAGCAGTCAGTGTGGTGGAAGCATGTTGCAGCTTTTCACCATGCAACTTTTCAGCAACTGGCAATGGTCTCTCTCCAGGGCAATTGCAGCATGGATAGTATGTATGGGAGCCTGTGGGGCTGCAATGCAGATGTTCATTCAAGAAAATAGATTTATAGGTGCTCATCACAAACTAATCACTGTGGCCTGCAGGCAGCATTAGCAAGTTATGTCTGGCTACGGTCCTATGCTCTTGCCTGCTATACCATTTACAGAAGACCCTGTGACCACTTACAAGAAGAGCAAGAAGTCAGCCTCTGTAAAGCTGTACTTGGCAAATGTGTTGCTCTTGTATACACAGCTTACAAAAAAAAAATCTGTTGCAAGATGTAGCAATTGAAAAGGACTGCAGCTCAGTGTAACCTGACAATGTCTACTACTTGGTGTGATACTGTAGGACTGCAGTTATTACAGTTTCCCAGTGTAACTTGACAATACCTACTACTTGGTGTGATACTGTATTGTAGCAGGTTTCTGCAGTAGTCACTTAACTTGGTCATTTTAAAGGGATAGTAATACTTCGTTTTATCTTTATTTTATTTTGTAGGCATTAAAAAACATGAAGAACGATATAAGTCTTATCTCTCAAACCTTTATGGTTTATGAGACATTCACAAGCAAAGTTTCCCCTCCTGCCCCTTTTACCTAGTGTAAGCCATCTCTTCTCAGATGTGGAATCCAGTCCATAGACCAGACAGATAACAGCAGGGGACAAACTTCTTCCTTTGAGAACAATGAAAGCCCTGCCCCCCCTTGACACGTTTTTCAGGTTTTTCCCTTATCTTAATTGAAGATTGTCCCTCTCTGCAGTCTACCTGGGCACCTCCATTCTGCTCTGGCTGAGCAGTGTTACATCAGTAAAAGGGGCGGGAGGGGGACACTTTGTCAGTGAATTACTCCTGAACTGCAACTCTGACATGATTGAAATAACACTCTCCAAAGTCCAAATACTATGATGATTAATTAGAGCTGCTTTTATTATGAAACATTACTATCCCATTAATTTCCCCTCATCTGTGTTCAGATGCCCTGGTTTGTTATGTTTTCCAGAGACAAAGTTGAGAAATTTCTAGCAAAAGGTAGGAATACTATTTTGGAAAATTAACTACATCATATGAAGGTATCTCCTTGTGTGTAGTAGCAGGGGGGGGGGGGGGGGGGACGACTAGATATCCACTTATAGAGCCTATCCCTCTTTACTCTCTCTCTATATTATATATATATATATATATATATATATATATATATATATATATAAAAAAAAGAAGAATACCTAGTGATCCAGTGGGCTGCGGCAGAGGACTACCAGGGACTGAAGACTACGGATATCTTAAGCTTCAGTTACTGGTAGTAACCCCTTCACTGCTAGATCACCGAGAATATTACTCTCCAGGTCCTCAGCCGTTCTAGGGTAGATGTTGGGTATGTATACAGCCACGTCCTTACCAGAGAAGTGGTTAAAAAAAGCAGTAAGTACTAATAGTTTCATTAAAAGGGTATGCTGCCCTGATTAAACACTACACTGTTCCGATTACTCAAAAGGGAATAAGTAATGAGTGGCTCACTCAGTCCTTCACTGATAACTGCCGGGTCAGGTGAAGTAGTTACCTTCTGCCTTTGAGAATGGTAATATGGGGTATGAGCTTAAAAACAATTACTACTTTGAGCGGGCAAGCAAGCAAGACAATAAGCCCTTTTGATTCACAATGTGTTACACACCCACTACATTCCTTAAAGAGAAATAATATTACATTATACACAATTCAAACAGCAACTGTAAAGTGATTGGTTATGAAAAGCCATTAGTGATTTTACAGAGCCGATTATAACATGGGAACTCTAAGAGCCTGGGATAAGAGGACAGTAAATACTACTCACTCTTTCGCTTCCCGACGTCCATTTCAGAAGTGGCAGCTTCATGTAGAAGGACCATTCCCAATGTCACACCGCCATCTATGGGAATATTTAAGGTGCAAACAAAAGGCATGGAAAACAAGTCTGAAAATCAGCAGCCACTATGGAATTAGGTTCAGGCTGCAGTAAGATCCTTCTTGTGGCTAGAGGTTTCCAGTATACACCAGCACAAATGACAATCTAAACAAGTTGATACATACAGGACTCCTGTTCAGATCTGTAAGGGCAGAACGTGACATGCGTTTTGCAGCCATATGCACAAGGAAAAGAGGAGTAATTCTGGAGCAAGCCAATGGCAAAATAGAGGAGAGGAAAATTCTAAACATGCTAACTGATTTAAATGGGACTTTAGTTTTTTTCATTGCTAGAGCTGTCTTGGAAATGTCAGAACTGCTCCTTTTTTGTCACGTTGCCCTAAAAGCAGAGATTTCTGTGGAAACAAAAAGGTTACACTTCCGTAAAAGCTTTGAGAACCACTGAAAGGGGCATAAATACTGGACATGCAGTTGTAATGTGGCTCTGGCTTCCAAGGGAGCTCATTGGCGCCAATATTAAAAGGCTCAAAATATTTTGCACCCGGGCCCACCAATATCTAGTTATGCTACTGACCATGAGTCTATAGCAATCTACTATGTGCAAAATATTCCAGGAAAGTAACTGCTGTCGTGGCTGAGGAGTCTGGGACAGCAATTTAGGAAGTGTGCACAATATATGTCCTGTCTATTCTCCAAGTTCTTGATCATTCTGAGTGCATCCAGGCTGGGCCTCTGCACCCATCCCTCCCCACACACATACCTGTATCTCTTGGGTCAGGCCCACTTGAATTTCTGCTCTGGTGCCCAGCAAATTAAAGTTATGCCCCTGAACACATCTCAGGTTACACTACACTGCAAAGGATACTGAACAGAAGGACAATGTGCGTTTCTGCAACAAACTGCGCTTGGCTGCTTCCATGGATGTAATTCTGCAGGGAACACGCAAACAGAAAATCAATAACATGCCACAACAGACAATTTCTGATGATCTAAGCTAAGACCGTTACTGGCAAACCACACAGAGACCCCCTCCCAAATTGCATTATGTGATTTGATACAGACCAATGCACAAAAATAAAAACTGTAACCGTTCTAGTCAAATCCAGATAATACAAATCTTTTTATTTACCACTTGACCAGTATGTGGATTCTTGTGAGCATAAGGGGGTCCTCTGATATGATTCCACATCTGTCCGGATGTCATTGCTAACACAAAACACTGCAATGAAAAAAAGGAGCAAGACATAATGCAGATGGATACTCAGATCTTATTTGTGTGGCGCCTCAGTAATACCATTAGATCTTGTTTCTCTTAGCAAATTAATATCACTGCAGGAAGTAATGAAGTGCTTGCTTCCCACTTATACACAGACAGGAACCAATTCAGTTACAGAAGGGAAGGGGGAGGGGTAAGAAAAGCTATAAGTGTTTAACCCTTTCAGTGCAATGCACTGCAGAGCAGTGTCACAAAGCACCCTGGCATGCCAAGGTTTAAAAAGGTACAGCAGACGATATGCATCAAGACCATGGAGCAATTATGGCTAAAACCAAATGCACCATAGAGGGCAAATAAAATTTCCCAAGCAATAATGCACTGGAAACCTCTCCAGAATTCAAGAGATTAATGGTTCAATTTATGTTAATGGGAATCAGAGGAACTTGTCCCTGTGATTCAGTTGGTTTCCTTCAGAATTGCTCCACTTGTATTCAAATGTGAAACAGCATTATAGTTAAAGACACACACTTATTATGAAAAGCACATCCTGGGGCTTTTCCTACTGTTTAAAATAATGGGTTATCACTGCTTACAAGTACCAGCAGTTGGAATGCTCTTATACATTGGGGGGAAAAGCTGTGAAATCCAGATTGTTTTATAAAGGTTTACTGTCCCTTTCATACAAGGCTTCTACTTGACAGCAATACAGGGAAACTGTATCCTAGGAATAGGCAGCACTCCATTTGACACAATAGGCTGCAAGTATAAACAGAAACTGGAGCAATTCTGAGGTAACCAAATGGACCTATAAAAAGTGACATACAAACTCCCCAAATTCCTCTTTATTTAAATTGTGCTTTTAACCCCTTAAATGCTTAGAAAGGTCCCAATGCATTGGGAACCCCTCCGCATTCAAGGGGATAATGGCACATTTAAAGGGATAGTAATGTCCCACAAAAAATATTTTTCAAATTGTAGTCCTTAAAAAGTTGAGCACAGCACAAAAAAAAAAAAAAAAAAAAAAAAAAAAAAAAAAAAAATCTCTCTCAAACCACTATGGTTTGAAAAATACAGTCATTTAAATCAATAACGCGATTACGGCTCTTCTGCAGAGCCTCCATGTCGGCTGACACTGATCTCCTGCTGACAGCAGGAAATCATGAACTTTAAATTCCTGTATCTCTCAAACCAAGGCAGTTTGAGAGATATGGTTTGAGAGTTGTGGTCAACTTTTTAACCCTTTAACAACTACTGACTTGCCAGGAACGTCACGGCGGTCCGGCACTTAAGGACCAGTGACTGTCCTGGCACGTCATGGAGTTCAGGGCTCCCGGCGCAGCTGCACTCCACTCCAGAAGCCCTGGACCGGAAATTAAAATAAATAAATTAATAAATAAAGCCCTGTGGTCCTCAAGTGCTGTGCACCAGTGCTTAATGGGTTAAGGACTACAATTTGAAAAATATTTTTCGTGGGACATTACTATCCCTTTAAATCAAATGGGATTATTTGTCCCCCATGATGCAGATGGTTTGCTACAGAATTGCTCAAGTTTGCTTTATGCTCAAGGCTCATATATATATTATTATATATATATATATATATATATATATATATATATATATATATATATATATATATATATATATATATATATATATATATATATATATATATATAGTTCGCATTGTATTTGAAGTTTCCCATGTACAATTATCTCTGTTGAAATATGCCTTTATATCTGGTGATATTAACCCAGCTGGTGCTGGCTCATTCTTGTTTTACATTAAAATATGCCTTTATGCCCCAGCTAATGTTCCTTCAAAGGTGATCAACCAGCACTAAAAGTGTTAAAGGTGGAACTAAAACTGGGCATGTCTACATGGTGCATATATAATTCATTGCAATGAAGCCCTTGCATACACATTCCTCTTTAATCACTCTCTTTGCTGGGTTGCTCATCTTAGAGGGAATACTGATCCCAGCCTCTCACAACAATTATGGGCTTCAGCAGACCCAAGCACCTCATAATGGACACTAGCCTTTTATCAGACTGTAAACTGAAACAGAGGAAGAAAGAAAGGAAAGAAAGGACATCAAATGCAAATAAAACTGTAAATAGAAATAAAGGACTACTGATAAAATAAAGAGTCACTCAGTTACCCTTTAAATGGATAGTAATACTTAAATATTACTAATCCCCATATTGTAGTAATGTTAAAAAGAATTTAATTGTCCCCAGTTTCATCTCTCAAACCTTTATGGTTTGAGAGATAACCGCCCGCAAAATGCCCCCTCTCTCCCCTTTCCCTGAAGTCAGTGTTGTACTGACTGCAGGGATATCCGGTCTTACGAGCATCAGGCGACTCTGCAGCAGAGCCGAGAACGCATTTGTAAAAAATAATTATTTCACTGAAACCTTGCAAACCACGCACATGTAGAAGATAGTTTCAGTTTAATAATTATTTTTTTATAACGCAATCTCGGCTCAGCTGCAGAGCCGCCTGATGCTCGTAAGACCGGATATCCCTGCACTCAGCTACAACGTGGACTTCAGAGAAGGGGAACTTTACTGTCGTTTCTCTCACACCATAAAGGTTTGAGAGATGACACTGGGGAAATTAAATTCTTTTTAAAGGGATAGCAATGTTTCACAAAAACAGCAGCTCCAATTAATTTTCATGGTATTTGAGTCATAGAGAGTGTTATTTCCTTACTGTGAGCATTGTAGTAATTGAAAAATAAAGTATCCCCCTCCCACCCCTTTTACCTAGTGTAAGCCCCCACTCCTCAGATGTGGAATCCAGTCCATAGACCAGACAGCTCACATCAAGGGTTAAAATTCTTACTGTGAGAACAATGAAAGCCCTGCCCCCCTTGACAGGTTTTTCCGCTTTTTGCCTTATCTTAATTGAAGATTGTCCCTCTCTGCAGTCTACCAGGGCACCTCCCTTCTGATCTGGCTGAACAGTGTTACATCAGTAAAAGGGGCGGGAGGGGGATACTTTATCATTCAATTGCTCTTGAACTACAACTCTGACAGAATTGAAATAACACTCTCCAAGGCCCAAATACTATGAAGATTAATTAGAGCTGCTTTTATTATGAAACATTACTATCACTTTAACATTACTACAATATGGGGATTAGTAATATTTAAGTATTACTATTCCTTTAAAGTCAGTTTTAAAAATTAAGGCTATCATTCTCCCTTTATACTCAAGACAGTCACTTACCAATGCCGCCAAGGCCCATCCAGTTTTGTTATAGAGGAAGTCTAGGTTACTTCTCCTTAAATAGACAAGTCCACCAATCACTGCCAAGAGCAAGCCCAGCATCAACGGCCCTGCATAATTAGGAGGCCTTATGACACGTATCTGTGGGGAGAAGATGCAGAAATTATTTTGTATGTTTGTTTTCCAATCCCTAATTTCTAATTTTTTATTTTTTTTTTACAAAAATGTTTTTTGTTCTCTCAACAGGTCTGTAAATCACCTTATATTAGCCATCTGGAGAGCCATCAATCATCCAGATGGTTAAGTCAATCCCCAGATTAAAGGTTCTGACCACTGTGGGCAATTATTTTGGCATGATGGCCAACCTTACGGTCAAAGTGTTTTGAAGGTGCAAAGATTTACATCATCTTCAAACAGAGCAAAGTACAATGTGTGTAATGTATTATATACATTACAAACTCAATGCACTTTATGTGTAATATACATATGAACGTTATAAATTATGTAAAGTCAGAAAAAAAAACAAAAAGGCCCTTGAGAGGTATATAGCCCCTTTCTGTCTCAAACTATGAAGCACCCATGTCCAAAATTATAGCATTAACCATTTCACTTCCTGTTGGTACATCAAAGCATTACATTGAGTTTTGCAAAATGTCACAACCATAAGAATGACACGTACATTGACATCTGTCCTGTCTGCAATCCAGCGCGCTAGCTGTTCTGCAGCAAATCCCCGAACCTGCAGTTCGTATGTGTCCCCTCTCTTGGGCTTTCCTTTGGGAGGGAAATGAATGAAGGTCGGAGCAGAATTCATATTCAACTAAAGAGAACAGAAAATAGTCATCAAGCAGCAGAATAATGAACGTGTATCACCATTTTATCAACACTTGGTACCAAGACACAAATATGACCTGAAAAATCCATGTATAAAAAAACTTTGAAATTGCTTAAAGGGATTACTGATGTGATACTGCTCACCTCAGAGCAGCAAGACTGTCTGGATGGATCTCAGAGAAGGACAATCTTCAGTGAGCATAAGGAAAAACCTGTCAAGTGGGGCAGGGTTTTCCTTATGCTCACAGTAAGAAGATTGTCCCTTGCTGTGGCAACAAATCATATCTCTCAAACCTCTATGGTTTGAGAGATATTTGGCAACTCAGCTTTACAGCTGACATCAGGAGAAGGGGAAGGAGGTAGGAACTTTGAATATGAATCTCTCTCAAACTACAGTGATTTGAGTGATGGGGTTTGTTGCATATAATTTAATTTTTTTAAGCACTACAAAATTATAAATATTTTTTTCTGGGACATTACTGTCCCTTTAAAGTCATATTTATATGTATAACCAATTATTTAGTTTGGCTATAACATAAAAAAGTGGAAAAAAACTTTTAAATCCCAACATTTTGATTTGTTTTCCTGTGATGTTTTGTGACCAATTAGTGTATTTTTAACAGGGACTGGATAAAAAATATGAACTTCCCAAATGTCACTTTTTAGGGTGGGATACTATCCCTCTCAGGCAAAAATCCCCTTGTCCCTCTTCTAGGAGATCAAACTGTGTGGAGTATATATATATAAGTGTATCATGTTGTTCCACAGAAATAAAACTTGTGTGTTTGCTTAAACTTCAGTGTCTGTGTTCATAAATCATTCCGTGTAAATAAAATACTTTAATCTTCCTCTAAATCATTTATTCAACTGCAAAAGGTGTCAATAAGTCAAACAAGCTCTACCCACCAGTTCTGCCCCAGCACCACCACATGCAACAAAAGTACCCCAGTTATGGCCATTTGACCTATTGGGAGCTTTGTTCCTTTCTTCCTTCCAATCACAGTGAGGAGAAGAGAGACGGTGAACAGTGCCAAAGGCAAAGTTTACTTACACTGCCTTTGAAGGGACTGATCACACAGCTGCCTTTTTATTGCTTTTAAATTAACCCACTGAGTGGCAGGGAGGTGCACAATGCATTTCTTTGCTATGCATTGTGCACCTCAATGGCACTCAAAAGGTTAACACCCCTTGACTGTGAGAGGTCTCCAGGCAATGCACGGGGGACTTATCTAGCATTCATGGGCCTGAAAACCCATTTCCATCTATTGGAAATGTTATTTGTCTACCTACAGTGTAGACGGTTTATCCCAAAATTGCACCAGTTTTTCTTAGCACATCAGCCTGCATGATGGGTATGGGAAGCAATTCTAGGGCACAACTGCATGATAGAGAGGTCGCCAGCATATTTCAAATCAATGCATTGAAGATCTCACCAATATAAAAAGGGGTAAAACACTTTCAAATCAATGGGCAATTGTATTTATTTGTTAAAGGGATAGTAATACTTCGTTTTAACTTTATTTTATTTTGTAGGCATTAAAAAAACATGAAGAACGATATAAGTCTTATCTCTCAATCCTTTATGGTTTATGAGATATTCACAAGCAAAGTTCCCCTCCCCGCCCCTTTTACCTAGTGTAAGCCATCTCTTCTCAGATCTGGATCAGGTTGTATGACCAGACAGATAACAGAAGGGGACAATTTTCTTTGTATGAAAACAATGAAAGCCCTTCCCCCCTTGACAAGTTTTTCAGCTTTTTCCCTTATCTTAATTGAAGATTGTCCCTCTGCAGTCTACCTGGGCACCTCCCTTCTGATCTGGTTGAATAGGGGGGGGATACTTTGTTTGTGAATATCTCTTAAACCATAAAAGGTTTGAGAGATAAGACTTATATCATTCTTCATGTTTTTTTAATGTCTACAAAATAAAATAAAGTTAAAACGAAGTATTACTATCCCTTTAAATATGGTATAGTTGTTTTATGCCAGAAATGCAACACATTTGGCTTTATACACGTCCCTTGAGGTCAGTTGGAAGTAAAAGTGCAGCAAGTGATGCTGGTGGCTTAAAAGTCAAATATCATGATGACAGTTACCTTTTTAGCACATCTGTTTTGAGCAGACTTGCCAAGGAAGATGACTCTACATTGTGAGCCCAGGAACATCAAAAGGAGAGTTGAACAGAAGTCTGAAGACACCCAGCGCTGCTTTGCTGATACTGTGATCATTCTGAACTGTAAGACTTCCAGTATCGTACTTCAGAGTCAAGTGACCCAGCACTCATCCTAGACTACTAGAAACTCAACCCTAGCAGTCTATGAAGCTGCATGCAACTCAAACTTTGTGGCTGTGCTATTCAAACTTCCAGGTTGCATCCAGCTCCATTGGCTATACACACACACACACACACACACAAACACACACACACAAACACACACACACACACATTTTAAAAAAGGCTCCTGTCAGCCATCTCATAGCAGTAAAGCGCATGCCAGGACATTTTAAATGGATAGTAATGTTTCATAATAAAAGCAGCTCTAATTAATCTTCATAGTATTTGGGCCTTGGAGAGTGTTATTTCAATAATGTCAGAGATGTAGTTCAAGAGTAATTCAATGATAAAGTATCCCCCTCCCGCCCCTTCTACTGATGCAACACTGCTCGCAGAGAGTGCCCAGGTAGATTGCAGAGAGGGACAATCTTCAATTAAGATAAGGGAAAAAGTTGAAAAACGTGTGTGTGTGTGTGTTGAAAAACGTGTGTGTGTGTGTGTGTGTGTGTGTTACCTTGATGTGAGCTGTCTGGTCTATGGACTGGATTCCACATCTAAGGAGTGAGGGCTTACACTAGGTTAAAGGGGCAGGAGGGGGAAATTTATTGTTCAATTACTCTTGAACTACAACTATCACAGTAATGAAATAACACTCTCTATGGTTCAAATACTATGAAGTTTAATTGGAGCTGCTGTTTTTGTGAAACATTACTATCACTTTAACAAGGCTTATTAGAACATGATAGTTGCCCAGTAATGTCTACATTTGGTGAGTTAAGAATAAAGAAATAAACATATAGAATAAGGCTTCTCAACATTTTAGATACTAGGGACATTTCCAACACTTGAATGGTAAAAACGTCTTGAGATTTGAGCTAACCTTTCCACCAGGACAATGTAAGAAAGTAATACTGGAAGAATGTAAAAAAAAAAAAAAAAAAAAAAAAAAAAAATGGCTCATTGAACTATAACCAGGTCAGAAACAGTAAATTGTTTTTTTACCATTTGAAAGACATCTGATCCTTCATCGAAATCAACCATTGCAAAGAAAAGTCTGTTGGTAAAAGCACTGGAGTAACGCCAGGAATTTGCCAATATCTGGTATTCTTCATCAGCCTGTCTGTAGAAAAAAAAAAGACAAAATGTTTCAACAGTGCAGGAAGATACAGAAGGGCTGTTATGTCTAAGCACTTGGGAAGACTACAAGAATGAACAGTACAGACAACGCCCATTGATCTAACAATTGTTATGTTTTAAGACAATATGAAATGTAAAATCTATATGAAGAAAAAGTAAAAATACTGTTAAACCATTACACTATAATGTAGCAAAAAGCTGAAATGTAAACTCGTTTCTACAGTGGTCTAATGGCATATCCCTCTGAGTGCCAGAGGGGTACACAACGAGTTGTATACCCCCTGGCACTCAAAAGGGTTAAACATACCCAAGGTTTGATTCCTTTAGCAGCAAGACAATTAGCAACAAAAATTAACATATGGTTGTTTTTTCCTCCCTTATTAAATTAGGAGTATGTTACATGTGAAAACATGAAACTACTATTGTAATTTAAAACTATTTCAATGGCCAGTACAATGGGTGTGTTGTAAATATCACATCATTGTATATCATACACTCTGCTTTCCTGGGCAGTGGACCCACCAAAACCTTTCAATGCTCAAATGCCTGCAGTATATTTCATAGGAAGCATTAACTTGTTGGGTCTGGAAACCCAATGTACTGCTACGCATTGCACAGTATTCCAATTGATAGTAAAATAAACACATGAAGTCTGTGGATTCCAGGCTCCCATATCTGGGAAATGAGCTGCACAACCTTCTGGCACCTAACCCTTTGCATTTCAGAGAGGTTCTCAATATACAGAGTCACAACACATTGAACAGCTATTTGGCACTCAAAAGGGTTATTATACTCTAAGCACAGTGGTTAATTAACTCAGGCCAGTAGGGTGGTAGGCTTAGAGACAGCCAACATTTTGGACAGAAGCTCTAGAGGATACATAATATGTTAAAATCTTTTACTGAACATGTAAATTAACCCTGTGATTTTAACACATTATGCATTTCCTGTAGCGGCTTGTTATACCCATCCCAGTATAAAGGCGAGTCACAAGCAACGGTATCCCATTATTGGAGGACTAACAAGAGTACATATAGAGATAACAATAGAGAATGTGACTGTACCAATCCACATGCTGTAGATCTAATGAGATTACTTAGTGGAAGTCTGCTACATTATTGAGATTATATGTGATTGTTAGATGATCTCTACAGATATAAAAGTAGGGCACTTCAAAGTTTACTAAACAAACTCAATCCACCACCTCTGAGTGTATTACACTGCAGAGTGATGTAACTACGATAAAAACTGCCAGTTATATTTAATGTAATAGGCCCCAAGGTATTAAAATTTATGTACCGTACATTGTAACACAAAAGTGACATTAATAAAGTTGTGCATTTCCTTACTTGCATACAACACACTGCCTGTGTGACTGAAGAGCAGTGAACATCACGACGACAGAGTAATTCCTGGGAGGAGCCTTAATAAGACGTCTAAATTTATCACCATTCATGCGAACAACAGGTCTCTTACTGGCCCAGTCCATGAGTTGTCCGACTTTCTCTGATAACACCATCTACAAATGATAAGCAGACAAAATTTTCTTTATTGTAAAATAAAAACAATACATGTTCTTCTTCTTAATGATGTTAAAAGGAATTCAGTTTGGGCACCATTCTGTTCCTGCAGCCAGGGCCACAGTTATACATCAATCACATCCCAAGGAGGAGACCCCACACGTTTGCCACTCCTGCCGACAGGCCAACATTTACCTCCTCTTTGCCACCCACACAGCCAGAAGCCCACTGCCTTGCCAACTCCAGAGACACAACCCCCTTTGCTGCCCCTGCTGTCAGGACGCCCCCTACTCACCTGCCCCTGCAGTCAGGTGCCCCTGTGTGCTACCCAAGATCTTTCCTGTTATCTGCCCTCCACTATTCTTCCCATTACTTGCAGGATCAGCCAGGCACCCCCACCCCCGTGCTTCCCCTGCAACCAGGTGCACTACCCCCGCGCTGCCTCAGTGCAACCAGGCGCCCCCATGCTGCCCCCTTGCGGCCAGGGCACCCCCATGCAGCCAGGGCACCCCCATGCTGTCCCCCTTGCAGCCAGGTCACCAGAAACCCCTGTTGGTTCCTCTGCATTTAGTCCAACAGTCACACTTGCTAGAAACACACTGGAGTCCTTTACTATCAATGCATTTCGGGTATCAGAGAAAGCACGCTACTCTGCAGGCAGTCCACCAGTGACTCCATAAAGCCACTGCACCTCTGGGAACCGGCAAATTAACACTGTCCGTGCTACCAGTACATTACCAATGTCATACTGCCTTAAACAGACAGAAGACTTTACAGCACAGTTGCAGCATCCTTTTTTTTCCAGTATGACACGTACCTCCTTTTTCTTCTGTCCATCAGAGAGACCACCACAAAGTGCAAGCAGAATCCCCCCAACTAGCAGCACCCTGACTCCAGCCATCTCCCCGGCGAAACTTTCCCCTAACACGGAAGACAATCAGAAACGTCATAACGTCACCACGTACAAGGATAGACCTTTGCTTTACTGGTCTGTGATTGGAAGATGGTAGTGACTGCTAATCAATAAGAGGGCAGCAATCTGTTCCAATCCTATTTGTTAGTTTCATTGTGGGTGGGGCTGAGCGTCAAACTTATTCACCCTGCTCTACTGCGGACTTTTTAATTACACTACTATCATTAGACGTTATAGGTAAAGTTAAATTAGGTAAAGCGGTGTAATTCTGGAGAAAAACAGGTGCGACATTGGGGCAAACCTCGCTACTGTTCACGGGGTTAAAAACCCAGTTTCAGTCAGAAGGAGTTTTCATATCTCCTTTAGGTTGTCGTTGTTTTCTTCAGAGCCGCGCCTCTTTAGATTTTCCCAGCGGGGACCCACTGGAAGTCTGCAGCGGTGCTTTAAAAATATCCCCTGATTCGCTACATGCCACTGATCTCTCTATGTATGTGTGTATCTTTATTTATATAGCGCCATACATGTACACAGCGCTTAACAGGAGTTGAAATAATACAATACAAAAACAACAGAACTGGGTTAAGAGCATTAAGGTTAAGTACAATCATTACATTATTTGTGAGGGAAAGTGCAGCAAGGGAATCATACACTAAGAAAGGGACCCTGCCCCAAGGAGCTTACAATCTAGGCTGAATTCATATTGACAAACAGAGACAGTAGGAGGAGTATTATAAGTGCAGGTACATGGTGTGGTGAAAGAAGTGCAGAAGGATTCTGATATGACTCTCAGTGTGCAGAAGGAGGACATTGCTATTGAGATGCCTCCCTGAGCAGGTGGGTTTTGAGGAGTCGCTTGAACGTGATGGTTGTGGATGATTGGCGAATGGTGATGGGGAGGGCATTCCAGAGTCGAGGAGCAGCCAGTGAGAATGCTTGTAGTCGAGATGGCTCGAGTTGTGTAGAGAGAGGATAGGAAGAACCCTTGAGAAGACAGTAGGGGACGGGAAGGGGTGTAGCGGGAGATAAGGGCAGAAATGTAAGAGGGTGCTGAAGAACAGAGTGACTTACAGGTGAGGAGGAGAATCTTGTAAGAAATACGATACTTTATAGGTAGCCAATTAAGGGATTTCAGGAGGAGATGACCTGGAAGGTATTTGGGAGCAAATGTGGTGATTCTTGCGGCTGAATTGATAACAGATTGAAGTGGAGAGAGATGAGAAGCAGGAAGACCAGAGAGTAGAATGTTGCAGTAGTCAAGTCTAGAGAGAACAAGTGCTTGAGATAGTGTTTTAGCTGTTGATAAGCAGAGGAACGGACGTATTTTTGCAATATTTTTTAGGAAGAAGTGACAAGTTCTAGTGACAGCTTGGATATGGGGGGAGAAGGTTAATTTAGAATAAAGTATGACCCCAAGACAGCGTGCTTTGGATTCTGAGTGTATAACACAGTTTTCTGTTGTGATGGAGAAGGGGGTTGGTGGATGGGTTTTAGGAGAAAACACCACCAGCTCTGTCTTAGCCATATTAAGTTTAAGGTGGCGGTGGGCCATCCATGATGAAATGGCTGAGAGACATGGAGTGAGGTCAGGGACAGAGAGATAGATTAGTATGTCATCTGTATACAGATGGTAATTAAATCCAAGAGATGAGATGAAGTCACCAAGTGAGAGTGTGTAGAGTGAAAAAAGAAGTGGTGCCAGTACTGATCCCTGAGGTACATCTACCGAGAGGTCGAGGGGAGATGAGAAAGTGTTAGAAAAAGAAACACTGAAAGTACATTTAGAGAGATAGGAGGAAATCCACTCTAGAGGTGTGTCACGGATGCCAAGGGTATGTAGTGTGTCCAGTAGGAGTGCATGGTCAACAGTGTTGAAATCTCTGCCAGGGCGGATCAAATCTATAATATGGAGAAAAATCACCCTGACAGTTACTTTTTTGGCTATGTGAAATGCTTTTATTTATAAATGTATGAATAAGAAAAATAAATTGTTACCATAGGAAACCATCAAATTCATATATTAGATGATATTTAGATAATCACTGACCTTGTACCTTTTATCTGTGACTTTGTACACTTTGCCAGTGACGATTCTTTTTTGGTACATTGTCTGCAATAATAAGGTGACTTGGTACCTTTATTTTTAGAAAATCACCCATTCATATAACCTGCCGTTTGCAGTCGTCTATGTAATCAGTGGGATATGTGTAGGACTTAAACATATAAGCATACCTGCCAAATATCCTAGATGCCCTACTACAGATATAACAGGGAATAAAATATATATATATAGCTACTTGTTATAGATAAGGTAGTGCTATATTTGTTAGGTACACATTTTTCTATGCTTATAGGTATTTATCCAGGGGTAGCTTGCCCTGGTCTTCAATAGCTACCAACAGTGTGTATTTTCAGGATATCGCAGCTGGGGAATAGGTGGACCGGTTAGTGGCTCTATCACTTTAACTGGACTGCCTGTGCTCATTCAGGGATAACACAAATACATGTACTGTTGGTGGCTCATGAGGACCAGGGTTGGCTACCCTTGGCAATGTATTTTGTGTATATTGGTGTCCAGGCAAATAGTCCAATAAAATAATTGCAAAAGGTGGTTAAAATATAGATATACTGTAGGATTAAGTAGAGCAGACAAAGTTAAGTAATAAACATATGCTCTCTGTTCCCATACAACAAATTCATTTGTGGTACTAAGTATATTTGTAGAATGGTTATTCAGGAACTGAAAGAGTCTATGACCTTGAAAAAATTTGACCTTAGGTTTAGGCCTGAAGGGAGAGGACACAGACTAATTAGAATATCTCAAGACAATGCCAAATGAGACCTTTCCTTTTAATGCACTTAGTGCCCTATGTTCAAAAGAAATGTGTAGGAATTCTGGGGCAAACTAATTACACTATAGGAAAGAACTAACAATTCCCATTGATTTAAATAGGGATTTTAACTCCATGAATGTTAGAGATGTCTATAATGCAAAGCTAAAACAATGAGCTGGAGACCACTCTGTCATTCAGGGTTTAAAATTCCAATTTAAATTAATAGGAGTCTTTGAACATTTTAGTTCACCCCTATAATGAAACTGATTTGATCCAGAATTCCCCTTTTTTTATTTGAACATACGTCCCTAACTATATATCTTGAAATGTTTATAAAATGACATCTGTCCAGTATTATATATTCAAATCTAAATACCCATGCTATTAAAAACTATCAGAAACTCAGAGAGAGCATGTCAGTAGAAAGCTAAACATTTCATTATGCAAACCTGGATTAGTCATTCATTTGTATAAACAAGTTTACTATAATGACTTTGTAATCTGTTATGACTCCTTACACAAAATTCATTGGTCTATAACAGTGGTTCTCAACCTGTGGGTCGGGACCCCTTAGGGCGTCGAATGACGATTTGCCAGGGGTCGCCTAAAACAATCAGATATTTATATTCGAATCATAACGGTAGCAAAATTTCAGCAATGAAGGAGCAATAAAAATAATTTTACTGTTAGGGGTCGCCACAACTTGGGAAATTTTATGAAAGGGTCACGGCACTAGAAAGGTTGAGAACCGCTGGTCTATAACATAATTAACTATAAGCATAAAAATATTTGTACATTACAAATCTACCACTACCTTATCTATACCAATCCTAAAAATGAAATGACCAATATGCACACGTATCGCCAGTCCTAAAAGTCTTAATTGCTATGGACAGGGTATCAATATTATCCCAAAACAGATATAGTCTAGTATAAAACTAAAAGTAAGTATACAATATAGTAGTTGATTGGCAACTAATAGTGACCAAGTCAAAAATTCAAAGCAATCACCGAATAAAGTTAAAGAACCAATAACATGCACTCTAAGTGATTATTCTAGTCTAGTGTTTGCACACATACACCAACATGCAGTGCATCAAAATCCCATCAAGTCTCTTAGGTATAGGAAATCATGCGTATACTTAAATCATATAGTCATGAATGAAGTCCTTCCTCTGAATAGGAATATCAATCTTCCCTTTGATGTTAATAAAGCGGTCAATCAACACTCGGCATGTAGGATTCCTTTCTCTCTGTTATTCACACTTTTAATAACTATGTATTCCGTATACTTCCAATCTCCCAGGGGAAACACTGGATTTCTTTCACACTGTATCAGTGTAGTACAGTCTTGTCTCGATACAAACTCCAAATCAACCAATCTCCAACAAATTTGTTTTTATTCTAAAGCAAACATGTAATCTAAAATCAGCAGCATCGTAATGAATCACAAGACCCTTCAACCCCATAGTGCTTTACTGTGGATATAAAGGGAGTCCTGCTCCTTCTGCCTTTCTATGCAAGACACGGAGTCTGTCGTCACTACCGGTACCGGTTTCTAACAGTATAGATGGGTGTTTGATCCAAACTCTAACTGACTCTGCCCAAAGCATTTTGTACTACATACTTCATCAGGGGTGGGTCAGAGAGTGAACAATCACTCATCTATTGTCAAGGTTTTCAGGCAAAGAAAGACAGACACAAATATAAAATATAAATCCACCTTTATTTAATAGGTACAGTAATAATAATATAGCCCACACAGAACCCCAGGCAAATGTAAATAGGACCAAGGGTCCCTCTGGAGTTGCACACTGTGCTGTGCACTGCACTACTTCAGATCTCGAGACTAGGGAAGTGGCTCAAGTGGGACAACAGAAGAATGATAGAATATGTGTAAGTCACATTTGGTCTGCGAATGGAAGCAACAGAGAGCGAGAGCAGACCAGAGCCAGAAGGCACCGAGACTACAGGTCAGGAAAGCAAGTAGTGTAGGGAGCGAGTAGGCAGCCGGAGTCACAGGTCAGACAAACCGGGGACTACACTGAGCAAGTGTAACCAGGCTATGGGTCAGGCAACTGGAGACTATGCTGAGTAAGTAGGAGACATGGATGCTGGTCAGGTAAACCAAGGACTACAAGGAGCGAAAGTAATCAGGCCCTCAGGAAAGGCAACCAGAGGCTACATTGAGCGGGTAGTAGCCAGGGCCACTGGTCAGGCAAGCTGGGATAATACACAGAGCGAGTAGTCAGCCAGAGCCACAGGTCAGAACCAACGTGGGTGGTCAGACAAGCTGGGGTCATACACAGAGCGAGTAGTCAGCCAAAGCCACAGGCCAGAACTCGATGTGGGTAGTCAGACAAGCTGGGGTCATACACAGAGCAAATAGTCAGACAGGCACAGATCACAACAGAGCAAGCAGAAGCTATCAGGAACACCCCTTAAGGGCAATGACTCCCAGGCCCAAGGAGGTTTATAAAGGAGCAGAAGGAGGCGGGACCCAATTAGGGCACCCAAAATAGTCCCATAAACAGACGTCCGTGCTAATGCCTATTACCTGTAGACAGCAATGAGGAAGTGGCCGGAGGCCACTTCGGCCATACAGAGGTAGGAAGTACAGGAACACTTAGCCTCTAAGGGAGACTGTGATAGTACCCCTCCCCCCTTAACAACCTCTCCCCCACGGAAGAGGATCAGCACTAGAAGCGGTGCGGGAGTGGAATTCATGGAGAAGGGCTGGTGCATGGAGATCTCTCTTAGCAACCGAGGAACGCTCCTCAGGTCCATATCCTTTCCAATGCACCAGATATTGTACCTAGCCTCTGACCCTGCGAGTATCCAAAATACTTTGTTCCTCATACTCCTCATGGTCCCCCACTTGAAGAGGTATGGGACGGACAGAAGCAATAGTATATCTGTTACAGACCAATGGTTTCAGTAGCGGCACACATGAAAAGAATTAGAGATGCGCATATTAGCAGGGAGTTCAAGGGCATAGGTTATGGGGTTAATCCTGCGAAGAGGCCCACAAATCAGGGTGCCAGCTTTTTAAAAGGCACCTGGAGATAGAGATTGCTTGATGACAGCCATACTCTCTCTCCTACCTGAAACACTGGAGCTGGTAGCCATCTACAGTCAGCTTGTCTCTTATAGCGCAACGTGGAATTCTTCAGGGATGTCTGCACCCGTACCCATGTGGAGCGGAACACCCTCAAGTGCTTCTCCAGAGCAGGAATATTCTGAGCCTCGAAAGACTCTGGCAGCAGCGAATGTTGGAACCAGTAGTTAATCAGAAAGGGAGAGTTCCGAGAGGAGGAATTGACTGCACTATTTCTGGCCAGCTCTGCCCACGGTAACAGGTTCGCCCAGTTGTCATGATGGTTAGAAATTAAACAACGGAGAAACTGTTCCAGAGCTTGATTAGACCTTTCTGCAGCACCATTAGACTGTGGATGATAAGCGGAGGAGAACGAGAGCTGGATCCCCATCTGACCACAAAAGGCTCTCCAGAAACGTGACACAAACTGGCTCCCACGATCCAAGAGTACCACTATGGGTTTACCATGGAGATGAACCACCTCCTTCGCAAAGATCTCAGCCAACTCCTTAGAGGAGGGGAGTCCTTTCAGTGGCACAAAATCTGTCCATAATCATCAGGATGACAGTGTAACCCTCTGAGACCGGCAACTCTACCACAAAGTCTATTGACAAGTGAGACCAAGGATGCTCCCCATTAGGGATGGGCTGCAGGAGGCCAACCTGCAGGTGTCTAGGAATCTTGGTCCACGCAGAAGTGGAACATGCGGCAACAAATATGGAACAATCTGCCCTCAAGCTGGGCCACCAAAAGAGTCTTGTCATAGCCCATATCAGCTGGTCTCTACCAACGTGTACTGCAGCCTTAGAGGAATGGTATCTCTAGAGTAATCTGGTATGGAGGGATTCGGGCAAGAAACATTTCCCATTAGGCTTCTCCTCTGGGGCGGAAGCTTGGGAAGCCAAAATCTTCTCGCCCAGCGGAGATGTAATACTGGTATGTACCGTAGCCAGGATGCGGTTGGGAGGAATAATAGGCACCGAAGGAGACTCCTCCTGGGACTCAGCCTCAAACTGTAGAGAGAGAGCATCTGCTCTAATATTTTTGGCGCCAGGCAGGTAAGAAGCCACAAAATTAATCCTCAAAAGGAATAAGGCCCATCTGGCTTGACGTGAAGACAACCTTTTTGCCTCAGACAAGTATGTAAGGTTCTTGTGATCTGTCAATATCAGGATAGGCACCGTAGTACCCTCCAACAGATATCGCCATTCTTTCAGGGCAAGGATGATGGCGAGTAACTCCCGGTCACCTACATTGTATAAACGCTCAGTCTGAGACAGGTTCTTAGAGAAGAAACTGCACAGAAGCAATGGTTTCCCAGGGCCCGCACACTGGGACAACAAGGCGCCCACTCCAGACTCTGAAACATCGACCTCCAGAGTGAAAGGAAGGGTGGGAATCGGGTGGGACAATATTGGAGCTTTGGCAAAAGCCGAATTCAAGTCCTCAAATGCCTGCAAGGCCTCAGGTGACCAGTCTGAAGGATTAGCTGTCTTCTGAGTCATGTCCGTGAGAGGTTTAACTACAGTGGAGAAGTTTTGAATGAACTTCCTGTAGTAATTCCTGAAGCCCAGGCACCACTGTATGGATCTTAGCCCCACGGGAAGCGTCCACTGTAAGACAGCAGACAGTTTTTGCGGATCCATGGCTATACCAGTTGATGAAATCACGTATCCCAAGGTCACCTGGGATTTGTGGAATTCACACTTCTCTAATTTCGAGAACAACTCGTTCTCCCATAGCAGTTGTAGAACCCGGGTTACATCTGCTCTGTGTGTCTCCAAGGTAGGAGAATGGATGAGTATATTGTCCAAATATACTACAAAACAGCTCTGGAGTAGATCTCTGAAAATGTCATTAATGAACTCCTGGAAGACAGTGGGAGCATTAGACAATCCAAAAGGCATAACCAAATACTCATAGTGCCCGCTACGAGTATTAAATGCTGTCTTCCATTCATCGACCTCTCTTATTCGTACCAAGTTGTATGCGGCCCTCAAGTCAAGTTTCATGAAAATTGTCGAGCCTTTGATACAATAAAATAGCTATGTGATCAATGGTATAGGATAAGCGTTCTTTACCATTAGCTTTTTTAGGCCCCTGAAATCAATACATGGTCTGAGCTCCCCATCTTTTTTTCTTAACGAAAAAAAACCCTGCACCCGCAGGGGAGGAAGATTTCCGAATAATGCCCTTAGCTAGGGCGTCTGTTATGGTTCTCAAGCAAGAAAAGGAGTCAGGTGGTATAGTTAAAATCACCTTTATTAGGATAATAAACAATAGGCAGTAAGTGAATATACTATAAGCAGAGAGTGACTGGAGAGGCTAGCAACTCTGTCAGAAATAGGAGCCTGCCAACGGGTCAATCACGTCTGCTGGAAACTAGGCCGAAGCCAACTGGTAGTCTCAGGATAGTAGGTGGAAAGCACACAGAACCTACAGTCTCCCATAATGTAGCAACAAAGGAGACTACTGACTCATGCCTGCAGTCAGTAAGGAAGAGCTTGTCTCTACTACTGATGACAACAATGGAGACTACTGACTCATGCCTGCAGTCAGTAAGGTCGAAGTCTGCCAGAGCCCCAGGTCTGCACCATGATGGATGTCTGTGGAGAACAGAGCCACACAGCAGAGTGAACAGAAAGAGCCACAGGTCAGCACCAGCTAGGATAGTCAGACAAGCCAGGTTCATACAAGGAGTGGTTAGTCAGCCAGAGCCACAGGTCTGCACCAGATAGGATGTCCAATAATAGTAGGCTACACTGGGAGGATAGTTGGACAAAGCCCTAGGTCAGCACCATGTTGGATAGTCAGACAAGCCAGGATCATACACAGAGCGGGTAGTCAGCCAGAGCCACAGGTCTGCACCAGATTGGATGTCTAAAGCCAAAGGAGGGCACAGGTAGAATGGTCAGACAGAGCCACAGGTCAGCACCAGAATGGATAGTCAGACAAGCCGGGTCATACAGAGGAAACAGGAGCAACGGGAACTAGAACTGCACTGAACACCAATGTAAGGGTAATGATACACAGGGCCAGAGAGGTTTATAAAGGAGTAGGAGAAGACGGGACCAATTAGGTCTCCCAGGCTGGGCCTTTAACAGGTGTCCAGGCAAGTGCCTGATTTATGAAGCCAGTAACAAGAAACATACACGACCAGGCCACAGGCAAGAGGGACGCAGCTAGTGAGGCTGGATCATAGTCCAGGACCCTGCTCCCAGCCAAATGGCGCAGGCCGAGGTAAGGCACTGTGACAGCATCCTCCACATAGTCCTCCATGGCCTTGTTTTCCTCCGACAAGGGATAAACTTGGCCCCTAGGAGGTCTGGCCCCTGGTACCAGATCAACAGTACAATCATAGGGCCTGTGTGGCTGCAATGTACTGGCCTCTACCTTATTAAATACCTCCTTGTAGGCCTGATACTCAGCAGGTAACAAGGTAGAGGTACACAATATTCTCGTAGGCTGCTGGAGGCAAGACTTCGTGGATTGAGAAGACCACGACAGAATATCACAAGTCTGCCAATCAATTCTTGGGTTGTGAGTCTACAACCAGGGAAAACCCAGAATGATGGCATTATGGGGAGAATGTATGACTTGGAACTGTTGTGTCTCTGCTTGGAGTGCCCCTACTCTTAGAGACAAGGGATGAGTCTCATGCGTAGCGTGTGCCGGCTGTAGGGGTCGGCCGTCAATGGCCTCAATTGTCAGTGGAACGGAGCGAGGCAGCAATGGGATAGAGTTCTTGGCTGCAAAGTCTGCATATAAAAATGCCCGCTGCCCGGAGTCCAGTAGTGCTGGAGCCACTACAGATGACTCTGCCCAAGACAATACTACTTCAAAGATAGGATTGTCATGGGGACTGTGAAATTCCACCCAGGGTCTGTCCCCTACATGACCCTAGGTGCGAGCGTTCTTCCGGCCGAATGGAACAAGTACGCAATACATGACCCGGCTCTCCGCAGTACAAGCATAGTATCACGGTGCCCATGATTGCTGCCTTTGTGTGTCTGTTACCTGTAGGGGGCTCCCATTGGCTGTCTGCCTTCAGCCCGCCCCACTTTGCCTATTTAGACTGAGTCTGGGCACCCTTTGGTTGCCCTTTCATGTTGTCTCTAGGCTGCTTGTATTTTCATCATGTTCCTGAAGTTCTATGGGCCATAGCTGTGTCCCTGCTATCCTGAGATCATCCAGTTCCTGAGTCTCCTGTTCAGCGGTTCCAGTTTCCGTTCCTGATCCGATTGGAGTCGCCCAACGTTGCTGCTTCCTGCTGCCAGTCCTCGTTGCCGTTCCTGATCCGGTTGACCATCGGAGTGCTGGTTCCTGTTTCGTCTGCAGCGTTCAGTTTCCAACTCATCTGTGTCTGCTTTGATCTCCGGTCGCTCAGGTGACATTACCACTCTTGCTAGCTCCCAGTACGCGGGTACTGGTTTGCTCCACTACTGTACGGCTACGGCTGCCCCGATACTAGTTGCTCCCAGTACACGGGTACTGGTTCACTCCACAGCCATCCGGCTGTCTTACATTCATGTGATTACTCCCACTAAGCGGGTACTGGTTCGCTCCACTGCCTTGCGGCTTACATTGTATTGATACGGTTGGTTCCTAGTACGCGGGTACTGGTTCGCTCCACGGCCTCATGGCCTACATTTCCATTGATACTGTTGGTTCCCAGTACGCGGGTACTGGTTCGCTCCACTGTCTCATGGCTTACATTGCACTGTTATTGTTGGTTCCCAGTGAGCGGGTGCTGGTTCGCTCCACTGCCTCCCGGCTTACATTGCATTGATATTGTTGGTCCCCAGTACGCGGGTACTGGTTCGCTGCACTGCCTCACGGCTTACATTGCATTGTTATTGTTGGTTCCCAGTACGCGAGTACTGGTTTGCTCCACGGCCTCAAGGCCTACATTGGCATTGATACTGTTGGCTCCCAGTATGCGGGTACTGGTTCTCTCCACTGCCTCACGGCGACTGTCACCTCGTATATATGGTGACTCATGGTACACGGGTACTGATTCTCTCATAGCCATCTGTCTGCCGTTATACTCAGGTGATTGTCTCCCAGTACGCGGGTACTGGTTCGCTCCACTCTGGTTTTGCTGTCAAGTCCTAGACAACTATGTTGGTTGCCCAGTATGTGGGTACTGGTGATTCCCTGTGATTCCATGATTTACCACTTATGCTCATTTAGCCTCCGTATATCATCTTTATGACTGTCATTGTCATCTGACGGTCATTGAGGCCTCAGTGGTTGCCACCATCTCCGTTAAGGCTGCCTTGCCTGGTACATTGGTAAGGCCGGTAGAACCTTCTTTTCATTTTCATCTTGGGTTGCCTTACCCGGTATTGGCAGGGCCGGTAAAGTCTGTATACATCTTGTGTTCCGTTAGGCTGCCTTGCCCGGTATATTGGCAGGGCCAGTACAGCCTGTATACATCTTGTCTTCTGTTAGGCTGCCCTGCCCGGTATATTGGCAGGGCTGGTAGAGCCTGTATACATCTTGGGTTCCGTTAGGCTGCCCTGCCCGGTATATTGGCAGGGCCGGTAGAGCCTGTATACTCCTGGTATTCCGATAGGCTGCCTTGCCCCGTATATTGGCAGGGCCGGTAGAGCCACCTATATTTCGTTGCTTGTCCAGGCTGCCTTGCCCGGTATATTGGCAGGGCCGGTAGAGCCACGTATTTCTCATTGCTTGTCCAGGCTGCCCTGCCCGGTATATTGGCAGGGCCGGTAGAGCCGTACTCGCTATTATTACTGCTTTCCTGTCATTTCTATGTATATGTATGTATGTGTATGAGATCCTATGGGATTGTCTTAAACTTTTCAATAAAGTTGTGTTTTTACCTAACTTTGCGTCTGAGAGTCTTAACAAACCATGACACAAAGGCCCCTCCTCCTGCAAAGAGCCCTCTCCTCCACTGACAGGCGTGTGAAGCCTAGCTGCACTGGTTCCCTCCCGGCGGGGTCAGAACTAGGAGGTATGGGAGGCGAAGGAGGACAGGATGGGCGTACAAAGCAAGGTGTCAACCGAGGCAACAGTTTCTGTACATGCTCCTTGAATGAAGGCCTCTCACGAATTCTCGTATCTAACAAGATGATAACTGAGATCAGCTCCTCCAGATCACCAGGCAGTTCAAGGGCTGATGTCTCATCTTTAAAGGCTTCATTGTTCCATCCAACCTCCGCTGCCAGAGTACAAAACTCTGTAGCGTACTCCGCCACTGTATGTGAGTCCTGCTGTATTGTCATGAGTCGTTTGGCCGCACCCAGGAACATCAAAGATTCTCCGAAACGAGGCCACAGGTGGGTTGGCCCAGGCAAATGCCTTGCCAGACAGGAGGGAGATCAGGAATCCCGCCTTGCTTCGCTCGGTAGGGAATGCGTGTGGTACCATCTCCATAAAAATTCCCAGCTGATTCAGGAACCCCTGGCACAGAATAGGTTCCCCATCAAATCTCTGGAATAATGGAGCAGAGCCCGACAGACCTCTAGTCACATCATCTTCAGAGTTTGTAGCCGCAACCGGCGCAGGTACTGGAGCCTCCACCGGTTGTTGGGTAAAACAATCGAGGTGAACCGTGCGATTTAGCAGTGTCTCTATAGCGAAAAACAACTGATCTATTCTCTGATCTTGAGAATTCCTCCTGGATAGGATGCCTAGATTAGGTGGACTGCCTGAACTTTCAGGAGACATGGCCCTTACGTACTGTCACAGTTTTCAGGCAAAGAAGGACAGACACAAATATAAAATATAAATCCACCTTTATTTAATAAGTACAGTAATAATAATATAGCCCACACAGAACCCCAGACAAACGTAAATAGGACCCAAGGTCCCTCCGGAGCTGCACACTGTGCTGTGCACTGCACTACTCCAGATCAAGAGACTAGGGAAGTGTCTCAAGTGGGACAACAGAAGAATGGTAGAATATGTGTAAGTCACCACTTGGTCTGTGAACAGAGGCAACAGAGAGCGAGAGCCCACCAGAGCCAGGAGGCACCGAGACTACAGGTCAGGAAAGCAGGTAGTGTAGGGAGCGAGTAGGCAGCCAGAGGCACAGGTCAGACAAGCCAGGGACTACACAGAGAGAGCATAACCAGGCCAGGCAACCGGAGACTATGCTGAGCGGGTAGGAGCCAGGGCCACTGGTCAGGCAAACCGAGGACTACAAGGAGCGAAAGTAACCAGGCCCTCAGGAAAGGCAGCCGGAGGCTACACTGAGCGGGTAGTAGCCAGGGTCACTGGTCAGGCAAGCCAAGGTCATACACAGAGCGAGTAGTCAGCCAGAGCCACAGGCCAGAACCGATGTGGGTATTCAGACAAGCTGGGGTCCTATACAGACAGGCACGGATCACAATGGAGCAAGCAGAAGCTATCAGGAACACCCCATAAGGGCAATGACTCCTAGGCCCAAGGAGGTTTTATAAAGGAGCAGAAGGAGGCGGGACCCAATTAGGCCACCCAGAATAGGCCCATAAACAGGCGTCCGTGCTAGCGCCTGTTACCTGAAGACAGCAATGAGGAAGTGGCTGGAGGCCATGCCGGCCAGCAGCCATACAGAGGTAGGAAGCACAGGAACACTTAGCCTCTAAGGGAGACTGTAGTATCTATATACACTCTGCCACACTTCCAATTGGTTAAAAAAACTTTTGAAATTCAAGGTTTCATTACTTGCAAAAGCACAAATGAGGTTTATTTATTGGAGTGCCCGTGTGGACTACAGTGTGTGGGAAGCACAAGTTGACCCCTACATGTTAAAATTAACGAACATATGTGGAACATACGGAACCAATCCAAACCACATAGTGAACATTTTAAATGTATACATGATTGTAACCCGAATTTTTTTAACTTTTACTGAAATTGAATGTATTACAAAAGATTGGAGAGGTGGGGACATGATCCAGAAAATATCAAATAAAGAGACTGAATGGATCTTTAAACTGAAAAGTCTTCAACCTACTGGTCTGAATGCTACAATTGATCTAAATTGTTTTTTTAGAAACTAGCCAACTGGAAGTGTGATAGTGTGTATATAGATGAATGATTGTTTACTCTCTGACCCACCCCTGATGAAGTACATAGTACAAAACACGTTGAGCAGAGTCAGAGTTTGGATCAAACACCCATCTATACTGTCAGAAACCAGTACCAGTGGAACCGGTAGTGACGACAGACGCCGTGCTTTGCCCAGAGAGCCAGAAGGAGCGGGACTCCCTTTGTATCCACGGTAAAGCACGACAGGGTTGAAGGGTGTTGTGCTTCATTACGATGCTGCTGATTTTAGATTACATGTATGCTTTAGAATAAAAACAAATTTGTTGGAGATTGGTTGATTTGGAGTTTGTATCAAGCCGAATCTGTACTACACTGATACAGTGTGTTGGGTCACCCGAAAGTGGAGGAGAAGTTTGAAAAAAATCCTCTGTTTCCCCTGGAAGATTGTTATGAAAAGTGCGAATAACAGAGAGAAAGGAATCCTACATGCCGACTGTTGATTGACAGCTTGATTAACACCAAAGGGAAGATTGATATTCCTGTTCAGAGGAAGGACTCCATTCATGACTCTATGATTTAAGGATATGCATGATTTGCTATACCTAAGAGACTTGAAGGGATTTTGATGCATGTTGGTGTATGTGTGCAAACACTAGAATAATCAGTTAGAGTGCATATTATTGGTTCTTTAACTTTATTTGGTGATTGCTTTGAACTTTTGATTTGGTCACTATTATTTGCCGATCAACTACTATATTGTATACTTACTTTTAGTTTTATACTAGATTATATCTGTTTTGGGATAATATTGATACCCTGTCCATAGCAATTAAGACTTTTAGGACTGGAGATACATGTGGATATTGGTTATTTAGTTTTTAGGACTGGTAGTTTGGTGCACTATTAGTATCCGTTGCTATCCTGTCTCTTTTTTGTCTCATTGTACATTATACACTATCTGATTCCCTTTTTTGTGCTCTCAATTTTTCTATATATATTTTGCCTGATCTATATCAAGCAGATATATTTTAGTTTCCCTGCACCATTTGCCACATAGGTTGCCCACCCCAGATCAAAAGGAATACACACCTCCCAACATTTCAAATGGCGAAAGAGGGATATTTTTGTTTTAGGTGGTGTTGTTGGGTGGCTGGTGGGTGGGGCATTACTGACAACTCTTTGTGTAACTGAATAAATGATTTAGAACAAGACCAAAGTATGTTATTTACACAAACTAATTTATAAACACATATACTGAAGTTTAAACATACATTAATGTGCATTTGATGTGGAGGAATGTGACACACTTATATACACAATACACTTTCTGATCTCCCAAAAAAGAGTGACATCGGGGTGGGAAAGAGGGACAGACGGATTTGGGATTTTAAAGAGGGACTCTACCTCCTAAAGAGGGAGGTAGGTGAATGGAAAACATGTGAAAATGCAGAAGTTAAGAGATGAATGTGCCATAATATAGTTATATTAGTGGAGGGTATATGTTGGACCTTTGTATGGAAATCATTTTGACAAAATATGTTCAAGGTGATAGATCCTGCTGAGAAAGCAGTGCAACTCTTCCTTCATAACCCCTTAACGAAACATGATGGTCCAGGACCATCATGGGTGGAATTCAGTTAAGGACCCATGACGGTCCTGGACCGTCATGGCTTAAATGATAGCAGCATGCCTCCATGCACTCTGCTATCATTAATTCCAGGCTGAGACTGAACGCTCCGAGACCAGGGCGTTCAGTCTCAGCCCTTCTTTCTTGTGCGGGGTCATGTGATCGCCGTAGCAGCGATCACATGTACCGGCATTCTGAGTGATAGAGGCAGTATGCAAAACGTGCTGCCTCTATGTCTCCTCTCTGCCTCTGTCTCCCTTACTATCAAGGTAAGGGAGAGAGAAGGAGAGAGGAGACACCTTGTCGAAAAAGAAAATACAGCAAAAAAAAATTTTAAAAAAAATCTCAATAAACAAAACTGGGAGTATGATTGTTGTAGAGCCATGTAATACACTTATACACACCGCCAAATGTCATAGATAAAAAAGTGGGACAATAGAGTGGGGAAAAAGGGACATGGAGATTTTCTCCCGGGGGGACAGTGGCCACTTTAAACTGCACATTGTGTAGGTATGACTGAGCGGTCATACCTTTCATGCAGTCTCCATAAAAATTTAACCCTTTGCGCCCAACTGATCCCAAGAGAAAAAACAAAAATTGTGGGTTTTTTACATTTTTTTCTTACCTTTTTTATTTCATTTTAATAAAGTAAATGGTGGGTTATCCATATAATTGTGGTATCAAACTAATGCCCTATTTGTGTGTAAAAAAACAGTATATAATTTATGGGGGTGGAATAAAAGACTTAGAGGGAAGACACTGTTGAACAAAGACATAGTCAAAAAGGTCAAAATTGCTCCGGTCCTTAAGTGAAAACGACCTCAGATTTTCCCGGTCCTTAAGGGGGTTAAACAAATATACTCATGTTCTTGTGTGGTTCATTATGAGATCACCTAGATCAGGGGTGTCCAAGTTCAGTGCTCAAGAGCCACCAACAGGCCAGGATGTAAGGATTTCCCTGATTAAGCACAGGTGAGTTAATCAGTGTCTCATTCATTTTGACTGACTCACCTGTGCTTAACCGCTTCGCGTCCGATGACGTACCCGGACCGTCACGCTGGTCCTGCACTTAAGAACCAGTGATGGTCCTGGCACGTCAAGAGTTAACTTTCCCATCGCCACCACTGTGCGCGATGGGAAAGACGCGGGCATGCTGTTACTAGGTGCTCCGATATTGGAGCATCTAGTTTCAGCCAATGCCCGCATTGTTTATTCATGTGATTCGCTAAAATAGCTAATCACATATATAGAATGCACATGACAGAAACAGTGTTTTCAAAACACTGCTTCTGTCACATCTCTCTGTCACCCTCCTCCTCAGACACAAATCTGAGGAGAAGAGAGACAGATTGTTACAGTGTGTCCTGTGTTCCAGCTACAGTTGCAGAGTTGCAACTTTGTTTAAAAAAAATAAATAAAAAGCTTTTTTTTTCATTTGATCACTGTAATACAGTGATCAATTGATTCCCCCCTCCCTTGATTACTCATTTTAGTGATCAAGTGCTGCAGATCAGCTTCTGCTGATCTGCGGCGTTTTTTTGCCCTCCCCTCCCATTGAAATCCTTTTTTTTTTTTTTTTTAATAAAAATTGATTTTTTTTTTTTTTTTTTAATTTTTAGGAAGTTTAATAGTTTAGTTAGGTAATTTTAGTGGGGCTAGGTAGGTTTAGAGGGTAAGTGGGTTAGGGTAAGTTTAGTGTTGAAACTAGGTCAGATTTAGGTTTAGGGAATTAATTTTTTTCTTTTTTTTTTAATAAAAATAGAATTTATTAAAATATTTAGGCTTTTTAGGTAGTTTAGACAGTGCTAGGTAGGTTTAGCGTGTACATGGGTTAGGGTAAGATTTAGTATTGAATTTAGGTTTAAAAAGTAGGGTTTTGTAAAAAAAAAAAAAAAAAAAAAAAAAAATATATATATATATATATATATATATATAGTTTTATTGTAGGAATGTGATTATTTGGGTTAAGTTAGGTAGGATTAGGGTTGACGTGGGTTAGGGTAAGGTTTAGGGTTAGAGTTAGGCACAGAACAAAAAAAAACAAAAAAAAAAAGACAAACCCGAAGAGCTGCCCCAAGACATGCTCAAAGACCTGCCACAAGGCCTGCCCCTCATCCAGAGCCTAGGGAATGGGTACCACCAGTAGGATTAAGTCCAGAAATACCCAATTTCACAGGCAGCCCAGGAATAAATGTAGATGTGGCCGGTTTTTACCAGGAACAGTTTTTTAATTTATATTTGGGTGAAGACATTTTAGGGGAGATTGTAGCGCAAAGAAATATTTACGCAGCCTAGTACACTGCAGCCAATCTCACACACTGTATTTCAAAGGAGCAATCATGGTACCCCACAGATGTTGATGGGCCCTAACTATGGCTATGGGGATTATTAAAAAGCCAAGCATCAGGTCCTACTGGAGCAAAAAATCCTGTATGTGTTACCCCCATTTTCGGCCAAACAATGAGCAGGAGATGCTATGAAGTGCTTTTGAGCTTCATGCATTTCAACGATAACACCCTGTGCCTCCCCAAAGATCACCCCCAGTATGACAGGCTGTATAAAATTTGCCCCCTTATAACTCATTTGCAAAAAAAAATTTCAGTAAAACTATACCCCCCAAAAACAAATATCTTTTAATGAGTCCTTTATGAAATATAAGGGAAGGTTGGGTTTTAAGCAATATATCCCCTCCAAACGCTCCAAGTTTTGCATAAAGTTGTATAAGTTTTGCAAAAGCGCCACACCTATGCTTTTCACATTTATGAGGACAAGGACAGCCAGCTTGATCTTTCTGGTTGCCCTGAATATCTGGGAACCAACAGCAAAATTGTTTGGGATCTCATTTCCCCCCTATTAAATAAAGGATAGCAGTTATATTTAGATAACTATTACACAAGCCCCCTTTTATTTAAATCACCTTTTTATTTTGACACTGTGGCCTGTGGCACTGTTAGGAGAAATTGTAAAGAGATGCCCAAACAAATGATAAACTGCAAACTACGAAAGGGAACGTCCTTAGCTTTGTGCCAAGAGGAGCTGCTGGAAGTCAAGTGTAGAGACAAAAAGGATGTGTACATGCTGACAACTATGCATGATGAGGAAACTGTGCCAGTTTTTGTCCGTGGCACGATCCTCAGGAAACCATTCTGCATCAGATAACTACAATAAACACATGGGAAGATCAACTCATGCAGCCTTACCTCACCATGAGAAAATCTACAGCTTGGAATAAGAAGGTTGCCATTTTCCTGATGCAGACTGCCGTTTATAATTTGTATATCATGTTTAAATTGTCAAAACCCACTCAAAAAAATCACTTTTTTGCAGTTCCAAATGCATGACATTTCCTGTTTTTTGTTTGAAGGGGCAACGGCAGTTTCACGGCAGAGACCCAGTTTAGGAGACTTTGCATCCCCCCAACCCCCCAAAAGTACAGTTACTGTGTCTGAGAGCCTAGCTATGCTGCAGGGTGTGCTATGCGAATGACAAATGGACAGAAACCACCTTTTGCTGTCCTGATTGCCCTACAAAACCTGGGCTCTGCATTGGTGACTACTTCAAGCAGTATCAAGTACATCCAATGCACTAATTCTGTAATTTAATTATTTGGCAATGCTTTCACCCTGAAATATCCTGTTTTTTTTTTTCCCAAAACACAGCCCTCCTTAGATCTAACACTATGAAAATATAACGGGAACAACCCTGATTTTCCATCTCTGAAAATAGAAATGTATTTGTTCTCAACTGAACCCAGTAAATCCCCCAAACCCTTACAAACCTATGCATATGGAGCACTGCCATACTCAGAACATGTAGTTGAATTGTGGACAATGCATTTTTACGAATCTCCAAATATTCTGTACTTGAAATCCACAGCAACACCAAAATATAGCTGTGGAAATACAGGGTTTTGTTTCTTACTGCAGGTTTTGGGAGGGATTGGTGATAAAATGAGTAAAAATTGCTACAATGCACATAGACTAAAACCCAATGTTGTATTCCTTTCTAAAAAATTTATTTTAGGGGTAACATATTAATTGCAACCTTGCTAAACTCCCCAAATAAGACAAAGGCACCAGTTAAGCGAGCTGTAAAAATGCCACGTCTGAAAATGGAACACGCATGTTCCCAACTGGGCCCAGTAGATTCCCCAAACCCTGACAAACCTATGCATATGGGGCATTGCTGTACTCAGAAAAAGCAACTGAACATTAATCAATGCATTTTTTTAAAAAACTGGGCCCAGTAGATTCCCCAACCCCTGATAAACCTATGCATATGGGGTATTGCTGTACTCAGAAAAAGCAACTGAACATTAATCAATGCATTTTTTAAATGTTCACCTATCCTGTGCTTGAAATCCACATCAAAATTTAAATCTAACTGTGAAAAACGCTGATTTTTTAATTTAAATAACGTTTTACGAGGGATTCGTGATAAACTGGCTGATAGAAAAATTTGAAAACATGTCTAAAATGAAAGCCTGGGTTATCTACTTTTCAAAACTATACACTTCCGGGGGGAAATCTTAAAATGGGGCACTCTTACACAGCCCCAAATGAGGCATGTCACCAGTGACGCAAGCTGTGAAAATTCAAAGTGTGAAACTGGAAACGCACATGTTCCAATTTGGGCCCCGTAGCTCCCCCAAACTTTGAGAAACCTATGCATATGGGGTATTTATGTACTCAGAAGAAGGAGCTGAACACTAAACAATGCATTTTTAAAAATCTTCACCTATCCTGTGCTTGAAAATCACATCAACATTGAAGCCTAAGTGTGAAAAACCCTGCATTTTTTACTTACATCAAGTTTTACGAAGGATTCGTGGTAAAATGGCTGTGTAAAAAATTTGAAAACATACATAAAATGAAAGCCTGGGGTGTGTACTTTCCAAAAATATACACTTTTGGGGTGAAATTTTAAAGTGGAGCACTGATACACAGCCCCAAATGAGACATGGCACCAGTGACACAAGCTGCGAAAATTCAAAGTGTGAAACTGGAAACGTGCATGTTCCAATTTTGGCCCCGTAGCTCCCCCAAACCTTGAGAAACCTATGCATATGGGTTATTGCTGTACTCAGAAGAAGGAGCTGAACACTAAACAATGCATTTTTAAAAATCTTCACATATTCTGTGCTTGATATCAATAGTAATATTGAAATGTAAGTGTGAAAACTGCAAAAAAAAAACAACTAAATATTACCACAATTTTGGAACATATTTCTGGAAAAATAGCCTCATAAAAAGCTCTAAAATTCTACTGATTATTTACCTTATGTTGTCTACTTTTCAGAAACATATACCTTTTTGGGACATTTTTGGGTTCTGCACCGTCAACTAAGCTATGATACTCACATGCTAATTGTTGAAAAATTACAGGTTGGAAATAATGGTGTCCATCTTGTAATATTGAAATGTAAGTGTGAAAACTGCAAAAAAAAAACAACTAAATATTACCACAATTTTGGAACATATTTCTGGAAAAATAGCCTCATAAAAAGCTCTAAAATTCTACTGATTATTTACCTTATGTTGTCTACTTTTCAGAAACATATACCTTTTTGGGACATTTTTGGGTTCTGCACCGTCAACTAAGCTATGATACTCACATGCTAATTGTTGAAAAATTACAGGTTGGAAATAATGGTGTCCATCTTGTAATATTTATCTTGTAAATGTGAGAAAGGGATTGAAATACTAGGCATATGGGGCATTCTCATATTCAGGAGAAGCAAATGATTATATTTAGTGGTATTTTTTGTAATGAACTAATAGTATACAAATCCTGACAGGAAAATGTAAGCAAAAGGCAAAATTGCTCCGGTCCTTAAGTGAAATCCACCTCAGATTTGCTGGTCCTTAAGGGGTTAATGAGGGAAATTCTTACATCCTGGCCTGTTGGTGGCCCTTGAGGATTGAACTTGGACAGCCCTGATCTAGATAGCTGCTTTGGTCAGTTTTCCAGTTGTCTGCCTACCTAATCAGCCTGGCTACAAAACAAGACCTGGGTAAGATCAGCAGTTCTGATCACATAAGAGCAGTCCCAGTGCACCAGAGAAGAAATATCTGGTGATCTTTCCCTTTTACTACATGGCAACATGTCCTTTTATGATTTTTAGCTAACACAGTTATCCTGAATGTATTCGGGTCTCAGATATGCAGTGCCATCACTGCTCCTTCACCAATGCTAGCTAATGGCAATGAAACAATGTCACAGTGTTCCTATTTCATACTCGGATTCCTCTCTTGCCATTCAACCCCAGCATAAATTAATCACTTTTGAGGTCTACTGTCTCTTGAACTTTATCCCTTTTAAATGGATCCTTGGCAAAGTACTGCAGAGGAAGAAGTTTGGATACAGACAATTTTCTCCTGCCTTCCCATACAACTTTGGAATCTGAACAATTCCAGACTGCTGCAATATAGTTACTATATAGTGACAATCAGCTGCCTGATATCCATCCTTGGGTTGAGGATCCAATGCCTTCACCCATCAAAGCAAAGCAGATGCGCACACACACACACACACACACACAGCACCATTGCTTCCTTATTTATGGACCAGGCAAAGTCACCACACATGAAGAAAAAGGGTCTCAGACTTACACATTTCCCATGTAAATACAATGCTTCAGGTGAGCTCACTGGGGGGGAGGGTTCTTACAGATCATCGTCTGTTGCTCTACAATCATTGGAAGAAGACAAACCGTGAACTGTGTCCATTTTGTCGCTTATCTCTCATATGCCACAACTAACTGGAAGGTCTGTGGGTGCAATCTTTAAGGGGGCAACTCCTCCTAGGCAAGATACAGGAAATTCCCTTTCCACCACTGTGCTCCTTTTACGGGAACATATTGCAGACAGATGCCTATTTTCTGTCATGAAGTAAAATTGCTCATTTAGTTGAAAATTGCCACTATCACCTATATAATAGCAATGTTTTCATTCAGCCATTGTCTGTGCAAGTTTACCCTGTTATTGTCTGCAAACATCCTTTTTTTTATCCTGTTTACTGTACTTTAGCTAGTTTACCTTCTCCGGAAACTGATCCACCTGCCCTGAGGATATGCTGAAGATGTGGCCCATACCTCCTTACCAGCAAAGTTGATGAAGAGGTCTTTCAGCTTCATGGTCTACCCCTACAAATTGGCTCAGATAGGAGATTCCAATTCATCTCTCATTTTTTGGAGTCCTTTTATAAATGCCAGGGTATTGAAATGCACTTCTCAGCCCACTACCCTAGTCTAATGGCCAGACACAGCATACTAACCTGCCCCTGTAACAGTAAGCCTAGGAGCCATAAGCGTAAGGGCACATGACAGTAGATCGAATGTCCTGTAACCAGGTCTTATAGATTAAGATTAATTGGCTATAACTGAAAAAGCAACTACACATGGATTTGGGAAGCAAAGGGTTAAGTAAGAAGCCTACTGGCTGTGTGGGGTGGAACTATGGCAGGAAATGGTTAGAAGAAGTGAAGATACTTCAGTCTTCCTGGGTCTGACCATATGGTAACACACACCCTCCTGCCCTGTTTATAACGTTTTCATATAGGATAGGGAGAAGGGGCATAAACAATCTTTGATATGTAACATGATAACTGCATTCAATGTTACTTCCTTTATAGAATGTAATTCCCACTGTTATGTAGCCACTTATTGTCGCTCTAATCCCCAGTAGAGTGATTGAATGTACGCAGGGATAAGCAGGAAGATATTGATATGAATGATGCTGGGCGAACCCAGAGCAGGATAATAGAGTAGGTACCCAAAAGCAGATCCAGGTGAACAGACCCCCAAATACCGGAGGAAGTATGAGAAAGCAACCCCAAATATCTAGGTGTTTGTACAGTACCTGTGGGAGCTGGCAGGAGAATGGCCAAGCAGTCCAGGTTCTGGATAACACACTGGCAGAAGGTACAGAGAAGGCAGGCAAAGGGTGGTCAGGCAGTCCAGAGTCTGGTACACACACTGGCAACAACATACAGATGCGGCATGAAAAGAGTGGTCAGGAAGTCCGGAGTCTGGTACACACACTGGCAACAAGGTACAGGTGTGGCAGGCAAAGAGTGGTCAGGAAGTCCGGAGTCTGGTATACACACTGGCAACAAGGTACAGATGCGGCAGGCAAAGCGCCGATGCCCGCAATACAGAAGAAGAGGGGCACCGCCGGAGCCGATCTGACGCTGCCCAGTAGCCCGAAGCGGCTGTGAAGGACATCCAAGACACCGACACTTATGGATAAGTGATGGGGAGACTTGTTCCTGGCTTGCGGGCCGTTATGCAATTTTTAATTTAATCCTGGGATAATATGAAGAGGTGTAGTGTTAGGAGTTGCTGTTATGGGGGATATGTATGGGTGGGGGGGGCGTAGGTTTTGATTACTGTGGAGCAGGTTGGTTTAACCACTCTTCATTCCTTCCTAACCTGTTTTATGTATTCTTCTCCTCTTTTACTACCATGGTTGGGATGTGTCTACATCTTCCCTTTCTCTTGTTTACTGTGACTTTGTATTGCCTTAAAGGAGCAGTAAACTTTTTTTATGAAAAACTATATATTGTAGGGATTTTCCTACTGAGTAAAATAATAGTACTCCCACTGCCAAGAGATTTATATTTCCAGAGTTATTACAGTTTAAACCATGTTTTTTTACATTAGCAGTGCCCTCTAGTGGTCAAATTCTAATTAGATTTCCTGTTAGATTCTAATGGAGAGGAAAGTCAGAAAAGTCAGAGACATACAGCTCTCCATAGAATGTGATAGAAACTACCTGTCACTTCCTGTCAGAACTATCAGGAAGTAAACACAGTAAATTCACTTCCTGATCATATAAATTTTGAATAAAACATCTGACAGCGATGGGAGTGACCTTGTTTTATTCAGCAGGAAAAGTTCTATAAAATATGTGTTTTCATAAAACAGATTACTGCTCCTTTAATTTTGAATTTTTGCTTGAAATGTAATTTATTTGTTCAGGTGTCATCATTATGAGTAACCTTCACTTGTGCATTTAACATGTATGTGTACGTATATGTCTGTATGTATGCATATTTATATATATGTTTTTGTGCATATATATTTTATTCTAGTAGATTAATTGTGTGTATAAAGGACAAAGCATTGTCTCTTTTATTATCTGCATTCACATCTTAATGCCCAGAGGGATGGGCAGTCCTCTCAGCCATGATTCCCTAGAGGTTTCATCCACAGGGGGTTTTTCCTCTCCTGAGTGCTGAAGGATGGATCTTGGTGAGTCCAGTGGCATAATTTGTCTCATAACTTAGTGGAATTCTGTTTATTGCCACAGTCGCGGGAGGACCTTGCCAGAGAAATGCATGTAAGATCAGTTTGAAGGGGTGAGAAAGGAGGGTATCCCTGCTTATAAAAGATGGAATGATTGGGAGAGACACTACTACTGCCTGTGCTAGATTACTGAGTGTTTTGATTTCCCTCTTATCGCTGCTGCCCTCATCTGGTGGCAGCAGCAGTCGAAATATTTAAAGGAGGACGGCATGGCATAGTAGGTCACTCTCATTGAATGCTGGTTATGGAATGTATTCTTCAGTATATGTAGTACTGGCAAGGTCCTCTTTATTTAATTATTAATTGGAAATAAAAGGCTGTGTCAATTTTTACCCATATCTGTGTCTTTGTGTTTATGTATTATTGGAAATTCTATAAAGTTCTACAGAAAATAAAGTGTAAACAGGCTTATATGTTGTAAAACGTAGCTGCAGCTTTCCATGCAGTTTTTATTAAAGACAAACAAGAAGATACCATAGACAGTAAACAGTGAATCTAAATACAGCACCACCTACTGACTGAACAGTATATAACACTTAAACATTATACACAATAGTTGTTGTAATAGAATACAAATACACAGTATTCCAACATGTATAAATTAAACAATAAGGGGAATTTTGCTGGGTGGAATGTTCACAAATTGGAAGGACAATTGAGGATTCTGCATTTCAAGTATCTCCGTATGTTCATCTAATTAAGTGGATCTTCACCCTTTGGTCGAGTTTGACTTTATTAACCTTCAGCATTAGTCTCATTCTTTATGTCTTTGGGATACCATGCTCATGTTCTCCAATCTTGTATCCTGTTGGTACCCGTGCAGCAGATTCCTTGTTCCATTCTTTACACGGTCTGTGTTGGAGTGATGTGACCACATGTCCCGGATTGCCCAGGACAGTTTCAGATTTTAAATGTGTGTCCCGTCTCACAGGCAGCCCCCTTCTGGGACAATACAAAGTCCCTGAAAGAAGACTCCTTAGCACAGAGTTCTAAACACTAGAAGGTAGGGTTGCCACCTTTTCCTTAAAAAATTACCAGGCATAGTTGTGGATCTGTGAGGGCGCAATGCGTCCCACACCCATCGGGCACTCAAAGGGTTAACTCTGGATCTACTGCCTTCTGATGCTCAGGGAGTATTTATATGATTACTTATAACCCTCTGATTGCTAGAGGGGGTGTCCACTCAGAGGGTTAGACAACACTGACGTTGAGGGGTTTTAATAATGGTACTTCTGGCTTTAACCATTTGATTGCCAAAGCTGCCCAGCGCATTGCTCCGCGATGCATTGGACAGCTCTTTGGCAATAAAATGCACCAGGTCCTGGACAGTGAGTGGTCACTCTCCCATCAGAATGCCCCATGCCCAGTCTCCTGCCCATGCATTACCTTGGCATACTTCTTGGCTTTCTGTTTCTTTTTGAACTTCTTGTCCTCTTTGCTCTCAGCTGGCTCGTCTGCTCCCAGGGGCTCATAACTATTGGGCAGGGGGCACAGGTGCACCTTCTTCCTGGATTGGTTTTTCTCTTCTTCTTCCCCTGGCACCCTGTGCCATGCTCTGCTAGGCAGAAAGCTCCAGCTCGCTGCTGTCTGTGCACCTCTTTTAGTACCAGGTTGTCCTGCCCTTACTCTGGGTTCAGATTTTTGTATTTATTCTTCCTCCTCTGTTTTGAACCCCCCCCCCCACAACCACCATACTGCCTGTGCCCAGTATACCCTCAGCAGGATCTGACTGCCCCAGGCAGGTTAATAGCCCAGTAATGTGCTGCAGTGGACAGGACATCTCTTCCTTCATCAAAGGAATGTGTGAGTGCTCTCTGCTGCCACCTAGAGGCAGATCTGTGTGACTGCAGTGTCTACCTCCCATTGGATATTATAAAGTTTTTAGGTTTCCTATCCCTGCTCACCTCACTCACCTGACGCACACAAATACCGGCATAGTAGTTATGCCGGCACCGGCTTCAGTGCTCTAATTACCGTCTGTGCCGGTAAAATACCGGTCGGGTGGCAACCCTACTAGAAGGAGAACTGGCAATTGCCTACTGTGGCAGAGAGTGATGCCTCTGCTGGGCTACAAAAAAATGGCCACCAGACAGAGCTCTAAACAGTAGAGAGAGAACTGAACCTTCACATTAAACAGGTGTTGCAGTGCAAATTTGCTGTAATGTAATACTAGTCTTTGGCTATGGGGCGTAATAAATAATCTTGTAGCCCATCACAGGCACTGCTTTCTGTCACAGTGTCAATGTGCAATGACCTCTCGCATAGCTGCACTAGAGCCAAAGACAAGTACCCTGATCCTCTCATCTCTGCAGTTTTTCTGATTAGCAGAATGCAAATGTGATCACCCTATAGTGGGAGAATATATATACTGCCCTACTGAAGTCTTCTGTGGCCCAGAAAAGAACAGCTTATAAACTTATCAACAGGAAAGAGATACCGTTATTCATTTGACACCTTCAACATCAGTCTTGTGGTAGCCACAGCAAGGATACACAATGTTGACACCATTTTCTAGCATCGCTCTCAAACCCCCTTAAGGTTCTCCTAAGTCTGCTCCTGGGACCCATCCCTTGAACTAGGGTGACCACGGGTCCCGGAACGTCCGGGACTGTCCCTTATTTCAGGGACATGTCCCGCGTCCCGGGTCCCCTTCAACCGGGACAATGAAGTGTCCCGGAATGAAGCCAAGCCACCCTGAATGTCAGCCTGCAAGCGGTGTGTCACATCATGGACGCCGCTTGCAGGCTGACATCCAGGGCGGCAATGCAACTTACCTGATCTGGAGGCAAGCGCTCTAGTAATACAGAGCGCTGGGAGATGACATCATCTCCCAGCGCTCTGCATTACTGAGCACAGCGCGTGGGAGCTTCAGCTCTGTGCCGGAGGAGGCACAGAGCACTTTGCACTCCGCACTCCGCTAGACCACCAGGGACTCAAGGTAAGGCAATAGGGTGACCACGTCCCGGAATGGCAGAAGGGAAATGTGGTCACCCTACCTTGAACTGGTACTTTTGTAGTTACAAGGCAGAAAGGTAATGGGATTCTTTCCCTCAGGACACTGTGTGGATACTTTGTAGAAGTACTGGATACCTTTCAAGTTCAGAACAATGTTGATAACTATGATATATGGTGTAAATGAAGATATAGTATTGATCCAGGAATATATCTGCTAACTGGAACAAGTAAAGGGTTTTTCTACCCACTTGACTTCAGCTGTTCTTGTTTTCCTTCCTCTGGATCAAAAGGGCGATATGTAAAGGAGCTGTACTTAATGGATGCAGCCTAATCAACTATGTTACTACTGTCTATGAGTGTCTTGTAATTCATGTCATAGTTCCCCTACAAAACATCTTAACTGAATTGATTTATTAAAATGTTTGCGTAATAAAACAAAAGGTGTAATTCAGTAAGATGATGAGGTGTAATTCTGGGCCAAAGCAACTACATTCCAGGGCACACATATCAGTTCTGATAACTCCCATTTATCTGAATGCGGTTTCAACTCTAAAATGGAATCCAACATGTTTTTACGCAATGCCTTGGAGACCTGTCTAGCCTAGCAATCAAGGAGTGAAATTACAATTTAAAACAATGGTAATTTTCATTTGTCCCCTATGGTGCAGATGCTTTGGTTCTGTTTAATTCAAAAGGCTAAAGAGTAATTCTGGAACAAAGCAACTGCACCACAGAATACAAATGAAAATTACCATTGGTTTGAATACGACTTTTTATACCCTGAATATTTGGGATAAATTGGAGGGAAAAAAAAAACATGTGTCAGAAGTGGGATTCGAACCCACGCCTCCATATGGAGACCAGAACACCCATATTAGGTAAGGAGTTTATTCCTTGAGTCTGGCGCCTTAGACCACTCGGCCATCCTGACATTTCGATTTAGCGTTGTTCTATAAACGTCCTAAAAACGTAGAGAAGCAATATGAATGTAATAATTTTATTTAGTGCATATGCCGGAGATATAAAACACAGATGTTACATTATGACCTGCTTGTATACCATTATTGCAAGTGCCGTACAATTCACACGACCTGCATTTTCGTTAACATCTTAAACTTTTTTCCATTTTAAATGCACACCTTATTAACCTCTTAAGTGACTAAGAGATCTCCAAAATTTTCTTAGCAAACGTTAGGGGAAATCTGTGAGAATGAAAATGCTAATTCACGGCACGCGGCGAAGGACTACATTTTCCAGAATTCAATACGGGAAATCTCGGCGCGTATGTTAGTCGTCTAAATGGGCGGTGCCATAGTTTAGAATATCCGGCGCAGCCATTTTGTTTTTCTCCATTTGTTCAAGGGTAAGAGAGGAAGTAAAGACATGTTCCCCTTGGCGAAATCTGCGCTGTCTTTGACAGGTAAGGCTAGAGTTGCTCTCTCAGTGGGCACAGGTGACAGTGCCTGCTGGTTCTAGTGTTGTGTTATGTGAAGGAGCTGGTGTTAGTGACCTGTCAGGGTTTGTAGTACCTGTCAGTAGACATGTCCTCTGCGTCCTGTCAGTGAACTCCAATGGGTATGTATGACAGTCCTTATTAGCTATTATAAATTATAAATGAGCGCGAGTGGTGTGTGTGTGTCTCGAAGCCATATTATTGAGCTCTGAACAAGGGTGTTACCGGCCACACTTCTGACATATCTGGACTTTTCAAAATCATCTGACCCTGGCCATTTTGAGCTAATAACCCATAACTCTTCTTGGAATATAGATTCTGCGTGATATATACTCTGACTCAGAGGTGATCCAGTGTGTATTTAATGAATTCATGTTCAAAATAGATGCTATGGGGAAAACCATTTGATTTTATAGGGGAGAGCTAAACCCTTCCATTGACTTAAATTGGGTTTAAAGTCCCAATTTCACTCAATGCGTTCTTAGAATTGTTCTCCCCTATAGTGAGAATGGCTTTCCCCAGAAATCCTCAATTTTTCTGTTGAGTACTAGTGTAAAAGCCTGTTTACACGGGCCAAGATCCAGGTGATGTTAACCCTTTGAGTGCAGGAAGCAATGCATTGCGTATCCCTCTGGTAATCAAAGGGTTAAAAGGCCGCATGCACTGTAGAGACTGTTCGAAAGCACAGAACTCCCAGCATTCTGTGTGTTCGGGCAGTCTCTTCTCCGCAAGACGGCTTCTGACAAACATCCTAGCCAATTATTATATAGGTTGTGGCCCAAAAAAACTGTGCTGAAACTTTGCAATCTCACTTGGACAGTTTCTAGATATGGCACCAATTTAGTGACTAAGGAAGCAGTTAATTGGTGCATATCAAAAAAACAAACTGCTCTCACCCTGCGAATTTGCAGTTAGAGATGAAATTGTCTGAAAACCTTGAGTCTCAGGTTCAGTCCCTAGATTTTACAATCATGGATTCTGGGGTGAACTACATCCTAGCAGCCAAACATTCATATCCATCCTCTTGTATGCTAGATTTATCCAGTGCATTGCTTCTTAACACAACATAGAGCTCTAACAGACCCCTTTACATCAAAGGGAATCGTGGGGAATTTTAACTTACATTTTTAACCCCTTGAATGCTAGTTCTCCAAGGCATTGCTCTGCAATGTGCTGTAGACCTTTCTAGCATTAAAATTAAAAGCTCTTTTAAATGTTTGTCCCCTTTAGTGCAGATGGTTTCAACAGGGTTACACCTCTTTACTTTTGTAACTAAAATCCATTGGTCCATATATAAAGGAAAACTTGCATTTTTCTGGGGTAAACCAACTCCAGCATATGGGACAATATATATTCTCGATTAAATTGCGGTTTTAAACCTCTTAGATGATAGGTCTCCAGGGCATTAATTCAAAATGCATTGGAGACCTCAGTCATTCAGGGGGTTAAAAAGTTATATTCCAGTCTTGGGAATGTAGGGATTATTTGTCCCCTATGGTGCAGCTGGTTTACTTCAGTTTGCTTTTATATATAAGGTCCATTGTGTATAAAGACAAAATTGGAGCAAATCTGGCTCAAGTCAGATGCACCAGTAAACACTGTAGACATATGTAGTATCCAATTAGGCTTCTGAATGTAGACATGCCAGAGCAATCCAGACTACAAGTACCATCATTCCTTGTCTGTTGGCAGTGATGGGAGTTGTAGTCTTTTGACTTGCGCTTATATCCAATGTGACTTATTTCACCTTTAGGGTGAGAGAATGTTATTTGGTAAATTGGCTAGGCCTGTCATAGTTCTTCCCCACAGTTCAAGTAGTCAGTGTTTAAGAAGACTTAAAATCATGCCAGCCAGTTAAACCCCATCTAGCTTGACAATTCCTCAGTATTATCAGCCATCAACTTACTTTCGGACATATGTAGAAAGTATATCAAATGTGACTCCTACCCTATTGATGCTAGATAAAAGTCCAGGACATTATGCTGAGTGTTGGAGTGGAGGCCCCTCTAGCACCTAAGGATTCTTATACTTTTCATGCACTTGGTCTCTCCCTATGTCTATAGATATGCACTGCTTTGAGTACCTGAGCAATATGAGTACCACTTGGGCCTGAAGTGTAAAATGAATTTATGGGAGGATGTCCCCCCGAGATCCTGAATATAAGGGTACATGCAATGCTGGGGGACTTTTCATTGAAAGCTATTACAGCTTAAACTTGCGTATAGATCTATAAATACATAATTTAATCTTAAAGGGATAGCAATGTTTCACAAAAGCAGCACCTCCAATTAATCCTCATATTATTTGAGCCAAGGATAGTGTTATTTCAATACTGTCAGAGTTGTAGTTCAAGAGTAATTGAAGGATAAAGTATCCCCTCCCGCCCCTTTTACCTAGTGTAAGCCATCTCTTCTCAGATGTGGAATCTGGTTGTAAGACCAGACAGATAACAGCAGGGGTCAGTCTTCCTATGAGAACAATGAAAACCCTGCCCCCCTTGACAGGTTTTTCAGCTTTTTTCCCTCATCTTAATTGAAGATTGTCCCTCTCTGCAGTCTACCCAGGCACCTTCCAGCTGTTCTGAGGTTAGTAGTGTTACATCAGTAAAAGGGGCGGGAGGGGGATACTTTATCATTCAATTACTTCTGAACTACAACTGACAGAATTGAAATAACTCTATCCAAGGCCCCAATACTCTGATGATTAATTAGAGCTGCTTTTTATTATGAAACATTACTATCCTTTTAACAGTGTGAAGAAGCAATTTTCTTTCCCATGAGTTTGTCCTTGGCTAGTACACCTCATCGTGAGTTGGGGACAGCACCCCCTTGTGGTGAGAATAGTAACATGCCTTTTAAGGAACTCCTTTAATTAAACTACCCTTTTAAATGTATGTATGTATGTATCTTTATTTATATAGCGCTATACATGTACACAGCGCTTAACAGAAGTTGAAATAATATAATACAAAACAACAGAACTTGGTTAAGTGCATAAAGGTTAAGTACAATCATTACATTATTTGTGAGGGAAAGTGCAGCAAGGGAATCATACACTAGGAAAGGGACCCTGCCCCAAGGAGCTTACAATCTAAGCTAAATGAAAAGTTACGTTTCAAATGTTAAGCAAAACTGTAATTTTGTTATCCAGTGAACAGTGTGGTTGTAAAAACATGACCTAGACACTATTGCAAAGTTAGTTAATACTGAACTGCATGCCCTTTTAAGGACTAGGTTAGTGTGGATAGGGCTTGTGTTCTTTGTGACAGAGTAGTTGATTATGATGGGGAGGGGGATGCATGTTTCAGCTTTCCATCAATGATTTCCTATTGTAGGCAGGCCTGAATTGTAGGTAGTTGCACCGGAAACACTTTTTTTTTTTTTTTTTTTTTTTTTTTTTTTTTTTTTTTCCCCCAGCCCATTTCTGGGTTGCAGTATAGCATGCTGTGATGTCATATATACCTTTCCCCCAGCAGTAGTTACTCAAGCGAGCTGCAACATGACTTATGGGCAAATATTGAATAAGTTTGAAAAAGACCTTGAACACAAAGTTGAAGTGTGGCTGTATGGAGCCTTCTACAGCCTTCTGTTGAAGAATCTTAGAGCTGCACATTCCATAGGTGTCATTTTACTTTAAACCAATAGTAACATTTGTCTTGACTGTACATATTCTGCAAATATGTTTGCCTACTCTTTACTTCCTCCCCATGTCCTTGGCAATGAGCTTCCTGGATCTGTTTGCAGAGCACTTTCTGTCGGGGAACATGAAGACAGGTCTACTGATATGTGGGGAGGGGGGGTAGCTCATCAAAGGATGTAATATAATGTTAGTCTCTCTGCAGCACTGAAGGATTTATGGAGATCCAGGTAGCTCGCTGTCAAGGACATTGGGGTGGGCGTAAAGAGGGAAAAGGCATATAGGCAGTTTTACAGTGTATAGTGTGTGCTTGTGAGTATGCAAAGTCACAGTAAATGGTACCTATTCCTTTTTAATGACCTTCCCCAAATATTGGCTATCCTTAAATTTAACTTGGACGCTAGTTTGGTTTTCACTGCAAGTGCTTAGCAGTGCAGACTATGCATGCTGAGGTTGGTAGTGAAGTAAGATGAAGGACCACGCATCCTTTCATCTGTTCTTGTGCATTGACACCAGAGCATGCCTCTGCATTTCTTGAAATTAGTCCAACATCTTGATTTAGCAGCTGGTAACAGAAAATTCCTATTCAAACCAACAGCACCCCCTTTTAGGTTTTATGGTAAGTATTTTCACTTTGTGCTACTGGTGTGTATTTTGGTCATCTGTAAAGATACATTTTTAACTCCATTATTAATTTTTTTTTTCTCCTTATAGCTCGTGGAGTTCAGAGAGCTGTCTCTAGACAGACCCATCACAAAGCTGGACCTGACTTCCATGACAAGTATGGCAACATAATCCTGCTCTCTGGTTCAGTGTTCTGTGCCTCCATCTGGGGCTATGTGAGTACTTGTCTTTTACATTCTGTGAATTGTTCTGTAGGTGTGAACAAAATGTTAAGGTCTTTCACACAGGCTTCAGAACTGTTGCAACCCCTTGAAACAGTTCTGACTTCTGTGTTCTACCATTCCCCTCCCTGGCACTCTACCTTTGATTGGGATGTATCAGAGGTGTCTTTTCATCCTGCCCGTTTGAGTGTCTTATATCCATTAACCATTGCAGGTCAGCCATTCGTTGGAGATCTCATAACACTGTTTGCATGAAGTCTACCAATGGTCCCATAGGCTGCCATGCAGATGTTGCATCTTGCAGGTCTTTGGTGTGAACAAATGAGGCAATAGTTGTCAGGAATCATATCTGTCATATTACCTGCTGCTTTGGTGTCACCCAAAGGAAAGGGGCATAAGAGTGTTAGGCGCTTGAGAAATAATTAATTTAAGTATGTATATGTATCCCAGAACCTTTGGACTTGTTCCAAAAACTTAGGAGCATGGACTCTCAGCTGATAAGATTTTTCCACCACTGTTGTATAGGCTTGTGTGTGTAGGAATGTAAATCCCTTACTTTTTACCTGCCTGGATATTAATATTTCTACAAGGCATTACTTTCTCTGACAAACCATGCAACCGGCAGTAAAATATTTACCAGTGCAAAGAACTAGAAGTGGTATTTCCTGTGTCCAATGCACGGCAATGACTGTGGGTGTTGGCTCCGCCTCTCAGCCGGTAGGACCAATTCAAAATGATAAATATCCGGTTCCTCCTCCTCCCTCTGTTATACTATTGTCCAAGCTGAAAAATACCAAAAGGTTAGTAACTAGAAAGTGAAAACAACTGATACATTGGAAAGCCTAGGAACCTCTTATAATAGGATCAAACGGAGTGAGACCGGAACTATACTGTACCTTGTACCCGAGGGAGGGGTGCCGTGGAAGGACACAGTGGAAAAGGTAAAATTTACTCACCAATATTTTGTTTTCCTCTTTGTCCAATCCACAGCAATGACTTAGCAAAGCAGTGCCCCAGCAGAATACGCATCTTAAACAGGTAGTGAATTGTCTAGCACTTTCATGTCGAATCTGGCAACTGCTGAGTCCAGAAGATCCACTATAATACTAAATAAAGGTGGCTACCGATGACCAGGTAGTGGTTTTGCAGATTCATGTAGCTACTGCATTCGTGCCCAGATCATGGATATAGCTCCTGTAGAATGTGCCTTGAACATTACAGGAGGGGTCTGGTTAGTTGATGTATAAGCTAGGTTAATGGTCTCATTGAGTTGGTCACAGTTATAAATCCTCTGTCTAGCTTGAAAGTGTAACCCAGAACCTAATGGAGGCTGCATGCACAACCTGCAACTTTTGTGGCTGAGAGCCTACCGTTCGTTCTGGAACAGTGCATCCCCAGGCTTTTTACTTAGCCTGCTCCTATGATTACACTGGGTAAAACATGTGGATTAAAATATAGCATTGATTATAATAAACTGAATGGGAGCTATACTTGAGTACACTAACACTGCTTCATAGGGGAGAATAAAAATCCCCAAATTCTTATAAAATTAAATGGGGCTTTTAACTCATGAATGCTTGGTCACCAATTCTTGGGAGTGTTGGCATTCAGGGGGTTGAAAGCCCCATTTAAATCAGTGAGAATGTTGTCCCATGTGGTACATGGCATTGGTTTACCCCAGAATTGTTCCAGTTTAGCGGATCAGCCCCATGACTAATGGTGTGAAATAATTCATATAACTTTAAAACCTGAAATGCATTTTAAAGGACCACTTCCCGTCAATAACCCCCACTTATCTTGTTTTATGTGAAGCCACCATAGGGAGAAGTCTGGGCTCTGAGCCCAGCAACAGCAGGTCATTTCAGCCTCCAAGGACATGATATTCAGTACTGATTGCAGATTTAATTTAGAGCCAGCACGTACATGCTCACTCTTAATTTATGGTGTCAATGAGTATTTACTGCACATATCAACAATCTTAAAGGGATAGTAACACTTCGTTTTAACTTTATTTTATTTTGTAGGCATTAAAAAAACATGAAGAATGATATAAGTCTTATCTCTCAAACCTTTATGGTTTATGAGATATTCACAAGCAAAGTTCCCCTCCCCGCCCCTTTTACCTAGTGTAAGCCATCTCTTCTCAGATGTGAGTCTGGTTGTATGACCAGACAGATAACAGAAGGGGACAATTTTCTTTGTATGAAAACAATGAAAGCCCTTCCCCCCCCTTGACAAGTTTTTCAGCTTTTTCCATTATCTTAATTGAAGATTGTCCCTCTCTGCAGTCAACCTGGGCACCTCCCTTCTGATCTGGTTGAACGGGGGGGGGGATACTTTGTTTGTGAATATCTCTTAAACCATAAAGGTTTCAGAGATAAGACTTATATCATTCTTCATGTTTTTTTAATGCCTACAAAATAAAATAAAGTTAAAATGAAGTATTACTATCCCTTTAAGGACCAGAGGGGTGTGTAACACATTGTGAAGCTATTCTTTGCATAACCCCTTAAGGACCATTGATGTGCCAGGACCGTCAAGGTGGTCCGGCACTTAAGGACCAGTGACGGTCTTGGCACGGCATGGAGTTCAGGGCTCCCGGCATGGCTGCACACCACTCTGGAAGCCCTGAACTGGAAATTTAAAAAAAAAAAGCCCCGTGGTCCTCAAGTGCTGGCTGCGCATGCATTCGCCAGTCCTTAAGGGGTTAAGGAGTAAGAGGCTTAGGTGTTTTTGTGTGCTTTCAAGCTCTGCTATAGCATGAATGTCTTCTTCCTTCTTGCCACACGGTCCATATGCTGGGGTCTTGCAGTGTGAGCCTCCTTAGTCAATCTGAGGGTTCATAAAAGAAATTAACCGGTTGCATATGTGGTTTCTTTCAGGTGATCACACAGACTGGCATAGCTTGGAACCTGTCTCCTGTTGGTAGAATCACACCTGCGGAATGGAAGGACAAATAGAATACAAATGTTTTCAACTGTTCCAGTACTGTTTCATGTCACTGCTATGTATATAAAAGCATTATCTACACGCTCAATATGGCCACTTATGGTGTTGACGTTCCTGTAACAATAAACCTGGACCTAAAAATAAATCCATATTTGCTTAAGTCTGTATTTGGGCAACTTATCACAACATTGTATCTGAAACCTGAACTCCATGACGTACCAGGACCGTCAGTGGTCCTTAAGTGATGGACCGCTGTGACAGTTCTGGTACGGCAATGGTCCTTAAGGGGTTAAGGTTACTTCATGACTTATTGACACCTCTGGCCTTATGGTAAATGTTCATTCAGCAGCAAAGTGTGGCAAAAAAAACACAAAGTATAAAATATACAGGTTCTTGGTGAGCTCAAAATAGCTTTGTGTTCAATTTGTAACGTATGTGTATAGTCAGAAGAGCTGCAAGAACAATATTTCGGCTATTTTAACTAAACAAAAAAGGTTCTGTGCATCAAACCCTGAGGCTTACAGATCATTAAAGTCATATAACTTGTGTAAGTACTAAAGGAATTAGAGGGAAAATATGGTAGAACAAAGATGTACTAAAAAGGTCAAAATGTGCTCTTCTAATGCAAAAAAACAAACAAACCAACAACCCTTGTCATGAAAGATTTATCCTCTTAACAAACTGATGTGCCAGGACAGTTTAGTGTTTGTGCGTTTAGGACGGTCCTGGCATGACTTTATGGATCAAATAGTTTGTGCAGGTGTGCTGTTATTGTGATGGGAGCCTAAAACTGACTGCTTAAAGACCAGAACAGTCAGCTTCAGACTCTTACTTCGAGTCAGTACATGGGATTGCTCACATGCACCAGCTCCCTGAATATAGTCTGGCTGGTCCTTGTAGGGTAAATGTGTCCCTGGTCCTTCAGGGGTTAAGAACCAGAGCGATGCCAAATGCATTGTATAACACGCACTTACTGCTACTCCTGGATGTGTTTGGCAAGTCTGCAGTATCGCATGTGACAGAGAATGTGGAATACAACAATCTTGGATAAATGCAGTTAAAGGGGAACTAGACATTAAAGGCCTTGCATGCAAACGTACAGCAATATGTGTGGTATGATGTTAGATACATTCCCTTTGATTAAAATTGTGATTTTTTTAAACACCTTGCATGCTAGGTCTGGACAGCATTGCTTCCCAGTATATTGGAGGCTTATGTAGCATTCAATGAGTTAACTCAATGGAGAAAAACAGACTGGACTGCTCCAGCACTGCTTCCCCACTCTCTCATTTGCAGAATGCCATTTTGGCATAGGCTTTTTAGCAGTGTCTGTGAGCTGTAGAGGACCTGTCACTCTTCCAAATTATTTGTGCTGTGGCTGCCTCCATCTTTGTAAGTTTTAATTTATTCTGTCTGGTGGAAACTGATATTAGCTGCCTAAGGATGAGGTGATTATTTCTGAATGTGAGCATAAATAATTATGCAGGCTTATCAGTCAAGTTAGTGAACAGAACTTAGTTGAAATTAGATTCCCCAGTTACAAAATCAAATTAAGTGGGGATGTTCTTGTCTCCCACACAACTGATGGTTTGGTTTTGCATGTAGGACCCACTGGACTTTATGCACAAAACAGAGAAATTCTGTGGCAAACCAACTGGTCAGTAGGGGGTGCATAAGATCACACTGATAGGTGGGGTTTTTAACCTAAAGAATGCTAAGGAGGCTCAAATACACTGAAATGCATTTTGTTGCATACATCTTTAGCATGCATGGTGTTAAAAGCCACATGTAAATGGGGAATTTTGTGTGTTATTTAACTTCTATGGTGCAGTGCATTTGGTTAAGAATTGCTTCATATCACTTGTCAGTCTCTGAGATGGGCAAATGTGGTGGTAGTTTGGGACAGGATGGTCTAGTTGACAATACTGAAGCGTTTCGAGACAGGACCAGATGGGGTTTGGAGTATCAAAGAGGTCCGAGACAGGATTGGTTGGTCGACGGACTACAACTCCACTGCTCTCCAACAGTAGGAGGTTTAGGAGTATCGAAGGGGTTCGTGACAGGATCGGATGGTTGACGGACTACAACTCCACTATGCTCTCCAAGAGTAGGAGGTTTAGGAGTATCGAAGGGGTTTGAGACAGGATCGGATGGTCAACGGACTACAAGTCGACTGCTCTCCACTAGTCCGAGGTTGAGGAAGTATCGAAGAGGTTCGAGATTGGACCGGATGGTCGACGGACTACAAGTCCACTGTTCTCTACTAGTCGGAGGTAATAAGGGAATCAGCCAGATGTCGGGTTGATCCTGAGGACTAGTAGGTCAGGCAGAAGGCAAGAGGGTTTAGAGTCCCTACACCCTCGACTGGCTGGGGCAGTCACCGGAGAGCCTGAGGTGTAGGGTCGAGTAAACTGGAGTCGGGACTTGGGAGCAGCTGAAGGGACTCCTGTTGCGAGGCAGAAGGGTTCATAGAACAAGTGTGGTCAAGGATAGCCGAGGTCAAGCCAAAATCGAATCAAGGAGCCAGGAGATCAGACGGAGATGTAGTTAGGGAAAAGCCGGGTCGAGATTCAAGGGTAGATGGCAAGAGACAAGGTTGTTAAGGCAAGGTTCGGTACACGGAATCAGGAACTCTGAGACAAAGACTTCTCAGAATATTGGCGCTAAAATCGAGCAAGGCTAGGAGGTTGACCTAGATAGACAAGGCCTGCAGCAGCCAATAGGAATGATGGTAGGAGGAACAATCAGGAGGAGCGTGACACTTGTACATAAGGCAAAAAAACAAAACAAATTGACATAGGCAAGAGTGCTGCATAGAAAAGATTACATTCTCATTGTATAAAACATGTAAAGTTGTTGGTGCCATCTAGATGTGCAATCAATAATACATAAATTTATCTGCCAAAATGTCTGGCATGTCTGAAATGGACACATCTTTTTAAAATATTTGAGTGACATGTATGAAGGGTAACATTAAAGTGGACCTGCCACCCTCAGTTGTATTTAGTTTATCTTATGGAGAAGTAAAAGTTATACAGAAAAATTAACCTTTGTTCTGGTGACACTCTAGGCTAATACTTACACATTTATGCTAATTTTGTAACATAGATTTTGATGGCAGATAAGAACCAATTTGTCCATCCAGTCTACCACTTTGTCCTGTGCAGATAAAATGCAGTCTGAATGGACCTTTCTTTCCCAGACATTTTGTAATTGCTATGATGTATTAGCCCATACCATTTTATGTTCCATGTGTCTCACACTAACTCTAAAGTAGTACTTGCACACATTACCTCTGAACCTTTCACCTTATAACTTTAGGTCTGGCCATCTTATTCTAGTATCTATTTTTCTTTTCTGAAAAATGCTTTCCCCCCTGACGTTTATTAAATCACTATATAGCTAAATAAAATATATATATTTACACACTTACATGTCCCTCATCTCTTCCAAGTTATACACATAAATGTCTTTAAATTTATCATGGTAACTTCCATAAAGGCCTTGCACCATTTCAGCTGCTCTTTGATCTGCTATTAGTTTATCTATGTCCTTCTGCAGATGTGGTTTCTAGAACTGCACACCGTTCTCCAGGCAAGGACTTGCCAGTGATCTATAAAGTGGTATTAGTTCCTCTCTCAACGCTGACAATACATCTTCCTACACAGCCCAGTATCTGGTTAGCTTTATGGTGCTGGTTGCTTATCTTTAAGCAAAATTATTGGAAAACTACCTTTAATTCTGTATTCCACCGCTACACATGACAATCTCCACAGTCATTGTCAGCTTATGGGGGGGGGGTTATAAACTGCATTCCTGATTTTATAAATGGTTCCCCACTAAATGGATATAAACATCATCTCTCTCAAATAGTTCTCTATTACACCAAAGTCTGCCATGGCTAATAAATCCAAATTGCCTATCTTTATACCACCTACTTAACCATAAATTAAAATACCTGGTGATAAACATCCCACCCTTGTCTTGCCTGTACATCAGTAAATCAGGGGAGGAAAAAATACCACTCAGGCAAGCTGACACCTGATCAAGATAATTTCCATGCAGACAAAATTATTCCTGCACTGCTCTGATTTCACTAGTGGTTAAATCATTATCCCAACGTGGACAACAACATCTATCTCACTTTCATGTTCTACTGCTTCGACAATCAATATATTGTGCCTTTTGTTCTTCTTGCAAGTAGCTCAAGAATGCCTCCTAACCACACTTTACATAATCATCCCACAGATTAACACCTCTCACAATGTCTCCATTGAGAAGCTTTTTCTTTCACCCTTCAGGGACAACAATCTACTGACCTGAAATTTATATTTAATCAATAGTCATGTCTGTGGTCCACAACCCTAACCATATCAGAGCCAAAAGTTGTGTAGATTGCCCTCCTCCTAGATGGCTTATGGGGGGGGGGGAGGGATGAGTAACAGCATGGTAGAAAGACATGGACAACCTCTCAACCTCAGTCTAGCATACTTATTACACAAATAAAATTGCTTACATTTTTGACAAAACCCACAGAGTCTCACAAAAAACAATTGCCAAACATCCACTGCATCGTCCCAAACCAGATGTCACAGAAATGCAATGTACACCAAACGGCTATCAAGAAACAGTTTTCAAACTCCTGCATGGTTTATAATTCACTTTGGATTAACGCTTCACTTACTTTATAGCAGACCTCCTCCTACTGATACATCTTCTCCGGGAATGCCCTGCTTCTTTTTATAGATGAAAGATTCTGGGGAGGAGCTACTGACACAAGCATAAAACAAAATTGAGGAGGTACAAGCTAGGAAATAAAATAGAAGAAGGGCAAGTTAACAAATATTGGGCCTACAAGATAAAATGGAGAATGGGAAAGCTACTGTCTAAACAAGTAATCACAAAGTATAGACTGAGGTTTGAGGTGGTAGCTTGGGTGTAATAGTGAGCCTCTCCCATTAACCAAATAATTTGGGACCTTTGTTCTTTATTGGGGATTGTACATATGAGGTTCCCTCACGTGGGAAGCGTAAAGGCTCAGGTGTTAATGAAGGTTAAGCCTGGCTCTCTGCTTTATTCTGTGGGAGCCATAATGGGACTGGGAGTCCCTGCATTTTTTGGGAAGCTGCAGGTTCAGCTGGCACCGTGGACAGTGCTGAGCTTTCAGCAACCTGATTCTCATACAACTGTATGGGAAATCCCAGCCTCCAAGAAGATAACATTTTCTTAGTGGGTGTTCATACCCTACCATTACAAAGTCTCTCCTCTTATCCAACAACCCAGGCAAGGGTGAGGGTAATTGCATCAGACCATTATGCTGCATGAGATTGTTGGAAGAGACCTGGTTGGTTACTTTGCATAGCTTGCACCAACAGACATGGTGCCCATTGGCTGAACTGGATTTACTGGAATGCGGCTCACCTCTAGATTAGTGGCCAGACCTCAACAGGGTCGATTGGGAAAATTCAGACAGTTGGCTGCAATGGAGTTCCATGATTATGGAGGTATAAAGCGGACTTAAAAAAATCAATGGTAGGTGTGTTTGCTCAGGAATTACAGAATGGGTGTAAGCTATGCTTGAATTCTGACAGCCCAGGAAGATGCTGTGGACTTGCTGTGCTATTTTGGTGTGTTGTTGAATCAAAATAAATGTGTTGGTGCTTCTACTCAGCTTGATTCCGGTCCATTGTCATTCCTCTGAAACCACTCTGTGGTCACAACCAGGCAGCGCCACAGTTGTTAGAACTGCACTAAATTCCTCATTTGTTAATGATGCCTCAGCTCAGTCCCATATCCAGCCAGAGGCAAGCAGTGCAAGCTGAGCACTTACACCTCCCTTTCGGTAGAATTCACCAACCACTCCAATCTGCATGACTTGCACCTTTCTCTCATGTTTTCCCCAGCCATCTTAGCATATCCATCTCTCTACCCGCCCTCCTCCTTTTATTATTCCATTTATGATGGAAGACCAAGAATGTCAGGCCCCTTCAAACCCAGAAGCTTCTTCAGCAGATGCACCCAAGATGCCTAGATTCGGGGGCCCATCTCTGTGGGAATGGGCTGTTCCGAAATTAATGGCTGGACTGACCAGTCGCCATATATCATATCCTGATCCACAAGAAAGATGGAACTATTCTGTCTTCTCTCCCTCCCATTACAGTTTCCACCTTACCCAGACCTTGATCCCTCCTCCTCTTCCTTCCCAGCCTCGGCTGGATCATATCACCCGCCTCCTTACAGAGCTCAGCTCAGCAGTTTCTGACATTCAAGGCAGACTGCTAGCACTTCACCCAGTTTTCATCCTCCATTAGCAGTAGAGTCACCCATACCAGGTACCTCTTCCAACCCCTCCCATGCATCACCGCAGCTCATATGATCCCACAACATCGCCAAAGGGACATCATCGAGAGGAAGGACGTTAACCTGGTCTCACTATTGATAGTGTCACAAGATTTAGCGTAACAGAAAACCAGTCACCTTTAAAGTGGAACTTTCATGCTAATAACATTGACCCCAAATATATTACTAACCTAGCGATATGCAAAGTTATACTATCCTTAAGCTCAATAAGTCAGTGGTATTGCAGAAAAAAACACATCTTTGGCAGGAACCAGAGGACAGACAGCGTAGACATCTTAGAGGAAATGTACCTCTGAGTCTGCGCTGTCTGTCCCGTTCACTGCCAGCATTGGTGAGTAGTGTTCCTTGGTGCCTTAAGGCACCGGAAGGGACTGACCGTGCAGTTGCCCAGAGTTTCTCTTGTAAGCTCTGTGCAGCGCCGAAGCCTGCAGAAGATGTGTTTATACTGCAATACTGTATGACTTTGCATATGGCTAGGTTAGTAATATATTCGGGGGCAATGTTATCAGCATGAAAGTTCCCCTTTAAATCTAAGGCCCCAAGGCTGTCCAAGAATTTATCCATTTCAGAATTTGTCCTAGCATTTAGTATATTAAGGGATATACTTTGTTCTGCTTTCCCCCACGAATGCAGGAATTGGATCATTATCGATATACTGTCATGGACCTTGAAAATAAATATGGTGGTGTCAATCCTTTTCCTCTAAAGCAGCCATAGCCCAAAGACAATTTAACTTCTCCACAGATTGGAGTGTGCGTGACAACTGGCTATTCTGTAGGTACTTCACGGGCCTCAAAGCCCCAGTATGCTATCTGTGCATATCACTCCCCCAATCTATGTCCTCACTTGGCTTCCTCACAGAGTCATAGCCAGCATCAACATATCATTCCCCCTGCCTCCTAACTTTTCTGGTCCTCACCGCAGCTCATCCTCACTCCCACCCAAATATAAGTTAAGAAGACCCATCCACTACTTGGGCAGCTTCCCAATATGTAATAACTTTAAAGGCTGCTTCTTCAGTGTTTGTAGGACTATTGCACATTTGCTCCATTTGCAGGAAAGCGCGTTCACATACTATTTGTCCCCATTTTTCTGTTAGCCCTAATAAATGACTAGGTTCAGCCATCTTGAGTGTCCGCTAATATCTGCTTTCCTCTTATCTAGACTATCATACAAAGCAATTCCTTACGTCTGGTTTCTCTGAGGGCTTCCACACAAGTGTCTGCCTGTCATCTTATTTACAGTGCCCTAATCTCCTGTCAGCTTTGGAAGAACCAGATATAGTTTCAGACCTAGTGGCCATGGAATACAAAAAAGGTTTCCTGCTAGGCTTATTCTCCCCCCCACCCAAGTTCCCCATCTGGTGCATTGATCTGCTGGGCTTGGCTACCAGGAAATTTTCTCTCAAAAAAGACTGATCATAGACCTTTTGGCCTCTCACTCCTGTCACTATTGTCTAGTCTAACGCCCAATGGAAGGATTTTCTCTACACTACTCCCACGTAGATGATGCCATTGCCCGTATAATTAAGCTAGTCCAGGTTGTTGGCTCCCCAAATCTGATATCTCAGATGCTTTTAAACGTATGCCAGTTCATACATCATTATGGCATCTACAAGGTTTCAAATGGCATGACCAATATTACTTTTCCACACAACTTACTTTTGGGGTCTAAAAGCAGCCCCAAAATATTTAAGAAGTTTGCAGACATTCTGTATTGGCTACTGTCCTATCACTGCTGCTGGCAGCAGTATTACATTATCTGAACTACTTCCTCCTTATTGAACCTCCTACCCCCCTCCATCCAGCCTTAATAAGCTATTAAACCTTTTCAAAGAATTAAGAATCCCAATTGCCCAAGACAAGACCATTGGTCCAGTGACAGCCATCAAATTCCTAGGAATCATACTAGTCTCAGACAAGCTTAAAGCTTAACTCCCTACAGACAAACTAGTCCGCATCCGTTCCCTCATTGCCCAGTACTCAGTCCAGGCCTCACGCTCACAGGTTCAGCTCCAGTCACTTTTGGGTTATCTAAACTTTGCCATGAGGATCATCCTGCAAGGAAGATCTTTTATCTCCCAACTTCTTTCTCTCGTATCGGCCACACCGGATTCCAACTCCCAATACCTCTAGACCAGCCAACTCAAGCAGATCTAGTTATGTGCTCTAATTTTCTTCAGGGCTGGAATGGCCATTCCATTTTCCCTCCCATCCCCTTTATTTACTTCCCCTTCAGTGTACTCTGACGCTGCAGCAGGTTCTGGCATTGTAATCATATTTAACAATGAATGGTTCTCAGAACTTAGGTCACGGGAAGTTCTGAACCTGCCTCTATTCACTTCTGCTTCCACGCTTTTTGAAATTTATCGCATAGTTGCAGCAGCAGCCTTGTGGGGCCATCAATGGTCTGGTAAGGCAGTCACTTTCTACACCGACAATATGGCTACATCCCATGCAGTGATGTTCCTTCGGGAGCGCACTTGGCTGGCCACGCGTCATAATTTTTAAATTTTCAGTTCATATATCCCAGGTTCCAGCAACACAGCAGCTGACGCATTATCCTGTTTTTATTTGCAGGTCTCCTTTCTTAGCCTTTGTGCACCAAACCTGCTTCCCTCTAACTCCCAAGAAGTTCGAAGATCTCATCAAGCTCTGAAAAATTTCACATAATCTGCAAATTCCATCATGGATAAAGCACTAGCTCCCAGTACCCAGAAATCTTATGACCAGGCTTGGCGCTCATTTCAACACTTCATCAAACCCACCTCATCAGCAGTCATACTCACTTTTGTGTAATACTGTCACTCAACGCTCAGCACACTGTCTAGCCCTCTGATTCCTACACAGACCTTCCCTATTTTCCAACTGCCTGGAAACACTGGCCCGCTTAAACACTTTTCACATCCACCCTGTACCCGTCAGCCCATCATGGGCCTCATATTCAGACGATTATAACATTTTCTTTGTTCTCACCCATTTGACCATTCTACTAACAACAATCTCCTGGCAGCAACTAGCCTTGCATTTTTTAGCTTCTTGAGGCCAGGGGGAATTCATAGCCCAATCCTGCACATCTCGCAAACCTTCCATCTAAACTACTGTTCCCTTTTTCTCCCTAGTTCTAAAACTGACCAAACAGGGGCCGGCATCAAAATTCCATTCTACCCTACCCACGACAGATGGTTTCCATTTACCATGCTCGTCACCTTATCATCCCTCACCAAAAATAGCCCAGCTCATAATCTCCTCGTCCTTACACTGAATGTCCCCCTCACTTGCTCTTGTTTCACAGAATACCTTTGTATCACCCTTTCTAGATCAAGCCTCAATCCAATTAAGTACTCCGGGCACTCCTAGTGCATAGGCGCAACCTCCTCAACCTCTAAAAATCAAGTCCTTCATCGTGCTTCTCTCATTATAACCTTGATCCCGCTCAGAAGATCAAGTCAGCTCTTACTTTGCTAGAGCAATAAAAAAAAAATCAATTACTGACAATCTATTGCCCTCATGGACCAAGTACATGTTTTCTCTTGTATCCATAATTTCATTGTTTTTAATACAGGAGGCAAATATAGTTGTTACCAGATTGATTAGTTGAAGGATTTTAAAGGTCAAATAAACTGAGGTCACAACTTGGCTGACGGGTGGATCAAAGAAATGTTCTGGGTAGAGAGGCACATGAATCATCAGGGAAATACTGAGTAGGAGAGAGGTATCATAATACATAGTATCATAGTAATTTAGGTTGAAAAAAGACGCGTTCATCTAGTTCAACCCTTTTCCTATTCTTGTTTACCATCGTTGATCCAAAAGAAAACCCCTTCAATACCGCAATTTCAAATTATGACTTGAATGGGGGGAAAAGTTCATTCTTGATTCAAAATGGCAATCAGATTTCTGCTTGGATCAACAAGCACTAACTAAATATTAATCCCAATACTAACATACACAGTCCTCTATGTTCTGCTCTTTTAAAAAAGTATCCAGGCCCTTTTTAAAGGCATCTAATGTATTCAATAGCACCACCTCCTCAGGCAGTGAATTCCATACTTTTATTGTCCTTACCGTAAAGAATCCCTTCAGCTGTTGTATATGAAATCTCCTTTCCTCAAGTCTAAGTGATGACCCCTTGTCCTCTGTACTGTTAATGAACAGGTCTTTGGAGAGCCTTTTGTATGGGCCCTGAACATATTTATATAATGTTATCATATCCCGTCTAAGACACCGTTTCTCTAGTGTGTACAAGTTTAACTTTTCTAGGCTTTCTTCATAACTAAAACTTTCCATTCCCCTTACTAGTTTTGCAGCCCTCCTCTGCACTTTCTCTAGTTCCATAATGTCCTTTTTCAGAAAGGGGCGCCCAGAATTGAACAGCACATTCTAGGTGGGGTCTTACCATGGACCTGTAAAGAGGCATGATAATATCTTCCTCCCTTGAGTCAATACCCCTTTTAATACATGCCAATATTTTATTGGCCTTTGCAGCTGCCAGGTGGCACTGCATCCTACTGCTGAGTCTATTGTCTACCATTACTCCCAAATCCTTTTCATTAGTAGAGTTCCACAAAGAAACACCATGTAAACTATATGTTGCATTTTTATTATTATAACCAAAATGTATAACTTTACACTTGTCTATATTGAATCTCATTTGCTATTTGCCTGCCCAGTTATCCAGTTTGTCCAAATCCTCTTGTAATGAAGACACAACCATTTCAGACTTTATTACACTACTTAATTTTGTGTCATCAACAAAGACTGATACATGGCTCCCTATGCCCTCTGGGAGATAATTAATAAACAAATTAAAAATAAGAGGACCCAGGACAGATCCCTGAGGTACTTCACTTATCACATTTGTCCAATTGGAAAACATCCCATTTACTACCACTCTTTGCATTCTATCTTTCAGTCAATTTCCAATCCACGCAAAGACATTTGCCCCTAAGCCTATTTCATTCAGTTTATACAGTAAACTCTTGTGTGGACCCATATGAAATGCCTTGGCAGAGTCTAAATAGATCACATCAACCACCGCTCCCGCATCTATATTATTACTCACTTTTTCATAAAATGCGATCAAGTTAATTTGACAAGACTTGTCTTTCACAAAGCCATGGTGGCTATTGCTAATGATATTCCTGCTCCAGCAGAATTCTTGAATATATTCCCTTAGCAACCTTTCAAACAGGTTCCCTACCACAGATGTCAAGCTTACAGGTCTGTAATTTCCTGGCTGTGACTTTGATCCCTTTTTAAATATGGGCACCACATCTGCTTTACGCCAATCCGTGGGCACCATGCCTGAAACAAAAGAATCCCTGAAAATCAAAAATATCAGTCTGGCCAGGGCCTGATTTAGCTCTTGAAATACCCTTGGGTGTATACCATCTGGCCCTGGGGCTTTGTCTACCTTAACACCATTCAATTGTTTTAACACTTTTTCTTGTGTTATCCAATCCCATGCTAGCTGTGAGTGTTCTGTAAAAGTAGTTTGCAGGTTCTTGTCTGTTGAGTCTTCCTTGCTAAAAACAGAAGAAAAGAAATTATTTAAAATATCTACTTTCTCTCTGTCTCCACTGACCATCTCACCCTTTTCAGATAACATTATCAGACTTTAATTTTTCGCATTAATGTATTTAAATATTTTTTTTGGGTTGCTCTTGCTCTCCTTAGCAATAATTTTTTCATTCTCCAGTCTAGCTAATTTAACCACCTTTTTACAGGTTTTGTTGGCATTTTTGTATTTTGCAAATGCCTCTGCTGATCCCTCAGCTTTATAATGTTTAAATGCTGCTTTCTTGTTATCTATTTCATGAATTACTTTACTGGTTAGCCACACTGGTTTTAATTTGCTTCTTTTGTATTTGTTTCCAAAGGGGATACATATATATGTATATTTTTGCAAAGTTATTTTGAAGGCATTCCACTTACCTTCTGTGTTTTTTTCCAGAAAATATTCCATCCCAGTCAATGAGACCAAGGCATGAATTAAACCTGCTAATGTTGGCCTTTTTAAAAATCATTGTTTTGGTGGAACCCATACCAAATAGTTTTTTTGACTTAACATCAAATGATACCATGTTATGGTCACTATTCTCCAAGTGTTCCCTTACTTGGATGTTAGAGATAAGTTCTTCATTGTTAGTTATTACCAGATCCAGACATGCATCACCTCTGGTTGAGGTCTGCACTAGTTGAGACAAAAAAATTGTCATTCAACAAGTTCAGAAACTTACTGCTTTTAGCAGAATTAGTTGTTCCATTTTTCCAATCTATTTCTGGATAATTAAAATCCATCCTAATTATAGTTCTCCCTATTTGAGAAGCCTTTTTTATTTTCATTAAAGTGAAACTACCACCCAATAAGAACATTGCCCCACATAACTGTCAGTCCCTTTTAGAGCCAAACGGCTCATATCAATGCGTCCTAGACCTGGCTGGGACTGACAGCGCAGACGCTAGGACGTAATTATGGCAAGATGTCCTCGCTCCGTTCTGCTGTCAGTCTGAGAAGAATAGCGAATTTTCTTTAATCTGGTAATAATTCTGACGACTAGCGCTACTGAGCAGCTTAGTCGCCAGATGGGCAATTATGTGGGGCAATATTATTATTGGGTGGTAGTTCCGCTTTAATAGCTGTGATTTTTCAAGGTCACCAATGTTTGGTGGTTTATAACAAATACCCACTAATATTTTATGGGCAGTTTTACCCCCATTGACTATTTTACCCCACAGGGATTCCACATGTTCACTACTGTTATCATATATATCTTCCAGCAAATGAGGCAATAATGCCGGTTTGACATACAGACATACCCCACCACCTCTTTTGTTTGACCTATCTTTTCTAAACAACATGTAGCCGTCCAAATTTATTGACCAATCATGTGTGTCATCCCACCATGTTTCTGTTATGCTAATCAAGTCCTAGTTTTCGATTACAGCTACTAGCTCCAATTCCCTTATTTTACCAGTTAAACTTCTGGCATTTGAAAGCATACAATTTATGCCACTGCCATGTTCCATTTATGATTTAATTTTGATGTGGTTTGTAGGTCTTTTCCTATCATCTGTATTAACCCAGCCCCCAGATCCACCCACCTGGTTATTAACTACATAACCTTCCTTTTTTATACTGTCTAGCCCAGTATTTATTCACCCCCCCTTCCTAGTCTAGCCATCCTCTCCCCAAGCACTTGAGACCCTCTTGCATTCAGGTGCAGTCCATCCCTACTATAGAGATTGTACCCCAAAGCAAAAGCAGCCCTGTGCTCTAAGAACCCAAAGCCCTCCTTCTTATACCAAGACTTCAGCCATGCATTGATCTCCCTAATCTCCCGCTGTCTCTCTGGTGCAGCACATGGCACAGGTAGTATCGCTGAGAATACTACCTTGGAGGTCCAGTTCCTAATCGTACTCCCTAAATCCCTAAAATTACCTTTTAGAGCTCTCCACCTTCATCTTACTTTGTCATTGGTACCAATATGCACCAAGACAGCTGGATCCCCTCCAGCCCCTCCCAATAATCTGTCCACCCTGTCTACAACATGCCGAACCTGGGCACCCGGGAGACAGCAAACCATTCAGTTGCTGTGATCAGAGCCACAGATTACCCTATCTGTTCTCCTAATAACAGAGTCCCTTACCACCATGACCTGCCTAGGCTTCACTTTCTTCTGCATCCCTTCTGTGCTAGAGGAGCTGTTATCCCGGTTGTTAGGGAGAACAGTCTTCTCCAGCAATTCCACTTCTGGGTTTGCCTCCCCAACATCTTCACTTAAATGAGCAAATTTGTTGGGATGGAAAAACACAGGACTGGCTGCCCTCTCCCCTCTCCCACAGCAACCACTTCTAACTGTCACCCAACTATGTGCCTGATTCCCGTCTAGCTGATCTCCTCCCTCTTTGCTAGGTGACCCAGCTAGACTCTCCTCAGTTAGCAAGAGACTCCTCTCAAGGGTGTCAATATCTCTCAGTGTTGCAATATGACTCTCCAGAGCTCCAGTCTGAGCTTACAGAAGGGCCACTTGCTCACACTTGTCACAGCAGTATGGACCATGGAACTGCTGTTCCAAGCATGCATACATATGGCAAGATGTACACTGAGTGAGATCTCCAAGCTTGCTCATCATTTATGGTGTGAATGTGAGTTCTTAATAATTGAAACAGTTAATTTACATTTGTTTCTCTAACTCCTGTGTTGCACTAACTACTGCATACCTCCCAAGTGTCCCTCTTTAGGAGGGACAGTCCCTCTTTTAGACCCAAATCCCTCTGTCCCTCTTTCCCACCCTGATGTCCCTCTTTTTAGGAGGCTAGACTGTGTGGTGTATATATAAATGTATCATACTGCTCTACAGCAATAAAACTCACATTATTGTTTGTTTAAACATTCGTATATGTGTTTATAAATTAGTATGTGTAAATAAAATACTTTGGTCTTGTTATAAGTAACTTATTAGGTCACACAAGGAGGTGTCAATAGGTCATGAAATAGCCTCAAAATTCTCTGTAGTGCCCCGCCTACCACCCACGCCCCCGGCAACACCCCCTAAAACACAAGTGTCCCTCTTTGGCAATTTGAAATGTTGGGAGGTATGACTACTGTGTTGTACCATATGTTAACTTATTCCAAAGCACTTAGCAGAAAGCACACTGTATTTCTGAGCAAGGTTCTGTGAGTCCTGTACCTTGGTTTATACAGACCTACACAGGTAATTGCTTATAAACCCTACCCTTAATTAATTACCCATACTTCCCAAGCCAAACAACCTTTTAAACTTTAACCCTTTAACCTTCTTGCTGCATGTTAGGATGTAAACCCAAAATCAGTATATTATAACACTTTTCAAATACTGTGTTGTACCAACTGTTCACTTATTACAAAGCACTTAGCAGAAAGCACGCTGTATTTTGAGCAAGGCTCTGTGAGTCCTGTACCTTGATTTATACAGACCTACACAGGTAACTGCTTACAAACCGCACAGAGGATGGTTTTAACAGAGGATGTTGTTTGGCAATCATGGACAACAGTGAGCATGGCAAGAACAACTTTCCAAAGATCCACTAAAGAGGATGCATGGTAGTTCATAGTGGGAACCTCAGTAGCAGAGGACTGGCAAGGAAAAGTTTGGGGATTATACCCTAAGACAGAATAGAAAAGTTACTAACCTCTAGAGAAGGGAATTGAATGGTTTTAATCACCCACTATAGAAAGATTTCTTATTTTAAGTGGTAGTGGGGTGTCTCTTACACATTGGGTAAACACTGCTAAACAGGAGAGAGAATTCAAATGCCCTCATTCATCTATTGTTTTCTTCTGTTGAAGGGTGTTCAACATACAAATCGTGTCTCCAAGTAAGAAGTGGGCTATTAGTGCTGTCTGCATTGTATATAGTTGTGATTTTGTACTAAATAAACCCTTATTGATTTTACTGCCCATGTACAGTCCAAATAGTTGTAACTAGATCTTTGCATTTATTTGCAATATATTCATGGCCTTTTCATTTTATGGTGACACTGTCGTACAGGTATACAATATAATGGGAAGGTTTTCTAGACGGAGAAAAAAAGATCATGATACATGTAACCATATTTTGGAAAATGGTAACAAACTGTAATTCTGTACATGTGCCATATGAAAGCCTAATCTAAAGTTTTCTTAAAATTGTATCAGATCCCAACTCTCCTAAATATATTCTGATATTTCCCAGGAATGTTAAGGCTTCGGAATTCTGATGCATATATTCGGGCAGTGTTCTGAAATTAGGTTTGTCCCCTCATCCCTTTAAAGGAGAAGTAACAACCCCGTCAAAGATCCCCACTTACCTTATATAGCCAGATAATCTTAATGGCCCCTATGTTTTCCCTTGTACCTTTGTTAAAGAGGTCACATCTTCAATCTGTTTGAAATGTCCTGTCTATGGAGGAGGACATGACACTTGCTAGCAAGATCATAGGAAACAATCTCCATCAACTGGGTATGTTAATCTTGACTCTTAAAGGGCCAGAGGGGTGCACAAAGCATTGATTTGTAATGCTCTGTACACCTTTCTTGTCCATAAAGTGTTAAGTAGGCTCATATAAGTTGCCTGCTTTAGTTTAAAGGGATAACAATACTTAAAGCGGAACTACCACCCGACACAATCGTTAGCTTCACTAAGTCCCCATCTGGTGACTAACTGCTTAGTAGTGCTAGTCGCCAGAATAATTACCTTGTTTAATAGATTTCTGATCTCTCTTCCCCGGCTGACAGACAGGACAGAGCGCGGAAATCTTGCCGTTGTGAAGTCCATGCGCCTATGCTGTCAGTCCCAGCCGGAGCCAAATGGCTCCTAGCAACGCCTACTAGACCCGGCTGGGACTGACATCTCAGGTGCACGGGCGTCAAAATGGCAAGATGTCCACGCTCCATCCTGCCTGTCAGCCGGGGAAGAAAGCAGAAATCTTTTAAATAAGGTAATTATTCTGGCGACTAGCGCTACTAAGCAGCTAGTCGCCAGATGGGGACTTAGTGAAGCTGAAGACTGTGTCGGGTGGTAATTCCGCTTTAACAGGTAAAAAAATATAAATTGTAGTGTTCATTCCCTTGAGTAAAACAAGGGTACTCCCTCTGCTGAAAAATAACTTTTATTCAAAAGTTATTACAGCTCTAACCTGAATTTTTTTAGGTGCAGTATCACAGTGGCCTGATTGTACAGTGGAGCTTTTGCTACACCATCCTATGGAGATTTATGGTCAACTGACCAGAGCTGTCCACAGGATGTTGTGGCAACAGCACCACTGTACAATTTCAGACCACTGTGATACTTCACCTATAAAATTTCAAGTTTGAATAAAACACCTTTCAGCAGTGGGAGTACTCTTATTTTACTCTGGGGGAATAACCCTACAACCTTTAACTCCTCCTTTGCCACTGCTACCTTTCCTGATGACTTCAAACATGCCTCAGTAACACCCATCCTTAAGAACAACTCTTCTGACAGGAACACACCCTCTAGCTATTGACCCACTTCTCTTCTGCCTTTTGCCTCTAAACTCTTGGAACGCCTAGCCTATTCACGCCTGCTTGACTTCCTTAACACATATCTGCTGGACCCTTTATAATCTGGATTTCGCACTGCTCACTCCACTGAAACTGCTCTTACTAGAGTGGTCAATGATATTCGCATTGCCAAATCTCAAGGTCACTATTCAAAACTTATCCTGCTTGATCGCTCAGCAGCTTTTGACACTGGTGATCATGCTCTCCTCCTCCGCATTCTTCACTCCTTATGAATCCTTAACACAGCACTGGACTGTCTCTCTTCTTACCTATCTAACAGATCCTTCAGTGTCTCCTCTGCCACTTCTTTAGCCTCTCCTGTCCAACTCTCTGTTGGGGTTCCTCAAGGTTCTGTTCTAAGACTGCTTCTATTTTCTCTTTACACAATAACACTTGGTGATCTTATTAACTCAGTTGGCCTCAAATATCACCTCTATGCAGATGACACCCAGATTTACTTATCTGCATCTCGACTGACTTCGGATATCCAGGATAAAGTCACAGATTGTCTCTCGGCTATCTCAGACTGGATAGCTCATAGGCACTTCAAACTCAATATGTCTAAAACTGAGCTACTCCTCATCTCACCTAGGCGTGGCCCTGTGGTGCCCTTCCAGGTAACTGTAAATGGCACTACCATAAATCCAGTATCAGAAGCCGGGTGTCTAGGGGTGATAATTGACAAGTCTCTCTCATTCTCCCCTCATATTAATGCCATTGCTAAATCCTGTCTCTTTCTTTTGCGTAACATTGCTAAAATCCTTCCCTTCCTCTGCTCCTCTACAGCTAAAATTCTTATACACACAATCAGCCTCTCCCACATGGACTATTGCAACATTCTTCTGTCTGGCATTCCTGCTTCCCATCTCTATCCACTTCAATATATACAGAATGCTGCAGCACAAATTACTCTTCTGTCACCTAGGTTTGTCCCTGCCCCACTCCTCCTCAGAACTCTCCAATGGCTGCCTATCAAACTCCGGATATCTTTCAAGACAGTTCTTTTCTCTACTCCTTCTTACATTTCCACCCTGATCTCCCGCTATATCCCATCCCGCCACTTACGTTCGGCCAATGATTGTCTTGTCTCAGCTCCTTTTGTGTCTACAGCCCACGTATCAAACCTTTTTCTCTCATTGCCCCGTATCTATGGAATGCTCTACCATCCAACCTGTGCCACTGCACCTCTCTGGTAACCTTCAAATCTCACTTAAAAACACACCTCATGGATAAAATCTCAACATGCTAGAAGGCACTGATGTTGTACAATGAATGCTCTTATAAATTATTTACTTTACTGATGTCCTCTGTCATCATCAGAACTAGCATTGTATTCAGCACTTGACTGTTATGTACTCTGTATGTCTCCCTTTACCACTTTAGATTGTAAGGTTTCAGGCAGGGACCTCGCACCCAATGTTTCACTCTACAAAGCACTTGTAACCCTTTATTGTTTAAACCCTTAAATTGTAAAGCGCTGCGTACACTTGTGGCGCTATATAAATAAACATATTCATTCATTCATTCATTCTTACAACATTTTTTTTTATATTTTAAGAATTACTATTCTTTTAAAGAGTTCTAGACTTGTGTGTCATTTGTATATAAGTAGTAATTACAGCCAAATTAACAAATTAGCTCACCAAGTGAAAGTGTATATAAAGAAAAGTGGAAACATTATGCAACAGAACTTTATGTTATGGTGATGAAAACATGAATTCTTGTTCAATACAATTAAACAGGTGGTTTCATCCCAATTCAAACCGTTATCAAGATGTAACTCAGCAATACAATATTAGTGCTTTTTAAATGCTTCAACGCACTCTAAAAAAAAGTGCCTTTTGTTGCCGGTTAGTGAACTCATTAAATGTGGCTATGTTAACCAGTGATAATTAGAGTTGCATACTAACACTTCTGTTTGTAAAAATTTGCTATTAGATTGAATTTGTGATATCATTCTTCACCACAAGATGGTGCCACTAAACAGTGTAAGTGATTACTATGTGAAGGGTGGATTACAGTGTCTTCTATACATATTATTCCATGACTTTGTTTTGCAGATTATGTTGTTGGTTGTACTACTGACACACAAACAGAGTACACACACACAACATAGACACTTTAACTTTCTTACTCATGTAATCAAAAGCATGGAAATTCATGGTTAAAGTTTTACCAAACATTAATTTCACTCTCCTCCCATCCCAGTGCTTTGTTGATGATGTCACATATAATATAGCAATTAATACAATTACAGGAAAGCACAGGGGCAGAGAGTTAATTTTCCTGAGACTTTAACCATGAATGTCAGTGCTTTTGATTGCATGAGTGAGAAATGTAATAATGTCTTTAACTAAACATTTTTGTCTTTTAATTTCCACAATGTTTTTTGAAAGGGTTAATAATGTATCTTTTACTAAAATGTTATATTGTAGATATTACAAAATAAACTAACTGATCCAAGTCCCATCTCTCAAACCTCTATAGTTTGAGACATTTATGATGCTAACCCCCCCCCCCCCCCTTCACAGTCTCTACTTGACACCATGAGATCCTGGTCCTGGGACCAGCCGGAATACAGCTATATACAAATAAATACTTAATTGGAAAGGTCTACAAAGTGTGCTTGCAAACCAGGCACACTTTGTAGACCGTTTCAATTAAGTACTTGTTTTAAGATAGCGGTATTTCGGCTGTGCTGAAGAGTTGCCGTAGAGTCGCACAACTCAAATCTCCTTCTATCAGCTTTACAGCTGACGTCTGTGAAAGGGGAGGGAAGGGGAGAGTTTAGAACTGTATATCTCTCAAACAATAAATGTTTGAGAGGTTTGAGAGGCAGGACTTGGCTCAGTTAGTTTATTTTGTAATACCTACAATATTATATTTTATTTAAAAGAGACATGACTATCCCTTTAAAGGGTCAGTAATGTCCCTTAAAATATTTTGAGTTAGGTAGTGATTAAAAAAAGAAATTAACTGCCACAAACCCTATCTCTCAAACTGCTATGGTTTGAGAGATATAGGGGTTCAGCGTCCGTCCCCCCTCACCTTCTGGACAGCAGGAGATCCCAGTCCGGGGACCAGCAGGTCGCTCTGCAGCAGAGCCGAAATTGCGTTACTTAAAAATAATTCATTCATTGGAAATTACTACAAACCAGGCACACTTTGCAGACCTTTCCTGCGGGCGGGCAGCAGGCTTGCATTTTCCTCCAGCTTCCTTCAATAGACTTTCTAGACCTTCTGCCTCCAGCCAATGGTAATGCAGGTGCATTATCATTGGCTGGAGAAGGAAGGTCCTGAAAGTCCATTGAAGGAAGCGGGCGGCAAATGCAAGCCTGACGCCCGCCTGCAGGAAAGATGGGACGCAGAGCTTAACACAGATCACTGTATTCAAGTGCAGCCAAAGAAAGTAAGGCTTCTTTTGACATCGAATCGCGCTGGGGGGTTGGAAGGGAAGGTAATTGGCAGTAATAAAAAAAAAATTTAAGTCATGAAAAAAAAACTCTTGGGTATAATATGCAACCCCCACTTCACATAAGGTGAAGAGGGGTAAAATTGTGTGTATTATACCTGAGATTTTATGGTAGGTCTCACACTTTCTCTTATATCAAGTTAAGGAGCATCTCACCCAAGGCTGTTATCAGAAATCATGGGTCAGGTCAGAGTCAACTGGCAGGGTTACCCCCATACTTCTACTACCCACCCACAATCACCTCACTGCTATATTATTAAATTAAATGGAAATGTACAAAAAGTTACTTTTACATTGCAACTTTAAAAAGATTCCTATACACTTGCTGTACAATTATATAAATACATATACTGCAGCCAAAGTCAGACATGCTGATGATGTGGAAATGATACACCTTCTGACATTAGCCATGCCAGATACACTCAGTAGCCACTTTATTAGGTTCACCTATCTAGCATCAGACAGGGAGGAGCCCCTTTTGTTTCCACAACAGGCTAAATTCTTCATGTCATGGATTCAATAAGGAGTTGAAAACATTCCTTAGGGATTTTGGTCCATACTAATTCAATAGCATCACAGAGTGCCTGAAGATTTGTTGGCCACACATTCATGCTGTGAACCACCAGTTCCATCTCATCCCAAAGCTGCTCTATTGGATTGAGAACTGGGGACTGTTTGGTCATTGTAGTAAACTAAAGTCACCACCTTCTTCGTGGAACCAACTCAAGATGATGAGTGCTTTGTGATATGGCACATTACCATGCCCAAAGTATCCATTTGAAAATGGGTAGATTGTGGCCATAAAAGGATGCACATGCTTAAAGGGATAGTAATACTTCATTTTATCTTTATTTTATTTTTTAGGCATTAAAAAAACATGAAGAACGATATAAGTCTTATCTCTCAAACCTTTATGGTTTGAGAGATATTCACAAGCAAAGTTTCCCCTCCCGCCCCTTTTACCTAGAGTAAGCCATCTTTTCTCAGATGTGGAATCTGGTTGTAAGACCAGACAGATAACAGAAGGGGACAATCTTCTTCCTATGAGAACAATGAAAACCCTGCCCCCCTTGACAAGTTTTTCAGGTTTTTCCCTTACCTTAATTGAAGAGTGTCCCTCTCTGCAGTCTACCTGGGAACCTCCCTTCTGACCTGGTTGAGCAGTGTTACATCAGTAAAAGGGGCGGGAGGGGGGCACTTTGTCATTGAATTACTCTTGTACTGCAACTCTGACAGAATTGAAATAACACTCTCCAAGGTCCAAATACTATGATGATTAATTAGAGCTGCTTTTATTATGAAACATTACTATCCCTTTAAATATCCTGTGACATTGAAATGATGGTCAATTGGTTTTAAAGGCCTAATGTGTGCCAAGAAACCATTCCTGGATTCATGCAGTTTACACCAAATTCTGAACCTATCATCTGCATGTCACAGCAGAAATCAAGATTCATCAGGACAGTTTATATTTTTCCAGGCTTCAGTCATCCAGGTTTGCTGATCCCGTGCCCACTGTGGCCTTGTCTTCCTGTTCTTAGCTGACACACTGTTGTAGCCCACCAACTGTACAGTTCACGTGTTGTGCATTCAAAATGCCTTTCAGCACACCACTGTTGTAGAGTTGTATTATTTGAGTATTTGTGGCCATTTTGATCAAGTTTAGCTATTCTCCTCTGATGTCTATTGTTAAAAAGTTGTTTTCACCCACAGAACTGCTGCTTGCTGGATGTTTTTGTTATTGCGCCGTTCACTGAAAAGTCCAGAGACTGTGGTGCATGAAAATCCCAGGAGGTCAGCAGTTTGAGATGCTGGGACCATTACATCTGGCACCAACAATTATACCACAGTCAGGTTCACTTAGATCACATGTCTTCCCCATTCTAATGTTCAGTTGAGCAACAACTAAACCTCTTCACCATGTCTGCATGCTTTATATATTGATTTGCAGCCACATCTTTCTCTGTTTGGTTATTTGTGTTAATGAGCAGATATACCTAATAAAGTGGCTGCTGAATGTACATCTATGTGACTGAAGTCATATGACTATGTATATTTACATCCAAAAGTACATTACTTTCATATTCTGTACATAACTAAAACCAATACAACAGGAGAGATTGTCCAGAGGCATTTCAGTGCTATTAATATGTGTAATATACTAACTGTGTGTAAAAACAGAAATCTTCCTAAGGCTGTGATTAGGAAATTAAAAACAATTATATGAAGTGCCAGATTAAAAAACACATATAAAATATTTATATCTGGGTAAGTGCAAGAATAGAAGCCAACATTTGTTGAAAAATACTTCACAAATGTATTAACCTTTGAGTGCCAGAGGGGTACGCAATGCATTGCAAAGCAATGCATTGTGTACCCCTCTGGCACTCAAAGGGTTAATGCAAAAATTGAAAAGAATCTGTACTGCAGCCATAATGTGAATGTATTTAACTCTAACCCCCCAACCTGTAAAGTCTTAGTAAGCCACATGACTGCACCTGTGCAGCTTCAGTTAACCCCCGAGTTGCCTTCACCATCCATATTTTCCCCTGTAAGCAAGACTGAGCATCATTGATTTGCTCCCTAGAATATATATTTTGAAGTGTGTTTTAACCCATTGCGTGCCAAAGCATTGTGATGCATTGGATACATCTCTGGAACTCAACGGGTTATCCCAAAGAAGAATATATTGGGCCCATGCAATTGATGCTGGAACTCTGTAAAATGTTATATACAACTGTGAACTACTCCATTAAAGGGGAACTTTCACCCCTTAATAACTAAATCTCCCCTTACTGCTGACCTGGCGACTAGCTGCTTAGTAGCGCTAGTCGCCAGAAATCTTACCCCGTACGATGCACAAGGGACTGACAAGGGACTGACAGCGCAGGCGCACGAACGTCACTGTGAAGAGACGTCCGTGCTTCCTGATCCTTTCAAACGCCGAAATCTTGAGAACGGGGTAAGATTTCTGGCGACTAGCGCTACTAAGCAGCTAGTCGCCAGGTCAGCAGTAAGGGGAGATTTAGTTATTAAGGGGTGAAAGTTCCCCTTTAACTGGGGTTCCAATCCTGAGGACAGAGCAATATCTTTTAAAGGGATAGTAATACTTAAAATGTAAAAAAATATGGTGTAGGGTTTATCCCCCTGAGTAAAACAAGAGTGCTCCCACTGCTGAAAGGTGTTTCATTCAAATGTTATTAATTTTCAAAGTTGAATTTTTTAGGTGCAATATCACAGTGGCCTGACATTGTACATTGACCCATACTAATGTTATTCTAAGTTGTACAACTTGGTCTTAGGAGATAGTGACAGTGAACACATCACATAATATTTTAACATTGAATACAAAAGACTGACTGTGACCATATAAACTTTTTCAGTGATACTCAGGATACATTTGGGAGAGATTCACTAAGAGGTGATAAAGAGGGGATAAAGTGGATATAAAGTGGAGATGATTTCTTCAGTAATATCACTTCTCCAATTCCTATGTTGTTCTATAGAGCCTATGCACTTTGAAGAAATATCCTATAATTCTCTAAGGATGTTTGTCAAAAGCCGTCATGAGCAGTAGATATGGCTGAGCTCGCTTGCGTCATGCGCAGTACAGACTGCCCTCGCCGAGGCTGATACGGAGTGGAGCATTCCGAATTCAGACCGGAATACTCTCTGCGCACTTTCCTGGGACCGCTTGGTCTGAGGAAGGTGCGCAGAGAGGACTACAGTCTGAATTCGGAGCGCCCCACTCCGTATCAACCGCGATGCGGGCAGTCAGTACTGCACATGACTGCAGCGCCGTCAGTGTTGGCCCGTGTACACAGGCTTTAAAACTAGTTAGTGCATATTCTCCATAGAATAACATAGGAATTGGAGAAGTGATAAACTGAAGAAGTCATCTCCACTTTATCCCCTCTTTATCACCGCTTACTTAATCTCCCCCCTGATCTTCAGATTTTGTAATAGTCAAGATAACTACAGTTTTTGTGATGATAATGAAAGACCGGCCAAATACAGAAAGAAATGGGACCAATTCTGGGGCAAACCAACTGCACCATAAAGGGACAAATGAAAATTCCTGTTGATTTAAATGGGGGCTTTTAACATATTGACTACACATTTAAATCAGTGGAAATTTGGGGAATGTTTATTTTTCCTCTACAGTACAGTTGGTTTGTTGCAAAACTACATTAGGTTATCTAAGGACACGAGCCTAACTGCTTCCCTTTAACTGCTGTGAGAAGAGCAGTGAACAAACTGCCACTTGTTCAGCGTCATCACATAGGTCCACATATGTGAAATAAGATAAGCAACCAAGAGTAAGTCTGTGGGAGTAATGTTTACATGTATACATGCTACGTAAAAGAGCCTCAGTGGGAGGAGTCTGGGTCCTTAAAGGGCAATTATGGGAGCACTTAATCTTCTGTGTGAGCAGACTTAGTAATCTTCTCCTACGTGAGCAGACTTAGTAAACCCCTCCTATCTGAGCACTTAGTAATCTTCTTCTACATGAGCAGATTTAGTAATCCACTCCTATTACAGCATTTAGTAATCTTCTCCTGGGTGAGCAGATTTAGTAATCCACTCCTATTACAGCATTTAGTAATCTTCTTCTACGTGAGCAGATTTAGTAATCCACTCCTATTACAGCATTTAGTAATCTTCTCCTGGGTGAGCAGATTTAGTAATCCACTCCTATTACAGCATTTAGTAATCTTCTCCTGGGTGAGCAGATTTAGTAATTCACTCCTATGGGAGCATTCAGTAATCTTCTCCTGGGTGAGCAGATTTAGTAATTCACTCCTATGGGAGCATTCAGTAATCTTCTCCTGGGTGAGCAGAGGGGTAACTAGAAGTCACCGGGCCCTGGAGCAAAAATTGCCATGGGCCCCCTCCCCGTCCACATTTCCCCCATTAGGTATCTCCACATTGCCCCCTGCTTTCCACACTGCCCCCAGCTATCCACATTGCCCCCAAAGTCCTCCTCACCACATTGCCCCCAACTCTCCACATTGCCCCCGATATCCACCTCTCCAGATTGCCCCCAATGTCCTCCTCTTCACATTGCCCCAAACTCTGGGAGATGATGTAATCTCCCAGCGCTCTGCAATATTAGAGTGCCCACAAGGAAGAGCTCAGCAGGAAGAGATCCATGGCGCAAGGCTGGGGGGGTCGCAGAGGACGGCCGGGACCCTGGAGTGACAGGCCCAGTCGCAGGTGCAACCCCTGCGACCCTTATTGTTACACCACTGTGTGTGAGCAGATTTAGTAATCCCCTCCTATGGGAGAATATAGTAATTTTCTCCTGCGTGAGCAGATTTAGTAATCTCCCCCTATGGGAGCATTTACTAATCTTCTCCTACGTGAGCAGATTTAGTAATTCACTCCTATGGAAGCATTCAGTAATCTTCTCCTAAGTAAACAGATTTAGTAATCTACTCCTATGGGAGCATTCAGTAATCTTCTCCTATGAGAGCAGATTTAGTAATTCACTCCTATGGAAGCATTCAGTAATCTTCTCCTACGTGAGCAGATTTAGTAATCTACTCTTATGGGAACATTTAGTAATTCACTCCTATGGGAGCATTCAGTAATCTCTCCTCTGAGAGCAGATTTACTAATCCGCTCATATGGGAACATTTAGTAATCTTCTCCTATGTGAGCAGATTTAGTAATCCGCTCCTATGGGAACAATTAGTAATCTTCTCCTATGTGAGCAGATTTAGTAATCCTGTCCTATGGGAACATTTAGTAATCGTCTCCTATGCCAGTAGATTTAATAATCCCCTCGTATGAGAACACTTAGTAATTTCCTATGTAAGCAGACGAAAAAAAAAAAAAAAGCCACTGGCTGCTTTGCACAGCTCCAAAACTACTCCTATCAGCCATTCAGGGGGTGTCATAACGCTGACCCCCTCAGCTGGAACACAACTCAGAAATATGTCATTGTCAGCCACAATCACTGCAACTTGCATGTGCAGCCACCATAGACCCAAGCTCTCAATCAGATACAGAAGGTCTGTGGAGACTACTTTGTACATCAAAGTGACAGAACTGAGAGGTCTCTCCATTCAGTCTCTCCTTGCAAGACCAAAGAGGGAGCCCAGGCCTTTTCTTTTCAGACCCCTGTTTGCTCACCAATTTGTCCACTGGAGCTCACAATGCAAACCTAGCTTTACCAGCAGGTCTTTTCTCAGAGGAGCATACCTACAGATAGGGCACTATCAGAGAAATTGTTTACCTTTAAATGAACCTAGAAAAACCATCAGTGGGAGGAGTTCACAGTCCCAGAGTCCTGCCTACCTCCATGGGCATGATATTCAATACTAATAAAAGATTAATTTTGCCATCCAGTCCTTACAGAATTGATTCATAGTGGTCATATGGATTTTCTACCAAGATTAAGATAAATGGAGGTTTATTATTAAAATGTATTAATGTTCTTTTAAACATCAGATAGGCAGCTCAGTTATTAATAATATGCCTGCACTTACTGATTAGTGAGGATGGACCATCCCATTTCCTGGGAGAGGTACATTAATAAGGCACCTCCTGATAATGACTGTGATCCTACTCCGTGCAGAAGTGCAGCACACTCCGAGCTTTGTGTGTTAGGGCAGTGTAATCTACTAATTCCCAGTATTATTTGCCTTCTACTATTATTTGCCTTGTCTCCTGGAGCATTTCAAACACAAACAGATCCAGCAGGAAATACTGTAAGTCTCAGTCTGACTGAGAGGCTGGTGTACTGACATGAACTGGAGCAATTCTGAGGCAAACCAACTGTTCTATAGGGGACAAATAAGAATACCTATTGATTTAACCCTTTGATTGCCAGAGGGGTAGGCACCGCATTTCAAAGCAGTGTGTTGCCTACCCATCTGGTGCTCAAAGGGTTAAATGGGCATTTTAACTCATGTGGGGGTTATGCAGTAAGGAGTGATATAGAAGTGATAAAGTGGAGATGACTTCTCCAGTGATATCACTTCTCCAGTTCCTGTGTTATTCTATGGAGCCTATGAACTAAGATTTCTCTAAATTTGGAGATCTTAATGCATAGGCTCTTTATTACGCCTCAGTGAATAAATCCCATTGAATGCTAGAGAGTACTCCACATGTCTTCAACACTAATGTTAGAGAGGTCTCCAACATATTGCCACACAATGAGGCTTATGCACTAAGGCGTGGTAAAATGCAGATGACTTATCCAGTGATATCAATACTCCAGTTCCCATGTTATTATATGGAGCCTATGCATTATGATCTCCAAAACTTAAAGGGATAGTAATGTTTCACAATAAAAGCAGCTCCAATTAATCTTCAAAGTATTTAGGCCATGGAGAGTGTTATTTCAATACTGCCAGAGTTGTATTTCAAGAGTAATTGGCGACCCAGGCTCTGTAGTAATATAGAGCGCTGGGAGATGACATCATCTCCCAGCGCTCTGCATTACTGCGAACCGCGCGCGGGAGATTCAGCTCTGTGCCGAAGGAGGCACAGATCACTCTAATGGCACACCGTGTCGCCGCTAGATCACCAAGGACTTGAGGTAGGGGATCAAGGGGCATTGTGGAGACGAACGGGCAATGTGGAGATGAAGGGGAGTTGTTGAAGGGGGCGTTGAGGAGATGAAGGAGCAATGTGGAGATGAAGGGGGCATTGTGGAGAAGAAGGGGGCATTGTGGAAGGGGCAATGTGGAGATGAAGGGGGGCATTGTGGAAGGGGCATTGTGGAGATGAAGGGGGCATTGTGGAAGGGGCATTGTGAAGATGAAGGGGGCATTGTGGAAGGGGCATTGTGGAGTGGAAGGGAGCATTGCGGAAGGGGGCATTGTGGAAGGGGCATTGTGGATATAAAGGGGGCATTGTGGAAGGGGCATTGTGGAGATGAAAGTGGCATTATGGAGATGAAGAGGGCATTGTGGAGGTGAACAGTGTGGGCAATGTGGAGATGGGGAGGAGGATGGGGTGGGCAGTGTGGAGGTGGGCAGAATGTGGAGGTGAATATGTGGGTGGGGGCAAGGGATTGTGTGGGTGGGGGCATCAAAATACACCTTCGCCCTGTGTATACATAAATCCTTGCACCGGCCCTGGGTCTGGGGCCGGTCCGGGCGTTTAAAAAAAAAAAATTAGCGAACGCCCCCCCCCCCCCTTGGGCTGCTCAAAAAATAAAAATGGGCTGCTCAGCTTTAAATGCCCGGGCCTATATTTTGTCCCAGTCCGGGCCTGAGTATCCCCCTCCCTCCCCTTTTTACTGATTTAACAATGCTCACTTCAGAGCAGCAAGACTGTCCGGATGGATCTCAGAGAGGGACAATCTTCAGGGAGTATACCTGTCAATGGGGGCATCCTCAGCCTTCTGTTTCACTGTCCACTGGTAGTTGTAGACTCTCACATTTGATGTCTAGAACCCCAGCCTTGTGTTTCACTGTCTACTGGTAAACATAGACCCTCACATTTACTGTTTGAAATCCCAGGCTTGTGTTCCACTATCCACTGGTAGTCATAGACCCTCACATTTACTGTCTAGAACCTCAGCCTTGTCTTCCACTGTACACTGGTAGTCATAAACCCTCACATATACTGTCTAGAACCTCAGCCTTGTGTTCCACTGGTAGTCACAGACCCTCACATATACTTTCTGACACTCCATCCTTGTCCACTGGTAGACAGGGTGTGGTCAGGGGAATGGCCCCAATTTGTGATCCTGCCTACGGTCCTGAGGAGTCTTTATCTGGTGCTGGTGTTCTGTGGTCCAGCTAGCAACTGGCATGTCTGCCTCCATGGAATTGACATCCAGAACTTATTCATGACGTTATCTTTTGAACATAGGCATAAGGGCAAATTCCATAGGGGCTAGTAGGATTTTCTTGACATTGAAAAATAACAGGCTGGTGGGGCAGTTATTATTAGCAGGTATTACATCCCCTTTAAAACTGGAATCTCTGGGTCAAATCAAGAGGGTTTCCAGATACGATCATAATTACTTCCTATTACAGTGATGCAGCTGGCATTATGAGAATGAAATGTTTGGGACTTAATGGTGCAACTTACATCATTATAGCTAGAAGAATGAGCTTGAGAGGATGTTTTATGTCTTATACATTGGGCTAGTGAAGTCCAACAATGCATGATGTGTAATCAGCATACATGCGATGGGGATCACTCCTAGGGAAAGAAAAAACAAAAAATAGCTGCAAATCTAAACATAAAGCACTAAACAAATAACCATTGGTTTACACACCGTAGCAAGTAAATACATTAGTAATAGTAATAAGAAGTTCTTATTTGTTTATCAGAAGCACTTAGTTAAATAGCAGCCCTTCATACAGCAGTCCAGTACAATTACCTGGAAATGTTACTTGATACATTCTAGCTTAATAATTTAGACCTAAGTGGCCAGCTAGCATTCGGATACATTCAGTACCAATACTGTGTTATACACCTACATGCTGAATAAGTCTGGAGTGCAGGGACTTCACTATAACATCCAAGAGGTTAAAGCTGGAGTCGTCAGTTTCTGGACCCCCAGCTATTGGAGACTAAAACTCCTGTCATCTCCAACCGAACAGAGAAGGATTAGTGCAACATATTTGAGACCTTAAATGAATGAATATGTCTATATAGCACCACCAGTGTGCGCAGCACTTTACAATTTAAGGGTTTAGACAATACAGAATTACAAGTGCTTTGCAAAGTGAAGTACTAGAACTGAGGTCCCTGCCCAAAAGCTTACAATCTAAAATGGTAATGGGAGACATACAGAGTACATAGGGGCCAAGAGCTGAATACAATGCTAGAGTTCTGTCAGGAAAGAGGACACAAATAAAGTAAAACATTTATAAATAGCCTAAGTTATACAAATTCAGTGCCTTCTAGATTGTTTAAAGGGATAGTAATGTTTCACAAAAAAACAGCATCTCCAATTAATCTTCATAGTATCTGAGCCATAGAAAGTGTTATTTCAATACTGTCAGAGTTGTAGTTCAGGAGTAATTGAATGATAAAGTATCCTTCTCCCGCCCCTTTTACCTAGTGTAACATTGCTCACATCAGATGTGGAATCTGGTTGCTTGACTGAACTATAAAAATATCAATTTAATACATAAACAAATTCCATCAACAGTACATATCATGTATAACATGTATATGCGCTAAAATAATAATACTAATAGCTCCGGAGCTAAAAAAACGTGCACTAATATGAAAAATGAGATGCAACAATGTCTCTAAACTTAAGATAAATCTGTGTTTTTATATAGCGATATCGCTAATGAATATCCAGATATAACGGAGATATAGTAACGCTCTATTGCGAGGCTAGGAATGGTGTGTTGCGGGCAGGTATATGTCAGAGTTTCACTAATATGCCGACTATATAACTTAGATGAGTATCCCAACAGTTAATCCCGGCAATTCTGGTATTCTGCAATAGCCGTCTATTCAGATTGAGATTCTCTCACTCGCCACACTGAATCAAACAGTGGCTAACTTCAAAGTCAAGAGTATAGATACTTGCGATTAAACGCCTTCCAACTCAAATTCCCATATACATAGGCGGCTTCACTAGATGAGACCTCCCGTCCTTAGGCACCTTCCACACTTCAGCCTCTTGTTACTCTCTCCAATATGTAGCGGACTACTCAATGTATCCTCTTTCCGATATATATCACAAACAAATCACTGTATCTTCTTTATGTTTCTCCTTCAGACACACTGTAGCATCTCAATTGACGATATAAAATTAGCGCTAACAACAGCAAAGTCCAACGCGTTTCGTCCTGTATAGCCAGAACTTCTTCAGGGATTTCGATGTGGGTATAGACTAGCGTTCTTTATTATCTCTAGCACCATTTTGGCGCCATTATGACGTAACCATTTAACTCCTTATCCCACATCTCAGGTGTTAACCCTTACTATAGAGAAATATGAACAAAGAGTACATACAAAATCAAGTGAAATATAATATAAATGATAATAATAAAATAAAATAAATAAATAAATAAATAATAAAAATACTAAACAGAAAATAAAATAAAATAAATAAATAGAATAAAAATAAATAAAAATAAATAAATCAACAGCCATATTCAAAATTATACAACAATACCTAAGCATTAATCTTACATGGATGGAACCACTAATAGTATACAAGCAATATTTATCACAGTATTCCCCAAACTTATTTAGGTACTTATATACGTATGAACATCTATTTTATCATTCAAACCATTAGGAAACAACGTTTGACATTTAAAGATCCAGTACGTTTCTCTCTTACACAACATACTGAACCTTTCACCTTCATTCAATGTGTCAGGAATATGTTCTAAAGGGTTAGGATTGTAGCGCTTGATTGCACTATTGTTTATGATTTTATAATAGTTGACTGTTGTGATATAAGGCGCCGTGATCACAGATTTGGTGAGGGTGTTGTGTCCTATTGTTTGTCAGTGTTACTGTGAAGGCTGACTATAACACACGAGTCAACTATATTTATACATTATTATTGAAGTTTTTAATATAATGTTTCAGTCATATACAGACAGAACAGAAAGAAGAAATAATTACCGTCAACAGATGGGTTTTAATAAACAGCAGAAGGTAGAAAGTAAGAGAGAGGTGAAATGTGATATTAGGAAGACTTTCCATACTTTGGAGGGTTTACTAAAAGAAGAAATGAGCCATTGGTTGGACACTATATTGTTACAACAGTATCTTGATTCTAATATCATACCACGAGGATTAAGAATAAATAAACCTTGTGGGTTTCAAGATACTGATTTCCAGGAAATTTGGAATAATTGTCTGGATAATTGCTCTTTTCAGATTATGAGGAGTATAATACAATATAGAGAGGATACATTAGCGAAAGTTAGTATACGTATAGAAAAAATTAAGGAAGAACTTTTGCCATATTCGAATACAGTATTGTTCAGAGAATTGGATGGAATTACTAATAGCAGAATCATTACATTTGAAAAGAGTTTGTTTGAACGAAAGCGAAATAAGTTTTATAGAGATCAAACGGATTATGCGAATGGAAAAAATAGGATATCTAAAGAAACAAAGAATAATTATAAACAACGTTATAATAAGAATAACAATAGGAATCATAATATAAATAAATATCAGGTTCTGAGGACACCAAATATCAGTATGAAAGAAGAAAGAAATCTAAAGGTTCCTAAAAGAAATCTCATAGAAGATAATAAGATTGTGGATACAATAGAAAAAGAAGGTCAAGATCAAACACCTATAAAGGTACAAAATAAGGTACAGCATAATACACATTATTGGAGTTAGATACACAAGAACAGGTACAATTGAAGAACACATATGCACCTTTGATACAATTAGAATCAGAAATGGAATCACAACCTAGCACTAGTTATGCACAGGTGGTAACTAATAATACATCAGTTTTTTGGACAAGGGGAAGGGGGAAACACACATTAAAAAGAAGCAGAAGTCACTCACCAGAATTAGATCACGGACAAGGGGAAGCAGAGCATAGTAAGTATAAATTAGATAAATTAGAGATTAACAGCACTAGAGCACTGAAGGATATATACAATTTAACTGACTATGTTTTAAGTAAAGATGAATTATCAGTTATCAGTAAAGGATTAAAATTTGCTCCTACTACCCAACCAAAGGAATTTGAATTATTTCTGAATTTAAATAGATATGTCAGAACCCTTACTTTGAAAAGACACTTTGCATTGAAGGGTAATGATAATGATGTATTGGGAGATCTAGAGATGTTGTTGGAAGAAAATGAGGATACAGTTATTACTGGACAAGAGATTAAGGAAAAAGAATGTGATAAAATGTATATACATACTCACTTTAAACCAAAATCAGTGTTTTATCCCTATAACAGTAAAGGCCCATATGTTGAAGCCTTTTATCATTTGGTAATGCAGGATTTCCAAAAATTGTGTAATACAAAAAATACTATTCAGTATAATTTAACGAAACAAGAATGGCAAGCCTTAAAAAATCTAAAAGAGAATAAGGATATATATATTACACAAGCAGATAAAGGGGGAGCAACTGTGGTGATGTATATGGAAGAATATATTGAAGAGGCAAAACGTTTACTAAGTGATGCAGATACATACAGATTAACAGATAAGGAACCCATTTTAATGCTCCAACAAAAACTATGTAATATATTAAATGTAGCAGGTCAACAAGGTATAATTACTAAACAAGAAAAAGAGTTTTTGCAAGTAAAACATCCAAAAATACCTTATTTTTATATAGTCCCCAAAATACATAAAACTCTAAAAAAAACCCCAGGAAGACCGATCATTGCAGGTATGGGAGGGGTGACGTCGAGGCTGTCTGAATATATTGATTGTTTTCTTCAAAAATATGTTATTTCTTTAAAATCATATATTAAGGATACTCAATCTATACTTAATAAATTGAACCACTTTGAATGGTGTGAAGACTATATCTGGGCAGCGGTTGATGTCACCTCTCTATATACCAACATAGATCATGAGAAGGGACTAGAAGCAGTACGATTTTTTCTAGAGGCAGATTCTGAAATGCCAGTAATACAAAAAACGTTTCTTCTAGAGAGTATACATTTTATATTGTATAATAATTATTTTCAGTTTGGGGATGAATTTTATATACAGACCAGGGGAGCTGCCATGGGTGCCAGTTTTGCCCCCAGCTATGCAAATCTATATATGGGCTATTGGGAGATGACCCATGTGTGGGGTGTGGGGCTGGGGGCAAGGCTGTCATTCTATGGAAGATATATTGATGATCTCCTTATTATATGGTGTGGAGATCAATTGGAACTAGATGAGTATCTGTTACAGTTAAATAATAATTCTTTGGGACTTAAATTTACTTTTAACACCAGTAAGAAAGATGTTAATTTTTTAGACCTTACGTTAAAAGGTGAGGAGCATAGTATCATCACTAAAAATTATATTAAGTCTACAAATACGAACAATTATCTGCATTACAATAGTAGTCATTTAAAACAATGGAAGAAAAATATACCAACAGGGCAATTCAAAAGAATTAAGAGGAATTGTACACAAATGACAGATTATAAAGTACAAGCAATAGAATTGAAAAATAAATTTAGAGAGAAAGGGTATCCTGAGGAGGAATTAGAGAAGACTTACCAGGATGTGTTGGAGATGAATAGGGATGAGATGTTGGTACCTAAGAAGGAGAAAACGGTTAATAACAAGATAACTAGTAATACTCCAATATTTGTTACACAATATAATAATTCACATCATAAGATAAAAAATATTTTGAAGAGACATTGGCGGATACTGCTTCAGGACCTGTCACTGAGACATGTTCTGGGGAGTGGCCCTGAGGTAGTGTTCACCAAGAATAAAAATTTAAAAGAAATATTATCAAGAAAAAGACCTGGCAAAATGAAAAATACTATGGTGAAGAAGAAAAATACATTTAGTTTAATACAAAATGGAGTATTTAAATGTGGTATGAATCGTTGTATCACATGTACTCATATAAAACATAAAGAAACATATTTTTTAGACTACCAAAATAATAAGATTGATATTAGACAACATATAACATGCAATAGTACATATGTGATATATAAAATAACCTGTCCTTGTGGGTTGAGTTATATAGGAAGAACAAAAAGAAAGATGAAAGATAGATTCTTGGAACATAGAAGGGCCATAAATAATTCTGATATTAAATATCCATTAACAAAGCATTATCAGAAGTATCATAATAAATCAATGAAAGATACTAATATTATGGCTTTAGAACATATTCCTGACACATTGAATGAAGGTGAAAGGTTCAGTATGTTGTGTAAGAGAGAAACGTACTGGATCTTTAAATGTCAAATATTGCTTGTATACTATTAGTGGTTCCATCCATGTAAGATTAATGCTTAGGTATTGTTGTATAATTTTGAATATGGCTGTTGATTTATTTATTTTTATTTATTTTTATTCTATTTATTTATTTTATTTTATTTTCTGTTTAGTATTTTTATTATTTATTTATTTTATTTTATTATTATCATCCTATATAATAATTCGCCAAGTTGTGTGTAACGCCCGACATGCGCAGTAGACACTTCTGCGCGTGCGGCAGTCACAGGCAGTGGAGACTGCTCGCGCCGCGGCTGATACAGAGCTGGGCGCTCCGGAGGAGCGTCCAGCTCTGTATCAGCCGAGGCGCGGGCAGTCTCCACTGCCTGTGACTGCCCCGCGACTGGCTGCCAGAGGCTCTGTATCAGCCGAGGCGCGGGCAGTCTGCACTGCGTGTGACTGCCCCGCGACCGGCTGCCTCAGGCACTGTGGCCCGTGTAACGGGCTGTTCCACTAGTTTATATTATATTTCACTTGATTTTGTATGTACTCTTTGTTCATATTTCTCTATAGTAAGGGTTAACACCTGAGATGTGGGATAAGGAGTTAAATGGTTACGTCATAATGGCGCCAAAATGGCGCTAGAGATAATAAAGAACGCTAGTCTATACCCACATCGAAATCCCTGAAGAAGTTCTGGCTATACAGGACGAAACACGTTGGACTTTGCTGTTGTTAGCGCTAATCTTATATCGTCAATTGAGATGCTACAGTGTGTCTGAAGGAGAAACATAAAGAAGATACAGTGATTTGTTTGTGATATATCGGAAAGAGGATACATTGAGTAGTCCGCTACATATTGGAGAGAGTAACAAGAGGCTGAAGTGTGGAAGGTGCCTAAGGACGGGAGGTCTCATCTAGTGAAGCCGCCTATGTATATGGGAATTTGAGTTGGAAGGCGTTTAATCGCAAGTATCTATACTCTTGACTTTGAAGTTAGCCACTGTTTGATTCAGTGTGGCGAGTGAGAGAATCTCAATCTGAATAGACGGCTATTGCAGAATACCCGAATTGCCGGGATTAACTGTTGGGATACTCATCTAAGTTATATAGTCGGCATATTAGTGAAACTCTGACATATACCTGCCCGCAACACGCCATTCCTAGCCTCGCAATAGAGCGTTACTATATCTCCGTTATATCTGGATATTCATTAGCGATATCGCTATATAAAAACACAGATTTATCCTAAGTTTAGAGACATTGTTGCATCTCATTTTTCATATTAGTGCTCGTTTTTTTAGCTCCGGAGCTATTAGTATTATTATTTTAGCGCGTATACATGTTATACATGATATGTACTGTTGATGGAATTTGTTTATGTGTTAAATTGATATTTTTATAGTGCAGTCTCTAGCGCTCTCCTTTGGTGTAGTATTTATTTTATATATATATATATATTCATACATACGTACGTACGTACGTGCGTGCGTGCGATTTCACTAGGCACTGAGAGTAAGGGGTCCAGGTCGGGATTACCCTTTACTCTTAGGGAGACACTCCAAGAGTTTTTAAACTAAGCAAGCCAAGGGATGTGAAAGACTCCAAGGACAAACAAATGCAATGTTGCCTATTCTGTAGCTAGTCATCACTCAAGAGTATTTTAGCTCTATAATGCCATTACAGAGGAGAAATCCCACCCAAAACGACAGGCAAGTTCCCTATGCACAGTAAATATCCCGTAACCCCAGATGTATATGTTTGCCTTGTTTGGGCCTCCTCAATGAGGCACAGCTGGTTTTCCTAAGCAATGGGAGCAAAAAAATCCATGTCTGGAATACCCTTTACACTTAGGGAGACACTCTAAGAGTTTAGAAAAAAGAAAAAAGCCAAGGGATGTCAGAGGCATATGTTTTTGACATTGTTTGGGCCTCTCCAGTTAGGTACAACTCATTTCCCTAGGCACTGAGAGCCTCACAACCTCTCAAGAGCATCACACTTAACTCTCTAGTGCCATTATAGACAAGAAATATCCATGTACATACTAAACTAGGCCCACCCCAAATGACAGGCAAGCCCCAGCTACAAAGGAAACACCAGCTAACCCTAGGCACACATGTTGGCTTTGTTTAGGCCTCATCAGTCAAATGCAGTTATTTCCTTATGCTCTGAGGACAAGGAGTCCACATATGGATTACTCTTTACCCTTAGGGAGACACCCTGAGAATTTTTCAAAAAAATACACTAAGGGATGTGAGAGGCACTGAGAATGAACATAAGCAATGTTGCCTGTCCTGCGGCTAATCACCAATCAAGAGCACCAAGTTTTAGCTCTCTAATGTTATTACAGAAAACAAATTACCATGTACATATTAGACTAATCCCACCCAAAATGCCAGGCAAGTCCGAGCTGCAAAGGAAATACCAAATAACCCCAGATGTACATTTTGGCCTTGTCTGGGCCTCATCTGTCAAAAGCAGTTGGTTTCCCTAGGCACTGAGATCAAGGGGTCCATGTTTACATTACCCTTTACGAAATATCCTAACAGTTTTTCAAAAAATAAGCCAAGGGATGTGGGAGGCTCTGAGGAGAAACAAAAGCAATGTTGCCTGTACTGTGGCTAGTTACTGCTCAAGAGCATCACATTTAATTCTCTAGCACCATTATATAGGAGAAATTTCCATGTATACTAGCCCCACCCAAAATGCAAGGCAACTCCCAGCTTCAAAGGAAATACCAGCTGACCCCAGATGTACATTTTGGTATTGTTTGAGGCTCCTCAGTCAAATGCAGCCAGGTTCACTAGGTACTGAAAGCAAGGGGTCCACATATGGATTACCCTTTACACTTAGGAAGATACACTAACAGTTTTTCAAAAAACAAGCCAGGGGATGTGAGAGGCTCTGAGAATGAACATAAGTAATGTTGCCTGTCCTGTGGCTAATCACCACTCAAGAATACTGTACATATTAGACTAATCCCACCCAAAAAAACAGTTCAGTTCTAAAATGACATGCAAGTCCCCTCTACACAGGAAATACTACCTAACCCCAGGCAAACATTCTGGCCTTGTTTGGGCTTCATCAGTGAGGTGAAGCACTGAGAGCAAGGGGTCCACATCTGTATTACCCTTTACTCATAGGGAGACACCTTAAGAGTTTTTTAAAAACAAGCCAAGGGATGAGCAAGGCTCAGAGGATGAACAAAAGCTTTGTTGCCTGTTCCGTGGCTAATCACTGCTCAAGAGCATCACATTTTAGCTCTCTAGTGCCATTACAGAGGAGAAAGTTCCACATACATATTAAGCTATTCCCACCAAAAAAGTTCCAAAAAGATGGGCAAGTCCCCTCTGCACGGGGAATACCAGCTAACCTCAGACTTATGTTTTGGCTTGTTTGGACCTCCTCAGCAAGGTGCAGCTGGCTCCCCTATGTGCTGAAAGCAAGGCGTCAACGTCTTGATTACATTTACTCTTAGGGATACACCCTAAGATAAAAAAAAAAAAAAAAAGTCAAGTGATATGAGAGTTCTGAGGATGAACAAAAGCAACATTGCCTGTTCTGCAGTTGGTTACTGCTCAAGATAATCACATTGTAGCTCTCTAGTGCCATTAAAGACGAGAAATTTCCATTTACATATTATAGCAAACCCTCCTAAAAATGAGATCCAATTCCAAAAAGACAGACAAGTCCCCTCTGCACGGTGAATACCAGCTAATCGCCAGACTTATATTTCTGCCATTTTGAGTCTCATGAATTAGATGCAGCTGGTTTCCCTAGGTACTAACATCGAGAGGTCCACATCTGGATTACCCTTGACTCTTAGGGAGATACTGTAATCCTATATAATAATTAGCTAAAACGTGTGTAATGACAAAGTCATGCTCAGTAGAGACTGCTGCGCGTGCTGCAGTCAGAGCGTCCAGCTCTGTATCAGCCACGGCGCGGGCAATCTCTACTGCGCATGCCTGCCCCGCAACCGGCTGGCAGTGGCACTGTGGCCCTTGTAACGGGCTCTTCAACTAGTAGTTATATAATTTATGAGTGTAGAAATGTCTATTTTGATAAATATATCACATTATTTGTTAGGTGGCCTATTGTACAGTTATTATTATAATAATTGTTTATTAAATTATTTATTTTTTTAATGCATTGCTTCTTGCTTTTCCTAAACTTAAATTCCTTCCTAATACTATATTTATTATGATTGTAAGGTGTGGAAGATTGCCAACTGCTTGTTCAGAGAAGATAAGTTATTGGTTGTGTGTGCATTATCGTGGGAAGGAAGGCGAGTACAGAGTAAATAAGTCAGTTAGATACAGTGATATGTATGAAGGAGGAAACGTATTTACAATGCATTTAGTTGAACATTAAATAATCGAAATGCGTAAAAAGCAATTTCAAGTACACCTGCAAAAATATGGATTAAGTGAGAGTTCATTAGGTACAGAGTTAATCTGATAAAGACACAAGTGTTTCTCCACTGTAGCAATATCTCCTTTTGAGAGCAGTTTTAGTGCCACAGGCTCTATAACTGACAACTCTCTCATTCACTTGTAGGATATCAGATAAGTTTTTCTGTGCTCTGATACATTACTAGACTTTCTTACTCCGTGTAAGTAGTTAAAAGGATAGTAATGTTTCACAATAAAAGCAGTTCCAATTAATCCTCATAGTATTTGGGGAATGGAGAGTGTTATTTCAATACTGTCAGAGTTGTACTTCAAAAGTAATTGAATGATAAAGTATCCCCCTCCTGTCCCTTTTACTGATGTAACACTGCTCACCTCTGATTCATCAAGACTGTCTGGAAGGATTGCAGAGAGGGACAATCTTCAGTGAGCATAAGGAAAAATCTGTCAAGGAGGCAGGGATTTCCTTATGCTCACAGAAGATTGTCCCTTGCTGTGATCTGTCTGGACCCAGGACCAGATTCCATATCTGAGGGGAGGCAGCTTACATTACATAAAAGGGGCGGGAATGGGATATTTTATTATTCAATTACTCTTGAACTATAACTCTGACAGTATAGAAATAACACTCTCCATAGCCCAAATACTATAAAGTTTAATTTGGACCTCTTTTTTTTCTGAAAAATTGCTGTCCCTTTAAGAGAATTCTGTGTCATCAGTTACTTTTTTGGTTTGGTAAATTGGAGTTTGCTTATCTTACGGCAGAAATTTTCAAATCCAGTTCATGGATAACGTCAACAAGTTAGGTTGAAATGTTCATAAAGCGGGGGTAGCTGAAATTGTCTGTAATCAGAATAAAAACGTTCTTACATCATGGGCCACCAATTTCCAGACTCATTTGTTGCATCCATTTCCGACATCTCAGTCAAAGGGAAAAAAAAAGTCTTAAAAGTGGGTGTGGTTAATCTATTGTAAGGGATTTTCAGAAAAAAATACTCTTTTAACCTTCACTTTTTGTCTGATTAAAGTCATTTTTTTCCAGACAAAATAAAAATGGTCTAAACTTGGAAAAGACAAATTAAAGTACTGTTAGTAGGAGTGACAAGCAGTACTATAGAGTTAACTGGTAAATAAAAATGCTTTGTTTGTTTGAAAATGTATCATTTTAAAAATAATACATTTCTTTATTGCTTGAAAATTTTTGTTTTTCAAAGACAAAATTAAAGGGACAGCAATGTCCCATAAAAAAATGGTTCTAGTTTTGTAGAGGTTAAAAAATTATTCTATCTGGCATATGCCACAGACCCTATGTCTCAAACCGCTATGGATTGAGAATATTCGCTTTCAAAGTTTCCCTCTCCCTCCCCTTCTCCTGATGTCAGTCGACATCCCGTTATTTAAAAATAATTACTTCATTGGAACGGTCTACAAAGTGTGCTTGCAAACCAGGCACACTTTGTAGACCTTTCCAAAGGAGTAATTCTTTTCCTATAAGGCGACTTCAGCTCTGACATCGAATTAGGGTGACCATACGTCCCGGAATGCCCAGGACTGTCCCTTATTGGGGGTCTGTGCCCCTCATCCCGGGTCACCCCCCACCGGGACTACAAAGAGTCCCGGAATGGAGCAACATGCACCAGTCCAACCAGCCAATGAAATGTACCATATAGCAAATACATTTTATTGGCTGGCTGGCTGGCTGGACCGGTGCGTGCGAGACAACTGGGATGGAGAAGGTATGCTGGTGCTGCGAGTGAGACCCGCGGCTGAGGCTCCCATCAGCGCTGACCATTTTTCTGAGCTGACACAGAGTAAGAGTTCCCACTGGGAACTCTTACTCTGTGTCAGCCTCAGAAAGATGGTCAGCGCCGGCGAGAGCCTCAGCCGCAGGACTAGGGTGACCACATGTCCCGGAATGGCAGAATGGACATGTGGTCACCCTACATCGAATATCTCTCAAACCATAGCGGTTTAAGAGATAGGATTTGTAGCATATAGTTTAATTTTTTAACATCTGCAAAACTATAACAATTTTTTATGGGACATCACTGACCCTTTAACCCCTTCAGTGCCAGAGGCTTGGGCCATTGCCTGTACCCTGCAGGCCAGACACTTTTTCAGCATTTTTGCTATCCTTCCGTTTAGGCTTGATTTCCTCTGGGGATTTTTAGTTAAATATGGAAAACTATATATTGTTTTTTTCAGAACGAATTGAGCTTTCTTGTGGTACCTTACATGAAGAGAATTTTACATCATGCAAAAAGCTATGATGTCATAATGACAAAAAAGTGAAAATGTACTAATTTTGCTTAAATCACATACTATGTATCAAAAACATTTACCTTGATTGAAAAAGTTTCAATTATTTGAAAAAGCCCCGTGTCCCCCGAGTAAAAAAATACCAAATTTTATAGTTTTACCTACGTCCATGGCTAGCGTAGAGCCCTAATCACCGGCAGCGCAAAATGACATTTTCAACTTTATAAATTAAAATGTGCATTCTAGGGTTTTTGTGGTAAAACTACCCTAAAACAGTGAATAACTATATAAAACTATATATTTCTGAAAAGTAGACAACCTGCCGCATCTAATGAGGGGTAACTTGCCTTCTTGCCCCAAGCCTGTTGTGCCCAAATGTTTCCAGAAGGTGGCACTATAGGAAAAAAATGGCATTTTCTTACATTTCTGCCCCTTCAACTGTACTGAAATCTGTGAAAACTATGGAATTTCCAACGATATTCATTAGCTAGTGCTCTTGGGAGAAAAATGACACCCCATTGGTATGGGTTCACCTACCTCAGGGGATGCTATAAGTGCAAAAAGACACCTACTACAACCTCTAAATTTTCTAACATTTTCTCAAACATTACTTGTCTGTACAAAAATGGTTATAACAACTGGAGAAGTGAAGAAAGGCTACACAAACCATACCATTTTTGAAAGAAGACAACCTGCCGCATCTAATGAGGGGTGAATTGCCTTCTTACCCCAAGCCTGTTGTGCCCAAATGCTTCCAGAAGGTGGCACTATAGGAAAAAAATGGCATTTTCTTACATTTCTGCCCCTTCATCTGTATGGAAATCTGTGAAAACCATGGAATTTCCAACTGTATTAATTAGCTAGTGCTCTTAGGAGAAAAATGACACCTCATTGGCATGAGTTCCTCTACCTTAGTGGGCGCTACAAGTACCAAACTACACCTATTGCAAGCACTAATTTTTCTAACATTTTCTCAAACATTACTTGTCTGTACAAAAATGGTTATAACAACTAGAGAAGTGAAGAAAGGCTACACAAACCATACCATTTTTGAAAGAAGACAACCCCCGCATCTAATGAGGGGTGAATTGCCTTCTTACCCCAAGCCTGTTGTGCCCAAATGCTTCGAGAAGGTGGCACTATAGGAAAAAAATGGCATTTTCTTACATTTCTGCCCCTTCATCTGTATGGAAATCTGTGAAAACCATGGAATTTCCAACTGTACTCATTAGCTAGTGCTCTTAGGAGAAAAATGACACCTCATTGGTATGAGTTCACCTACCTTAGGGGGCGCTACAAGTACCAAACTACACCTATTGCAACCACTAATTTTTCTAACATTTTCTCAAACATTACTTGTCTGTACAAAAATGGTTATAACAACTAGAGAAGTGAAGAAAGGCTACACAAACCATACCATTTTGGAAAGAAGACGACCTGCCGCATCTAATGAGGGGTGAATTGCCTTCTTACCCCAAGCCTGTTGTGCCCAAATGCTTCCAGAAGGTGGCACTATAGGAAAAAAATGGCATTTTCTTACATTTCTGCCCCTTCATCTGTACGGAAATCTGTGAAAACCATGGAATTTCCAACTGTATTCATTAGCTAGTGCTCTTAGGAGAAAAATGACACCCCATTGGAATGAATCAACATACCTTAGGGGTGCCAGAAGCGCATAACTACACCTACCTGTTTGCTTCTTTGAAAATGGCTGCTTGTACTAAAATGTTCATAACTGTTAGAGACATGAAGGAAAGGTATAAAAGGTATACCATTTTGGAAAGTAGACATTCTCCCGCATCAAGTGAGGGGTCATTTGCCTTTCTACTCCCTGGGCTGAAGTGCACAAATATTTCCAAAAGGTGGCGCTATGGGAATAAATACATGTTTTTTTTACATTTCCACCACTTCAAAGATACTAAAATCTTTGAAAACCATAACATTTCCTGCTGTATTCAGTACCTGCTACCAACATGAGAAAAATGGTAGCCCATTTGTGTGGGTTAACATAAAATATGTGGGTGCTAGGAACACGTACGTAAACCTGACACTTTTGTTTTTTAAATTATCTGCTTGCACTAAAATGGTTATAACCATAATAGATATGCAGGAAAGGTAGAAAACAATGCCATTTTGGAAAGAAAACAACCTGCCGCATCTAATGAGGGGTCACTTGCCTTCATACCCAAAGGCTGGTATGCACAAATGCTTCCAGGAGGTGGCGCTAATGAAAAAAAAAGGCATTTTCTTACATTTCTGCCCCTTCAAATGTATGGAGCTCTGTGAAAACCATGGAATTTTCAACTGCATTCATTAGCTAGTGCTCTTAGGAGTCAAACGACACCCCATTGGTATGAGCTGAACTACCTTAGGGAGTGCTAGAAGTAGAAAACTACACCTACTACAAACTCTGATGTTTCTAACATTTTCTCAAACCTGACTTGCCTGTATGAAAATGGCTATAATACCTTCAGAAGTGAAGAAAAGGTAGATAAACTATACCATTTTGGAAAGAAGACAACATGCCGCATCTAATGAGGGGTCACTTGCCTTTTTACCCCTAAGTTAGTTGGCACAACTATTTCCAGAATGTGGTGCTACAGGAAAACAAACAAACATTTTTTTTACACTTCAGTCACTTCAAAGATACTAAAATGGTTCAATGGCGTGGGATTTCCTAGGAGGACTTCTTGCCAGCCTAAGAAAAATGGTACTCAACTGTGTACGCGCGGACCTGTGACTACCAGTGTAACAGTGTGGGAGGGTGAGGGATTAGGCAGTGTGTGTGGGTATGAGCAGAGGAGCAAGGATGGTGGTGATGGTGGGGCAGTGTCTGAGAGTGTGTATGGGGAATCTGTGACTACCAGTGTGCACTGTTTGTCCCCCTCATACAAAGTTTGATTCCCAGCCTGAATCTAGTGGATACTGGTACTTTGAGTCTACCAATAGGCAGTGGAAACAGGCTGGGGGTCAGGCTGGGGAATGGGACTGTCAGTTGGCTGTAGAACCAGGCAGGGGGATACGGTACGTGTGTGTGTGTGGGGGGAATCGGAGCCATTTTTTGTGCATGCCACAAGGGTGCCCAATGCACTGCAAAGCAATGCGTTGGACCCCCTGTTGCACACAAAGAGTTTTTTGTTTTTTTTAATTATTAGTTTGTATTCATACCTCGTTGGGGAGGCGGTATCAGGAACATTCCTGGTGTCCCCCATCAAGGTCTAAAAACAGAATAATGAAAAAAAAAGTGTGTGTGAGTGTGTGTGTGGACCCCCCCCCCCCCGTGGCACGTGCATTTTTTGGGGCTTTTTCCCCCAATATTTTTGTGTAGACCTCGTTGGGGGCATCAGAACCCATACAATGAGGTCTAAATAAAAAATAAAAGGGGAAAAAAAAATAATCCTTTGGGTGCCACAGGGGTGTCCAGTGGGATGCAAAGCAATGCATTGGGCCCCTGTGGCACACAAAGGATTAATTTTTTATCGTTACTTTGTATTCAGATGGCCACCAAACAAGCTCTGATCACAAAGTAATGATAAAAAGTCCTGTGTGTGCCACAGGAAGGGGGTCTGCATTGAACCCCTCTCCCAGTGGCACACACAGGGTTACATTTTTTTTAATTTATTTTTTTATTATTATATACCTCATTGAGTAATCAGAGCTTGTTGGGGGGCCATCGGGACCAATCCTGATGACCCCCCAACAATCTCTGATAAAGTAATGATAAAAGCCCTGTGTGTGCCGCAGAAGGGGGGCTGCATTGGCCCCCCTGTGGCACACACAGGGTTAATTTTTTTTTTAATTTACTTTTTTTTATTATAGACCTCATTGAGGGGTATCAGGACCCCCCTGATCCCCCCAATGAGGTCTTACCAAAAAAAAAAAAAATTTCAAAAAAAGTGTCCCTGTGAGTGCCACAGGGGTCTCCAGCACATTGCAAAGCAATGCATTGGACCCTTGTGGCACTCAGAGGGTTAATTTTTTTTTTATCATTACTTTGTAATCAGAGCTTGTTGGGGAGCCATCAGGACCAATCCTGATGGCCCCCCAACAATCTCTGGTAACAAAATAATGATAAAAGCCCTGTGTGTGCCACAGGAGGGGGGGTGCATTGGACCCCCCCCCCCCCGTGGCACACACAGGGTTACATTTTTTTTTTTTTTTTTTAATTATAGACCTCATTGAGGGGCATCAGGATCCCCCTGATCCCCCCAATGAGGTCTTTAAAAAGAAAAAAAAATCCCCCCCCAAAGAATTTACCTTGTGAGGGGCTTTGCAATGTGCTGGGGACCCCTGCGGCACTCACAGGGTTACTTAGCTATTTTTTTTTTTTTTTTTATTTATTCAGACCTCGTGGGGGACATCAGGACCCCTCCTGGTGTCCCCCCAGTTATTGATCTCCCAGCCGATTGGCTGGGAGATCAATAAGGCGACCGCAGGAGAGCAAAAGCTCTCCTGCCCTTCCCTCCTACCACCGGTAGGAGTGAACTGGACCGGGGAAACTTCCCTAACGTCATCGGTGACCATGTCACCGATGACGTTGGGAGGTTTCCCCCGGTCCCGCCCACTCCTACCCGGAAGTTCGGGTAGGAGAGACGGGAGAGGAGAAGCTATGCTTCTCCTCTTGCGTTATTGATCTCCCAGCGCGATCGGCTGAGAGATCAATAACAGGGGGGACATGCGGAGTGATCCTCATGTCCCTCCACGAGTGCCAGGAGTTTTTTTTTTTAAATGCGGCCACTGCATGCCGGTTATACCGGCTCATGCAGTGACCACATTTCACTCTTACACCGTACGAGCGTGGCACAGCAGGTACAGCTGTGTCCACTCGTACGGCGTAAGTAGCTGGCACTCTAGGGGTTAAAGACATTTTTAATATCAGAATTTTTGAGGACAATGTTCATCAAGATCTTCTCACAGCCATTTTTAAGTCTTTATGACACATATTCAAAAGTGACGGATTTACTTTTGAAAATATTGTCCTTCTTTTACCCCCAACATATGATCCAATAATTTTTTCATTATGACGATTTTTTGAACATCTCTCCTTAGCGTTTAAGGACTTTCCTAGTGAACCCTTTGAGTGCCAGAGAGGTATGCAACACATTGCTAAGCAATGCATTGAATCCCCCTCTGGCACTCAAAGGGTTAACTCTTTAAGGTACTATAGAGGTGTGAAACACACTGCTACACAATGCGTTTCACAACTCTCTGGTCATTAAAGGATTAAGCATCAGTAAACCATGACTGGGCCACTGCCTACCCAGCATTGCTCAGACAAGGATAGTAAAGGAGTAGTAAACTTTTTTTTATGAAAACCTATATGTTATAGAACTTTTTCTACTGAGTAAAACAAGGTCACTCCCACAGATGTCAGTTGTTTTATTCAAATGATAGAACAGTTGAAATAATTATTGTGCGTTTACTTCCTGATAGTTCTAACTGACAGGAAGTGGCCCAGTAGTTTCTATCACATTCTGTGAAGAATTGTAAGTCAATGACTTTCCTCTCCATTAGAATGTAACATGATAACTAACTGGAATTTGACAACTTGAGGGCACTGCTAATGTAAAAAACACAGGTTTAAACAGTAATAACTCTGCAAATATGCATCTCTCAGCAATGGGAATACACTTATTTTACTTAACTGGAAACACCCTACAATATATATTTTTTTATAAAAAAAAGTTTATTGCTCCTTTAAAATAGTCTGTTGTAGCCTGATGACTAACAGTCTCACTGACATAATATATTGTGTGTTTTAGTGTATCCCTGCATTTCTGTAATGCTTTATACTCTTCATGCCTCTGTCAGACCTGTTTGACACTCACACATTCCTAGTTATGCACAAGGTACGCAGTGTCTTCCCCTGACATCACATCTGGGCCCTACACAAACCAGTCCAACACTAGCTTCCTCTGCCTGTGAATGGAAGAAACAGCGCATTTATCCTAGAACCTGTTTTTCTTGATTTTACACAATTCTGGATACGTCACAACCTTTTATATCTTGCAATCTCACTCATCACCAACTAGAAGAACCTGAAGCTAGAAGACAATAGTAATCACATATTCCCACATATACTGAGGGATCTCTGAAAAAAAGGGATAACACTGATCACCTACAATAGAATTTAGGCCTATATTAGTAACCAGTGCATTGTATAATGATTGATTCCCTGAGCTTCCAGAATGACAATATTGTTGATCTTGAATAGCATATTATAAAATTATTGTACATTAAGAACTTTTCTTTATATAATTTAAAACTTTGCCAAAAGCGCTAAGAAACATAAAGAAGCAGTTAAAAGTTCTTAAAATAATCTTTAATTAGTACTTGATATCATCTTCATGGAAGCAGGCATTATTCTTAGATGCAAAACTTCATGACCCAAAACTCCTCCCACTAAAAGTGTCATGGCTTAACTGAAAGACTTAAGTGGGAGGAGTTTGGGGTCCTACAAAAAGAATCATATCATAGTCTAACACTAGAGTGTCAGAGGCTTACATGTAATGTGTAGAAAATAGAGTACGGAGACAAAAGGACAAGAGTTGCCCCTTGTGTTGAATCAAACAAACACTGCAACCTTCACCAGCCACCACAGTGAGTTATACTCACAAAGATAGTTGCCACTTAGCCACCTATGTGGTAAACAGCCCACACGTCTATGGGGAATATTAACTCTGCCCCAAATCAGCCTCTCTGTAATGCAGCTCCACCTTTATATATCGCCCAGAAATTACAAACAGAAAGAAGAAAAGAAAGGGAGCCTAATGGTGTAGTACAGTGAAATAAATATGGATTTTAAAATAAAACTGTTGATATTCACAATTGTAGTTGTCAGCAAACAGACCAGCTGATTAATGCACATTTGGAGAGATTAACCGTCTACGTTCGGGTAACTGTAGTAATGTAGTGTAGAACTACATATCCAAATAGCTTCACTGATAAAAAAAAAATATATTATTTAATAAAAATTCATATATTAAAATATATATATATATAGACCAACATACATAGATCAGATATTGGTGCCAGAGGCTGAAACCAGACTGTAATTACAAAAAGATATATATAGCACTAAAAGAGTTACGCTACTATCCCAAATAGTCTGATAGTGGACAGACAAGGAAGAAGAAAAACTGAAAAGACAATAAAGGGAGAGCGTATAACTCTAAGGCTAAAATAGAAATGTATTAATAATACAACATTTTAATAACTCACTCCCATGATGTAAAGATATAATAGTGCTATTGATGTCAAGTGCACATGAACTAATAAATAGTGTTGAGCGAGCGTGCTCGGCCGATGCTCGGATCGGCTCGAGCATCGCTCTGCTCGGCACATGGCGGTACTCGTACGAGTACCGCCATGTGCTCGCCCGACATGTTCGGGTGAAGAGGATCTGTGCCGGAAGAGGCACAGATCCGAAGACGCTCCGCTGGACCACCAGGGAATGGAGGTACGGGGGCATTGCGGAGATGAAGGGGGCATTGCGGAGATGAAGGGGGACATTGTGGAAGAGGGGCATAGACTCTATGCCCCTCTTCCACAATGTCCCCCTTCATCTCCGCTATGCCCCTCTTCCACAATGTCCCCCTTCATCTCCGCTATGCCCCTCTTCCACAATGTCCCCCTTCATCTCCTATGCCATAGCGGAGATGAAGGGGGACATTGTGGAAGAGGGGCATAGCGGAGATGAAGGGGGACATTGTGGAAGAGGGGCATAGAGTCTATGCCCCTCTTCCACAATGTCCCCCTTCATCTCCGCTATGCCCCTCTTCCACAATGTCCCCCTTCATCTCCGCTATGGCATAGGAGATGAAGGGGGACATTGTGGAAGAGGGGCATAGCGGAGATGAAGGGGGACATTGACCAGGCACCCTCCGCTCATCAGAGCAGGGGGTGCCTGGTTTAATGCTCGAGTGCTCCCATTCATTTGAATGGGGCTCGGGTGCTCGGCCGAGCACTCGAGCATCAGGGGGTGCTCGGTCAGAGCACCCGAGCACCCGAGCATCGGGGTGCTCGCTCATCCCTACTAATAAACAATATAAAATGAAGACAGCACCTATATAATAAAATAAATATCTGAAAGGAAATGATGTTCGAAAAAAAAAAAAAAAAAAACAATAAAAAATGTCACTATCAATATACAGTCTATCCCAGCTAAAAGCTGGATGATTGTAAAGGTGATGACTTCTGTATAGCTCCTTTTGTAGCAATATAACTGTAATGTACATTTCCCCCTGTATGTATGGGGTAATACAGGAAATAGGTGCTATAAATATCGTCTTTAATGCAACGCATCCTACTCCGTTACTGGAGCCCTTGTCTGGGCATACAGCTTATCAACCCCTGGCACATGAGACTGTGGACACTTGGATCTACGGGACACCCCTTTGGGCCCGGGCGTATGACCCCTCAAGCCTTTACCCTAGACTAAGAGATGGTGGCTAGCCCTTATGTGGATGGGCAGCTGGGTCGAATGCTTGGTGGCGGGGACAAGAGGCAAAGGCTTGTTCGTTCGAATCCCTGAGGCAGACATGCAAATAACTTCCATAGTCTAAAATGGAGAACCGTAGGCAGCTCAGTGTTTGGTCATGGTTGGAGAAGGACATTCAAAGTAGTGGAACAAAGGCTCCAACCTTGTGCCAGTGTCCCTGCAGATGTGTATTCTAGCCACTCCAACCATCGTAGGTTTGTGGATTGTATTGAGACCCCTTGCTGTGTATTAATTCAATCATGTCTGCCCTATTATGTTTCCCTGAGCCATTTGTTGTTGGTTCTTTGTCTTATGTTTTGATTGCATTATCCTTGTAAACTCGCTCATTGTGTCATGGTTAAACTGTATAAATATGCTCTGGTTTGTTTCAATAAAGAGTTACTTGTTGTACAAACAAGAATAAGAGTCCTGGTGTCTTTATGCTCTTGGGGTTTAAAGTATCCCCTCTGATGACCATCTATCACGGTGCCCGTGATTCGTGCTGCTCTGTGTCTATCACCTGCTGAGTATTTGTGATTGGCTGTCTGTCATTAGCCCTCCTCACACAGCCTTTTTAAACCCAGGTTGAGCACTTCCAGGTTGCCCTTTCAAGGTGTCTCTGACTCCACTCTGCCTGACCTGCTTGTCAGATCTCTGGGCCTGTTTCCAGTGTTCCTGTATGCTACATTCCGGTGTTCCAGTGTTCCTGTACATTAACATTCCAGTGTTCCAGTGTTCCTGTATGCTAACGTTCCGGTGTTCCAGTGTTCCTGTACGTTAATGTACCGGTGTTCCAGTGTTCCAGCGTTCCGGTGTGCCTGTATTCCGGGGTTCCTGTGCTCCAGCACCGCACGGGTTAACCTGTACGAGTTCCTGAGTCTCGCGCTCCAGCTGTCGCTCTGGCGACATTGTTCTCCTCGCTATTGCATACACATTGTTGGTTCCAGCTCCACTAAACCTGGTCGCGATATACATTGTTGGTTCCAGCGTGCGGACGCTGGTTTGCTCCACTAAACCTGGTTGCGATATACATTGTTGGTTCCAGCGTGCGGACGCTGGTTTGCTCCACTAAACCTGGTTGCGATATGCATTGTTGGTTCCAGCGTGCGGACGCTGGTTTGCTCCACTAAACCTGGTTGCGATATACATTGTTGGTTCCAGCGTGCGGACGCTGGTTTGCTCCACTAAACCTGGTTGCGATATACCTTGTTGGTTCCAGCGTGCGGACGCTGGTTTGCTCCACTAAACCTGGTTGCGATACACATTGTTGGTTCCAGCGTGCGGACGCTGGTTTGCTCCACTAAACCTGGTTGCGATATACATTGTTGGTTCCAGCGTGCGGACGCTGGTTTGCTCCACTAAACCTGGTTGCGATATACCTTGTTGGTTCCAGCGTGCGGACGCTGGTTTGCTCCACTAAACCTGGTTGCGATATACATTGTTGGTTCCAGCGTGCGGTCGCTGGTTTGCTCCACTAACCTGGTTGCAATATACATTGTTGGTTCCAGCGTGCGGACGCTGGTTTACTCCTTACCCTGGTGGCGCTATTTACCATTAGTCCCAACGTGCGGACGTTGGTTTGCTCCTGAACATCCAGTACTGTGGTCAGTCGCTGTCCACTTCCTTGCAGTTGTCTGATTATCCCTGGCTATGACTTCTGCTGAGTAAGACCTCTAGACTTATGCTTTCTGCTGTCTTAGTCACCTAACAGCTGGTCTATTTGCTCAGGCTGCCCTGCCCGGTATTGGTGAGGCCGGTAGAACCTTGACGTTACCATCCTGTAGGTTGCCTCACCCGGTATTGGCAGGGCCAGTAGAGCCTACTACAGTACCTCCTTGGGCTGCCCTGCCCGGTATTGGTAAGGCCGGTAGAACCTTGTAACTCACCATCTTAAAGGTTGCCTTACCCGGTATTGGCAGGGCCGGTAGAGCCTACATTCAGCATCCCATTGGGCTGCCTTGCCTGGTATTGGTAAGGCCGGTAGAACCGGAATTATCATCTCACGGTTGCCTTACCCGGTATAGGCAAGGCCGGTAGAGCCTGTCATTTATATTCTCACTTGGGTTGCCTTGCCCGGTATTTAGGCAAGGCCGGTAGAACCTTTTGTATCTTCTATTGATGTTATATTGTTATGTATGTTTACCCCATGGGGACTGCCTTTAACTTTTAATAAAGTTAAATTTTACCAAACCTTAAGTCTGAGAGTCTTCAAAAACCATGACACCATCGGAGCCAAGTATCATGTATCGTCAACTGCCTGCTGCCAGCTATCTGCAGATCCGATTCCAGGCCGGGACTTCTGGACTTCGTATGCTGTCAGGCGTTGACGTGGACTCTGTTTGACATCACTGTGGTTCCCGTGACATCCTCCAGCTGTCCTTCGACCGGGAGTAGAGGCCTCAAGCTCTATGGCCCGTGGCATCAGTCTGCGACGCAGCTCTGGCTTCGAGTCCCTTCAACCTTTTCCTGTTCGCCTAGACTTCCTCCGACTCCAACACAGAGTCGATGATGATACCAACTTCATCCGACTCCGACACAGAGTTTTCAACACTGCAAATGCTTGATTGAGCCGTTTATTGCTCAACCGGTAGGAACCAAGCTGTGTAATCCGCGTTCGAGAAGGAGAAACCTGGAATGACGGCAGAGGGCGACATGGTGCCTTTTAGCTTCCGTTACATTTAAGGCTGTTCTATATGTCAGTAGTTCAAAGACATAAGTTGTATCTTACTTGCTCCGTGCGGGCAGAGTTCCTATCTGTCACGGTTTGTTAAGACTCTCAGATGCAAAGTTAGGTAAAAACACAACTTTATTGAAAAGTTTAAGACAATCCCATAGGATCTCATACATATACATACACATACATAGAAATGACAGGAAAGTGGTAATAATAGCAAGTAAGGCTCTACCGGCCCTGCCAATATACTGGGCAAGGCAGCCTGGGCAAGCAATGGGAAATAGGTGGCTCTACCGACCCTGCCAATATACCGGGCAAGGTAGCATATCGGATTACCAGGAGTATACAGGCTCTACCGGCCCTGCCAATATACCGGGAAAGGCAGCCTAACAGAACACAATATGATACAGGCTCTACCGGCCTTGCCAATACCAGGTAAGGCAACCCAAAATGAAAATGACAGGAAGGTTCTACCGGCCTTACCAATATACCGGGCAAGGCAGCCTTAAAGGAGATGATGGCAACCACTATGGCCTCAATGTCAGGTGACAACGACAGTTATAGAGATGATATAGGGAGACTAAATGAGCAAGTGGTAATACCAGGTATACTGGAACCACCAGTACCCGCGTACTGGACAGTCAACTAGCTGTCTGGCGCGAACCAGCGCCCACGCGCTGGGAACCAACAGTATCAATGTAAAGTAAGCCGTAAGGCAGTGGAGCAAACCAGCGCCCGCGCGCTGGGAACCAACAGCATCAATGTATTGTAAGCCGTAAGGCAGTGGAGCAAACCAGCGCCCGCGCGCTGGGAACCAACGGTATCAATGTATTGTAAGCCGTGAGGCAGTGGAGCAAACCAGCACCCGCGTGCTGGGAACCAATAGTATCAATGTATTGTAAGCCGTAAGGCAGTGGAGTGAACCAGTGCCCGTGCGCTGGGAACCAACAGTATCAATGTATTGTAAGCCGTTAGGCAGTGGAGCGAACTGGCGCCCGCGCTCTGGGAACCAACAGTATCAATGTATAGTAAGCCGTAAGGCAAAGGAGCAAACCAGCGCCCGCGAGCTGAGAACCAACAGGAGCAATGGCAATATAGGCCGTGAGGCCGTGGAGCGAACCAGTACCCGCGTACTGGGAACCCACAATGTAGAAATGTCACCTGGGTGACTGGAGATCACAGCCACCACAGATGAGAAGGAAACTGGACGCTGCAGACGAAACAGGAACCAGCACTTCGATGGTCAACCGGAATAGGAACGGCAACGAGGACTGGCAGCAGGAAGCAGCAACGTCGGGCGACTCCAACCGGATCAGGAACGGAACCAGGAACCGCTGATCAGGAGACTCAGGAACTGGACGATCTCAGGATAGCAGGAACACAGCTATGGCCCATAGAACTTCAGGAACATGATGAAAATAGAAGCAGCCTAGAGACACCACGAAAGGGCAACCAAAGGGTGCCCAGACTCAGTCTAAATAGGCAAAGTGGGGCGGGCTGAAGGCAAGCAGCCAATGGGAGCCCCCTACAGGTGATAGACACCCAAAGGCAGCAATCACGGGCACTGTGATACTATCGTCCAACTGATTAGCAGCGTTGATATTTTATCGTCTTCCCTGTCTGAAATAGTATTGAATATTTCACCGTGAGGGCGGAGATCAACCCACTCTGTTGAAGACTAAGATCTATTTTTCAAATATGCAAAGATTTGTTCTGTTGGAGGTTGTGGTAAATATTTTCAGATGTTGCATCTTTTTGATATAGAATTGCTGATTATTCATCGTCTCCCCCGTCTTTTGGGATGATACTAGTCGGTTCATCTTGCGGGCGGAGATCAGTCGTTCCAACCAATACAAAATCTCCAAAATTCACAACACTCTCCCGTCTCTCTATGGTTTGGAGCTTCTCTGTTTCAGTGCGGCAGTTTGTAAGATATTGTTAAAAATCCAGCCTATAGAAACTGCTATTAATGCAAGCAGGTGTAGCAACCGTGGTAAACACTGACAACAGGAACACCTCCAGTTCTAAATATTTAAATAATAAGTCCTCTCAGATAAATAAAAGTGTTAAAACGTATACAAAATGGAGAAAATGAATTCAACGCGTTTTGTATCACTCGGATACTTCTTCAGGAAAAGAAATGCATGTAACAAACACAGAAATGGGAACTATATATATATAGGTGAGCAATTAACCTGGCCAGGTGCAATGACATCATCACACCTAGCCCTGGAAAATTAACCCTTTCGGAGCCAACCAGAAGTAGATAATATATTAGAAACAAAAAAAAATAAATAAATATTGAAAAAAAAAATTACCCCATAATAAGTGTCTAAAAGAAAACAAATATTTTATTGTACCTAAGATACCCTACAATTAAATCCAAAATAATGACTGAGCTAAATGGGGCAAGACAACTTTGCTCTATAAGCCAAAAACAAACATAATTGTTGGTAAAGGGACCTCCTGGCACCTTCATAATGCAATAAAGTGGATCAAGCACATTTTAATGATAATCTAAATAGTAATGAATATAATGTGAAATATGTATGAAGGCATTGATAAGAAAATCCATAATACTCTATAATAACTAAATACTAAAGAACTAAATATAAAAATATATATAAGCAAAAAAAAGTTTATTTTTTTTATATATGGAAATGACTCCATATAGGTCTAATTTAAAATCAAGGACACCATACTTCTTAGTGGCAGAAGACAGCTAATAGACTATACGAAGGTTGAGACATCCAATCTATCGTTGTTACCAGATGGAACTAAAGTGTCACAACGATATATCCAATACGTCTCCCTCTGATTGAGCCTATGAAGTCTATCACCCATCCCCAAGCCCAGAGAGGCCAACTCCAAAGGGAGCAAAACCGTACTCTCCATAGAAGAATTGAGACAATTTTGATAGTACAAAGCTAAAGGATATAATTTACTAATATTAATGATGACTCGCCTATGTTCCAGAAACCTGTCTTTTACTTGTCGTTTGGTACGTCCTATGTATATTTTTTCGCAGGGACACTTAATACTATATACTAGATACTCAGAATTACAATTAATGTAAGTATTGATTTTATTAATATTACCTCGTGCATCCGTAAACTCTTTTATATTATGATGTATATATTTGCAAGTTATACACCTTGTCATTCCACATCGGTATACATAGTAACATAGTAACATAGTAAATTAGGTTGAAAAAAGACACAAGTCCATCAAGTTCAACCTTCGCCTCATACCTCAGTAACTGAGAATTTTATAGCTTTCCTGCTACCAATTAAATGAGTCTTTATCAGACCTTCCTGATCAGCCTACTGATAAACAGTTTAACTCTGTATGTTCCCTTTTGAAAGAAATGTATCTAATCTTCTCTTAAATGTATCCATTGTATCTGCCATAACTACCTCCCTGGGCAATGAATTCCACAATTTGACAGACCTTACCGTAAAAAAACCCTTCCTCTGCTGAAGTTTAAACCTCCTTTCCTCTAATCTCAAGGGGTGTCCCCTGGTCACCTGATCAGGCCTTGGAATAAATAGCTCACCGCAGAGATCCTTGTATTGACCTCTCATATACTTGTACAATGTGATAAGGTCTCCTCTTAGTCGTCTTTTCTCTAGAGTAAATAAACCAAGTTTGTTTAGTCGTTCCTCATATGTCAAGTCCTCCATTCCCTTAATTAATTTTGTTGCTCTCCGCTGTACCCTCTCTAGTTGTAGTATATCCTTTTTCAGAACCGGTGCCCAAATTTGCACTGCATACTCAAGGTGAGGTCTTACCAATGATTTGTATAATGGCAAAATAATGTTATCCACTCTTGCTTCAATACCTCTTTTTATGCAAGACAGGACTCCCACTTTGAGTACATTTCCCATTGTTGTTATATCTAATTTTGGCTTTTTCTTCGACAATATATTTTTTAAACTCTTATTTTTTGTATAAATTATTTGAGGTTTATCCGTTAGGTGTGTTTTGAGTATCGGGTCTTCTAATAGTATTAGCCAATCTTTGTTTAGGACTGTATATATAGCTTGATGACAGCTGTTATAAGTGGTGACAAATTGTACTTTATTTTTAAATATATGTATATTTGTTTTTCTTTTTTAGCGGAAATAGTATCTCCCTCCTGTTTTGCTCAGCTACCTCTGAATATGTATTTTACACCATATCTTTCAGGTAGACTCTTCCTATAAATTTGTTCTGTAGTTCCACAGACTGAGACTGGAAGTAGGCAGAGTAGGAACCTGCCTGGAGCTCCATATTTTGAGGGGAACCCCTGCTGTGCTGGTCACACCCACATTCTGAATTGTGTCTGTGGTCAGAGCAATCTTAATGCCTCTGAACCAGTTACATACCCCTTTACAGTCTGTTATTTAAGCTCTTCTATACTAGAGAGATCTCCACAAATAAAATAGGACTTAGTGCATTGGCTCAAGAATAGACTAAAGAAAATATTTCTATCTTATTCTAAGGAGCCCATGTATTAAGATTTCTGCAAAACAGAGCACAAAGAAAATGGTGCAGAAAATGGAGAAAGAAGAAACTAGAGCAAGAAAATGGTGCAAGAAGAGAACTAAGCAAGAAGAAAGTGGAGCAAAAAATGGAGCAAGAAGATAACAGAATAAGAAGAAAACAGAACCTAAAAAATTGAGCAAGAAGAAAGCTGAATAAGAAGAAAGAGGTGCAAGAAAGCGGAGCTTCAAGTCCTTTGTTATTGTATGGAACCAATGCCCACAGGAGCATTGGCTCCCTATAGCATAGGTGTCCAGGTTCGGCCCTCCAGACTAACAGACCAATGTTGGAGAAATCTGGAGCTTTTTTGCACCATTGTATTGCTCCATTTTTGCACCATTTTCTTGCTCGATTGTTGCTCTGTTTTACACCTATGGAGCTAATGTATTAAGAGAAATGGAGCAAGAAGAAAACGGAGCAAAAAATGGAGCAAGAAGAAAAATGGAGCAAATAACGGAGCAAGAAGAAAAATGGAGCAAGAAGAAAAACGGAGCAAATAATGGAGCAAAAAGAAAAATGGAGCAAGAAGAAAATAGACCAAACAATGGTACATAGAGTAAAGAAAAGATCTCCAATGTTATTCTATGGAGCCAAAGTATTAAGAGCTAAAGGTGCAAAAAATGGATCAAGAAAACGGAGCAAAAAAAGGAGCATGAAAATGGTACCAAAAAATGCGGTGCTCCAAGTTCTGTGTTACTCAATGGAGCCAGTGCTTACAGCTTTAGAGATATATGATCTTTGTGCAAGAAAATTGAGCAAAAAAAAATAAAGCAAAAAAAAGTCCCATGTTATTCTATGGAGCCAATTGTCACAGTAGTTTAGGCAAATAAACACACAACACAGTACAAGTGAATTTAACCAGTTTAATGAAGCAAATAATAATAATAATAATAATAGTAGTAGGAGTGGACACTTCCTCAATCGTGTGGAGACAGGCGTAAGGACAGTGTCTAGTCCACTACCCATGAGCTGACACTGAACTGAATTCGGTACAGTAGATACAAAGAGTACAGAACCAGACTTGGCTCTAACCGACAGAAAGGAACCTGGAACACCAGGGTTCAGTAACTGAGTGTACCCGGACAACCTCCAGAGAGGGATGTCAGACTACAGCTTGGGCAGCGACAGTACCGGAGTAGTACAGAGTGGAGGCCACAGAGTGGAGGCTCACAGCAGACTACCAGAGATGTAGTACAATAGCGCAGTGCGGAACTCAGAAAGAGTACTGGGCATAGACAGCAAGGAATAGTATATGATAGTGTACCAAGGGCAACAGATCGAGAGAAAACAGGCCACACTACCAGCCCGAAGGCAATAGGATCGCACAGTGCGGAAGCAACCTGCAACGCTACTAGCAAGATAGCTGTTGTACCGGATATGTAGAGCGCGCCTACTGCTATACCTGGAGACAAGTGCTAGTCAGACAGGAGTGAGGAGTAGCACAGAGCGTAAGTCAGACAAGTGAGGAGTAGCACGAAGCGTAAGTCAGACAAGCGAGGAGTAGCACGGAGCGTAAGTCAGACACAAAAGTGGGCAGACTTTGATTAAAAACTCCCCACATCAGGAGAATCACCCTCTGCCCCGGAGACCCGGTAATTAGCAGCAAAAAACGGAATCTTCAGGGCAAATCCTGGAGTTCCCAGTTATGCCCCTCCCACAAACACATATCTGCACTAGAGCTGAGGACAAACACACTGTCTGATTCCCCAACCTGGTACCAATGCCCTCTGGAATTCACAGATGCCCACATAGCCGGCCCCCCCAGCCTGGTTCCACAGCCCACTGGTAGTAATATAGCCCCATATGCACGTCTGACTCCCACAATCTTTTTACACTTCCCACTGGTAGTCAAAGACCCCATCATACACTGCCTGACCCCCAAGCCCAGTTCAACTGCCCCTGGTAGATACAGATCTCTGCATTCAGTGTCTGACCCACCAGCCTGCTTTTGTTGGCCACTGGAAATCACAGATCCTGACATACACGGTTTGACCTACCTTTGCCCACTTAAAACCAATGGAGTGTGAATTTTAGTTCATGCATCTGAAAATATCCTTTTTCTTTTCTGGTAATTAGAGGTTTGTACAGACCATGAAGCTTGTAAAACTATACATATTTGGTCTTTTTGTGTTTGAGGTATTCAGAGCTATTTCAAATAATTGAAACTTTCAAAACCAACACACAGAGTGTGTGATTTTAGCAAAAATAAGATTTTTTTTTTTACTTTTTTTGTATTAATGACATCATAGCTTACCACAAAATGCAAAATTTACTTCACATAAGGTACCATGCAAAATCTCAATTTGTTCTGGGAAAAAAAAAAGAACAAACAATAGTTTTTCATATAAAACTAGAAGGTTATTTATGGGAATTATACTTAAACAGACGGATATCAAAAGTGCTGAAAATGTGTCTGCCCTCCAGGAGCTAAGAAATGGCCCACGCCCCTGGCACTGAAAGGATTAAAATCCTCTTCCCAGGGTCTCTGACCTTTACCCTGTGACCTTTACCACTTGATATTTTAATATTACATCATATACCTGTTTGCATCAGATTATATCTGCTGCATGTTGTAATCTTGTTACATGCTGCATAAGTGGCTGGTGCTATCTTAGTGCTATTATATAATTCAGTTATCAATAGGGCATTTGTATTTATTTTGGAAGACAACACTGAGAAATGTCCGAATAACTCATTTATTTCTACTGCCAAAGGCAAGTTTAGAATATACACTGCATTGTTACCAAATCAAATGAAATAATGGTGATTGACTGAAAATATAAGGACTGTGTAGACACACCTCATCAGGAACACAGACATTTGCCAAAATGGGAATATACTGCATCCAGTAAACTCTGTATCCATATTTATTTATTTATTTCTTTATGTTTTATTATGAACAGTGAGAAATGAAAAAGGGAGCATGACAAAGTGGCTCCCACTGTGGATGTCTATACTTTGTAAAAGTAGAAATGAAATCTTATGTTGATGACTTCGACTCTGCACATAAGTAGCTTAACATGAAGGACACCTACCTAGGTAAGTCCCATCATACAAATTGTATCTAGCCTATGAGCATATTAGAGATGGTACATCAGCAACTGTGGTGAAAACCTTATCTAGTATTGGAAGAAAACAGTGTATCTCTTATATGGAATTGTATCTATAAGAAGTGGTTCTCAATTTGTATGATGGGACTTATCTAGGTAGGTGTCCTTCATAGAGCAGTCAGATACACAATATTGAGTCACTGGAGGAAGATATTATTCTGCCTCTTTAAAGGTCCATGGTAAGACCTCTCCTAGAATATGCTGTTCAATTCTGGGTGCCCTTTCTGAAAAAGGACATTATGGAACTAGAGAAAGTACAGAGGAGGGCTACAAAACTAGTAAGGGGAATGGAAAGTTTTAGTTGGAGAAAGGTTAGAAAAGTTAAAGGGATAGTAATACTTCGTTTTAACTTTATTTTATTTTGTAGGCATTAAAAAAATATGAAGAATGATATAAGTCGTATCTCTCAAACCTTTATGGTTTAAGAGATATTCACAAGCAAAGTTCCCCCTCCCACCCCTTTTACCTAGTGTAAGCCATCTCTTCTCAGATGGGGATCTGGTTGTAAGACCAGACAGATAACAGCAGGGGACATTCTTCTTCCTATCAGAACAATGAAAGCCCTTCCCCCCTTGACAAGCTTTTCAGGTTTTTCCCTTATCTTAATTGAAGATTGTCCCTCTCTGCAGTCTACCTGGGCACCTCCCTTCTGAACTAGCTGAACAGGGGGGGGGGGTATTTTGTTTGTGAATATCTCTTAAACCATAAAGGTTTGAGAGATAAGACTTATATCGTTCTTCATTTTTTTTAATGCCTACAAAATAAAATAAAGATAAAACAAAGTATTACTATCCCTTTAAACATGTACACACTAGAGAAACATAAAGCGCTCTCCAAAGACCTGTTCATTAATAGAAAAGTACAAAGGCCAAGGGGTCACCCGCTTAGACTTGAGGAAAGGAAATATCATCTGCAACAGCGGTAAGGACAATAAAGATATGGAATTCACTGTCTGAGGACGTGGTGCTATCGAATACATTAGACGCCTTTAAAAAGGGCCTGGATACTTTTTAAAAGAACTGAACATAGAGGGCTATGTATGTTAGTATTGGGATTAATATCTAGATAGTGTTTGTTGATCCAAGGAGTTATCTGATTGCCACTTGGAATTAAGAAGGAATTTTTTCCCCATTCAAAGCAGAATTTGAAATTGCTGTATTGAGGGGTTTTTTTGCCTTCTTTTGGATAAACGACGGTAAACAAGAATAGGAAAAGGGTTGAACTTGATGGACACAAGCCTTTTTTTCAACCTAAATTACTATGTAACTATGTAACAATATGTGTTTTTACTGCTTTTGATGTCTGTACCTGGGCAACATGGAACTTATCTCTACTTCTAATTTCATTCTCACTCATAAACCAACTGTTACTAGGGGTAATAGGGGTAAACTAAATACAGACTTAAAAATACTATAAACCTTTTATGAAAATATATATGTCAGAGTTTTTTTCTGCTGAGTAAAAACAAGGGTACTCCAACCACAGTCAGTTGTTTTAATCATATGTTATAACAGTTAAAAGGAAGTGAATTTAATGTGCATGTGCATTTACTTCCTGTAAGTTCTAACTGACAGAATGACTCAGCAGTTTCTGTCACATTCTGTGGAGAACTGTTTGTTATTGACTAACTTCTCAAATAGAATGTAACAGAATAACTAATTGGAATCTGACCACCAGAGGGCACTGATATTGTAAAAAAAAACAACATGGGTTTAAACTATAGTAACTCTGGAAATATGAATCTCTCAGCAGTGGGGACACCCTTATTTTACTCACAGAAAAGCCCTACAATATATACTTTTTATAACAAAAGTTTACTGCTCATTTAAATGTGTATCATAAGGTTATTTCAAACGTAATCAATGATGACAAATCACAAAAATGTTCCCAAAAATTCACATTGACTTAAACAGAGCTTTTAATGCCTTGAATGCTAGAAAGGGACGTCTAGCATTAATTGGGTTAAAAGTCCCATTTAAATGAATGAGAATCTCCAGTTCTTCCCTAAGATTCAGTTGGTTTGCTCTCTCTGGCTTCCTGAAAGCAACCCATAGATTGCTATACAAACATGCACAGTCATGAGACTGGAAATAGCACTACGCTACTTAAGGCTGTGTTTAAAGGTAAATAAAATAATACAATCAATGTAATGGAGATTAGTTAAATCATTATTCATTTCAAATCACATCTGTAAAGAGAGAAAGGGAACAATTTACCACTGCATCACAAACCGTGTATACAAAACAGTTAACTAGCTATCCATCTGCTTTATACTGTTTGTTATCGTGATTCGTATGAAGAATGGTGAAATTATGTATACCAGGGCTGTCTGGACTAAGACCCTAATGCCATTCACAAGCAAATTCAATTAAATGATTAAACCAAAAAGGGTAATAATAATCCCTAGAAAAGTTTATGCACAAAAGAAAAGCAAATCAGCAGCTCCATAGGAAAAAACATTCCCCAAATTCCCTTTGATTTAAAATGGGCTTTTAACCTCTGAAATGCTAGCAAGATCTCTAATGCACTGCATTGCAATTAGTTGGAGACGTCATTGGCATCATACCTGGGAACTCTCCTGTTCTGCCCCGGAGACCCTGGTTTTCAGGTTGCATTACCGGGTCTCTGGAGACAGAGGCCGATTCTCCTGCGGTGGAGTGTTTAATCTCCTTCCCACCCTGTTCCTCCCACTTCCTTTCCACGTCTCCTTCTTCCCACCATGTTCCTCCCACTTCCTGTCCACTTCTTCTCCTTCCCGCCATGTTCCTCCCACTTCCCGCCCACTTCTTCTTCTTCACACCCTGTTTCTCCCACTTCCTGCCCACTTCTCCTCCACACCCTGTCCCTCCCACTACCTGCCCACTTCTCTTCCTTCCCATCCTGTTCCTGCCACTTCCCGCCCACTTCTCCTCCTTCACACCCTGTTCTGCCCACATCCCACCCACTTTCCTCCCACTATATGACAAAAAGCCGATAAATCCATGCCCAGCTGATTAAACCTGGCCCCCTTTATGAGGTGAATCCCCTCATTGATGTCCCCCTTGTCGGCAGCACATGAGCCCTCTCCGGGGGCTCAAGATGAGGAAGTTCCCAGGTATGGCTAACATTTAGGGGATTAAAAACCTTATTTAAAACTATGAGAATTTGTATTTGCCTCTTTGGTGCTTTCAGTTTATGCCAGAATTACTTTTCGTTTGTACAAAAGGCTATACTGCTTGTGTGTAGGTTTGTTTAGCAAATTACAGCATAGATTAGTTTGGGACTGCATACAGTAGTCTGTATAAGCTTTCGTTTTGTGTCTCTGACCATGCTTGATTTAACTCTTTAAGGACCAGAGGGGTATGAAGTGCATTGAAAAGCAATGTGCATACCTTTATCAGAAAAAACAAGAGAACAAAGAAAGGCGCCCTGGTGTAGTAACTTCAGGATTTTTTATACCGCCACCGATACACCCCACTCGTGGGTACTCACAAACACAATGTGCTATCCAATCACTTATGTAACATAGCTTTATTAGCATTTTTGGGTATTTTTTTTTGGCTTTGAGAAAGCGAGTTTGAAACTCGTGAAACGCGTTAGCCTAGTGTATTTTACATATTTTTTTATATATCGATTTTGTTATTAAAAATCTTTTTTTGATACTTTTGGAGGAGTATTTGGATTTTTTTCAACGTTGGATGATACGGTGACGGAGTACCGAGTGGAGACGGTAACATATTCTCCATATGCGAAATAGTCGACTCTAATGCAAATTAGTAGTTGACATTAAGGACACGTGAGTGTATTTCTTATACATATTTTTATTGTTTCACAATATTGTACTGTATTTCACGATTGGGCGCTCCCTCTCATTTTTTCCTTTGTGGGTTTTGGAGTTTGAATGTGCATACCTGGGAACTCTGGATCTGCCCCTGAGAGATACTTTATAGTGTTAATTACCAGGTGTCTGGGGACAGAGGCTGATTCTTTGGTGGTAGGGAGTTTCTTGTGAAACTCTGCCCACTTCTCCTTCCCCACCCTGTTCAGCCAACTTCCCCAGCACAATGTTGGCAAGCCCTGCCCACCTGGTTAAGCCCCACGCCCTTTATGATGCAAATTGCATCACTAAAATACACTGGTTGCAGCCTATGAGCCTTCTCTGGGGGCTCCACTGGATGAAGTTCCCAAGTATGGGAATGGTCCTTAAAGCATTCTTCCCAACATTTCAAAGGGTCAAAGAGGGGCACTTGTTTTAAGTGATGTTGCTGGGGGCGCGGTTGGGGTTGGAGGATTATCAAGAGTTTTTAGGATATTTCTTGACCTGTTGACACCTCTTTGTGTAACTGATTAAATGATTTAGAGCAAGAGCAAAGTATTTTATTTACATAGACTAATGTATAAACACATATACTGACATTTACACAGACATTATTGTGAGTTTTATTTCTGTGGAGCAATGTGATACACTTATATATACACCACAAAGTCTGATCTCCTAAACACAGGGACACCAGGGTGATACACTTAAACCCACACCACATAGTCTGATCTCCTACACACAGGAACATCAGGGTGATACACTTATATACACACCACACAGTCTGATCTCCTAAACACAGGGACACCAGGGTGATACACTTATATACACACCACATAGTCTGATATCCTACACACAGGGACATCAGGGTGATACACTTATATACACACCACACAGTCTGATCTCCTAAACACAGGGACACCAGGGTGATACACTTATATACACACCACACAGTCTGATCCCCTAAACACAGGGACACCAGGGTGATACACTTCTATACACACCACACAGTCTGATCTCCTAAACACAGGGACACCAGGGTGATACACTTCTATACACACCACACAGTCTGATCTCCTAAACACAGGGACACAAGGGTGATACACTTCTATACACACCACACAGTCTGATCTCCTAAACACAGGGACACCAGGGTGATACACTTCTATACACACCGTACAGTCTGATCTCCTAAACACAGGGACACCAGGGTGATACACTTCTATACACACCACACAGTCTGATCTCCTAAACACAGGGACACAAGGGTGATACACTTATATACACACCACACAGTCTGATCTCCTAAACACAGGGACACCAGGGTGATACACTTATATACATACCACACAGTCTGATCTCCTAAACACAGGGATACCAGGGTGATACGATTATATACACACCACACAGTCTGATCTCCTAAACACAGGGACACCAGGGTGATACACTTATATACACACCACACAGTCTGATCTCCTAAACACAGGGACACCAGGGTGATACACTTATATACACACCACACAGTCTGATCTCCTAAACACAGGGACACCAGGGTGATACACTTATATACATACCACACAGTCTGATCTCCTAAACACAGGGATACCACAGTGGGATAGAGGGACAGAGGGATTTGGTTCTCAAATATGGACTGTCCCTCCTAAAGAGGGATACTTAGGAGATATGCAAAGAGGTAATGTCCTTTTATTATTTTGGAAGAACTGGCCCTTGATTCAAATCTAGAATAATTAACATTAATGTTGTTAATTTAAAAGGTGTGCCCAGGGATGGATTTCCTATTAGGTAGAGTAGGCAACTACCTAGAGTGCCATATTTTCAGGGGTGTCCCAGCTGTGCTGGCCCCACCCACATTCTGAGTTATGGGTGTACCCAGAGCAATCTCAGTGTCCTCTCAGTTGACACTTGCATCAGGGGGCTGATTTATTTATCTGTTTCACACACCCTCCACTGACCCTATTATTTAACCCTTTGGATGCTAGGGAGGTCATTATCATATGGAAAAGCAATAGCAGTTCCCTGATTTAACATGACCACTATGATTCTTTGGGCATAGGGTCCTATCTCTCTCTCTCTCTCTATACGTCTGCATGGTAGCTGACTACTGAGTGGGCACACGCGCGTCAGCTGAGGAAGCTGGAAAAACGCCCGCATGAGCAGAAGCGGAGACCCGGCAGCGGCCGCGGACGCAGTGGCAGCAGCCACAAAATGAAACATTAATCCAGTTTTAGTGTACATAAACATTGACTGCTGCTGCACCCTAAGGCTAACTACTTGCACCTGAACAGGTATCAGACTGATGCTATGTATTTGCAGTCCTGTTGGTACTGTTGGAAAAACAGGCTTTTTACAATTTTGATATATTTCTGTAACAAGTGTTACTAGTTTTTGTTTTGGTTTCTTTTGGTTTTCTTGCATTGCCTTGCTATTTCTTTGGGTTAACTAATGAGTTGCATTGTCATAACTTTTTGTTAGCTATTCCATATAGATGCTGTGATAATATATATATATACACAGTATCTCACATAAGTGAGTACACCCCTCACATTTTTGTAAATATTTTTATTTTATCTTTCATGTGACAACACTGAAGAAGTGACACTCTGCTACAATGTAAAGTAGTGAGTGTACAGCCTGTATAACGGTGTAAATTTGCTGTCCCCCTCAAAATAACTTAACACACAGACATTAATGTCTAAACCTTGGCAACAAAAATGAGTACACCCCTAAGTGAAAATGTCCAAACTGGGCCCAGTTACCCATTTTCCCTCCCCGGCGTCATGTGACTTTTTCGTGTTACAAGGTCTCAGGTGTGAATGGGGAGCAGGTGTGTTAAATTTGGTGTTATCGCTCTCACACGCTCTCATACTGGTCACCGGAAGTTCAACATGTCACCTCATGGCAAAAAAACTCTCTGAGGACCTGAAATAAAGAATTGTTGATCTTCATAAAGCCTAGGCTATAAGAAGATTGTCAAGACCCTGAAACTGAGCTGCAGCATGGTGGGCAAGACCATACAGCGGTTTCACAGGACAGGTTTCAGTCAGAACAGGCCTCGCCATGGTCGACCAAAGAAGTTGAGTGCACATACTCAGCGTCATATCCAGAGGTTGTCTTTGGGAAATAGAGGAGTACAAAGACAAGTGTGACCTGCCTACAGTCAAGCATGGTGGTGGGAGTGTCATGGTCTGGGCCTGCATGAGTGCTGCCGGCACTGGGGAGCTACAGTTCATTGAGGGAACCATGAATGCCAACATGTACTGTGACATACTGAACCAGAGCATGATCCCCTCCCTTCGGAGACTGGGCTGCAGGGCAGTATTCCAACATGATAACGACCCCAACCACACCTCCAAGACGACCACTGCCTTGCTAAAGAAGCTGAGGGTAAAGGTGATGCACTGGCCATGCATGTCTCCAGAACTAAACCCTATTGAGCATCTGTGGGGCATCCTCAAAATGAAGGTGGTGGAGTGCAACATCCACCAGCTCCGTGATGTCATCATGGAGGAGCGGAAGAGGACTCCAGTGGCAACTTGTGAAGCTCTGGTGAACTCCATGCCCAAGAGGGTTAAGGCAGTGCTGGAAAATAATGGTGGCCACACATAATATTGCCACTGGGCCCAATTTGGACATTTCCACTTAGGGGTGTACTCACTTTTTTGCCAAGGTTTAGACATTAATGGCTGTGTGTTGAGTTATTTTGAGGGGACAGCAAATTTATACTGCTGTTATACAGGCTATACACTCACTACTTTACATTGTAGAAGAGTGTCATTTCTTCAGTGTTGTCACATGAAAGATATGATGAAATATTTACAAAAATATGAGGGGTCCCTTTCCCAATGCATGATTCCCTTTTCTCATCTCTAATAATGCAATGATCACACTTTAGCTTGATGCTCTTAACCCAGTCATGTATTTTTGTATCATACTATTACTATTTCTGTAAAGAGCTGTGTACATGTATGGCGCTATATAAATAAAGATACATACATATGTAGAAAATCCAAAAGATGACAACACTCACAGGGCTTGACTGAAGATAAATATTGATGATTCAATAACTTGCAACAATATTGGTCTTCAAACAAGTCCTGTGAGTGCTGTCATCTTTTGGATTTCATATATAACTAGCAGGCGTGTGGCAAGGCTTTGCCCATGTGGCGAACCTTGTTGGGTTTTTTTTAAGCCTTTGAGGCCAAAGAGGTATGAGTTGGATAGTTCTGTGGCATTCAAAGGTTTACATTTTATTAAAAGTCAGTGTCGTACTGGCAGTAGGGGATCTTACGCATCTTGCGCGTTCCCGTTCGGCATCTTCCCTTCCCGGGGCCGCATCTCCTTGTGCGCATGCGCAGTAGCCGGTTCCGGCTATCCTAGCGCATGCGCCGTTCTCTTCTCTCCTGCTATACTGGGCGCATGCGCATTTGCTGTGCCTAGTGTGTGGACCTCCAGCCCTGCCCCTTCCTGTCTCTGCTGCTTATTAGGGGGTGAGTTTTTTGTATGGACGCGTTGTTATTGCGTCCTCTAGCAGTATTGTGCTGTCAGTTGTCAGTCTGCTCTTCTTCTTCTGCGTTTCCTGCCAGTCCTGATCCTGTGTCATCTTCTGTCTCCTGTAGGCCTCCGTGTGTGTCCTGGTTGATGCCCGTCTGTGTCCAGTACCTGCGGCTCCGGCGGTGTTCCTGTTGCTCCTGTGTATGACCCGGCTTTGCTGACCATTCTTCGGACTCGTGGAGGGACCTCCTCTTAGTCCTTCTGACCATCTGAGTGAGTACTGTTCCTGTTGGAGTTTGCTTTCTCCCTGGGGATAGCGGTAGTATAGATTGTCAGGAGGGGGGCATCGCGGGACCTCTTTGGCTCAACCGAAGGGGTCCAATCTAGCCTTGCGGCTAGCACCTTTATTTGGCCGTGGCCGCAGAACGTCGCCCTTCTGGCAACCACCGTTCGCAAGCTATGCACCCCAGCGTCGTTCCCCAGCAGCTTGCTCCTCTATCCCTTGTTGGAGGAGTCTGACCTTCCTCACTCTTGGTTCTGGTTAGGGGCGGCTACTAGTAGGTATCCCTTCTTCTGGGTCTCAGTCGTTACAGTCAGACCTCGTGGCGGGCATCAGGACCTCTCCTGATGCCCCCAGCTGCTGATCTACCAGCCTGTTTGGCTGGGACATCACTAGAGGTGATGCAGGGGGGCAAGAGAGCTCCCCAACTTCCATTCTACCCTAAGCCAGGTAGGAGTGGGCAGGTTTGGGAAACCCTCTCACGTCAATGAGGGAGGCTTTCCCTCACTGACGTGAGAGGTTGTGCCAATCCCGACCACTACTGCCCAGGTTCTCTGGGTAGACTGGTAGCCCTGTTTTGGGTTCCCTCAAAAAGGTTTCTGGATTGGTGGCCACAACCCGGGATGTGATAAGTGTGACTGGTCACCCCATCTGATGTATGGGACAGAGTTTATTTATTTGCCCCGTGTGCTCTCAGGAATAACACTGCTGACTTTCTCATTTGCCTCCTCTCCTCTCACTGAGCACTTCCGGATTCTCCTCCTTGTATGCCTAACAACACACACACACTTTCAGTGTCACAGGTTTGCGCAAATTTGTCTTAGGAGAAGGCGAAGGGGCAAAGCCAAGTCAGTTGTATATACATCAAGTTTACCTCCCCCTCCCTTCCATTCACCTCTGTCTCCCTTCAGCAGGGGAGGGCTGGCAACTTGTGGCCCAGGGGGCAAATTCAGTCAAGTGGCCCATTTCTATATCACTGAAGCCCACTGTCCCAGCCCACCCCCTTTTGTTAATTTTAAAATTGGCATTAATGTTGTGAAGTAAGGCAACTGATACCACAGAGCTTACGGCTGAAATGGGTCTACACTAGTGCGCTGCTACAAAGCTTACAATTTAACTAATGCTACACTAGTTATACTATAGAGCTTACAAGGGAATGGATTATGCTACTAGTGTAGCCCCATTTGGATTGTTCCTCTGTGGTGTCATTTGTGTACCTCCATTTCAACTGTAAGCTCTGTGTTATCACTAGTGTAGCTTCATTTACAGCAGCAATTGGGAGATTTAATGAGGAGCAGTGGCCCACCAGCCCAGACATATGACCGGCCCAGGGGGCATTTGCCCCCCTGCCCCCCAGGCCAGCCCTCCCCTGCCCTTCAGATCTCTACTTAATCCCCCTCCCTTCCAGTCCCCATTTTGCCTCACACACACAAAAAAAAAGGAACCATCAGATCTTGTGGTGGGGCGATAGGACCCATCCTGATTCCCCCAGCTACTGATCTCCCATGAAGCATTTAAACCCCTTGGCTGCTAGAGACATCTCCAATCCATTGCTCTGCAACAGAGGCACTCACTCAGGGGTTCTTAAAACTGCCCTGCTCTGCAATGCACTAAAGAAGTTTTTAGTAGGTACAGTTTTAAATGGAGGTGGAAGCATATAAAAAAAACCTGATTGGCTGACCAGTCACATTTTCTATTAACCCTTTCAGTGCCAGCAGGATATGCAATGCATACCCATTTGGCACTCATAGAGTTAAAGTCGGCCTGTCACCCTCAGGTCCACTTTACAAAGGTTGCTGCATTTATGGTGTCTACTGTGGAAGCTACAGTTCTGGATTATGGGACTTTTCACATGGGTGACTACAACTTCATGTGAATGTAACAAAGTCCAGCATTCAGCATTTTTACTGCTATTACACAAGAACAGAGTAAAGATGCAGCAAGGAAAGTGTGAACAGTGGCTTATGGCGCTGCGGGAAGACCTTTCACATGAGCATTGTTGCAGCTTGCTATGCTCATGCAACCTCCAGTGAATGGCCAGCCCATTTGGGCACCACCCATTAATACTGCCTGGCACTCAAGTGGACCTGCAGGCAAACATTTGTGGTGGAATGCAGGACAAAGTGATTGATAGAACACTGGTGACAGAACAGTTGAAGAGAGCAGCTAAAGATCTGTCATCCATGTGAAAAATTCCTAATGCAAGTTTAGCTAATTTTAAAGATAACTTAAAAACTGGCTATATTATACAAGCCATCTTTCTGTAAAATAAATATTTTTTTGAAAAATTATCTTAGTGGCACTACATGCCAATTCCCTGCACCTTATGCTATTAAATTATTTCAAAGTTCAAATGTGACAGGAAATCAGACTATGATCTGTGAAACAAAAGCTATATGGAGCATATATTGTGTGACTTGCTAGCTGAATTAGTAGCAAAACAACAAGAATACCCGGGCAAGTACAATGCATAATTTAATATAAAAGACACAGGCATTGTCATATCAAGTATATGTGAGAGACAACTGGGCCTATGGATATATGTTCTGAGTTGGGTCAGAGGAATGAAGAGGTATCAGCAAATACAGGGAGAGCTTGGGTCATTCACCCTGGACCTGGGGGGGGAGGGGGCTGTGTAGTGAAAAGTTACCTTAGGAAATGTTTAGTATTGTGTCACACTCCTGGAATCCCAATCATCTGAACAAAAGGCTATATGCACAGAGTGAGTGGAGCAGCGCTGGTGAAAACCTACCACAGGGAGTAGATGACAAATCCTGGAGATTTCAGTGGGACCTTTACCCCTTTAATTGTTACAGAAGTCTACACACTGTTCTCCTTGTATGCTAGAGAGGTCTCCAATGCCTTGCAAAGTAAGGCATTGGAGACTTCTCTAGCATTCAATGGGTTAAAATCACAATTTAAATCAATAGGAGTTGGTCTCTGTTCCCTATAGTGCAGTTGTTTTTCCCCAGAATTGCTTCTCTTGTTTTTGCATATGGACCCAGGTGTGTATGAATGAGTTGTGTCTGTTTGGTTTCTTGTATCCAGTAGGCTAAAACCCCCATTTAACTCAATGTGAGTTGTTTTTAATATCTCCCCCTTCCAGAATTGCTCGTGTTGTGCTTAAGATTTGGTTGCAAGAAGGCTGATACCCGATGGTACAGAGATCTCCAGTCACTGTTCTCTAGTTGTACAGGATCTGGGAGCTGAACCTAAAGAGAGAGGAAAATGTGATAGAAAGAGGGCGAGGAAGGAAAAAAGAGAAAAGAGAGATTTAGAGAGAGAAAGGAGAGAAAAAAAGAGGGAGGAAGAGAAAAAGAGAGAGAGAAAGAGAGAGAGAGAAAGGAAAGGGGAGAGAGAGAGAGAGAGAGAGAGAGAAAGGAAGGGAGAGAGAGAGAAAGAGAGAGAGAGGAAGGGGAGAGAGAGAGAGAGAGGAAGGGGGAGAGAGAGAAAGGAAGGGGGAGAGAGAGAGAAAGAGAGAGAAAGGAAGGGGAGAGAGGGAGAGAGAGAAAAAGGGAGAGAGAGAGAGAAAGGAATGGGGAGAGAGAGAAAAAAGGAGAGAGAGAGAGAGAAAGAAAGGAAGGGAGAAAGAGAGAAAGGAGAGAGGGAGAGAGAGGAAGGGAGAAAGAGAGAAAGGAGAGAGAGAGAGAAAGAAAAGAGAGAGAGGGAGAGAGAGAAATGAAGGGAAAGAGAGAGAAAAAAGGAGAGACAGAGGAAGGAAGAGAGAGAGAGGGAATGAGGAAGAAAAAAGATAAAGAGAGAGAGAGACAGCATACCTCCCAAGTGTCCCTCTTTAGGAGGGACAGTCCCTCTTTTAGACCCAAATCCTCCTGTCCCTCTTTCACACCCTGATGTCCCTCTTTTTAAGAGATCAGATTGCTTGGTGTGTATATAAGTTTTTACAGCAATAAAACTCACATTATTGATTGTTTAAACATCAGTATATGTGTTTATAAATTAGTCTGTGTAAATAAAACACTTTAGTCTTGTTATAAGTTATTTATTACGTTACACAAGTAGGTATCAATAGGTTATGAAATAGCCTAAAAATTATAGGTAATGCCCCTCCCACCAGCCACACCTCCAGCCACTCCCCCTAAAACACAAGTGTCCCTCTTTGGCAATTTGAAATGTTGGGAGGTATGAGACAGAGAAGGAGGGAGAGGAAGAGAAAAAGTTGGAGAGTAAGAAAAGAGAGAGAGAAATAGGGAGAGAGAAGGCAAGCTAGTTCTGTTTGTACTGAGGAAGCCAAAGAGATGCAGGTTTGGAGTAAACCAATTGCACAATAGGGGGAATTAAATCCTTTGCAAATCCCCACTGATTTAAATGGGGCTTTAACCCCTTCATTGTTAGAAAGTTACAAAGTATTTTGAAGCAATGCACTGGGGACTTTCTAACATTCAAGGTGTGGAGACCAGTTTAAACTAATGGGCATGTTGATATGTTCACTATAGTGCACAGTTTTTCAGCGATGTCTTCAAGTACTTCTAACAGTACAGACTTTCTGGGTTTTCCTGTCTAGCATAGGTGTATAATTACCATACCAGGGAAATCACCGGGTCTGCCCTGGAGACTGTTTACAGCTCTTTTGGGACACACATTAATTCTCTGGCTTGGCAAGTTTCCTGGTAGTCCTGCTCACTTCAATTCCTATTCTGTCCACTCCCACCCCATTCTGCCTCATTGTCCATTTTTAGGACAAACTCTGCATTTCCTGTTCCCAATCTGGCCTCCCTAATTAAGCCCGACACACACCATGATTAGGGTTGCCACCCAGCTGGTATTTTACCGGCAGGCCGGTAAAAAATTGGCTTCCTTCCAATGTTAAGTCTATGGAGGGAATGCCTTGGCCGGTATTTTTTTGAAGAAAAGGTGGCAACCCTACCCATGATATGAATCACATGAGTTTGACTTTCGCACTCCCCAGCCCTTCTTGGTAATCTGAGGGATGGGGACAAGAAGGCTCTTAGGTGTAGTGGAGTTGCACCCGCACTGTTAGGGGTACCTGAGGAGCACGGTTGAGAAATTGGGTTTAGCGCAGTTGATTTTCCAGGGAATAGCACCCTTCATTGTGCATATGACCCACATTATATATGAATGACCTGTGTCTGTTTTGTAGCCAAAAGGTCATGACAACTCTGCCTATTGGAAACCATTCTTGAAAACATTGAGGGTTTGGTTGTCCTCCAATACAATGGGTTAAGGCAGGGTTGTCCAAATGTTTTTCCTCAAGGGCCAGGAAAATAATAGAGGGCTAATTACTACTGAATTATGCAGTTAATAAACACAGATTCTTGTGTACTCAAAGTGAAAGTTTACATGAACTGTTGTATACAATCCATAAGTAGGGTAATGGTCACATGGCATTTTGTTACATGAACTATAAATGCCTGCTTCATTACTAAATATTACCTTGGGATATTACGCTTTGCAATAGATCAGTTTTAACTGAAATTGCATGAAGGACCACATTGACCTTGCCCAGTATATACATGTAAGACAATAGGTGCTCATATTTCTAAACTGGATGACGGTTACAGCACTCTCAGTTACCACTGTTGTCCTCTCAACATCTTACAGACTCCTCTGACACGTGAGCTGCTTGATATGCTGTGCCTGTAGTCGTCACTGATCAATACTTGAATGAGACAGCTTAAAAGATAAAAGTTAATAAAAAAAGAATTTATTTAGATAGTAACAGTCTGCTTAAAATGTTCCTTGACAGTTAAAGGGATAGTAATGTTTCACAAAAAAACAGCTCCAATTAATCATCATAATATTTGGGCCATGGACAGTGTTATTTCAATACTGTCAGAGTTGTTATCATGGTGTCTGTAATCTCTGTGGCATTACCTGACTTCTCCACTGGTGCTTGGAGACATGTGTCCCTGGCTTCCTGTTTGCATCGTATGTCACTACAGTGCTATATACAGCCTAATTGACTGATCTATGCTCCGCCTTTACTAGAGGCTTATATGCGGCCTCCAAACATTGCATCAGTGCCCTTTCGTGGTGTTTCTGAGCATTTCTTGTATTCCTCATTGTGACCTGTTCTTGGCTGCTGATTCCGATCTGTGTACAACCCTTGGCTCCGTCTGACTACCCGATTTGTGCCTGAAACTCTGGCCTTGTCTGACTAACCGTTCCATGCTTGATCTCTGGCTCCGTCTGACTACCCGATCCGTGTATGACCCCTGGCCTGGTTGACTACCAGTTACGTTCTTGACCTTGGCTTTGTCTGACTACCTGATCCGTGTATGACCCCTGGCCTGGCTGACTACCCGTTACGTGCTTGACCTTGGCTTTGTCTGACTCTCCTTGCGCTTATACATTGGGCTTGGCTCCCTCTCCGTGCAGGTCCCAAGGCCTGGTCATTGCCACCGTACTATTCCGGGTTCTGTCTGACCATTTGGCCTTGCATTTCTGAGTCTACCTAGGATCCTGCCTGAATTCTAGTGTTCTAGGGTATTGTGTCTCTTGCTCTAGCGTTCTAGGGCATTGTGCTTCTGCTAACTCTAGTGTCCTAGGGTGAGATTGACCACTTGCCACCCTTCTCATCTCAGGTGGTACCCAGAACCGTAGGCTAGGTTTTCTGCCATCTTCCTGATTGCAGTATTCGGGCTAAAGTTCAGTGTCAGCTCCTGGGTAGTGGCCTGTAGCACGCCTGACCCTGGGAAGGTTGGGGAAATGCTAAATTGCTATTCATTATATATCTCTTTCAATAAAGGGGTGTTGATTTTATCTGTAACTGTCAGAGTCTTTATTTTGTCTAAGCTACTGTGATAGTTGTATTTCAACAGTAATTGAATGATAAATTATCTCCCTCCTGTCCCTTTTACCTAGTGTAAGTGCCTCCTCTCAGAAGTGGAATCTGGTCTATTGACCGGACAGGTCACAGCAATGGGCAATATCATTCAATTACTCTTGAACTACAACTCTGACAGTATTAAAATAACACTCTCTACGGCCCAAATACTATGAAGATTAACGGAGCTGCTTTTTTTGTGAAACATTATTATCCCTTTAATGTATTTTTATCAGAAGCAATGCAATCACTGGTCCTTGTATTAAAACAATGTAGCAAATGAAGGTAATGCTGATTTGGGCGGGGATTTCAGTGATTTCCCACCGATAAACTGATCCTGCATGCCTAACATGCAATCTATAAAATCATATTAGTCACGTAATTTAAAGGACCCTGTATTCAAAAAGATTGTATCTCTTTGATCAAATAATGGTTTTATAACTAAAAGGGGATAAAAAACAAGATAGTGTGCTTCACATACCACATGTATCAAGAACGTGTATTAAAAGATTTTGACAAATGTCAAACAATCTGTATAGACAATAATAAATGAGTGACATTATACCACTGTAAATAAATGAAATAACAAATAATGATCTGCAAAACTAACAGAGAACCTATCTTCCTAATCTAGTCTCTAATGATTTATTGAATCCCTCTGGGCACACATAGAATCATAGAATTTAGCTGCAGATAAGAACCATTCGGCCCATCTAGTCTGTTTGAAGTTTTAGATCTAGAAGGATTCTGTAGATGAACCTCTCTAAATTTACAAAATTTTAGAACGCTTTATATACTCAATTGAGTTAATAGTTAAACCCCGAGCATCTTTAAAATGTGAGAGACTACAATGAAAGGTTGCCCAAACCATATCCTGAGGCACTGGTTGATCCTCCCCGCATACTGCAACCTGCATACACACCGAGCTTGATCAAGGTTTGAACGAAGAAGCAGTATTATGTATAATCATTATACTCACAGACAATCTGGCTCCAGGGGTGATGCTGGGGTATCAATATAATTCCATCAAGTTCACACAAGTTTGCTATAGTGAGAGATAATGGAGAATGACATAGAGGACAGACAAATTGGGAACATTTTCATTTTTTAGGGGTGAAGAGCTGTGGATTCCCTTCTTTTCAGGGGAATCTTCATGGATCACAGCTAGTCAGGAGAATCACGTTACACATTTATAGATACTTACTCAATCTCAGTCATGAATTAAGAACTATGGTAGAGAATAATCCACACAAATATGACAGACATTTTACCGCAAGTGAGAGGGTAATAATTAAAAGGTTGCTGTTCAGGACCCTTCTGATTATCTGAGAGAGGCAAATTGTATATTACAAAATACAGAGTATTATTGGGTCCTTCCCAGCAATTCACCCTGTCAATACTTAAAGATGTTTGCACTCTTATTGAACAGACCTATAGGGAACAGATACTTATTAAGTCAGAGAGGGACTTCATTTATGTACCAAATCTAAGGACTTGTTTTAGTACTATCTCCTGCAGATACACATGTCGTTCTGCAATCCCTGGGAAGACATATCTCTGGGATGGATTTTTGTTTCATCTAATCTATCTGAATGTATTGATCACCTTTTCAAATGATTATTTTAGGGTTATGTTCCTGCCTTAGATACACCATACATATATGATATCACTTGGAGGTCCTAATATATATTTTGCTATAAATTGATTTGGTCTCTTTATTTGCCAACATTACTTATGAGGCAGGTTTAGAAGAAGTACATTATTGTCATGAACTACCAGGTACTGCTAGGTGGTTCGCTCTCAGGGGATGGAGTCTGATGGCAGAGAGGCACACACCTGTACAGAACTGCACTAACGAGGGGTCTGAAAGAGGAAAAAGAGCCTTCCCAGTGGCAGTATGCACTGGGGCAGATATGGAAAAAAGCAGTGCTGGAATCAGTAGACAGAGGCATAGTCACAGGCAAGTCCAGGTCAAAGCAGGGGGCACAGGTTCACAAATGAAGAGGCAAGCAGAGGTCAGGGGCTGCCAGCAAAGGAGCAAAGTAGAAATCAAATGAAGGCAACAGTCAGAAAACCAGCAGAGACAAAACAGGAAGCAAGGCTTAGTTCCAGATCATGTTAAACAACTAAGCACTGGAAGCTCAGGCAGGCTGGTTTAAATAGCGTCCAAACCAGATACAGTTGGAGGCCATTGACCAGTAGATGCTTGGAGACAGACCCAGGATCCAGGAAGGCAAGCAGAGCAAATGAGCAATACTGTTGTCTTGTCAATACTGTTGACAAGAAATCTTCTGCTGGCAGCAATGGTAGTTGTAGGAGCCATAACCTGAAGGTTGCTGGTTCAAGCCCAGAGAGATGTAATCCAGCTGTGCGCTAAAACTTGAGTAGTCATGTTTGAAAGGAAGGCTCTGCTGTCCGGAGAACCAATTGCAATAATTATTTCTTAAACCAAGATCTACTCATACCAAATAGACAAAGGGAGTTTATGCTACAGGTTGTTCATTTCATACTAAAACTTTGTATTCTGGGTGTAACATTTTTTACAAAAGGAAGGAGTGTAGATAGGCACCAAGTTCACACAAATTTCCTAAACATAGTTATTGGTTTGCTAGAAGACAAATATATCTGAGCAAATAACCCTTTTGGTGTGAGCGTGGTATTCAATTGCTGCTGTCAAAAGAATACCACCAAATCATGAAGATCCTAGATCCAACCCATAAAGATAATGGTAGTTCGACCCAAAGACAATAAACCCATAACTAATGAGGCACTCAAACTAGATATGAATGTGAAAAATATCAGTTGATTCAAAAGTGATACAAATATTAATCATAGAAGCATAAACTGGGTCCACTGTATTTAAAAATAAAAAGCATACTCACTGTATTAAAAAATAAAAATAAAAAGCATACTCACTGTATTAAAAAAAATAAAATAAAATACAACATATACAGGGAAGCCTAGCAGTAACCAGTAAATAAATGACACAGGGAACAGTGTCTACAATGCATTATCAGGAGATATGTAAGATCCCTGCATGACTAAAGTATCTCCTACAAACCAGAACATGGGACCAGGAAACCAGATATTTGCTGCCAAAAAATCCTAAACAATGTGGACTAAACAAATATATCACAATAAATCCATAATAAAGTGCAAGGTGCTGTTAGAGCAAAAAAGTGATAAGTGAAGGAATGTATCATAACAAAAAAGAAACAAACAATAAATACTCATCTATAGATACATGGTAGCCCAAGTCTCAAATGAAGGTATAATGAAGTATGTAGGAGATAATGGAAACTGCTAGGGTCTCCTGCTTCATCTCAACATATATCACCTAAACGACTTTGTCAGGTGATAGATGGAGATTGTGTCAAAGGTTCCTTAAATGTGCAGAAGGACCAATAAAAATAGGTGAAAATGAAATATGTGATTAATTTCTGAGAAGATGGAGGTGCACATGTAAGACAAAAGAGGTGTATAAGTGAATTGTCAGCAGTAGATTTACAGAAAAGATCTATTTGTATATAAACTTGAGCATCTCTAGAAATGGTAAGATCCAAAAAATCAAATGGTGTGGTTGAAATATGTAAGGAGTGATGACAATTAAAACAATTGCATAAAAAGCATTTGAATAAAGTTATGGCACGTGACTGTTACATAGTAACATAGCAATTTAGGTTGAAAAAAGACTTGTGTCCATCTAGTTCAACCCTTTTCCTATTCCTATTTATCATCGTGGATCCAAAAGAAGGCAAAAAAACTCTCAATACAGCTATTTCAAATTCTGCCTTGAATGGGGGGAAAAATATCCATCTTGATTCCAAATGGCAATCAGATTTCTCCTTGGATCAACAAGCACTAACTAAATATTAATCCCAATACTAACGTACATAGCCCTCTATGTTCTGCTCTTTTAAATAAGTATCTAGGCCCTTTTTAAAGGCATCTAATGTATTCGATAGCACCACCTCCTCAGGCAGTGAATTCCATACCTTTATTGTCCTTACTGTAGAGAAACCCTTCCGCTGTTGTAGATTAAATCTTTCCTCAAGTCTAAGCGGGTGGCCCCTTGTCCTTTGTGCTGTTCTGTTAATGAACAGGTCTTTGGAGAACCCTTTGTATGGGCCCTGAACATATTTATATAGTGTTATCATATCCCCTCTAAGACGTTGTTTCTCTAGTGTGCACAGGTTTAACTTTTGTAGCCTTTCTTCTTAACTAAAACATTCCATTCCCCTTACTAGTTTTGTAGCCCTCCTCTGCACTATATCTAATTCCATAATGTCCTTTTTGTCAGGTTATTCCTCTAAAGGGTGATTTGTATGCTGCGTGGAACCCCACTCGGTACAGAGAGGGCCACAGTGAGTATGTGCTGGCAGCTAATATAATCTAAAAGGAGAAGGGGAACTCACAGGCGAGAGGTAGGATACCCAGTTGCAGGACTGAGAGAACCCAACAAGCCCAGTATACATATACACATAAAAGGAAATGTATATACATATAAGTAAAAACAACTGGGTACCTGGAGTCCACAGGGAGCAAACCTGCTTGGAGAACAAGAACAGCCGGATTGGAGAAGGCTGAGGAGAGACCACAGAGAATCAAGTCCTCAGCTGGGACCACAGGAGCCAGAGTCCACAGGGACCAGAACTTGCAGGAGTACCAACAGTTCAACAACAATGGAGAAAACACTTACAAGCTGGTAGAGAGTCCAAAGCAGAGGGCAGGCGGCGACAGCAAGCAGGGTCACAGTCCAGGCCAGAGGTCAGGTCAGGCGGCGTCAACATGCAGGGTCAAGATCAAATCCAATGGTCAGGACAGGCAGCAACAACAAGGGAAGTCCAGGAGAAATAGTCAGGGGTAATACACGGAGAAGTGCACAAATAATGACTGTAGCTGATTCAGAGAAGAACTCTATATACACGAAGGGGAAGATGTCAGAACTATGCAACGCGATGATGCAAGATGCTGTGACGTGGTTGCCTTGCGACGCCCACGCGACGATGCACAACACTGTGATGCGGATGCCTAGAGACGCCCTGACCAATGCGCCGACAGAGTCTCCCCCCGACGTGCAGCCTCCGGAGGCAATGAGAATCGGGATGGTCGGGATGGAGCTGATGGAAGGAACGAAGAAGGGCAGGAGCGTGGATGTTGGACACCGGTTCCCACGACCGTTCCTCAGGCCCATAACCCAGCCAGGGCATCAGGTATTTCAAACGACCCTGATGGATGCAAGAGTCCACGATGGATTCAACCTCATATTCCTCCGACCCCTCCACCTGGATGGAAAGAGGACTAACTGGGGTAGCCAAAGGTGCAAGACTTTGTTTCCAGGCCTTGAGCTGGGAGATGTGGAAGGTAGGGTGGACTTTCCATCCAGAAGGAAGCTGTAAATGATAGGCCACCGGGTTGATCACTTGCTGAATTGGGAAGGGACCCAAGTAACGGTGTCCCAGCTTCTTAGTAGGGCAAGACAATCATAGATGAGAGGAGGCTAACCACACTTCGTCACCAACCATGTAAGCTGGAGCAGGGACCTGGTGAGTAGCTGCCTGTGCTTTGTAGGAGCATTGAGCTTGCAGTAAAACCCACTGCAAGGTAGCATGGACGGTGCGGAGAGTCCGAAGACGGTGGGGAACTGCAGGGACGGGTGAGTCAACCGGAAGATCAGGCGGAGTCTTAGGGTGATAACCATATGTGGCTTGAAAAGGTGACATACGGATGAAGCGGTGGAAATGGTTATTGTAGGAAAATTCTGCAAAAGGTAGAAGGGAGAGCCAATTGTCCTGGAGGTGGGACATGTAACAGCACAGATACTGCTCCAGGACCTGATTCGTTCTTTAAATCTACCCGTCGGTCTGCGGGTGGTAACCTGAGGACAAACAGCAGTCATTGCCCAGGGCAAGACAGAACACCTTCCAGAACCTGGATGTGAATTGTGGTCCTCTGTCGGATATAAAAGTCTTCGGCAAACCATGAAGACGAAAGACCTCCTTGATGAACAGGGTGGCTGTCTGTTCTGCCCTTTGCACTTTCGACACCGGAAGAAAGTGTGCCAATTTAACGAGCCAGTCTACCACCACCATGATGGTATTGTGTTTCTGTGACAGAGGCAAATCCACAACAAAATCAACAGCTACATCCGTCCATGGTGCTGAGGGTATCACCAAGGGATGCAGGAGACCTGCTACTCTCGTGCTGGTTGTTGTTCCTGGCACATGTATCACAAGCAGTGACATAGGAACAGATATTGTGGTACATTCCAGGCCACCAAAAATTATGTTGAACCAGATCTCTGGTTATCCGAAATCCACCATGACCAGCAGACAGGATGTCATGGCAAGCATGAATGGCTTGGGGTAGCAGGGCAGAAGGCACAAAAATCTGGTGGTCATGGAACAACAACCCGTCTCTGAGGATCAAGGCGTGGCAACCAACCAGGTCTGGGTAAGGGCTCGTGTTGCTTTGGATGGTGTCCCAAAGAGAAGGAACTGTTTGGGTTGTAGAACGGTGTCAGGAGTCATTTGGGCTTGGGGCTCTGCCACATATCTTCGGAACAAGGTATCTGGCTTGCTATTGCGGGACCCTAGTCGATATGTAATATGCAGAGAAAAAAAGTGCAAAAAACAGTGCCCAGCAGGCTTGTCGTGGGCGAAGTCTCTTCGCCTAACGGAGGTACTCCAAGTTCCTGTGGCCCATATATACTATAACAGGATGTCTACCACCCTTTACAAGGTGCCTCCATTCCTCCAGGGCGCTCTTTATCACCAGGAGTTCTTTGTTCCCAACATTGTAGTTGATTTCTGCTTTCGTGAGGCAAAGTGAATAATAGGCAATGGGATGGAGGAAGTCCTTTACTCCAGACCGCTGATATAATACAGCTCCGATGGCAATATCGGAGGCATTGACTTTAACGTAGAAGGCCTTCAGTATGTCAGGTTGTGCCAGAATGGGGGCAGAGGTGAACAGGTGCTTCATTCGCACGAAAGCAGCCTGTGCGGCAGTAGTCCAGAGGAACTGTGCCTTACTACTGGTAAGGACGGTAATAGGGACAAGCACTCTTGAAAAGTTACATATGAAGTGCCAAAAGAAATTGGCAAATCCCACAAAGCGCTGCACACCTTTAATTGTTGTCGGGATCAGCCAGTCCAGTACTGATGTGATTTTACATGGATCCATGGCTACTGAACCCGGAGAGATCACAAAACCGAGGAATTCAATGCTGTTAGCTTCGAAGACACATTTCTCCAATTTGGCGAACAAGGAATTGACCAGAAGGTGTTGTAGTACTTGACGTACGTGGGTGCAGTGATCCGCCAGTGAGGATAAGAACACAAGGATGTCATCAAGATATACCACCACAAAGTGGTCTTGTAGGTCCCTGAATACATCATTGATGAAGGGCTGGAATGTCGCTGGTGGGTTACACAATCCAAAAGGCATAACCAAGTACTCAAAATGTCTATACCTGGTGCGAAAGGTGGTTTTCCACTCGTCGCCTTGCTTCACCCATACCAGGTTGTACACACCACAGAGGTCTATCTTTGGGAAAACGGTAGCAGATGTTAACTGTTCCAGCATCTCGGAGATAAGAGGCAAGGGGTGTCTATTCTTCACCGTGATCTTGTTGAGGTCGCAATAGTCTATGCATGGGCGTAACCCTCCGTCCTTCTTTTCAACTAAGAAAATGCTGGGATGTAGAGGGCCGGATGAAGCCCTTCTGTAAACTGTCAATTAGGAATGTAGGTGCTGGAGTTCAGGGCCAGACAGGGGGTACCCCCTCCCGTAGGGAATTCGGTGCCCCTGGTAACAACTCTAAGGGGCAATCGTACGGATGGTGTGGCTTTAGCTTGTCTACCCCCTTCTTATCGAAGACGTCCAAGAATTCCTGATATGGTGCCGGTACCTGGTGCCCCTGCGGGGTGACAGTGGCACACACCAGCGGACATGGTGAGGAAAAACACTGACTAAGGCAATAGGCAGATGTGAAGGATAGGGACCCCGTAGACCAGTCAGTGGCGGGGTTGTGTTTCCTTAACCAGGGCAAACCAAGGATGACTGGAAAGAGAGGCAAAGGAAGGATACTGAAGCAAAGTATTTCTTCATGGTGGGAACCACAGCAGAAATGAAGGCTGGCCTTGTGGGTGATTGAGCCCAGATGGTGAGGACGTCTGTCGGCCATCTGGATGTCCAGAGGATGTGTCCTTGTTCTGGTGGGAATCCGCAGCCGTGTACCAAGGCCAGCATCCAAAAAACACCCACTGGCGCCAGAATCCACAATGGCAGACAGACTGGTCATTCCACTGTAGACAAACAGTGAGAGTGAGATGGGGGTTAACAGAACACCAAGAGGATCCTACGACCAATGACGGAGCAGGTTTACCATCCATGTTCCGTGGCTCAACAGAATGGTGAGGTCGACTAGGACAGGATCACAGCAGGTGACCGAGGCTACCACAATACAGACACAGGTTCTGCGATCTATGACGTCTGCGTTTGGCATCAGAAAGAGGACCGTGAATGAGCCCCAATTGCATAGGTTCATCCGCAGGCCCTTCGCGAGGAGACGCAGCCACCAATGGAACGGGAGAAGTGGGGGGAGTCTATTGTCTACCATTACTCTGAAATCCTTTTCAGTAGTAGAATTCCCCAGAGAAACACCATTTTAACTATATGTTACATTTTTATTATTATAACCAAAATGCATAACTATACACTTGTCTATACTGAATCTCATTTGCCATTTGCCTGCCCAGTTACTCAATTTATCCAAATCCTCTTGTAATGTAGACACATCCAGTTCAGACTTTATTCCTTTACTTAATTTTGTGTAATCGGCAAACATTGATACATGGCTCCCTAATGGGAGATCACTAATAAACAAATTAAAAAGAAGAGGACCCAGGACAGATCCCTGAGGTACTCCACTTATCCCGTTTATCCAGTTGGAGAACTTCCCATTTACTACCACACTTTGCATTCTATCTTTCAGCCAATTTCCAAGCCATGCATAAACATATGCCCCTAAGCCTATTTCATTCAGTTCGTACAGTAACCTCTTGTGTGGAACCATATCAAGTGCCTTGGCAAAGTCTAAACAGATCACATCAACCGCCGCTCCCAAATCTATATTTTTACTCACTTTTTCATAAAATGCAATCACGTTAGTTTGACAAGACCTGTCTTTCACAAAGCCATATTGGCTCCTGCTAATTATATTTCTGTTCAAGATGAATTCTTGAATATATTCCCTTAGCAACCCTTCAAACAGCTTCCTACCACAGATGCCAAGCTTACAGGTCTGTAATTTCCCGGCTGGGATTTTGATCCCTTTTTAAATATGGGCACCACATCTGCTTTACATCAATATGTGGGCACCATACCTGAAATAAAAGAATTCCTGAAAATCAAAAATAACGGTCTGGCCAAGGGCCTGGCTTAGCTGTTTAAGTACCCGTGGGTGTATACCATCCGGCTCCGGGGCTTTGTCTACCTTCACACCATTCAATTGTTTTAACATTTTTTCTTGTGATAGCCAATTCTGTGCTTGCTGTGACTGTTCTGCAAAAGTAGTGCATTAGTGCAGTGACTGTTGGGCCCCTTCACAAGAAAAAAATGTTTTCAATGTAGTGCTCTGTCATATGTTCCAATTGTTCTCTAAAGATACCTTCTTTCTCCCACCAATGTAAAAACAGGTTGGCATAGGATGGGATGCATATGGCCCCCATCTCTGTCTCTATAATATGTAAGTAAAACTGAAGAACAAAAACAAAATGGTAAAGTTTGTTTGAATATGAACTCCAAGAGGTAGGGTCACAGAAGTCCCCATCGTGAGACAGTTGGTCTCTTGTAAAAAAAAAAAAGTGACTGCCCGGAGACCCTGCACATTACATATGCTAGAATACAATGCTTCTACTTCACCACCTTCTGAAGTTTATTATGCAAGACTGCAGAATCCAGCAAATAAGAGTTAAGATCCAAAACCATGGGTTGAAGAAAATGGTCCAGAAATATATATACGTTTTCTCAAAGGCTGCCTCTCCTAGCAACTATAGGGTAACCAGGGGGCTTATTTGCTTTCTTATACACCTTTGCTAAGATAAAGAAGGTTGGAACAATTGTGAACCCAACTGTCAAAAACCCATACTATTTCTTAGTAATCTTGATAAGCACTGATATTATATAATTGTCAAAATGTTTCCAACCTATAAATGTCAGATGGCCTTATCACCACATTTCCACCTTTCTTCCTCCTTGATTACAACAAACTTGACATTTTCCAATTTCCATCAATGCAATTTTTCAAATTATTAGGTTGATGAGAATAAGGAGAACCTGTCGTGAGTAGCGCAGGCTTCGGCTCAGTGCACAGCTCCTGGGTAGTAGACTGTAGCACTATCCTCATGCCTGTCTCTGGGGAAGGTTGGGGAAGTGCTTTGTACCTGTATTATTCCTTAAATAAAGTGGTGTTGATCTTAGTGTACCTGTCTTGTGTTCTCATTTACTTTGGTAACCATGATACTAGAAGGACCAATGGAAACAATCTCTGCCCAGTACACATGGCAATCTTTAACCTTTAACGACCAGAGGGCTGTGCAATTCATTGCAAAGCACACCCATCTGGTCCTTAGACGGTTAAGGTTGTCTGCTTCAGTCTGAAACAAACAAAAAACCTGCCGGCAACTGTCATGTCTGCCTCCATGGACATGACATCTTCCACTGCTTCTATGCTCTCTTGAGCAAAATTCATAAGGGAATTAAGGTTTCTAGACAGTGATGGGTTATTATTAGGTTGTTTTATTTCTCTTTGAAGTGGGGGGTTAATAGTGAAAGGTGTTACTTCTCCTTTAACTGTTTTAAGGAGCAGAGGAGTGTTACTCACTATGAAGCAATGAATTACACACCGATCTGGTCCTTAAAGGATCACACAATAAGTTTTAGAGCACTGTATAGGGTTTCCTTAATTCCCCTGTGTGTTTTGGTGCATAACCTAAGTTCTCTTTAGTGGGTATAGACTTGAATCCTGTCTTCTAGATCAGAGTCATGTCTCCTCTACACCTAGGCAGATTATGTAAAGCTGAGAGGTGCATAAGGGAGCGTAAATAAAAGCATACATTCTGGCCTGTCTGTAACACAATGGTTCCCTATCCATGCCCACAGGGTCCACTGACAGTCCAGGACATGAGGATTTTTCTGTTTGAGAACAGGTGAGTTAATCAGAGGTTAATCCATTCTGATTCACTAACTTGTGTTTAAGCAGGGAAATCCTCAAATCCTGGACTGTTAGTAGGCCCTGAGGGCATGGCTTGAGAACCACTGAATACTTACCAACTGTCCCTGAGTTCCACTGATACGCCCTAATTTTGGCATTTTGTCCCTGGATCCAGCTGTTTCTGGTTTTAAAATTATATTTGAAGGGATAGTAATACTTAAAATGTAAAAAAAAAAATATATGTTGTAGGGTTTATCCCCCTGAGTAAAACAAGGGTACCCCCACTGCTGAAAGGTGTTTTATTCAAAAGTTATTACAGCTCAAAGTTGAATTTTTAGGTGCAATATCACAGAGTCCTGAAATTGTACTGTGGCGCTGTTGCTACACTATCCTATGGAGATTTATGGTCCTGGGACCAGAGCTGTCCATAGGATGGTGTAACAACAGCGCCACAGTACAATTTCAGGCCACTGTGATATTGCACCTAAACAAAATCAACTTTGAGCTGTAATAACTATTGAATAAAACACCTTTCAGCAGTGGGAGTACCCTTGTTTTACTCAGGGGGCTATTACATTTTTTTTTTACATTTCAAGTATTACTATCCCTTTCAAACCCCATATTTTATGTTTCTCATTACAAGATTAGTAATGTATGTAAAGTTACCATATTTAAAAGCACACTTCTTAGTATCGTATTTAAAACTTTGGATGCTGGTGGAGTGAGCAACACATTGCAAAACAATTGTCTATAAATAAGGTGCTAATTTAAAGTAAGATGCAATGGTGAATGAATCACCACTATTGATCCAATAGGAACACTGGGCAATGCAATGCAGCAGGGCGGGACATTGACACTAATTCCAAGTAGGCAGCTCTACGAAGTGCTCAATCTATCAGGGTGTGTCTGAAAAGTCACCGTCACACAATCCCAAAACAAACATGCTCCTGCAGCAGTGGAAACAGTTTCAAGTTGTGGTCTACATGGGGAAGTTTCCCACACTTACTACAAAGTATGTAATAGAGAGGCTAGGTGAAATAAAATTCCCTTGTTTTCTCCTTCAATAAAGTCAGGACACGTACAGCATACTTTAGCCCTTTGAATGCCAGAGGGGTATCCAACACATTGAAAAGAAATGCATTAGATACCCCTCAGGCACTCAAAGGGTTAAATTCCAGGATGATAGAAGTCAAAGTCCCCAAAAAGAGGAAGTCCTCTAAACTAAGAACATATGGTAACCCTGCCTAGTTTATGAGCTTCTCCACATGGCAGTCTTGCTGGTTTATATTATTTAATTTGGTTTTTAGGTGTGTGTGTGTGTGTAATAATTTATATTCTACACTGCAGCTCTAACTCTGTTGCACAAGTTTTATTGTTGATGTTGCACTGCATAGTACTATGTTCCACTAGTATACTCTGTAATGAGACAGGAGGAAGGTTTCCAAGATTTTATCCCATCTTCGATGAGTTGTGTGCTGAGTCGCTGTTCCTTTGATCTGCATTAACCATGCCGCCATGATAAAAATGGCAACATGAGAATCTCGCACTGCGTTAAAGCGTGAGATTCACAAGCCGCGCAATGAAACATTTCAAAGCAGCCTCTTATAATTTTCTTTATTTTAAAATGCTCTGGGCTCTCTCTCCCCTTTTCTGTGTGCTCTGCTCTGTCAATCTGCACGCCTAGAAGTAGAGCAGCGCTCATCAACATTGGGATCAGGGTATTGCTAGATCACCAGAATGAAAGGAATCTATGCTACCATGGCTGAGGCTTATCAAGGTATAAAGTCCTGGCATTTTAAAATAAAGATAATTATAAGAGGCTGCTTTGCGATGTTTCATGGAGCAACTTGAGAATCTCGCTCTTTCATACAGTGCGAGATTCTCATGTTGCCATTTTTATCATGGTGACATGGTTAATGCTTTATGCGATTGTTCGATCTTTTAAAAATGATCCTACCATATCACCCTTGATGATCCAAAGGAAAGCTCTAAAAACTCTGTTTAACCCATTTGCAGTTATCTGACTGCCTTTTTGGAGGTTATTTCCTTGGATCAACATCCCATCTTCTTTGAAACCAGGTTTCATAAAAGACATGAATTACATTTTTAAAGCACCTACAGTACCTGCAAACACAGCATTCTAACATAAAGAATTCCACTTTACTGCTCTTGCCAAAAACAAATCCCTGGCTTTGTTATAGTCGAAAGAGCCTTTCATCTAGTCTTGATGGCTTTTTTTTTATTTTGCTCAGCTCTTTGAGTAAATAGTTCCTAAAAGAGTACTTTTTATTGACCTCAAATATATTTGCAGATTGTAATTATCACTCCTTAGAAATCTCTTTTCTAATGTATTAAACCCACTTTGGCCAGTCTCTCTCTTTCTCTTTGTAAACCTCAAAACCCTTTATCAGTTTTATTACTTCTATGCATATTTTCCAGTTTATTAATGTATTTTTTAAGAACTATTAGCCAAAATGTGAGGTCTCCCAGATGCTGTCAGACTACTACTTCCATCATCCCCTACCAACTGTTAGAGGATGGTGTTTAGAGCTGTAGTTCGGCAGCAGATGAAGTGTCCCAAGTTTAGTACCCCAGCAATAGACATTTCACCCCCCCCAAATCCTATATAATAATTTGCTAGGATGTCATGCACAGTAGAGACTCCCCGAACTCACAGAATGCTGGGAGCTCTGTGCTGGGAGCATTCTGTGCTTTTGGGCAGTCTGTACAGTGCATGACAGTGTCGGCGACATGACGCAGAACAGGACTGGCCTTTTAATCCTTTACGTGCCAGAGGGGTACGCAACGCATTGCTCTTTGCAACATCACCCCGACCTAGTCAGTTGTAATCCCCCGGTGAAAGAAAAGTCATGTGCGCATACGAAAGCAGTGTCACGACCCAACATTCCGGGGTCACATGACGATAACTGTGACCAGCCCCCGTACTCTAGTATCCATGGCGATGCCACGCTCTGTCATGTGACTTATCTAAGTTATCGCGAGAATTGTACGAGCCCCGGATCTGGGCTCTTTAGGAATGCAATGAGTGACAGCGCGGCACGGGGACCAGAGAGGTGCTCCGTCATGTAGGACCGATCAGGGTGTCTGTCAGCAACAGCAGGACAGAAGGACGGCTGTCAGCTCCACACCAGGACATGTCAAGTGTAAGTGCCAGCAGGATTTCTCTCACCTTTATGGGATTAAGGAATTGTATCCTGTTTATATAGAATATAGGGAATCTGTCTGCTTCTGTAGAAACTGAAATATGAACACTTTTGTCCAAAGAATAGGAGTGGGAAACCTAAGGCTCTCCAGCTATGCAGAACTACATATAATATTGAATTCCTCTACAGATGGAGCCCCTCAAGTTGCCAATCCATTTTGTAAAACTTTGACATTCCCAGTTTTCTTAATAGTTTTTGGGTTCTGTCTAATCTTCGTTGAACTTGGCTCTGACCCTCCCCTCCCTATATAGCTTAAGACCTGTTGCCTCTGAAAAAACCGTAGTTGAAATATTAGAAAAGAACAGGAAATATGACATAAACCAACTACACCATAGGAGAGAACTAAATGTTCCAGAATTCCCATTTGAGATTGTTATGCCTAGTATGCCAGAGGGGTCTCCAGTCCAAGACCTTTCTAACATTCAAGTTGTTTAAAGGCCTATTTAAGTGTTTGCTGTTATTTCTTCTTTTTTATGAAGCAGATTTGCTCCACTGTTGTTAATGTTTTCTTTTGTGAATAAGACTGTCCTCTATGCAAAATGTGGACCTTTGAACATAGATTTATTTCTTCCTCCATGTAGAAAATGAACCCACCAGTACCTAGTTTGATTCTCTGTAGTGTTTGGAATTTCTCTCCCTCTCTTTAGACCAGTGGTTCTCAATATACTGTTTTTTTTGTCTTGTGGCACCTTTTACATTCATTTTGGCTCATGGCACACTTAGCATGTATAGGTCAATATGTCAAGGGTGTAAATAAAGAAATATTGTAATAAATAGGTCTCAAAATCAGAATGATAAAAATGAACATATTGTTGTATGCGATAATTTTCATACATATACATTTCAAATTGAATTTTCAAGTTTTTGTTATGGTCTTTTTTTTTTTTTTTTTTTTTTTTTTTTAAGAAAAAATGTAGCACCCTTGGGTGATGTGTTCAGCACACCAGAGTGCTATAGCATTCTTTTTGAGAACCACAACTCTAGATCTTTGATAACTCTTCCCTTCTGTAGAACTCTAGTAATATGCCTTTCTATAGATTTATAGAACATGGATTAATTTAATTCCCCCTGCAAGTTTGAATTTTGGGGAGGGAGAGAGAGGGAATAGACATGTCTAAGATTTCTGGAACAGGTCCATGTTTGACAGAGTGGGCAGCTTCAAGATGTTTGTCGGGGGTGCAGTTCCAAGTTCTAGATAGACAACGTGAAACTTTTGAGCTGTTCTCTTTGTAGAACATCGGCCTGTTTCAGAGATCTTGGACCTGTACATTCTCTGCCTCTCTCTTTCTTTCCCAAACTCAGGCCACATTCTTTACAGTTTTATATCTATTTTTGAATGTTGTAGCTTCCTCATAATTTCAGTCCTATGTGAGATCTGCCTATCATTTTCTCAAATCACTCAAAAGTTATAAGGCAAAAAATAAGAACAGCTCAGAACATGAAACATGTAGAAACATTCAGGATATTATCAATTACTGAAAATAGAGAAGTGGGTAACACATGAAAGGGATACTGGATGTACTTGTTACATTGATGAAATGAATCTTCAAAGCAGAATGGTCACGCTTTATCTTACACGTCCCTTTCAATTCAGTCCTGGGTAATACTTCCAAATCCCAAGTCACAGCATGGGACTAGGACCTGCTCTGAGCTCCTTTGCCCTTTTTCTCCATATCAGCATTGATGGATTATTTTGGGACTCTCTTTCACTCTTCTCTAGAAGCTGCAGTCTGCATTGTTAAGCACTATATTAACCCAGATGAAATATCTATGCTTTCTTTTCCTCTTTCTTTTGGACAACTGGGGATGGTTTTGCAATTTATAGAATTCTTGTACCTTGTAAAATTTCACACTCACTTTTCACAGTTTGTTTCATGTTCTGTTATACAAACTCTTAATAGCACAAGCTGTCTCCCTAATTTTTCTCCCCATTCCTTTAAAACTTGAGAAATGCTCCAACATGCTATAAAACTTGGAATGTGACAGTATGCTTCTCCATAGACTGTCCATCTTTTATACAACCTCGGACCTGTCCTTTCCTCCCTCTGTAGAACATAGGGCCAGCTATCCCTCATCCATAGAAATTGTAAACCTCCATCATTCTCATAATTTCATTGTGGCAAGAGTGAAGGAAGAAGAATGACAAGAGAGATGTAAAAAGAGAGGAAATGTCAGAAGGAGCAGTGACAGTGAGTGGTCATTGTGGTAATCACAGACCTACATACACATTGTCTGTCTCTCACTGGTAGTCACAGAACCACACACATACTATATCTGACACTGCAGCCTTGTTCCACAGTCCACTGATAGTCACAGACTGATGCTTGCACTGTCTGATACCTCAGCCTTGTTCAACTGTTCTCTTGTAACCTCAGGACTAGACATACACTATCTGACACATCATTCTTGTTCTACTGTTCCAATGGTAGTCTCAGAACTTTTATGTCCTACCTGATAGGACATAATGGGTTTCTGTTTTTACCACTGCCACCATCCTCTCATTGATAGAGCAAAGTCAAGACAGCCTTTGATAAAGGCTGGAGCTGGATTTGGATGTGCAGGACACTGATGGCCTCTATTCCAAGGTATAAGGTAAGAGCATTGGTGTTGTTTTTTCCTTTCCTTTCCCCTCCCCACTGCACCCTGTCACAAAACAAGGCTGGGGTGTCAGAGCATGTGCACTTCTGAGATCACCAGTGGGACAGTAGAACAAGGCTGAGGGAGGTGTATGCATGGTTTAGTGGCAACCAATGGGATAGATCAGGGTTTCTTAATCTTTTTTTGGTCAGAGCATGCCTAACACACAATCTGGAATTTTCAGGGCACCCCAAACATTTTTAGGACATTTCACAGTGTATAATGCGGGGTACAGTTGCATAAAATATAGTAATTTTAAGTTTCACCCTAATAATGACAAAATGTATATTGGGCATAATAATTTCCATAATTATATATCTGAAACTCAGATATTCCGTTTTGTTAAAAGTCTTCATGGAAAGACATAGTACACTAAGCTGCTGCCCAGGGCTCATGAAAGGGCAATGGCACCCCTGGTTGAGAAACACTGGGATAGTGGAACAAGGCCGGGTTGTTAGTTTATTCTAAGGTACATTCTCAAATGAGGAAATTGTTCTTGAGTGTATTGTGCAGGAAGTTGCAGTTCAGAATGGACAGGTCCTCATGTGGCATGCAGATTGCAAGTTAGACAGGCATGACATAGAATTTCTTTCTGTAGAGCAATGGACCTATATCCTTCAATTTATGATAGGAAGCCTGTTCCCCTTCCTCTTTTTTTGTGGAACATGTGATTTTCTTACTTTTTTGATGACTGTTTTGTTTTCCTTCTCCTTTTTTTCTTTATAGAATATGGAACTTGCCCCCCTCTTTCTGTAGGGAGATATCCTTTCTCCGTATTTGACCCAAGATCATTTTCTGTAGAATGAGATGTCTTCTCTATAGAACATGGGGCTTGTTGAACTATGTAATATTTGTGTGGCGCTCTCTCAATATAGAAAAGTTGAATTGCCTGGATATCGGTAAACAAATGAACATAGTGTATAATAACTGCGCTCACAGGACTTCACAGCAAATATTAAGACTGTATACATAGCGAAATAAGTTGTTAGATCTCTGGTATTGATCTTCCAAAGCCCCAGTGAGGACAGAAATGTTGATTTGACAATTTTTCATTATGAAATACATTTTTACATTTTGGACTCTGTACATGTGCAAAATGTATTATAGTGTCAACATTTTAAACTGCTCTAGCAGATCGTCATGACTTAAATATGGTATTGACAATAATTTGCACCTTACATTAAGAACGTATTGGCCCAGATGGAGTAATTTGTTCACATTTTGGAAGTGGCTGTCTTTACAGGTTGAATAGGATCCTTGTGGGCACTTTGCTCTCTCTCAAACTGAATTCATGCAGGGTTGGAGAAATCCTGTGAGACTGGACTCATTTTCGAGTATGTGACTAATATGAAATAAAATAAAAAAAAAATCTATGTACTGTTCTCCAATGACGGAGGAGGCCGGATAGAGGGAGGGGAGCAGAGGCAGAGCTGCAGGCTGCGGCACAGAGCGCTTACCCGCAGTCTGCCTGGAAGTGGGGTTAGGGAAATGTTTATTCTTCATATTTCTCAAAAAAAGTTTTTTTAAAAAGTAAAATAATAAAATGCTCTGAATAATTGCTATATAACCTAGCGATTAAGAGCAACTTGTATAGGGTTGATAGACCCCCTTTAACTGCTCATTTCAGTTATTTCACAAAATAATGGATTCCACATTTTAACAGTAAATCCGGTCTGGTTTTGGTTTGTGTTTGAGGTTTTTTTTTTTTTTTTTAGTTCCAAATCAATGCACTTTGTAACTCATGTTGTATAAATAGTTATGATTTATGATTGATTTATTTGTTAAAATGTATTTTGAGGAAAAAAAAATCTCCAAAACCAAAAAACAACCCCCACCCCCCAAAAAAATAAATAAAACAAAAAACTGATAGTTTTAATTGGTATATTGTGACTGAAAGATATCATTGTGGAATATAGGTTATAAATTCTTATTATATAGTATGAGACAATATATTCACGTGATCTTTAAAAAGTTTTGTAAATGAGTCCCAATAGTTCTTGGATTAGGAACTCAATGTTATGACTTTCCATATGCTTTTATATAGGTTAATCTTTTTATCTACCTGATACTCTATCATCTGTCTAGAACAGGGCTTCTTGTACCACTATCCAATCAGGATTTGTTGTTGTATCTGCTAGAAAGATGAGTTAATCATTGGATTTGCTCGCATATGCTTAAGCAGGGAAATGCTTTAGTGCTGGCTTGTTTGTGATCCTGGAGAACAGGTTTAAGATCCACTGGTCTAAAAGATATCGAAGATACTTGGCTTTGCAGTTGGGCTTGTCTGCTTTGTTAAGAAAAGCAGAATACAGGTTGTTTATAGTTAAATCCTTGTTTGAAGATGTCCTTCTAATGCTGCATAGAAAGACAATCCTTAAAATACATGGACCTATTAATTGGAGAGGGTTCACTCCCCAATAAGTTCATAAATATATTCTTCAATCACCGTTGGTAAATGTTAAAGCGGATCTGCAAACCTAAGACCCCTTTTCACACGGACAACTCCAGTGCACTGGGCTATGCACCGTAGGGTATTTATTGCCACACTAGTGTAAAAGCCCATGTACATTGGCCAAGGTCCAGGTAATGTTAACCCTTTGAGTGCCAGAGGGGTACGCAATGCATTGCTTTGCAATGAGTTGCGTACCCCTCTAGCACCCAAAGGGTTAAGAGGTCGCTACCTCACTTCTCCACTCTATGCAGTCTTGAGTTGCCTCACTCACACGATGCAATCATGCGCAGTAGAGCCTGGCCAAACGCGGGCAGTCTCTACTGCACATGACTGCATCGTGACAAACATCCTAGCAAATTATTATATACGATGTGGACATGCCAAAGTCCAGTATATTGCATGTTTACTGGTCTCACACTGGAGCACAGTAAGGAAAGGAATGTGTGCATGGTGGCCTATGGGGTCACCATCAGACCTTTCAAACAAATGATGCTAGGGGGAGATTCACTAAGAGGTGATAAAATGGAGATGACGTCTCCAGTTTATCACTTCTCCAGTTCCTATGTTATTCTATGGAGCCAATTCACTAACTTTTCTTAAGTTTTGGAGATCTTAGTGAATAGGCTCCATAGAATAACATAGGAACTCGAGAAGTGATAAAGTAGAGATGACTTCTCCAGTTAATCACCTCTTTATCACCGCTTGGTGAATTCCCCCTCAGAAGTTTCATTGCTCATCTACTGCTCTTTTTCATCAAATAGATGCTTCCTGCACCCCCATAGGACTAGAGTCTGTTATCTCTCATGCCAGTCCTGTTTTAGTCTACAGGGAAATTTGATGATGCAATTTTTACAGGTATAGAATTCAGCTGTTTTGGAACAACATGTGTTGGCAGTAGTACACATAGCACTCTCTTTATTGCTCTCTCCTTTTGTAAAGTGAACTAAGTATTGTTGTGCTAGTTTTTATAAAAATGTATTAATAAAACATAGGCATAAATTAAAGGCAAACTTTCACTATATAAACAAGAGGCTCTTAATTTAACATGTTTAACCCCTTAACGACCGGCCGCGCAGGCACGCGGCGGTCACTAAAGGACCACATAGCTTTTTTTTTTTTTTTATTATTCCGGAGTCCCTGAACGGCGTGCAGCCGCAGGGGGGCCCCGGAATTCCATGACGGTCATAGTACGTCATGGGTCTTTAACTCAGATTTACCCATGACTTACTATGACCGTCAAGGGTCATTAAGGGGTTAACTAGTTGATCTCTTTCATACAGTCTCTTGGTGTATTATTTATTTATATTGTTTTTGTGCATTGTAACAATTGAACTCCATAATTGATCTCTTAAAGGGATAGTAATGTTTCATGATAAAATCCGCTCTAATTAATCATCATAGTATTTGCACTTCGAAGAATGTTATTTCAGTTCTGTCAGAGCTGTAGTGCAAGAGTAATTCAATGACAAAGTATCCCCCTCCCGCCCCTTTTACTGATGTCACACTGTTCAGCCAGAGCAGAAGGGAGGTGTCCAGGTAGGTTGCAGAGAGGGACAATCTTCAATTAAGATAAGGGAAAACCTGAAAAACTTGTCAATGGGGGCAGGGCTTTCATTGTTTTCATAGGAAGAAGATTGTCCCCTGCTGTTATATGTCTGGTCTATGGCCTACATTCCACATCTGAGAAGAGATGGCTTACACTATGTGAAAGGGGCAGGAGGGGAAACTTTGCTTGTGAATATCTCTCAAACCATAAAGGTTTGAGAGATAAGACCTATGTCGTCCTTCATGTTTTTTTAATGCCTACAAAATAAAATAAAGATAAAACAAAGTATTACTATCCCTTTAACTCTTTGAGTGTCAGAAGGGTATGCAATGCGTTTCAGAGCAATGTGTTGCGTACCCCTCTGGCACGCAAAGGGTTAAGATGTACATCTCAAAGGCAACATCAGTGCAGAACCGATGTCTGCAAAATGTCATGCTTGCAGAACATTGCATGATTTGGGTTCAGATGCTCACTTGAGTGGATCTTTCTTCTAGTGGCCATGGACCAACACAGCATGCTGTAACTTTCCTTGAGATCAACAAAATGCAGTGAAGTTGCAACATGGGCATTGTGCATGGTAATCTATGGAGTCTTTATGTAGATCATGCTATTGCAATTTTCATTGAGTTGCTGACTCTTGTCGGCCTGTACAGATTGTTTATTGCTGATACCAGTGTTGGTTTCTTATCAGTCTGGTCCTCTGGGGAATGCAGGACAATCCAAATGGACCATGTCTTAGGCTTTTACAAATACAGAGTATGGGCCTTATTCAGGAAGTAGAAAGGAGTAAACCGATTTACAATTAAAAATCCCATTCAGTTCAATGTGATTTCTTGTGTGTACCTATCCACGGCGATAGAGACTAATGAGATATGCCAGTGCTTCCCAGCTGGAGTAGGACCAAACTTAAAGGATAAAGGGAAGCCCCCTGCTCCCGAGCGGCAGTCATTTTGGTCCTACTTCAGCTGGGGTAGGGCGCATGGCAGTCGCTCCTACCTTTTGGATCACAATTTGGTTGCCTATCTGTTGGTTGGCTGCCTTCATGCTGCCTGGTCCGGGAGAATACCTCTTGAAGCCCTTGCTCCGATCTCTATCCGGCAAGGAATGGCTCCTCAGCTCTTTACTGCCTTGAATCTCCCCATCTCAGGTTGAGTTTCGGTGGGTGTCCTGGCGCACGGATGATGTCATCAGAGTGCGCTTCATGCTGTACCGGATCAAGTGGCCTGCACTGGCAGGATCTAATACAGACAGCAGTGCTGTGGAAGGGTCCCGTGGGACAGATCAGCAACGTGTTCCTCCTTTTACAACCAGGGGAAAGGTAAGGGCTGCGTGCCAGATCTTTTTTTTATCAGCTCCTTTTATTAGAATCTGGCGGGGCCTATGCGTTCCAGCTTGAAACGCACATCCAGATCCCAGACTATTTAAAACTGATCTGCTTAATGTCTTCTAGGATTATTTAAAAAAAAATGTATTTGTTATAGTAAAAGTTAAGTTTTAATTCTGTTTATCAGTATCAGTCATGTCCTCCTCCTGCTAAAAGCATTCCTCTTAAGGAAAAAGATAAGGAAAAAGAAAAAGTCAATACTGATAAAGAAGACAAAAATCCCCAAAAACAAAAGTCTTGTATGGGATGTGAGAATAAGCTAGCTGCCTCAGTCTTCGCAAAGGTATGTCCTGATTGTCTAAAGAAGGCTGCAAATACAGAAATACCACCTCAATTCAAGGTTGTTTTTTTTTTATCTTGGATGAAAAACTCTATGCAGGAAACCTTCACTTCTTTCCAAGCATCAGCCACTTCAAAGAAAAAAACAAGATTTGAAGACCCTGTGGTATTGCTGAAGACAGGCTATATGATAATCTGTATGAATAGTCATCAGAAGAGGAAGGTGAAATACTAGAAGAAGACGAGGGCACCTTCAATATAGATAAAATGGAGCCACTTTTGAAAAGTATCGAAACGCCCTAGGTTTAACTGAAGAAACCAAAAAACAAGGGATTTTGAATGTTGCCTTTCTGGGTAAGAAAAAAGAAGCCGCAGTTTTTCCGGTCCATCACTCTGTATTGGATTTAGTCAAATCAGAGTGGAAGAAAGAAGACAAGAGAGTGACACCATCCAGAAGATTTCAAAGAATGTACCCCTTTAAAGAAGAAGATTGTGCCACATGGGTAACTCCTCCAAGAACTGATGCACCCATTGCACAGTTAGCAAAGAAAACCACCCTTCCCATGGAAAACAGCTCTTCACTAAAGAATCCTATGGATAGGAGAGTAGAGGGAACCCTAAAAAAGCAATTTGCCATTCTGGGTCAGAACATGAAAACAGCAACAGCTCCAGCATGTGTCTCTAGAACTGTCAGAATATGGCTATCTGAACTGGAGGAAAAAATTGAGTCCTCAGTATCCAGAAGCAAATTGACGAAGGAAGTCGTCTATATAAAAGAAGCTATAGGTTATTCATGGGACATGATAAGATTGGCAGCAAGATCTTCCTCCCTTTCTGTTACAGCCAGGAGAGCCCACCTTGTTTGGAGATCAATTGGAGGAACTAATTAAAAAAGTCACAGGAGGTAAATGTTCCTTCTTACCTCAAGATAGGAAAGGACGATCATCCCCCTCAAGATCGTCTTATAAGTACAGTAGATCCTTTCGTGACTCATTGCGCTTCCAATCATCAAGACCATATGAACAGAGAAAGAATAACTTTAACCAGTCCTCCAGAGGATCATTCAGAAGACCTGGACCCAAGGGTAACCAGTTTAAGAAGGAGACCTAGTGAAGATCTTCGGGCCCTGCTTCCAATTCCAGTGTTGGCGGTGGACTGGAAAAATTCCTGCAGGTCTGTAAAAACCTAAAATGTCCAGACAAAGGGGTAATACAGGTGTTGGAGGCAGGATGCCCTTTAGAGTTCGACCGAATTCCTCAAAAGGATCCCATAAGATCCACAGAGCTAAGAAGATCTGTACAGGATTTATCTCTAAACAGTGTCATAGAACCAGTACCTCATCAAATAAAAAGGGGCTTCTTCTCAACAGTATTCACAGTCCCAAAGTCAACCGGCGGCTTCAGAACTATTCTAGACCTAAAAACTCTGAATAAATTTATAAAACCAAAGACCTTCAAGATGGAAACAGTATCCTCTGTAATCCGGACGGTCTGTCCTGCAACATTTCTCACAACAAAAGACCTCACGGATGCATACTATCATATCAGAATAGCACCTTGTTAAAGCTGGCAATTCAGAATTCTACTATTTGGGCTGTCCTCAGCTTCAAGGATTTTCTTAAAAATCCTAGCAGTAGCACTAGAACCCTTGAGACGGAAGGGAATATTAGTTTTACCCTACCTGGACAACATCATTATATCGGAAACCAAGACCAAGGCACTGAACAACACTCAGACATTACAGCACCTCCAGGAACTGGGATGGTTGATAAATTACCAGAAGAGCCATTTACAGCATACCCAACGTCTAGCTTTTCTGGGAATGGTTTTCAACACCCACAAGAATACAGTAACTCTCTCCCCTTCAAGAATGGAAGGGATAATCAGCCAAGTCAGAAAGTTCAGTCGACACAACATACATACAGCCCACGAATACATGAAGATCCTGGGCATTCAGAATTCCTCCATAGTTCCATGGGCAAAAATTCACACAAGGCCACTTCAAAACCTTTTTCTGACTCATTGGAACAGAAATCCGTACAACACCTCCCAGAGAGTACATCTGACACCAAGAGTAAGAAGTCAGTTGAAATGGTGGATGAAAGGGAACTCCTCTTCAAGACCTCCAGTGGCAGAAAGTATCGACAGGTGCAAGCCTGACAGGATGGGGAGGATGGTGGAAAAACATCTCCCTACAAGGATTATAGTCCCAGCAGGAAAAGGGCCTTCACATAAACCTTCTAGAACTAAGGGTAATACGGCTCTCCCTCAAAGGTCTAAAAGAGCATATCAACAACCAACCAGTGCAAGTAATATCAGACAGCTTGGTTGCAGTCCTTTATGTAAAACATCAAGGAGGAACAAAAAGCAAAGTCTTAAACAGAGAAGCTGAAAGGATACGGAGATGGACAGAGGAGAATCTTCAAGCACGATCAGCCCTCCACATTGCAGGAAACCTAAACCTACAAGTGGATTACCTGAGTAGGAACCAAGTAAATCCAGTGGAATAGTCACTCAACATGGACGTATGTAATCAAATCACAGAAAAGTGGGGAATACCAGTGATAGACTTTATGGCAGTGGTTCTCAACTGCTGTCCTCTGGACCACTAACAGGCCAGGACTTAGGGATTTCTCTGCTAGAGCATAGGTGTGGTGATCAGAGGCTCATTCACATTGATTAATTCACCTGTGCTCTAACAAGGAAATCATAAAATCCTGGCCTGTTAGTGAGTCCTGGGGACAGGAGTTGAGATCCACTGCCTTATGGCAACATGGGAAAACAAGAAGTGCAAGAACTTCTTTTCCGGGGCAAATCATCCAATAGCTCAAGAGTGGATGCCATGACCCAACCCTGGAATTTTCCTCTTGCATACATCTTCCCTCCAGGCCGAAAGACCTCTACTTCCAAAATATATTATAGAATATGGAAGACCTTTTCAAATTGGTGCAAGAATACAGGAGTGGAAAGACTAACTATTAAAACCACTCATATTCTGAGTTTCCTTCAAGAAGGATTTGAGAAGGGTCTGCGACCATCATTCTTAAAGGTACAATTTTCAGCATTGTTATCCACCCAATATGCAGACGATGCCCTGGTTAAAAGATATTTAAAAGCTATAACCAAGGTCCGACCAAGAATAAGAAGTATAGTTCCTCCGTGGGACGTGAACCTGGTTCTGAACCAGCTATTGTCATCATCTAGGTTTGAACCTCTAGAAGAAGTTCCATTAAAGATGCGTACTATAAAAACAGTATTCCTCACAGCAATGACTTCAGCAAGAAGAGTATCAGAAATTCAGGTGCTTTCAGCTAAACCTCTGTACACAATTTTCCACCAAGACAAGGTTGTCTTAAGAACTAGAACTACATTTAGATCGAAGGTAGTATCTGACTTCCATCTTAATCAAGATATTATTCTACCCTCCTTTTGCCCAGATCCTAAAGGATCAAACAGGAAAAATTATATAAACTAGATCTGGTCCTGTGCATTTCTATCTACCTCAACAGAACCCAAGTTTTCAGGAAAACAGATTCTCTATTTATTAATTTTTTTCGGAAAATACAAGGGGTCTGCGGCCTTAAAATCCCCTATTTCAAGATGGATGACCCATTGTATCAAACATGCCTACATTGAAGCAGGAATGTCCCATTCGTCTCTATCGCCGTGGATAGGGACACAGAAGAAAAGGAGAATTTTTTCTTACCTATATTTCCTTTTCTTTTGTGTCCCTCCACGGCACTCCCTGCCCATTAACCTGTTCTTATTATATTTTTCAGCTATGACAATAGATGACTGCCGCTGGGGAGTAGGGGGCTTCACTTTATCCTTTAAGTTTGGTCCTACTCCAGCTGGGGGGCTCTGGCATATCCCATTAGTCTCTATCACCGTGGAGGGACACAGAAGAAAAGGAAATATAGGTAAGAAAAATTCATCCCTTTTATCTCTAATGCGGAGAGGTCTCCAAAGCATTACATACACTTCCTGTCTTTTCCCAACTCACGCATAAGGAGCAAATAAATATTCCCATTGTCTTAAAAGGGGCTTTTAACCTCTTCAATGCTAGAAAGCTCAGACCTCTCAAGCAATAAAGGGTTTAAGCATCATTTGAATCAAGGGAATTTGTGGATTTTTTGTTTTATTTACCTGTGGTACAGCTATCCCCCCCACCCCCCAAATAGCTCCTCTTTAGCTGCGTCTGGGTCACTGAAATGATTTTGTGCCGAGTAACTGAGATCCCTAATCTGTTCAAATTTGATTTGGAAGGTTTTGATAAGACATTTAGCTGTATCATGTGTGTTGTGTGAGCTGCGGCCGTGCAGGAGATTGCTGGGAGGGTGCTGTTAGCTTAATCTTTACAGCTTCCTAACAAAGGGAGGGATTCATAAGGGTTGAATGGGATCAAATGATGGGAATGTGCTTCCTTTAATATCATGTGCTAGATCAAGGTGACGTTAAAGGGATAGTATTGCTTGTTTTTAACACATTTTAATATTGTACACATTAAAAATATTAATAAAATGAGGTATGTCCCATCTCTCAAACATATATAGTTTGATAGATCTAAGCATATAAAGTCCTCCCCCCGCCCCTTTCATAGACGTCAGAGCTCTAGCTGACAAAAGCAGATCCTGGTCCCAGGACCGGCCGGCAGCTCTACAGCAGAGCCGAAATAGCGTTATATATAGAAAAAATACTTACTTGGAACAGTCTACAAAGTGTGCTTGCAAACCAGGCACACTTTATAGACCGTTCCAATTAAGTATTTCTTTCTATAAAACACTGTTTTGGCTCTGCTGAAGAGCCGCTGGCCGGTTCCGGGACCAGGATCTGCTTCTATCAGCCAAAGCGCTGACGTCTAGGAAAGAGGTGGAGGGAGGACTTTATATGCTTAGATCTATCAAACTATATATGTTTGAGAGATGGGACATACCTCATTTTATTAATATTTTGAATGTGTACAATATTAAAATGTGTTAAAAACAAGCAATAAACCTTTTAAGCACAGTCATCATATCACTAAAAAGCAAAGCTGACTCTAGTGCCCTCTGCTCTATAGTATGTTAGAACATTACGTGCCATTTACTCTTTAATGAATGTGTTTTAGTTAGATAACAGATAAGCTGCCTTGACAGCAAGTGATATATTAGTTATTAGGGAAAGAATGTTACACTATGAAGTGGATAAAGTGGACTAGCAGTTTCGTAGGCTGTTAATAAGCTTTCCTTCAATAATTTTTAACCCTTTGAGTGCCAAAGGGATGTACTACTCATTATGCAGCAAAGCACTGTACTCTCATCTGGTACTCAAATGTATAATCCATGCACAATAATTTGTGGGGGGAAAATTAAAAGGAAGTAAGAGAGTTTGCATAGAACTTTATTCAGTGGAAAATAAACAGGAATCCTAGTCATTTGACTTTTAGTGAATTTTAAAGAGAATTAAAACTGCCTATATGCTGTGCCAGCCATATATTTTTTTGTAATTATAGTTTTCGAAAAATTAACCTTCATTCGCTGTTGTCACTTTATGCACATTTGTTTCTATATTGGGCCAATTTTGCCACATTGTGAGGTTGGGGGTGTGTGTTGTTTTTACTAAGCAGTGGCAGCACATCCTATACTTAAGTGGCTGTCAGCCACAGACTTTAGTCCTGTGCATTCGTCCTCCATAGACTTTCAAGCGTGATACAGAGGTTTTGTGGGGACTACTCCACACAGGATCGAGAGTTAACTAAAATACTTAAATATAGTCGAAGTTGGTATCCTTTTGAAATGTCGCACGCGTAAGAGTGTGTGACTTGAAGGGCACATCAACCAGGTCGCCGGCATTAAAAGCACCACAACAGAATCACGCCCGCATCAAAAGCGTGAGTTTCTTATATCGTAGCATACAACGTTGCACTGCCTTAACTTCACTTTGAACCCTTTGTGTACCTCCCATATCACCCTGCCTGTCATTGTTTCCAAGGAGCTTATACTAACAGGTGGCAGGCATGGTGACATGTGAGGCACACAAACGGTTCAAAGTTAAGTTATGCGGCCAATGGATTGAAGAGATGTTGTACAACCTCAGTTCAAATTCATGAAATGAACTCGTGGAGGCAGTAGGGGCACAGAATATAATGTGTGAAAAGAACACTTGTCTCTTATGGATGTATAACCCTTTGAGTGCCAGAGGGGTTTCTTTGCAATGCATTGCGTACCCCTCTGGCATTCAATGGGATAGTTATTACCATTGGCAAATAAAAGCCCTACGGCAGAGTACTGAGTTCCATCTAAGGTTGTTCAGTCATCTTCTTCGTATGTTAGAGAACTTGACTTCGAGGTAATCAGCTCTCAACTGCCCTAGGTAACGCTCCATGAAGCAGGATGCCCAGTGCAGCAAGCTACTTCTCTGTAAGTGGTTCGCTGCAACCCGCATACATTGTAGTGCCGGCATATGTGTTTTCAGCTCTGCCGACTGTGTGATGTGTAGTGAAGCCCTAGGTAACGCTCCATGAAGCAGACTGATGGGTAGTGAAGCCCAATATAGTGCTCCATGAAGCAGACTGTGTGATGGGTAGTGAAGCCCTAGGTAACGCTCCATGAAGCAGGCTGTGTGATGTGTAGTGAAGCCCTAGGTAACGCTCCATGAAGCAGACTGTGTGATGGGTAGTGAAGCCCTAGGTAACGCTCCATGAAGCAGACTGTGTGATGTGTTTGGAGCAAGTTTCTGTGGTAACTTAACCCTTTTGCTTTTGGGGGGTTTTGGAACACTTTCCTTGTTGGGGTCAGTGTTTATTTCAGTGGTTTCACGTTGGTATTCACCTCGCTCACTTTATGTTGTTTACCGCATAGACGCAATTGCTCCATTAACTTCTATGGGACCTTACAGTTTGGGACGTGTCTCTGTAACCACTCCACGTAGTGTGGTCAGAGATGGCTCGTGTTGTTGGTTTTCCCTTGCTCTGTCATCCGGTCAACGTTCTGTGGATGTTAGGGGCTTTAGGGGGCTTCGGGCACTGTTGGGGTACCCTGCCAGCAAAACTATGTTTCCCATGAGCGCCCGCTTCACACGCTCTTTTCTGATTGACTCCCATCACGGCAGCCATTTTGTGTATTCGCAGATAGAATATCCTACTCAGGGCTTGGACTCTCCTTCTCTCCTCCTCACTTTAACCCTTCGCCTACCAGATAAGTCTAATTTAGCTTTTCTGGGGTGCATTAATTATCATACATGGCTAAACCTAAGGCAAAGGATACTGGGGTGTCTGTGTTCCCCATTGCTCTTTGTTCCTCATGTCAATCAGGGTTACCTAGAGAATACTCAGGTCGTTTTTGCCCAGCATGCGCTGCTTCCCTTGAATCCCCTGCTGGGGCCTCCAGCCATGCACTAGAGCCAATATGGATGCAATAGTTTAAGGCTACTACCAGGGACCTCCGGTCCACCTTACAACTCCTTACATCCACTTTACAGGGGGTCTTCATCTCCTTGCAGAACCTTGCCCCTATCAAATCTTCCCTGTCTAAACTGCCTGGTGGTACCTGATATGTCTGAGTTCTCTGAGGAGGAATTATTGGTGGACTCTGATGATGACTGTTCAGCTGTTCCTTAATCTCAGTTTTCTGGGGACCTCTTCGAGGCGGACCCCATTCCCTTGGCTGAGGGCCTGATCAGGGCTGTGTTGTCCACCCTGAACATTTCCTTGGTGCAGGAGGCGTCTTCTGACCCCTCTGATATTTTCCAGGAGCCTGTTAGGCCCCATGCCTGCTTTCCACCTAATCCCACCCTTGACCGCTTGGTGTCAGAGGAGTGGAAATTACCAGACAAGAAACAGTCTGTGTCTAAAAAGTTTGCTAAACTTTACCTGTTTTCTGAAACGGCCCTTACTCAGTGGGTCCATCCCCCCCAAAGTGGATACCCCATTTTCCAGGCTTTCCAAGTCAACTGACCTGCCAGTAGCTGATGCCTCTGCTCTTAAAGCCTGGACTGACAGGAAGCTTGAGACTTCTCTCAAGGCTATTTTTGTGACAGTGTGTGCTCTGCCCTTCGCCCTACCTTTGCTGCTGCATGGGTTAATGGGGCTGTGGCTGTTTGGACTGAACAGCTCAATTCTGCTGTCCGTCAGGGAGCCCCTACTTCTGACATGCTGCGTCTTCTTGCTAACCATGCTGAGGCTCGACATTATGTCTCTGCTGCCCTGTTTGATGCTGTGCGTATGGTAGCCAGGGCATCTACCATGTCTGTGGTAGCCAGATGGGCTCTTTGGCTTAAGATCTGGTCAGCTGACATGGCCTCTAAGAAGGCTTTGCTGTCTTTGCCTTTTCAGGGTTCTTCCCTGTTCGAGCCTGAACTTAAGTATCTCATCAACGAAGCCACTGGAGGGAAGAGTTCTCACCTGCCAGTGGTCCTGAGGAAGAAGGCACCTGTTATGAACGAAACAGTCAATTCCTTTTTTCAGGCAGACTCGCTCCAAGTGACCCAGACAGTCCCTCAGGCTCCGTGTTCCTCATGCAAGCCTAAGCAGCAATGGAGACCCAAGTCCTCCACGAAGCCCAAAGCTTCCAAACCTCCTTCTGCATGACTCACCGAACCCAGGTCCCCACCCACAGGTAGGTGGCCGCTTACCCATTATCTTTCAGCAGGCCTCTGTGGCGGACCCATGGGTTTTACAAGTGGTGGCCTCGGGATACAGGATTCCCTTCACCTCTCTTCCTCCTCCAAGGACCTTTGTTTCTCGTTCACCCTTGGGAGCAGAAAAGAGATGCCTTTTCGAGTAAGCTATACAGGCCCTTCTGGACAAGGTGGTCCTGGAGCCAGTTCCCCCTCAGGAAAGGGGCTTGGGATTTTATTCCAACCTCTTTGTGGTTTCCAAGCAGGATGGGGGCTGTCACCCCATTTTGGATCTGCAGGATCTCAACTCCTTTGTGGTTAGGTCCCCATACCACCAGGAGACTCTGAGCGCTGTGATAGTGGCCATGTCTCCTGGGGAGTTTCTGGCCTCTCTGGATCTTCAGGATGCCTATCTGTACATCACCATTCATCCAGAGAGTCTGCGGTATCTTCGCTTTGCCTCCAACCAAGGGCACTTCCAGTTCTCTGCCCTCCCCTTTGGCCTGACCACTGCTCCTCAAGACTTCAGCAGAGTCCTGGGAGCTTTGATCTCCATCCTACATCAGAACGGCATCAGGGTGACTCCATATATGGACGACCTCCTTCTGAATGCCTCTTCTCTGGAACTCCTTCACCAGCAGATGCAGGACTGCATTCATGCTCTCTCCCATCACGGGTGGATCATCAACTTGGACAAGTCAGACCGTGTTCATTCTCCGAAGATGGTCTTTCTGGGCCTCCTCTTCAACACTCAGAGGTGGATGGTATTTCTGACAGAGGAAGTGGTTCATCAGATAGCACTGAAGGTCCAAGCTATCCTGTCTCAGGATCCGGTTCCAGCCAAGAAGTTGTCATCCTTGGTGGGGAAGTTCATTTCCATCATAGAAGCAGTTCCACTTGCCATGGCCCACACCAGGGAACTTCAGCGGTTTCTGATCCTGGCCTGCAAGGGCCGTCTGGATCTCCTGAAAAGATCCCTGTCTCTCCCGCTTCAAGTGGAGCAGAGTCTTTCGTTGTGGCTCAACCTGAACAATCTCCTGAAAAGCCGACCCTTCCTGGTGCCCTTCTGGACCACGGTGACAACAGATGCCAGCCTCTCTGTATGGGGAGCGGTGTTGGGGCACTTGAGTGTTCAAGGCAAGTGGTCTCAGGAGGAATCTCTATTTCCCATCAATGTCTTGGAGCTTCGGGAGATATTTCGTGCCCTCCATCACTGGACACGACCAGAGGATTGCCTGGTCAGGGTGCAGTCAGACAGCACCACAGTGGTAGCCTACATCAATAAGCAAGGTGGCACAAGAAGTCTTGCAGCTTGGCTAGTTAGTGTCACGGATTTGAAGACTCTCAGACTTAAGGTTTGGTAAAATAACTTAACTTTATTAAAAGTTAAAGGCAGTCCCCGTAGGGTAAACATACATAACATTACAATAGTAATATAACATATAATAGGTTCTACCGGCCTTGCCTAAATACCGGGCAAGGCAACCCAAGTGACAGTTTTAATGACAGGCTCTACCGGCCTTGCCTATACCGGGTAAGGCAACCGTGAGATGACATATACCTGTTCTACCGGCCTTACCAATACCGGGCAAGGCAGCCCCCGCGGAATGCTGAATGTAGGCTCTACCGGCCCTGCCAATACCGGGTAAGGCAACCTTAAAGATGGTGAATTACAAGGTTCTACCGGCCTTACCAATACCGGGCAGGGCAGCCCAAAGGAGTACTGGAGTAGGCTCTACCGGCCCTGCCAATACCAGGTGAGGCAACCTACAGGATGGTATCGTCAAGGTTCTACCGGCCTCACCAATACCGGGCAGGGCAGCCTGAGCGAGTAGACCAGCTGTCAGGTGACTAACACAGCATAGAGCATAAGTATAGAGGTCTTACTCAGCAGGAGTCTATTGCCAGGGATACTCAGACAACTGCAAGGAAGTGGACAGCGACTGACCACAGTACTGGATGTTCAGGAGCAAACCAACGTCCGCACGTTGGGACTAATGGTAATAGCGCCACCAGGTTTAATGGAGCAAACCAGCGACCGCACGCTGGAACCAACAATGTATATCGCAACCAGGTTTAGTGGAGTAAACCAGCGTCCGCACGCTGGGACCAACAATGTATATAGCAACCAGGTTTAGTGGAGTAAACCAGCGTCCGCACGCTGGGACCAGCAATGTATATCGCAGCCAGGCTTAGTGGAGTAAACCAGCGTCCGCATGCTGGGACCAACAATGTATATCGCCACCAGGTTTAGTGGAGTAACCAGCGTCCGCAAGCTGAGACCAACAATGTATATCGCAACCAGGCTAGTGGAGTAAACCAGCGTCCGCACGCTGGGACCAACAATGTATATTGCAACCAGGTTTAGTGGAGTAAACCAGCGTCCGCACGCTGAGACCAACAATGTATATTGCAACCAGGTTTAGTGGAGTAAACCAGCGTCCGCACGCTGGGACCAACAATGTATATAGCAACCAGGTTTAGTGGAGTAAACCAACAAAGTATGATCAGCAGCGAGAAGAACAATGTTGCCAGAGCGACGGCTGGAGCAGGAGATTCAGGAACTCCGTAAGATTAACCCGCGAGGTGCTGGAACACAGGAACACTGGAACTCAGTAAGATTAACCCGCGAGGTGCTGGAACACAGGAACACTGGAACACTAGCATACTGGAACACTGGAACACAGGATCAGCAAGTACAGCAGAAACAGCAGGAACAGGCCCAGAAGCCTGACAAGCAGGTCAGGCAGAGTGGAGTCAGAAACACCACGAAAGGGCAACCTGGAAGTGCTCAGCCTGGGTTTAAAAAGGCTGTGTGAGGAGGGCTAATCACAGACAGCCAATCATGATACTCAGCAAGTGACTGACACTGAACAGCACCAATCACGGGCACCGTGATAGTTAGTCTGCAAATCTGATATGGAGTCCTCTCTGCGCTACCTTCCTGGGACTGATCGGCCCCAGGAAGGTGCGCAGAGAGAACTCTAGTCTGAATTTTGAGCACCCCGCTCCATAGCAGCTGCAGCAGGGGCAGTTTGTACTGAGCATGACTGCAGCATGCACAGCCGTCTCTGCTGTGCATGACTGATTCTGCTAAACAGCCTTAGAAAATTATAATATAGGATTCTGTTGCGTTTGGGGTAACCCAAGACGCCCGAATATAAAGTCTGGGTGGGGGCAGCAAATTCTAGTACTGGGGTGATAGTGCTAGAGGGATTTCAGAGGTTAATTTGGGTGGTTGCCAGGAATACTAACAGGGATCTGGTGCTGTTAACCCTTTCACTTCCACACTGTCCCCACTGTCTCAGCTGGGCCCATAGCCTTCGCCTGTGATAGTGCCTATCTGCTTTTGACTGAAGGGTTGCTGGGACTGGGTAAGATAAGGGATATTTATGATTGGAGTGCTTCATGTTAAACGTGCTAGTATGGGGAAGCTATTAATATGGTTGAGTCCATGTTTTACAAACAAATTGGGTACCAGAGAGGAAAGCTTCATATCTCAATGTTGTCACTTGCTCTTCTGGCGCTCAGAGCATTAATGGACTCATTATTGTGTGTAGCACGTTGTATATTATGAGACTGCATCATCGTTTACTGCAAAATCAAATTAGTGAGCATTTGTCGTTACTGAGAGCTTGTGGTGACATCAGAAGCCTGGAGATTGTTAGTATAAGAACTGCTGTCCTGCTTTAGAGACTTTTGTGCTTGTAGAATACACAGGGTGAAGTATTCGCGACCTGGTTATTAGGATGTTATACTGAGGTGAGTGTTTGCTGGAACTACAGATAGACGTATAATACTATAATTATGTTTTGTATTGCAGAATTTAATCCTTGTCTTCTATACTACCCCATTAATCCCTTGAATTACAACAGTTTTCCAAAGCACTGCATCACAATGTGTTGGAGTTATATCTAGAATCCAGTCCGTTATAATAGCTCTTATTTCTTCCTAAAGAATTGGAAAATTAGAGTGATCTGTATCTAAGAGGCTGTAGGATTCTTGTGCTGATTGGTTTCTCTCTTTTGCTTTGTGCAGTGATGTGAATCAGGATGGAGGGGGAATCCAGGACTCTCCTTGTCATTATCCCCGTGGAGGGGATGACCTGCAACTCCTGCGTCCAGACCATTGAACAGAAGATTGGGAGCCTTACTGGTGTGCACAGTATTCAAGTGAGTCATGAAATCTACTGTATTGATGACTAAGATGTTTGGTAATTTAAAGAGTTCAGAAGAACACTAATGACCATCTTTAATCTGTCAAAGGAACTCAAAACCCCCTCTTAATAATAATACCCCACTTAGCCTGCTCTGGCCAGAAAATCATATTGACCTTCATGAGTTTTGCCTTTTCTCAGTGTTTCAATTGTAGCATCAGCTGTAAAGCCTGTGTCATGTCCATGGAGATGTTATTTAGTGGAGTAGAGAGACGCAACCCCCCCCCCTTTAATAATATGCTGTAGATCTCTGTTATCCCCTAAGAGTTTAGACTGGTTTTAATTCAGGTTCTTCCTTTTGTTTTTATTTACTGGAGAAGATAAGCTTCTTATAATATATTAGAAAGGTGAGGCCTTCTACATGCTATTTTTGCTTGAGAGAAACCAGGGGTTGATTACTAGCTCGGTCATGTCCCAATTATATATTTAGCTGGCATTTCATGAGTCAAGAAGGGCTATACACTATCATAGTTACTGATTGAGTATTGCCCTGCTGATCTCACGTCATGGTGTACTGCCTTCCTCATTTCATGTAATACTCTGTTACTTTCTAGTTATAGTATTTAGCCTTGTTGGGTGTGTTGACCTGTCTGTCTGTACCCTCTATCTCAGGGGCATCCCAAGTTTTTTTCACTTATGGGGCACAAGATCAGAATGCCATAGGTGTGAGGGCTGCATTAATATTATGTTTCCTCTGTCGTCCAATACAGGTTACTGGTAACTTTGGGTAGGTGATGCGCCCCTTTAATTAGGTAGGAACAATTCTAGAATTGTATGCAGGGGGTGGAGCCTACCTTCCCTCCTTGGCGGCAGCTAGTCAACCAGCTCCAGTAAGATTTGTTCCTTGGTGAAGACACAAGGCATGAGAACAGTTCTACTATAGTTTTAGAAACTTTTTTATTTTTCTGTTAGAAATGGAATACCACCATTAGACGTATTACCATAACTGACAATGCCCTTAGATGTGACTAGCTCAGTAACCAGGTGCTTTTGTGGACCTTAAGCCCTGGGGGGGGGGAATCTTAGGTCCAAGTTCTTTCTTCAGGAGTTGCCCACTGAGGCTTCTTCTTAATACATGGTAGTCTGAAGACAGAAGATCTGCAGGAAAGGTGAGCAACCCTTTGAGTGCTGCATGTCCAAATGTCACACAGTGCCCCTCCGTACAGGGGTTTCTTTCTTGGAGTTCCTATTGTAAACTCCTGCACTCATTGAGTTTATCTGTATATCTGTTGGGTGTTTTAGAGCAGGTTTATGTGGTAACCTAACCCTTTAGCTGCTGGTTTTGCATCTTTGGGGGGGGGGGTATTGACACTTTCCCTACTGGGTTCAGTGTTTTTTGGGTCTGCTAACATGTTCTAGTGATGTTTCATGTCCTTTTATTTTACTGTTTCAACTTTGCAAAATTTGAGTTCAGGAGCGCTTTACTGCATAGACGCCATTGCTCCATTCACTTCTATGGAACGGTACATTTTGGGACATATCTCTGCAACCGCTCAATGTAGTGACTTCAGAGATGGCTCATTTTAATTGTCTGCCCGTGCTCTGCCATCCGGTTAACATTTTAAGTGTGTTGGGGGGCGCAGGGGGCTTCAGGCACTGCTGTGGTACTTTTTCTGGGAAAACTACATTTCCCATGAGAGCTGCTTCGCGCGCTCGTTTCAGATTAGCTCCCGCAGCGGCAGCCATTTTGTGCCTTTTCCAGTATCCTCTGCAGGGCATGGACTCTCCTTCTATTCTCTGCTGCTTAACCCTTCACCTGCCAGATAAGTCTATTTTAGCGATTTCTGGCGTGAAATTGTAATCTAACACGCGGTATTTGGGTGATTCCTTATACTCTAAACATTTTTTGGCACTGTGAGAATGTCTAATCCGTTGGAGCTTGGGGTCAGGCCTAAGACTAAGGACGCTGGGGTCTCTGTGTCCCCTATTGTGCATTGCTCCTCATGTCATTCAGGCTTACCTAGAGAATTCTCAGGTCATTTATGCCCAACATGTTCTGATGTCCCTGAGTCTCTCCCAGGGACCTCCAGCCATGCATTAGAGCTAGTTTGGGTTCAAAAGTACAAGGCTGCTACTAGGAACCCTATGTCTACATTGCAACTCTTTCCATCCCAGTTACAGGGGGTCTTCCATTCATGGCAGATCCCCTCTTCAGTCAAATCTTCCCTGCCAAAACCGCAGGGAGTACCTGATATATCAGATTCCTCTGAGGAGGAACTGTTGGTGGATTTTGATGTTGAGGAATGTTCTTCTGTGGGCTTCTCTCAGTTTTTTAGGGACCCCTTTGAGGCTGATCCTGAGCCCTCGGCTGAGGGCCTGATCAGGGCAGTCTTGACTACCCTAAACATTCCCTTAGTTCAGGAGGTTTCTTCAGATCCCTCTGATGTGTTTCAGGAGCCTAAAAAGCCCTTTACTTGTTTCCCACTTAACCCACTCTTGACCGCCTGGTATCTGACGAGTGGAAAAATCCAGACAGGAAACCTTCTGTTTCCAAGAAGTTTGCCAAGCTTTACCCCTTCACTTAGGCAGCGCTTGCTCAGTGGGTTCATCCCCCCCAATGTGGATGCTCCTATCTCCAGGCTATCTAAGTCTACTGCCTTGCCAGTTTCTGATGCGTCGGCACTGAAATATTGGATTGACAAGAAACTTGAGGTTTTCCTCAAGACCATCTTTGCCACCGCTGATACTGGGATGCGTCCAGTGGTTTTTGTGGCATGGGTTAACCGGGCCATTGCGGTCTGGACTGAACAGCTCACCCTGGCTGTCCGTCAGGGTGCCCCTACTTTGGATATGTTGCGCCTTCTTGCCAACATTTCTGAGGCCCAGCACTATGTTTCTGCTGCCTTATTTGATGCCATCCATTTGGTGGCTAGGGTTTCCACCATGTCTGTGGTTGCCGTACGGGCTCTTTGGCTCAAGATCTGGTCTGCTGACACTGCTTCCAAGAAAGCCTTGCTCTCCTTGCCTTTTCAAGGCACTTTTTTGTTTGGGCCAGATCTCAAGGATCTGATCAGAGAGGCCACAGGAAGAAAACATCTCTCAAGTATAATCGTTTTTTTGTTCCTTCCAGACTGAGACATGTCCGGCGAACCAGGCTGTTCCCTCAGCTCTGCGTGCCTCCTCCAAGCCCAAACAGCAATGGAAGCCCAAGGTCTCCTCCAAGCCTAAAGCTTCCAAGCCTCCTTCAGCATGACCTCGCCGAATCCAGGTCCCCACTCTGCTGTGGGTGGCCGTCTGCATCACTATCACAGCGTCTGGGAGGATCAGTGGTGGACCTGTGGGTTCTACAGGTGGTGGCAGAAGGGTACAGGATCCCTTTCGCCTCTCTTCCTCCTTTTTCCCCTTTCATATGCCCCAGGGCGCTATCCAGGCCCTTCTGGACAAGAATGTCCTAAAACCTCTTCCAGTTCAGGACAGATCTTCAGGACGCGTATCTACATATCGCCATTCATCCAAAGAGCCGGCAGTATCTCCGATTTACCTGCGACCAAGGCACTTTGTTTTCAGCTCTTCTCTTTGGTCAGACTACAGCTCCTCAAGCCTTCAACCGTGTCTTGGGAGCTTTAGTGTCCGTCCTCCACCTGGACGGCATCAGAGTTACCCCATACATGGACGTCCTGCTTCTGAAAGCCCCCTTTGCGGAACGTCTTCATCAGCAGGTTCAGGACTGCATTCATGCTCTTACCCATCATGGGTGGCTCATCAACATGGACAAATCGGATCTTGTCCCATCCCAGCATCTGGTATTCTTGGGCCTTCTCTTTTGCACTTAGCAGAGCATGGGGTTTCTCACGGAAGAGGTAGCTCAACAGATTACCCACAGGGTTTCTGCTGTTCTAGCTCACGATCCAGTTCCAGCCAAGAAGCTGTCTTCTGTAGTGTGGAAATTCATCTCCACCATAGAAGAGGTCCCATTTGCCATGGCTCACACCAGGGGACCCCAGAGGTTTGTGATCCAGGTGTGCAGGGGTCAGCCGGACCTTCTGAGGATGTTAGTATCCCTTCCTCTTCATGTGGAACCGAGTTTGTTGTGGTGGCTCGACCTTTTTAATCTCCTGAAGGGCAAGTCCTTCCTGATATCCTTCTGGACCACAGTGACGACTGATGCCAGCCTCTCCGGCTGGGGAGCGGTCCTGGGTCGCCTGAGTGCTCGGGGTCGGTGGTCTCTGGAAGAATCTCTCCTTCCTATCAACGTGTTGGAACTTCGGACAATATTTCATGCCCTCCATCATTGGACACCTCAGTTGGAAGACTGCCTGGTCCGGGTACAGTCCGACAACGCCACGGCCGTGGTATACATCAACAAGCAGGGTGGAACAAGAAGTCTCGCCGCTTGGTTAGAGGTCAAGGCTATTTTGTCCTGGGCAGAAGAACACGTTCCTGCTATATCCGCAGTGCACACTCCTGGCATAGACAACGTCATGGCGGACTTCCTCAGTTGACACTCAGTGGACAGCGGCGAGTAGGAGCTACACCCAGAGGTGTTCACCCTCATCATTCAGAAGTGGGGTCTTCCTTACCTCGACCTGATGGTGACAAGACACAACCAGAAGGTTCTGAGGTTCTGCTCTCGCTGCTCTCCTCCCCTCCCCATGTTGCACAGGGTGTTACAGAAATTGAGACTGGAATGCTGTCCAGTCATTCTGATTGCTCGTACTGGCCTCAAGAGGCTTGGTTTCCGGAGCTTCTGGATCTGTCAGTGGTGGAGCCCTTCTGGCTCCCTTGCCGCCCGGATCTTCTTCTACAGGATTACCTGTGGAAGGAGGATGTTCATCGGCTAGCTTTGACAGATTGGAAATTGAATCCTCAATATTGAAGAAGAGAGTTTTTTTTTTTCTGGTGTGGTGGCTACTATGCTCAGTGCCCGCACACCAGTTTCTTCTAAGGCTTACCATTGTGTCTGGTCGACCTTTTTATCTTGGTGTGCTGACCGGGACCTGTCTCAGGAATTTGATCTACCTACGGTCCTGGCCTTTTTGCTGGACGGAGTGGACAAGGGCCTCAGTTTGAGTTCCCTTAAGGTTCAGACTTCTGCTCTCTCTGTTTTCTTTCAGAGGTGCATTGCCATTCTTCCTGATGTCAAGGTTTTCTTTCAGGGTGTTGCTCATACTCATCCTGTCTTTAAGAATCCTGCTCCTCCATGGGATCTTAACTTGATTTTGGTATTTCTTCAGCACCCTCTTTTTGAGTCCTTGGCTACTTTTCCTCTACACCTGTTGATGCGGAAAATGGCCTTTCTCCTGTCGATCGTGTCCGTTCACCGGGTCGCAGAGTTACATGCTCTGTCCTGTAAACCACCTTTTTTGGTGTTTTACAAGGACAAGGCGGTGCTTCTCACTTCTCACAAGTTTCTTCCGAAGGTGGTTTCAGAGTTCCACATCAATCAGGAGATTGTAGTGCATTCTTTCTGCCTGACCCTACCTCTGAAAGGGAGAGGGATCGTCACTTGTTAGATGTGGTGCGTTGTCTCAAGTTTTATGTCCATCGCAGTGAGTCTATCAAGCAATCTGATGCTCTGTTCGTCATTCCTGAGGGTCCCAGGGCAGTAAGACCTGCATCCAAGGTGAGTATTGCATCCTGGCTCAAGTCAACTATTAGTAAGGCTTTCGAACTCAGGAAGAAGACTGTTCCCTTTCGGGTCACGGCTCATTCTACTAGATCTGTTGGGGCTTCCTGGGCTTACAAGAATCAGGCCTCCGCTGATCAGTTGTGCAAGGCTGCTGCCACTTGATCATCTGTGCACACCTTTTCAAAGCACTAACGTGTTGATGTGCTGGCATCGGCTGACGCCAGTTTTGGGAGGAAAATCCTCCACTTTAAGGGCTGACCCAATGAAGCATTTTGCCAGCCTTCTGGGTTCTCTATTGGTAAAAGGGCAATCGCTGGGCATTCTGAGTTGGAAGGAAGTAGAGAGGATACCTCTTCGTCACAGCTTGGTGAATCCCCCCCCCCAGAAGTGTCATTGCTCATCTGCTCTTTTTAAATGCTTCCTGCACCCCCACAGGACTAAATTCTGTTATCTGTGAAAGCACTTTTTTCTTGCGCATTTGTTTTTTTTTGTTTTTTTTTTTCTTCATAACAGTGCTGAAATATAACCTGTCAGCTATTCAAAATATGGATTTAAATATTCATTGATCAAGTCAATCACAATACATATATTTAAGAGACAACTGTTCCTGAACTGTAGTTGCAGGTAGGGGTTAGGTCTTACTGGTCTGCTATTTCCTGTGTTCTAGTTAATGAGGTATTTATTTATTTATTTATTTATTTATTTATTTATTTTTTTTTTTTCTCAGACGACTTCACACTGGGGTCAGAAGGGGCCACACTTGGCCCACAGACCACACATTGGACACACATGCTCTTTTTCCATTGTGCTTTATTTCTAATAACATAACAGAATAATTTGGGGTCATTCACTGTGGGTGACAAATTGTGGCACAATTTATATGAATGAATGAAGAATGTGGTTGTCTGACATCTCTCCTTTTTTATTGTTTATTTAAGAAAATCATCTCTGAGTGAAAACGTAGAAGCATTTGCTCTGCAGAGAGGGCTAAAATGAATTATCACATAATATATTGCAGCCCATCTAATATATGAAGAGGTTGATATTCTCAGTTAGAGAAGTAGAGTATTTTTTGGAAACTGTTGCCATCCAATGAGTTTATGTCCTGATATTCTAATGCTTGCAAAGTGTTAGATCTCTGACATCCAAGTATTTAATTTCCTAATATCCTATAATGGATCAATGCAATGGAGATATCTTTTTTTTTTTTTTTTTTTTTTTTTATCTAAAGTGTTAAAGGGATAGCGCTCTTGTTTTACCAAACATGATAAGCCTGTCAGTATATATGTTTTTCAATATTAAGCTTTACTATCCCTTTGACATTCTAAAATGTGGAGAATATGTTGGAGACCTCTTTAACATTCAAGGAGTTAATATCTTAATCGGCATTGCAAGAACTTTACTCCCCAAGTATGATCACGTTCCAACCAGCTTCCATGGAGAACTCCTCTGTTATAGGAGGAGGTTGGAACGCATCCATGCTTCGGGAGGGAACAGAAGAAGATGGATAGACTGCAGTGCAGAGCTGTAACCGCAGTCTGTCCAGAAGTAAGGCACAGGTTCGTTTTTAAAGGAATAGTAATACTTGCAAATTACTAATCCCCATATTGTAGCTTTGTTAAAGGGATAGTATTACGTCAAAATTACTATCCCTCATTTTGTAGCCCTTAATAAAGTGAGTTAAATGACACCAGCGGCATCTCTCAAACCTTTATGGTTTAAGAGATAGCCACTTTCAAAGTTTCCTCTCCCCTGTTGTCAGCATTCTGCTGCCAGCAGGAGAATCTGGTCCCGGGACAGGCGGAGGCTCTTAAACCGAGCTGATATCTCGTTATGGAAGGAAAAATTATTCATTGAAACAGTCTTCTACGTGTGATTGGTTACCAAGCACATGCAGAAGACTGTTTAAATGAATAATTTTTCCTTCCATAACGAGATATCGGCTCTGCTGAAGAGCCTCCACTTGATTCAGAGACCGGATTCTCCTGCTGGCAGCAGAACGCTGACAGCAGGGGAGAGGAAACTTTGAAAGCGGCTATCTCTTAAACCATAAAGTTTTGAGAGATGCCGCTTGTGTAATTTAACTCAGTTTATTAAGGGCTACAATATGAGGGATAGTAATTTTGAAGTAATACTATCCCTTTTAAAAAGAAACTTATTGCCTCCAGTGTCATCTCTCAGACCCTTATGGTTTGAGAGATGATGGTGCTCAAAGTTCCCCCTCCCTCCTCCCTCCCTAACTGAACGCTGACTGCAGGGGACAGTTTTATGTGCATCAGGCGGCTCTGCAGCTGAGCCGAGATCACATTTATAAAAAATAATTATTTCAATGAAATTGTCTTCTACATGTGCTTGGTTTGCAAGCACACGTAGAAGACCGTTTTAGTGAAAGATTTCTTTTTTATAAACGTGATCTCGGCAGTGCTGCAGAGCCGCCTGATGCAAGTAATACAGGATATCCCTGCAGTCAGCGTTCAGCGTTCAGTCAGGGAGGGAAGAGGGGGAGAACTTTTGAGTGCCGTCATCTCTCAAACCATAAGGCAGTGGTTCTCAACTCCGGCCCTCGGGACCCACTAACAGGCCAGGACTTAGGGATTTCTCTGCTAGAGCACACGTGAGTTAATCAAATAGACTGAGCCTCTGATCATCACACCTGTGCTGTAGCAGAGAAATCCCTAAGTCCTGGCCTGTTAGTGGGTCCTGAGGGTAGGAGTTGAGAACCACTGCCATAAGGGATTGAGAGATGACACTGGGGGCAATAAGTTTCTTTTTAACTAAGCTACAATATGGGGATTAGTAATTTGCAAGTATTACTATCCCTTTAACAATGTAGATTTTGCCACAGCATGGTTTTTAAACAAAAATAACAAACTATTTAAGTTTATCGCTAGATAAGGATTAAAATAAGCTAAACTTTTATAGGGGTGATAGTTTCCCTTTAAGTAGAATATAGTGAAAAAGCAGTTAGAATCAAAAGAAGAAGAAATATGTAAGAGCAAAGAAGAAAAGAAACTCACACTGCAGGTGAGTCTTATCGTAAATATATTAGAAATTGTGTTTTTAGTTGGGTACTAATTCCTATGCATTTATTTACAAGAATTCAGCAGGGGCATTTGTAACTTAGACAGGGATTAACCCTTTGAGTGCCAGAGGGGTACGCAACGCATTGCTTTGAAGTGCGTTGCGTACCCCTCTGGCACTCAAAGGGTTAATATGTATATTAGATATGTCTCCCTTGAAGTGGGGTACAGTGACGTGGTAAACGAGCGTAAACATATTTTGGCCAAACTATGCAAAGAAAACATAAAATGTATAATATATGATTTATATAGGATGCACATTTGGATAACTTGGATGGAGGAGCGCAGGTCTGTGTTTTTTGTTTTGTTTTAGGACTTGACCTAACTTTTTGGGGGGCCTGGAGAACCTCCTCATTCCTTACTGTTACTATATCTTGTTTTTATTTTCATGTGTGTGTTATATGTTATGGTGAGTTAGTGCTGTGAGTTTCTTTTCTTTGCTCTCCGTTCTCCTGTACTTATGAAATTAAAGGGCTAGTAAACCCTCCAAAAAACTGTAAGCAAAATGATAGGAAAAATTAAAAAAATACTTAACGCCCTCATTCCCATCTCTCAGACCGTTATGGTTTGAGAGCTGTAATAAAATAAAGACCTCCGCTTCCTCCCCTTTCTGCCTGACCAGCTGTAAAGCTGTCAGAGGCAGAATCCGGTCGACCGACTTTAGGCGGCTCTTCAGGAGCACTGACATCTGGATATCTAACTATAATTACTTCATCGGTATGGTCTACAACGTGTGCCTGGCTTGCAAGTAATTATAGTTCGATATCTCGAGGACCACGCTTCTGAAGAGCCGCCTTCTGGTCCCAGAAGCAGGATCTCATGACGTCCGCTATACAGAAGACGCATGAGAGGGGGGAGGGAGCGGAGGTCTTTATTTTCTTACGTCTCTCAAACCATAACGGTTTGAGAGATGGGAATAAGGGCATTAAATATTTTTTTATTATCCCTATCATTTCGCTAACAGTTTTTTGGGGGGTTTATTATACCTTTAAATTAGAAACAGAGAATTACTGGTTTATGTTATACTAGACATTGCCTGAATATACATCAGATAAGAATAATGTTCATGTGGTTTGTGTAGTTGTTTTTGCTCTGTAACTTCCTGGTTTAAAGGCTACTGTCCACAATTTTAGTGACCTTGGGCTGTGTGTCAGTCACCAAGCAGTGGTAGGGAGTGATGTATAAATTATTTGTAGCAGATTACAACATTATAACTAGCTATTGTATTGAATTTGATGCATTAACCCCTTTTGAGTGACTGAGGTATAGGCAACAATTTTCTTTATAACGAAGAACACAGTGTTCTGATTTGTACTCAGATTAAGGTAACTAGGGTGAGGTGATTATTAGGAGGTGTTGGTGTTTGTTTAAAGAGATTGTATTGTGTAAAACTGAAAAAATATGTTAACCCTTTAAGGACTGGGAAAATCTGAGGTGGATTGCAATTCTGACATTTTTGACTGTCTTTGTTCAGTAGTGTTTTCTAGGGTTGCACCGATACCGATACTGGTATCGGTGCCGATACCAGCATTTGCGCGAGTACTTGTACTCACGCAAATGCGGCTGATGCCAGCACTGATATCCTGTGTCAGGGTCGGTGCTGCAGTGAGGGAGACCGGGGAGCTGCTCACAATGCTTCCCGGTTGCCTCTCTCCATAGTTTTCCTTATGTAACTAGAAAGTTACCAGCAGGAATCATTCCTAAAGCGATGGATGGCAAAAATACTGAAAATGTGACTGGCCAGCAGGGTACTAAAATTCCCCAAGCCTCCTTCACTGAAGGGGGTAATGCATTGGGCATTTGGGGAATGTTTATTTATCCCCTATGATGCATTTGGGCTGCCTCAGTTCACTGCGTTTTATACATATGGGCCATGGTTTTCAGCTGGTCTTTCCCTTTTGGCTCAATTTAAAGGTATAGTAATCAGCGTTTTAGCTGACTGCAGGAAATCCTATCCCTGGACAAGTGGAGGCTCTTCAGCAGAGCCGAGATCTTGTTATTGAAAAAGAAATCCTTCACTGGACCGGTGTACAAAGTGTGCTTGAAAACAGAGCACACTTTGTAGACCGTTCCAGTGAAGGATCTTTTTTTCAATATCTCGATCTTGGCTCTGCTGAAGAGCCTCAGCCAGTCCCGGGGCCATATTCTCCTGCAGTCAGCTAGAGCTCTGACATCAGGGAAAGGGAGGGGGGAACTTTAACTATGATTATCTCTCAAACTATAAAGGTTTGATAGATGGAACTGGGGGCATGTACTGTAAGTTTTTAATAGCTACAAGATGAATATTTGTGAAAAACATGTATTACTATCCCTTTAATGGAGCATTAAGCTTATGTTTTTTTTTCTGTGTGTTTTTTTTATTATTATTAAAGTTTTCAGGACTTATTGCAGTTTACAAACCAGTTTTCGTCTTGTACAGTACAAAGGACAATATGATAACATAAAGTAGATAGCTTGCTCTGGTGTTGAGCCCCTTAGAAACAAAGAGGAGGGCACTGGATGTGATGGGTCCACTGACGTACACTAGTGCAGTAAACAATTTCCCTGTCTGGATCAAAGCGAAAACCTTGCATCGAAGGGCATATCCCGTATTGGTATAAAGGACCTCTCTGAATATATGAGAGAGAAAAAGTGCTACGTGGGACCTACCTCCCAGCTGAAAGGACCCGCCATGTGTGCCGATATGTCATTCAAGATACCGACTCAAAACCAGGGGCGGGGGGGTATCAGAGTGATCGAAGTGCCTATTAACTATGAAAAAATTTTAACTTTATAACTAGGGAGAAGGGGAAAAGATGGGGGGGGGGAGGAAAAAAATAAAATAAAGGTGGGGAAGGGGGCCCCCAGCATCTAAATGCAAGGTGGGGGCAGGGCCCCCCCCAGCATCTAAATGCAATGTTACAGTTAAGTTCGGGGGGGGAAGCAAGACTCATCTTGTATTTAGTGTACTACAGAGCTAGTTAGAGTGGAACAAGACCCATTGTCCCAATCTCTCTAACATAAAGGCTCTCCAGCTGCTGGGAGATGCATCTTTGCCAAATTAGTACAGTTTAAACTGTGGTTTTTTTCACTTGCCAGTTCCCTCTAGTGGCCAGATTATTTTGCAGCTCTCTGTGGAACACATTAGGAAAGTGTAAGAAAGCTATACCTCCATATAGTAGATCCCTATTAATGAGGCACTCTAGTACTAGAGTATATAAATGTATAAAAAATATTATTATTGGAGAACAACCAAATGTATAAATGGGTGAATAAAAACATATAAAAACATGACTAGGGAGGGATATAGCACAAGACCTTAAAATACTGTGGAGAACTGCTTATATGCTAGACGAATAATCTCCAGCCACAAAATAAAGAAAATGGCACACAATATAATAATGTGCGAATAATGACATAGCAACCCCCACAGTACCTAAATAATCACAAAGTGTAAGGATATATCTAAACACAGAAGTGCAAAAAATACATAATCCAAAAGACGAATACAAAAGGTATTCATCAAATTAAGGTAAAAGTGAACAATATACACATAAGCCAGCGGTTCTCAACCTTTCTAGTGCCGCGACCCTTTGATAAAATTTCCCAAGTTGTGGCGACCCCTAACAGTAAAATTATTTTTGTTGCTCCTTCATCGCTGTAATTTTGCTACTGTTATGAATCGAAATATAAATATCTGATGGCTTTAGGCGACCCCTGGCAAATCGTCATTCGAACCCCCTAAGGGGTCCTGACCCACAGGTTGAGAACCACTGACATAAGCAAATAAAGTGCAATAATAAAGAAAATATACTTAGCACACAGAAATAACAAGAAAGGTCAAGCAGCAAAGCCCTCCCTAGACTCAACCATCCCAACGCTTATCGCCCATCACAGGCTTCGTCAGGGGCTTGAACTGTTATAACGTTTCATTAAAACAATTGCTAGCAGTGACAATACTATTGTATTACTCAGCAGGAAAAGCCCTACTACATAGATTTTTATAAAAAAAGAAACTGTGTACTGCCCTTTAAAAGTAATCATTGTCTTTTGAAATAGTTTGCTAATTTCTGTCTAACTCGAATGCAGAGGTTCTCAACCAGGGTGCTGTGGCATTTTCGTGTGCTGAGGAGATCACGTTAGGGTGCCCCATTTGTTCTCTGTGTGTGTGTGTATTGATGGACTTGATTATGCACAAATACTCGTTGTTGTCATTCTGACTGTGCATGTATTGTACACTTCATTAAGGCCTTGAGATATCATCGATAAAATGCTAGGGGTAGGCTGGAAATTCCAGATTGCATGTTAAGGGCACGTTGAGTGGGGAAAAAGACTAAGTAACACTGCTCTAATGTGTAACTATCATTATCAAAGTAGAATATTAACCCCTTAAGGACCATTGCCGTACCTGGACCGTCACGCTGGTCCGGCACTTAAGGACCAGTGATGGTCCTGGAACGTCCTGGTACGCAGGATCGCGGTGAGTAATACCGGGGACTGAAGTTGATCGCTCCAAGACCGGAGCGATCTCTTTCAGTCCCTCGTTCGGCGTGCCAGCACACATGATTACTCACGTGGGGAAGCACGTTGAACTTCCCTATCTGGTCCTTAAAGGACCACACACCCCGGGGCCACTGGTCCTTAACGGGTTAAAGAGAAAATCATAAAACAATTAGCTCCCTGGATGTTCAACACTATACAGCCAATTTTATCTCTAAAGGGAAGTGCTGCTTGGTTGCTGACCTCATATAATATCTCTGTGCGTTCACAGCTGTCAGCTTCATCAGTGAATGGAAAGGCAGTTAGATTCCACATAATGTTTACACACCTCCTAAAAAAAATGAAACCCTCAGAAAATTGCAGTGCCATAGAACAAGGAACGTGATTGCAGATTTTTAATCTAACTTTATTACGGTACATATTTCCTTTAAAATTGAATTCATTTCTTATAAACGTGTGATTTTGAAAGAGCTTGCAAAATCGCTTATTTATATGAACCATCTGTTTTTAACTTGGAACAATAGTTTAAGATGTTTCACTTCATTAACTTATTAGTTTATTCACATTGGATAGTACTGGCAATCACTCAGCCAGGTACGAACATTCCACACTGCTCTGTTTCCCACATGAAACTCCCTGCCAGGTAGATACTAACATTCCACATTGCCTCCTATATCCTCGCCACATAGATACTAACATTCCACATTGCCTCTCCCAGCCACATAGATACTGACATACCACCCTGTTCTCCCTGCCACATAGATAGTAAGACTCACCATTGCCTCTCCTTGTTACATAGATACTAACATTCCACACTGCCTCTCCTTGCCACATAGATACTGATACACAACCCTCGTATCCTTGCCACATAGATACTGACATTCCACACTGCTCTCCCTGCCACATAGATACTGCCATTCCACCCTGCCCTCTCTGCCTCATAGCTACTGACATTCCACCCTGCCCTCCCTGCCACATAGACAGACGTTCTGAACTGCCCTCCCTGCCACATCGATTATGAAAGTTCTGAACTGCCATCCCTGCCACGTAGGTAATTACACTCTCCACTGCTCTACCTGATCTGCAACTCCCTGCTAGCCAGTACTAACCAATTTGCATACACTGACAATGCTAAATATATTTAACTAGTGGTTTTTGAAGTTTAAGGAAATCTAGTTTGTTATAAGCCTTTGGCTCCACTCTGTAAAGAAGTTTTAAGGGATAATGAACGCTTGGGTTAATTAAAAAAATAGTAAAATGCAAAATGTTATAACTGTTTCCTTCCTTAGTATCTCACAGATTGAGGGGGTGGGTGTTATGATAAATACTTATATTGTAGGGCTTTTCAGGCTTGATAAAATGAGATTATACTTACTATTGGAATATGTCTCTTTAAAGGGATATACTTCATTTTCACAAATGTTCATCTTGTTGGTATTTTAAAAAGAAATTAAAGGGGAACTTTCACCTCAAAACAACTTGCTCCCATATAAATCAGAATGTGAAAGTGACTTAAGCTTTTTTTTTATTTTTTAATCGCTCTAATTTTTCAGATATAGTCTTTTAAAAAGTTTCCCTTGTTGGAGCTGCCTGTGGCAAAAGGGTTGCCACAGGCATGGTAATCGTAGAACTGCCATCCCCTCTGTAATATAATCCCCACCCTGCACCCTACCATCTTTCTACGTGTGCGCGCTCCCTCCAACATGCAGCGCTCGGTTAGAAGACAAGTCATGTAGGAGAAGCAAGTCTGTGTGCTGGGTGATAGACGGTATAATGCTAGAGACACACAGACGCACGTTCCTTTATGGCTACCACGGTGCTGACCATGAGTTCCAGGCTGCACTGCTTGGATCAGCCTATCTTTACACAACTACAGCCTGTCTTGAGGGGTAACCGAAGGGATTCCAATATTGGCGGACAACACTTTAAAGAGGATATGAAGGGCTTCAGCTGGGTGTGCGGTGTGCAGGGTCAGAAATGGCCGAGTAGGAGGGCTAGGTTGGGTGGTATATGGTAGTACAGTGACTGTGAGTACAATCAAGCCTTTTGACCCTTTAATTGCCAGAGGGGTACGCATTGCAAAGCAATGCGTTGCGTACCCATGTGGCACTCAAAGAGTTAAGAATCGGAAACTCCAACTCTGCCAGCATTCTACTTTTATAGCACAAGCCATGACTGTGTCCGTTCAGTGGAAATGGAATGAAAGGAGAGTGCTAATTTCAGCTAGGACATAAATATATAAACCAGTTCCCAATCTATGAGGCAATGATACATAAACACTAATAGTAAAAAATAAAATAGTTTTAGAGAGCTGGTGTCAGGCGAGGGGGAACTCTCACAGCGAATATCTCTTAAACCATAAAGGTTTGAGAGCTGGGGCTGGGGGCGTTTAATTTCTTTTTTAAATACCTGCAAGATTAACATTTGTGAAAATGATGTACTACTATCCCTTTAAAAGCAAAAAGTTCAGGTCAAAACTACAATTTTTGGAAATGATGGTTATAATATTTTTCTTGACATTTTGTAGTGGTCCTTTTTTTGCTGTCTATGAAGATTTCTGGTCACTTACAAAAGTTCTCCATAGACAACAATAACAACGTAGCCACTGTACAATATGGAATGGACAAAAAATGCTGCACTGGTCCTTTCACAAAAGTGCAGCTGTGATCTTTAATTACTTTGACTTAAACCCTCTCCCAGTGAAGAGAGATCCCTGCAAAATGTGTATTTCCCCCAGAAGTGCTGCTGTCGTCTGTGCCATTGACTATGCTGGCAGCGGCCCGTTCTTGGTGATGTGCTGAAGCTGTTACTATGGCTCATATTTATCAAGGGAAACTGGAATAAACCAACAGCATCATAGAGGACAAATAAACATTCCTAAATATCCATACATTGAATAGAGCTTTTTATCCCCTTGAATGCCAGAGAGGTCTCCAATGCATGGGAGTCCTCTCTGGCATTCAAGGGGTTAAAAGCCCAATTTAATTGAATCAGAATGTGTATTTGTCCCCTATGGTGCAGTTGGTTTACTCCAGTTTCTTTTGATATATATGGGTCAAGGTTTGTTTTCTAGCAAACACCGGAATATTTCTTAAAGAGGAACTTTAATTCAAATTAAAGTGACCCCTAAATCATTATTCAAATAGCGATATGCTTATCAATACTAGTATTATCCTGAATAAATCCGGAATTATTAAGCAATCCAGCTTGTTCGGAGACTCACAAACAAGCATCTTGCTGTAGTGGCATCTGTGTGCCTGCTCTGTAAATCCCTTCCTGTACCTTAAGGTACAATACAACTTCCCCTTCACCAATCCTAGAGGAGACCGGGACGGACAGTGCAGACTTGCAGATGCCTCTTTGGTAAGATGTCTGCATTGATGTCTGCTGGTGAGTCTCCAAACAACTTGGATTTCTCAATAATACCGGACTTATTTAGCATAATACTAGTATTGCATATTGCTATGTGAATAATGATTTGCGTGGTCACTTTAATTTGAATGAAAGTCCTTCTTTAAAAGTTGGCTCCTAAATTAATTATTTCACATTTTTAAATAATAAACCCTAATTTACCTTTATATGGACATATAACCTCAATGGCCACTATGAATCAATTGTTTCTAGAAACGAAATAATGACTGTGGACCTGTTACCTTTTATTCTCATTAAAGTAATCTATTTAAAGTCCCTATACCTTGTAGTTTTTTTTTTTGTTTCACAAACAAGTTAATAGTTTTAGAGTTTTTTGATTTAGTATTTGGGGGATCTAATCCCAGCAGAGCTTTGTTCTCTTCTGTACATAATGCATTTGTCAGACCTCCACGTCTGTTTCCTCTAGGGGGGCAGAATAAATTAATCCGGAGAAGTAATCACCCAAACCCTGTTTTAATGGAAGGAGGGGAGAATTTTGGAAAGATGATGGGTCCTCTTTTAATTTGTACTGGTTATCATGTCTGTGGAGGTTGATATGGTGATTTGTTGTCAGACTCCAGTACCCCAAATTGTTTTACTGAAATCTTGTTCCTACGAAAACTTCAGTGGGATGAGTCTGTGGTCCTGGAGTTGTATGGAGGAACATTAACACCCTCTAATAAGCCACCATTTTCTTTATGTGGATGCAAAATCCTAATTGCCACTGCGAGTCAGTTCCAAGGTGAATTGTTTAACAAAACTAGAATTTAATTGCTATAGTATATCATGTGCATAACGGCAGGCGTGATTCTTTTTGCTGAACTGAAGGACTCCAAACTCCTCCCACTGGAGGCTTCTTAGGAGGAGTTTGGCATCCTTGAGTCCTGTCCACCTCCATGAACATGATAGCCATTGCTAATTAAAGGTTAGTTTTGGGGAACCAATCCACATCCTTTTCCATTTGCCAGTGGCCAGCTGTTTGTAATGGTAATTATGGTCCAACAACAGCTAATGTCCTATAACATAGTAAAAAGCTACCAAGGTGGTAGATTTTCTTGAACCCCTGAGATGCTAGAGACACATCACCCATTGCTTTACAATGCATTGGAGTTGTTTCTAGATTGTGAGGTTAAATTACTTATAATGGTGCTCCTTTCCCTTTGGTTTTCACTTCAATGTGCCTTCACTTTTCCCTTAGTGTAAACCAAATGTTAATGCAGTAAATGTAATGTTCTATTATATTGTCACTGTTTTCCCCAGGCTGCCTACCTGACAATAGTCATGCTTTGGCCTTAATTGAATGAATGTCAATGTTAATAGCAATAAGTACCTCCCATAATTGCAATATTGCTTTACCCTCCAGGCTAGGAACACAAGACGAGGTAAACTGTGTGCGTAATTCAGAATGAAATTATGTTTGCTAAGATGATGTTACACTGCAGAGGACTGAATGATGTCTTTGACTTAAACCCATTTAACGAGAAGTAATGCTCCTAATAATAAATCTCCACTCTCCTTACTTTGACCAGAAAATCCTAATGGTTCTGGTGAATTCTGCCCTTCTGACTTTGTTATAGCAATAATCTCTTCAGCCAGTCGTGGATGTGATGCTCATAGAGGAGGACATGACCATTGCCCTCAGTTTTCAGGCTGAAGCAGGCAGGGTACATGAGCCCACTTAGCTCTATAAGGCAGTAATTCCCAGCCGTGGTCCTCGGGACATACCAGCAAGCTAAGTTTTAAGGATATCCCTGATTAAGCACAGTTGGAGCCATCAGAAGGACTGAGTTACTGATTACCCACCTGTTAACTAGCATCAAAGTCTGGAAAACCTGTGTTGATGGTATGACCTGAGGTCAGACCTTGAGAAACACTCCTTTAAGGACCAGACTTGTGCTCAGCACTTGTGAAGCAATGTGTCACACAGCCTTCTAGTCCTTAAAGATTGCCATGTTTTATGTATGTATGTATGTATGTATGTGTGTGTGTGTGTGTGTGTGTGTGTGTGTGTGTGTGTGTGTGTGTGTAAGCCTTCTAGTCCTTAAAGATTGCCATGTTTTGTGTGTGTGGTGGGGTGGGGTGGGAGGTTCATTTTTTTTGTCTTCTTACCCAGCTACCTCTAGAAACTGTCATGTGTGCCTCCATTGATTGTGGGGTAGAATTTGCTCTTGAATACCACTTGAAAAAGGTACTTCCTTTTCTGCTATAATTTTAAAGTTTGAGTTTTGTACATACGTGCATTTTTAAAGGAGTAGACAGTGTGAACTTTAGATCGAACAAGCTTAGGCAACAAGATTTAGCAATCTAAAGAATCTCTGTAAATAAATGGATAAACATACTGCGCCTCAAGCAAGAAGACAATGAAGACTAAATATTTTGGTTTGTATTAATTGATTTAGATTGATTAAAGGAGCAGTAAACTTTTTTTTATGAAAACACATATTTTATAGAGCTTTTCCTGATGAATAAAACAAGGTCACTCCCATCGCTGTCAGATGTTTTATTCAAAAATTATAGCAGTTTAAATAATCAGGAAGTGAATTTACTGTGTTTACTTCCTGATAGTTCTAACTGACAGGAAGTGACAGGCAGTTTCTATCACACTGTATGAAGAACTGTATGTCTCTGACTTTTCTGACTTTCCTCTCCATTAGAATCTAACAGGAAAATTAATTAGAATTTGACCACTAGAGGGCACTGCTAATGTAAAAAAACATGGGTTTAAACTGTAATAACTCTGGAAATATAAATCTCTCCGCAGTGGGAGTACCCTTATTTTACTCAATAGGAAAACCCCTACAATATATATTTTTTCATAAAAAAGTTTACTACTCCTTTAAAGATTTCATACAGTCTAAAGAATACGTCACCTGCTTGATGGTCCATAACCAAAGAACAGCTTGGGGAAGTTTAATTCTTCCAGATCAGTAAAGCATTATCCATTTGATTAGCAATCAAAATTGTTCCCATCACAAAATTATGGAATGACAAAATTGGATGTGTTTTTGCTTGCTTGATTGATCAAAATACAGAAATAAATATAATTATCAAGCAAACTTGATTGATCAAAATGTATTGTTTGGTTCAATTAAAAAAATAAAATTAAAAAAATAATGCATGGGTAGTCTTTAATAACTTTTGACCAAATCATCCCCCACCAGTAGATATATACATGTTTTATTCAGCAGAAAAAGCCCTACAATAGAATTATTTTCATAATAGTGCTTTAGTTCCCCTTTAACTATTTCCTTGCTAAACCTATTTAGCTTCCAGTGCTAAGCACATTTTCACACTTTTGTTGCAGTTTACAGTCAAATTACAATTTACGATGCATTTATGTGAGCAACCTACATGTCATATACTTTTCAGCAAACCCTATATTTTCAAAGATACCATATGTTTGTGGATATCCACTAACATGGCTAAAATGTTTACTCAAAATGCTATATATATATATATATATATATATATATATATATATATATATATATATATATATATATATATATATATATAAATAATATTTTTTTTTTTTTTTTTTTTTTTTTTTTTTAAGGTTTCATTGAAAAGCTGTAAAGAAGTTACAGTCGCATAGCATAGTGTGCATAACTGGATCGGTTTACAAAAAACTTAATACACTGTTTAGAACAATAAATTGTTACAGATGAGTACATGTATGATAGGGCTGGCATTTTAGAATTGAAAACAGGTACATCGACTCAGTCACTCATTGTTTTGTTGATAAGTAATAATACATACAAAGGAACATTATCAGCTAAATCTCCAATAGGATGGAGTCTACCCCCCCTTAAGGGGTTTTGAGCCTGCCCTCAAAATTCCAGTAGGCTAAGCAGGAAGCCAAGGCAGTATGAAATAGACAACAGAGAAGTGGGAAAGATAAAGGGTAGCTTACTGGCAGGGCCTAAAGCCTCAGGCTGGGCAAGTATGGAAGGAGAACAAACGTTCTTATAAGAACCCAAATTGACAGTACATATAGCATGCATTCATTCAAAAAAATAAAAAATAAATTTAAGGCCTGCCCTCCTCTATATGCTGTGAATGTGTCCCCTGTAATGGGCATATATAATAATCCTTAGTAAGTCTAAGTAAAATAAGTGAGAATTTAGTCCCACAATTTGCCAATCCGTGTGTAATCTTTCTACCACGCCAAGGTATCTCAATTTATGGTCCTACTCTAATACACCTATAATTACTATCTAGATTAAAAATCCCTGAAGAAAGATGTTGTTTTGAAGCATGTCGGAGGGGACCCTTTAAATGGTATTTTGATGTTTTTATTATTATTTGTGGGTCCCAGTACAATTAAAAACAGCAGACATACAATAAAATAAAAAAGGTGTAAATGAAGGACTTACCTGATGCAGGGCCCAAGTGGGTCTGCATTAATGAAGAGATTACATAGAGAACTATGTTCCATTTATATCCTTCCTCACAAGTCATGTGAGGAATGGTTGATACCAAACAGACAGGGGGTAAACACACTGGAACAGGCCAAAAAGCCTTGTTCTTAAAGGCCAAGTGGGAAAGAAAAGGAAAGGAATGGTGGGCAGGTCTGTTTGTTTGTATGTGTTTTCACTTTTGGACCTAGGCCTAATGTCAGGGGGACTGGAGAACCCCCTCATTCCTTGCTGCTATCTATATCTTTCATCTATATACTTATATTTAATTTATATTTATTATATGGATATTTTATGATGAGTTAGTGCTGTGAACTTTCTTCCTTTTTTCTGTTTTTGTACATATATATATGTATGTGTGTGTTTCTGTGAAAGTACAATTAAGTGAATAACAAACAACTATCCTGAAGTTTATTCTTCTATGTTCCACTCACATGTGTTTATTGTTCTAAGTTTAGCATTACTTTGCCTTTCTAAAATAGCAATTTTCTGTTTTTATGCCTAGGTCTTCCTATAAAATTAGAATTAGCAATGGGAAAAACATGTTAAATGTTGGGTTTTGTGTTTCGTTTCCATTCTTATGGAATTTTGCATTTCAGACACAAAATATCAAGAAATAAATCATGTAAACCTACTTAATGTATATTTTTTTAAAAAGTACACAATATTCCAAATTCAGGGACTGGTCATTTGCATTCGTACCACAAGGCTGATTTGCTGTCAAATCACCAATCAACGGTGCTCTAGCAATAAAAAAAAAAAAATAAAAAAACAACCCTTACACTCCATGGTATACCCGCATTTAGTTAGGTAGCTAGAGGCCTCTGTAAAATAATATCCCATTGGTATAAATTGACATACATAGGGGGTTCAAGGACCACAACTAGTACAGTCCACCATCTGCCAATTTTTCTTGCATTTTAATACATATAAGATATTACATACCTGCACTTACTTATTTTTAAGAAATACGTATAATAAGAAAAGGTAGACAAGTCACACTAGTTTGGAAAGGAGGCCACCCCCTGAATCAAATGAGGAGGTAACTTGCGCTTTGACTCCTAGCCTGGTGCATACAAATGTTTCCAGAAGATGGGGCTAAAGGAAAAAAAATGCATTTTCTTTCCATTTCTACCCATTTCCATTTCTACCCATTCAAAGGTACTTACATTTTTGAAAACTTTACTCATAAGCAACTCTCTCCCGAGAGAAGTAATACACCTATGATAAGAGTTAACATACCATGGGGTCTGCCAGAAGCTCAAAACTACCCTTAACAAATATGATGGGTATTTTTGGTTTTTACATTTGTCAAATATGACCCATCTCTACTAAAATGACTGTGACCACTACATGAAGAACAGATAGGCAAGGCATACCATTTTGGAAAGAAGACACCCACTGTGTCAAATGAAGTCTCTGTCCTTTTTAACCATAGACTGGTGAGCAAAAATGTTTCCAGAAGTTGGCTGTATAGGAAAAAAAAATGATATTTTTAACATTTCCAAAACGTCAGAGATATTAACCCCTTAAGAACCAGCTGTCCTGGGAGTGGATTCCGCATAAGGACCATTTTGAAGTTGGTTGGCACGTTGTTATACGTGACTGATCACGTGTGCCGGAGCTGTATGGGGGACTGGAAGTAACTTGCCGGGGCCATTATCAGTCACCAGGGACTGTGGGGTTTCCCTATTGTAGTCACTGCCTCCTGCAAGCCTGTGAAAAATGGTACCACGTTGCTATGCTTTAACATAGTGTAGGGGTGTCAGAAGTGCTAAACACCAATTTTAATTTTCTAATATTGCCTGCCTGCAGTTAAATGGCCATAACAGAGACATGGGGGAAAGGTAGAGAAGGCATTACTGTTTTGGAAAGTAGACAACCAGCAGTATCAAATGAGGGGTCTCTCACCTTTTTACCCATAGCCTGGTGTACACATAAATGTTTGTGGAATGTGGAGCTTTGGGAAGAACATTGTTTTACACTTTCACCAGTTCAGAGGGGCTAACATATCTGAAAACAACTGTATTTCCTAATGCATTCAGCCTGTTTTGAAAGCCAGGGAAAAGGGGTACCATATTGTTGCGGCATGCCATAATGTAAAGTGTGCCACGATCACTAACCTATACCAGTCACTTTTCTTTTTTGTAGTTGCCTACGTGCAATAAAACTAAACATCAGGTAATCACCTGATATTAACATCTTCATGCCTAGCCTTCTGACATGATAGGAGTTGAGGGCTAACAACAAGAACTGGAGAAATGTGTATAAAATGAACTACACATTACACATGAATATATTGGGTGATCACATTACCCAATTAATGCCATACCTTGTTGGAAGGGTGTGGGTCTCTGAGTTGATAGGTGCTGGAGGGGTTGAAATAGCCTGATTCCTAGGCCAGCTCACCTTCAGAAATCTTTTTTTAATATAAAGCCTAGTGATCGTATGATCACCATGCATTAACCCATACAGTTATCCTTTGTTGGTAAAAGGGTAATCCTAGTTGGGAGCTCTTAACATACATTAGAGGTTTATGTTTATACCATGTGATCACATGATCACCAGGTATTAATCCCTTCTTGCCTAGTCGTAATGGAATGGGAGACTCCCCCCCCCAACAAAAGTGTATACTGGCTTATACTAAGTGCACATGTGATGACCTCAAGTTAACCTCTTCATTCTTAGTCTTGTTGGAAAGGGTAGACTCCTCCCTTTCCAACAAGGCTACTCCTGGCATGATAATATAGCCCCCCAGCTCCTAAAAAATAAAATTTGTTTAAAATGAACTATACAGTACAGTTATATATCTAATTATACCAGATAATCACGTGAACGCGCCTGGTATTAAAGGGATAGTAATGTTTCAAAATAAAAGCAGCTCTAATTAATCATCATAGTATTTGGGCCTTGGAGAGTGTTATTTCATTTCTGTCAGAGTTGTAATTCAAGAGTAATTGATTGATAAAGTATCCCCCTCCCTCCCCTTTTACTGATATAACACTGCTCACCTTAGAGCAGCAGGGAGTGCTCAGGTAGATTGTAGAGAGTGGGACAATCTTCAATTAAGATAAGGGAAAAAGCTGAAAAACCTGTCAAAGGGGGCAGGGCTTTCATTTTTCTCACAGTAGAATATTGACCCTTGATGTGAGTTGTCTGGTCTATGAACCATATTCCACATCTGAGGAGTGGGGGCTTACACTAGGTAAAAGGGGCGGGAGGGGAAAACTTTATCATTTAATTACTCTTGAACTGCAACTCTCACAGAATTGAAATAACACTCTCTATGGCTCAATTACTATGAAGATTAATTGGAGCTGCTGTTTTTGTTAAACATTACTATCATTTTAACTCAATACAAGCCAAGTGGAGACTCTTCCTTTTCAATCAAGGGTGACCCTGAGTTGATAGGAGCTAGAGGGTCCAAGAACCCCTCCAGCTCTTCAAGAATTTTTTTTTTTTTTTTTAATATATAATGCCAGGTGATTGCATGATCACCTGCTGTTAACTTCTTTCTTGTCTGAAATGGGGTAATCTCCGTTTTCAGATGGGTACCCCCAAGTTTCTAGGAGGCAGAAATAGTGAGCACCATTAGAGCTTTCCCTGCCTCCACTGAAAATCCTGTGTCATGGGGGAAAGGAAATTTGTCGATGTCATTTTTGCCTGAGCGCGGGGACTTCACTAGGCCCCACTGGATGCACTGGTAGAGTGATCGAGATCTCTCACCAATGAACCTGGTATGTTGACTGAGTTTAATAAAAACATTCTACTTGTGTCTGTTGCATTGATTGTAAGCTCTTGTGGGTAGGAATCTCACTACCTCCTTGTCTGTCACATTGTTTGTTTAGTAGTGCAGTCTATATGGTTTGTCACCCCATTACACAGAGCTGTGGAATACTCTGGTCATTACAATAATTGGTAAGGAGAACAACCGAGGAGAGTTGTGCACATTGTATGTCCTTGCAAATAAGGAAAAAGCAATGCAGTTCTGAAACGAACTGCATTATAAGGAATAAAGAAATATTCCCCAAATCCTTTGACTTAATCCCTTGAGGACCAGAGAGGTGCATAAGGTGCTAAATAACTTGCCGCTATATAAATAAAGAATAATAATGCATTGCAAAGCCCAGTTTAAATCAATGAATGTTTTTGTTCCATATGATGCAGTTGGTTTTCGTCAGAATTGCTCCATATCTTAGTACAGCAGCCTCACTGACTGAGAATGTGCTTGGAAGCTGCTGTTCTAATGGAATCCATCTATACATTACAACAGTGGTTCAATAAAAGTATAACTATAACTGGATGCTATATGGTGTATGTATACAGAGGTAAGGGATTTTTTAATTAAATTAAGAGCCACCTATTTCTGTAGTATTAGTCTCCTATAGGGCTCAGTTTTTACTTTATGACACAGTTTAAATTAAAAGTGTGTGTTTGTTTACAAATCTGTCACATTGGCTTCATATCCCGGAATTAATTCCACTTGTGTTTACATTTTGATATGCAGGAAGCTTCTCTGTATTGGCTTTGGCTTGAATGTATTTGCCTATTTGTCCTGTAGGTATCGCTGGAAGAAAAAAATGCCACCGTTGTTTATGACTCCAAGCTTCAAACGTCAGAAGCCCTGAGGGAAGCTATTGAGGATATGGGATTTGAGTCTTCTCCTGCTAACCAAAGCCCCCAACCTGTGCCTACGGACAGCACCTTTCTTCACCTGTCACCAGAGCAGTCAGCAGAAAACATACGCAGTGGCCTTTTACAGCTGAAAGGGGTTCTGGATGTTAAGACATCCCTTGAAGGGAAGATGGCTAGTGTGAATTATATACCATCTGTTGTAAACACTGAACAGATGATTCAGAAATTCCCAGGGCTGAGTCTAGACACCATGGCATCAAAGAAGAAGTCCCCGGCATCTAATGAGAACAGGATCTCCCAGGTCACTGATGTTCTGGTGAAAATGAAGGTAGAAGGGATGACCTGTCATTCATGTACCAGCACAATTGAAGGCAAGGTTGGAAAATTGAAAGGCGTGCAAAGAATTAAAGGTAATGTTGCCATTATCTCCGATAATGTATTGACGTCTCATCAAATTGCCTTAAAAGAGCAGATTTTTTTTTTTTTTAAATAAATCACAATATTTGTTAGAAGATTTTTCCTTATTAATGAATTGAGGGTACATCCCATTGCTGGGATATTTTTACCTTCAAAAGTTATATCAACCCTTTGAGTGGATAAGTAGGATACCCCTCTGGCACTCAAAGAGTTAACCCTTTGAGTGCCAGAGGGGTACGCAACACATTGCTTTACAATGCATTGCGTACCCCTCTGGCACTGAAAAGGGTTAAAGCTCAAACTCTCCCAGCTGTGGTGAGGAACATCCTTGTTTCGAGAAGCAGGAAAAGCTCTATAATACATTTTGAGAAAGTGCACTGCTCCCAATACACAGAGCGTTTGTTGAATTTTCCAACAGGTTATAATGGGATTGCACACCTAGCAAAGACGTAAAGAAATTAACAGAAAATCCTCTTATTAGGCACATAATTCTCTTAATAAATTGTGTAATCAACACTTTTCTTCAATCCCTATTTTGCATATAAAGGGACAAATTGCCTTTTAATAAATATGTATTTAATGTATAACTAGCAAAGGAGGCACAGTGCTGTCTTTACTGTGTAACCCTTTGAGTGGTAGAGGGATCTGTAACACATTGATAAGCAATGAGGGTCTGGATTCTATTGCAGGTGCTAATTTTATCACTGCTTTTATGTCCAGGTTTCCCCATAGACTTCAATAGAAAAATATTTGATAAAACAGGAGGTAACATTTATCACCCACAATAGAATCCAGCCTGAGTTGGTTAGCCTTCCAATACTAAAAGGGTTAAGGGTTTGAGTTGCAAAGACCTATGAAATGTTTTGCAAGGTAGGAGTTGTGTACTCCTCTGACATTCAGAGGTATAACTCTTTGAGTGCCAAATGCAATGCATTGATGTTAGCTACACCTCCGGCACTCAAAGGTGTTAATATTTTACTGCCAAAGAGTTATGGAATGCTTTTGATACATATTTGGCAATGAAAGGGTAAGGAGGGAGGAAAAAGAAGAGGTGACACAACGGGAAGGTGGGAGGAAGCAGTAAGAAGGGCGGAAACAACGGAAAGGTGGGAGGGAGGAATAAGAAGAGGGGGAAAAAACGGGAAGGTGGGAGAGAGCAGTAAGAAGAGGTGACACAACGGGAAGGAGGAAGGTAGCCGTAAGAAGAGGTGACACAACGGGAAGGTGGGAGGGAGCAGTAAGAAGAGGTGACACAACAGGAAGGTGGGAGGGAGCAGTAGGAAGAGGTGACACAACGGGAAGGTGGGAGGGAGCAGTAAGAAGAGGTGACACAACGGGAAGGTGGGAGGGAGCAGTAAGAAGAGGTGACACAGCGGGAAGGTGGGAGGGAGCAGTAGGAAGAGGTGACACAACGGGAAGGTGGGAGGGAGCAGTAAGAAGAGGTGACACAACAGGAAGGTGGGAGGGGAGCAGTAAGAAGAGTGGGAAACAACGGGAAGGTGGGAGGGAGCAGAAAGAAGAAGTGACACAACAGGAAGGTGGGAGAGAGCAGTAAGAAGAGGTGACACAGCGGGAAGGAGGAAGGTAGCAGTAAGAAGAGGTGACACAACGGGAAGGTGGGAGGGAGCAGTAAGAAGAGGTGACACAACAGGAAGGTGGGAGGGAGCAGTAAGAAGAGGTGACACAGCGGGAAGGAGGAAGGTAGCAGTAAGAAGAGGTGACACAACGGGAAGGTGGGAGGGAGCAGTAAGAAGAGGTGACACAACGGGAAGGAGGAAGGTAGCAGTAAGAAGAGGTGACACAACGGGAAGGTGGGAGGGAGCAGTAAGAAGAGGTGACACAACAGGAAGCAGGAAGGTGGGAGGGGAGCAGTAAGAAGAGATGACACAATGGGAAGGTGGAAGGGAGCAGTAAGAAGAGTGGGAAACAACTGGAAGGTGGAAGGGAGCAGTAGTAAGAGTGGGTGACACAGCGGGAAGGTGGGAGGGAGCAGTAACGAGTGGGTGACACAACAGGAAGGTGAGAGGGAGCAGTAAGAAGAGTGGGTGACACAATGGGAAGGTGGGAGGGAGCAGTAACAAGAGGGGGACACAATGGAGAAGGTTTGAGAGAACAAAAAGGAGGGGACACATTGGGGAAGGGGTGTGGCAACAAAGAAGAGAGGACACAACAGGAAAGGGGGAGAGAACAGGGAAGGTAGGAGGGAGAAGAGAAAGGGGAGTGGGGAGGAGTGGTGTGTGGAGATGCGAAAGGGAGCATTATGTTAGTGATGAGGACACTTGGAGGGAAGGCAGCAAAATGAAGATGGGAAGATTGGTATGTGGCGATGAGAGAGGGGAAGGTGAGAGTTATGTGGAGACTAATGCTGAAAAAGTAGGGTGGTAGGGGGGATTTGAGGGGGATGACATGTTTTATCCTGTGCAAATCGTTGCAGAGATTTTCACAGAACTGACCAGGAGTCTTTGCCCTTGGTGTTAATCAGTGTGGCAGTGTGCATTTGTTGTAAAATGAGTCCTAAAGATAAGTGATTCATTCAGTTTTGAGTTTATATTTAGTTCCTTAGAATAATGCTCATTATCAGTAAGGAGGAGATCCAGAGGGCTCCAGACTCTGCAATGTGTCAGTTTTGGGGGGCACTTCCACTATTGTGCCCTGTGCAGCAACATAGTTTTCTCTGTTGTTAAAATGGCCTTAGTTATCCCCTTTAAAAATGGTCGCTAAGCCATATTATTTTACTGAATAAAGTGTTTTGTACAGACAAATATTACTCAAGCAGCAATAATAAGTTGATATTCATGGAGAAACCACTTGAATGAACTGAGTATTATAGTAACATTAAAGAGGCAGTATAAGGTCTGTACAAGACCCCTTGTAACCCACTGACCGTGTCCTCAGAGTTATGGAAATAGTTCACATAGCTTTTTTTTTTTTTTTACCAACTCTCTGGATCAGCCCCGGTGACTCCCATGGTCATTACCAGGTCTCTGAGGACAAAGGCTAATTATCCGGCGGTAGTGAGTTTCTTGTCCTTCCCACCCTGTTCTGCCCACTTTCCTCACACTTCTCCTCCTTCCCACCCTGTTACTCCCACTTCCCTCACCTTTCTCCTCCTTCCCACCCTGTTCTGCCCACTTTCCTCCCACTTTATGACACAAATATGTGTAAGACACACCCAACCAGTTAAGCCCTGCCCCCTTTATGACACAAATTGCGTCATTAACAGCCTCTTCTCAGCAGCACATGATCCATCTCCAGGGGCCTCAAGATAAGCAAGTTCCCAGGTATGCTTAGAACTTGTCCTTTTGCTGGTTTTCTGTGCAGGTCACTGATTAACTACACCCCTGGGTGACATTGGTTCTTTATTCTGTACTCTTAGGAGCCTTTTCCTCTCTCCATCGAAGCCCACTGGTTATGGATTTGCAGACACTAGTGTTCTATGGCAAAACGAAGAAGCTTCCATAACTGCAGAGTAAGGTGCCGACCTACCCAGCTGTCCAGATATGTGTCCTGCACAGAAAACCACGGACATATTATAACTATGGGAATTCTGTTCACATAGCTCTGCGGGCATTGCCAGTTGGTTAAAAGGGCTTTGTTATGACCCTGTACTGCCTATTTAAAAAGATAGAAATAAAATCTCATGCCCACAAACCCTATGAGTTGTAGTCAAGAAGCTGTTCTGGGGCAAACCAGTAGGGGACAAATACACAGATTATTATTGCTTTAAATGGGGCTGTTCACCCTTTAATACTAGAGATGTCTCCAGTGCTTTGCTTCATAACGCACTGAAGGCCTCACTAGTGTTCAAGGGATTAAACATCCTATTTAGATTGGTGGGATTGTCAGTTGTTCCTTGTGGTACAGGGATGATCTCTTAGATTCAATTTTTGTAGTGTCAGTGTGGCTAAGGGGTCTGTTTAAGACAGTGAAGGGCAATATGTGGCCCTCCAGCTCTTAGTGGACTACAGCTTCTATCATCAGATGAATCAGATGGCCCACTTAGGATCATGGTAGGTAGTTATTGTTCAACAACAGCTGGTGGGCCACAGACAACCCTTCCCTGATCTTTGAGCTTCCGGCAGTGTTGTGCAGTTGTCTTACCATGTTGTTTTCTATTTTGCTTTTTTTAATCAGTGTCCTTGGATAACCAAGAAGCCCATATTGTGTACCAGCCTCACCTCATCACGGCGGAACATATCAGGACCCAAATTGAGGAAGCTGGTTTTACTGCATCCATTAAAAGCCGGCCACCCCAAAAATTGGGAGCTATTGATATTGAGCGCCTGACAAACTCACAGAATAATGGAATCGGGGACCTGCAGCAGAAAATGCCAAATTATCACAATGACCTCAAAAGAGCCCACTTCCAAGTTGATGGCATGCACTGTAAATCCTGTGTTGTGAACATTGAAAGTAACATTGGTTCGCAACCTGGAGTTGTTAGCATTGTAGTCTCTTTAGAAAGTAAATCTGCTGTGGTTCATTACATTTCAAATATCACCAATGCTGACATGCTTAGCCGAGCAATAGAGGCTTTATCTCCAGGTACATTTAAAGTAAGTCTTGGTAAAAGCGTGGAGTGTGTGTCACCTTCTACTATCCAGAGGTCATTAGCAACCTCTTCCACAGAACAAGCATCTGCTAACAGGACGAGTCGGGAAATCTCATCTAAAGTAACTGTGGTAAACATTGAAGGGATGACTTGTAATTCTTGTGTGCAATCAATTGAGGGGCTAATCTCTCAGAAACCAGGTGTAAAATCAATACAGGTCTCATTAGCGAATAAAAATGGGACTGTGGAGTATGATGTGGCACTTACCAATCCAGAAGATATAAGAGCAGCCATTGAGGATATGGGGTTTGATGCCTCACTTACTGGTAAGTTTTAATGCCTTATGCTCAAAAGAAGAGTGGCGCAATTATGGGGCAAATAGTCTCCACTATAGGAAACAAATACAAATTCCCATGTATTTTAAATTGGGTTTATTATAGCTTTAATGTTAGTGAGGTGTTCTAGACCCCACAAACATTCATGTGATTAAAAGCCCTATTTAAGTCGGTGGTAATTTTGGAAATTATTTGCCTCCTATGGTGTTGTTGGTATGCTCCAGAATTGCTCATATTTTGCTTTTTGAATAAAAGCTGTAATGTAGCAGCTTGATTTGAACACACCCATACATATTTAAATGGATAGTAATGTTTCAAAATAAAAGCAGGTTTTGAATGATAAAGTATCCCCCTCCCTCCCCTTTTACTGATGTGACACTGCTCACCTCAGAAGAGAAAGGTGGTGTCTAGATGGCTTGCAGAGAGGGACGACCTTCAATTAGCATAAGGGAGAAAAACCTGTCAAGGGGGGCAGGTTTTTCATTGTTCTCACAGTAAGAAGATTGTCCCTTGCTGCGAGCTGTCTGGTCTCTTGACCAGATTCCAGATCTGAGGTGAGCGTTGTTACGTCAGTAAAAGAGGCGGGAGGGGGATACTTTATCATTCAATTACTCTTGAACTACAACTCTGACAGTATTGAAATAACACTTTCCATGGACCAAATACTATGAAGATTAATTGTAGCTGCTTTTATTTTGAGCATTACTTTCCCTTTAAAAGGGAACTATCACCCCCTATACAAGTCTGCCTCATTGTGGTCTAAATTGTGGTTTGTTTGGTTTTTTTTGTTATACAATGCATGCTATGGCGAAATTTACATTTTTAAAAATGAGCCGGGGCCTTACTTCAGGACAGACTGCGGTTACAGCTTAGTACCGCAGCCTGTCAATCTTCATCTGTTCCCTCCCCAAGTATTGTCGCTTTCCAACCTCCTCCGATGATGGAGAATTTCTCCATGAAAGACGAGAGCTCCAGCTTACGTGGAGAAACCCTCCGTCATCGGAGGATGCTGGTACGTACTTTAAGTTACTTAATCTTCTGTACTGTGTACTTCCGCATAATGTGCACAGCAGAGCTCTTCTTTTCCTCCCAGCTGCCCCAGGGAGTGTGTTCACGCTTTCCTTCAGTGTGCTGTGAATGTCTTTTTGTTACATCAAGCTCCGGTTAGCATTATACTGAGGTTACAATCTCAGTATAATGCTAACCGGTGCTTGATATAATGATAGAAGCCATTTACAGCACACCAAAGGGAATCGTGAACACGCTCCCTGGGGCAACTGGGAGGGAGGTGGAAGGAGAATTAGGCAGTGAGCAAGAGCTTTGAAAGTGACTCTGCGTACTACATAATGCTGACCGGCAAAGCTTGAAGAAGCAATAACTTTAAAAAGTAGGTACATAAAAAAAAAAAAAAAAATACGCTTTCCTAATACTATTTTATTAACAAAACCTATGATAAAAAAAATATGAGGTGATACGTCCCCTTTAATGCAGTATATTTACGTATTATTAAGCACAAATTTGCGTATACCAGCAAAGAACCTAATAGCTTCCATACAGTCCATATTTTTTATTCCATATTGCAAAATAATTAGGTCAAATGTATTATACATTGCACAATAAGACGGAAAATAGGAAGTAAAACTTGTTTGTTTAATGTATCATTATTTGTGATGCAATAGTTTGCATATTTTCTGCTTCTCTGCCAGATTTGAGCTACTTATTTCTTCTCTAGACAGCCTTTAAACTGAAGATGCTTATGCTGGTAAATTGGGCTCAGCAATAATTACATAGGAAATATACTTGTAGGGATAGTTTAATCTTAACTGGAGACGCAGCAGCCATCAAGGAGATAACAGAGGGGTGGAGATACATTGGCAAACTTTTCAGGAACCAGCTGGCAGTTTTAGGAGTCAGAAAGAAGGTGCATGTTCATAGGTGTCTATAAAATACTGCAAAGAATTAGGGAAAAGCAGGGTTTAGGAGTCCGGACTCCCAGACTTTTGGGATTTTTCCATCCCTTAGTTAACATTCTGAGATTATATATTTAAATATAATTTACGTAGTATCTGTTGCTCTCTATCCTGCCAGTATAAGTAGACTTTATTAATCTGAATCAGATTCATTTTAGGAGAAAAAAACCTTAAAGGGGAACATTCACATTGGGAAAACTTTTCACCACTTGTTTAATCAGCTAAGAAGCATTAGGCGAACGTGCTCTCTCTTTTTTTTGTAACTTACTTTTTAAGATGTTCAGCTTCAAAGTTATCCACTTCCGCATAATGTAGCTGCGGCACGGCTCTCAGGACTTCCCAGCAGTCTGTCCTTCTCTTCCCACCTCCCTCCCAGCTGCCCCCAGGAGCTCGTTCACGCTTCACTTCGGTGTGGTGTGAATGGCTCCTAGCGTTACATTAATCGGCAATTAGCGTTATACTGAGGTTCACACCACACCGAAGTGAAGCGTAAATGCGCTCCCGGGGGCAGCTGGGAGGAGAATGACAGACTGCTGGGAAGTCCTGAGAGCTGTGCCACAGCTACATTGTGCCGCAGTATGTGGAAGTGTATAACTTTGAAGTTGAATATCTTAAAAAGTAAGTTACAAAAAAAAAGAGAGAGCACGTTTGCCCAATGCTTCTTAGCTGGTTAAACAAGTGCTCAGAAATTTTCCTGATGTGAATGTTCCCCTTTAAAGGAGCAATATCGCATCTTAATAATGACCCCACTTACCATACTATGATCATAAAATTCTAATGATCTCTATGGATTTTATCCTTGTCCCTTGGATCAAGAGAGAACTTCTTCCATCAGTCCTGGCTGCTATTTCCATGAAGGTGAACATGACTTTCTTGTAGAACTTCTGAATCTCCTCCTCCTCCACCATGTGTACCTGGTAATCCTCTGTGGCTCATTCGCACTGCCTGCTTCAGTTACTGTCCCAGTGGGTGGAGTTTGGGGTCCGTGAGTTTGGCAGCTGTTGTCCTGGCCACCTTCAGTAAAGTGACATGCAGGTCTGGGTCAAGATTTTATGTCTTTAACCCTTTGAGTTCCAGAGGGGTATGTAACGCATTGTTTTGCAATGCGTTGCATACCCCATGGCACTCAAAGGGTTATAAAGAAGCTAGGGAAAAATTCAAAGGTCCCACTAGGTGATAGTAATGTTAGTGGAGATTAGAAGGTTGTAGTGTTCATTTAAAGTGTTAGTAATGTCCAAGAAAAAATATTTATCGTATGTAGTGCTTAAAAAGTTCAACTAAATGCAACAAATCCTATCTCTCAAACTGCTATAGTTTGAGAGAGATTCGCATTAAAACGTTCCCGTTTCCCTCTGTCAACTGTAAAGCTGACAGCAGGAGATCTGTGTCGGCCGACACGAGGAGGCTTTTCAGCAGAGCCGCAATTGTGTTATTTAAAACGAATTACTTCATTGGAATGGTCTACAAAGTGGGCTTGCAAACCAGGCACACTTTGTAGACCTTTCCAATGAAGTCATTCTTTTTAAATAACGCAATTGCGGCTCTGCTGCAGAGCCGCCTGTTGGTCCCCGGACATGATTCCCCTGCAGTCAGCACAGCGCTGGTGTCAGGGAAAGGGGAGGGAGGGGGGAACTTTGAATAGGAATATCTCTCAAACCATAGCGGCTTGAGAGATAGGATTTGTTGCAAATCAATAAATATTTTTTCCCTTTAAGAACCACAAAAGTATTTTCAAACGGTAAAATGCTACTGTGCACTGTGTGTGTGCTGCACTTATATAGGTGTTTGTTATTAAACAATGGTTGAAAAAAATATCAAACATTGGTTCCTGAGAGAGTGTTTAGGTGCTAATGAGGAGATTTAAGGAGACTATATATATATATTATACCCAAAATATATTTATAAAAATTACCCTAAAACATCAGAGCACCCCTGCTAATGGAGCAAATGTGCTTATATATGCACACCTTTAACCCTTTGAGTACCAGAGGAGTACACAACGCATTGCAAAGCAATACATTGTGTACCCTGCTGGCACTCAAAGAGATAGCATATACTGGTGCAAAAAACTATTCCACCACATGACTGTAATTTGGGCCTGTCACACTAAGACAAGTTTACATTGTTGTACAGAGAAATAAAATCACCTTATATGCTAGTCTAGCCATTTGTCTGTAACATTAATAGTTTTTGAGAAATTAACATTTATGTATTGGTGCAGTGTGGCACTCTGTGCTAATTTCCTGCAGTGTATGCTAATTATGTATATTTGAGGCCACACTCTCTGTGCTATTAGAAATACCCCTAGTGTGTGGCCTGCGCCTAGATTCAGTTATAGCAAAGGATGTGGTAATGTTGACGTAGCAACAATATGAACATAGTTGGGAATTCTCCAGATTTGCCCTGGAGATTCTGGTTTTGGCTGATAATTACCATGTATCTGGGGCAGAGGCTGATTCTCCGGATGTATGTGGGGAGTTTCTAATGAAACTCTGCCCACATCAACTCCTTCTGGTGTATTCCTCCCACTCCCCGCCCACTTCTCCTCCTTCCCCAGACTATTGCTCATACTTTTTTCCATTTTATAAGCTCCGCCCCTGCTCACAATTAAACCACGCCCCCTTTTGACACTAATTGCGTCATTTTTCTCCCCCAGCGGCACCACATGACTCCCCTCTCCGGGGAGTCCACAACAGAAAGTTCCTAGGTATGGAAATGAATTGGCATAAATAGCTACACTGTGCAAACAAATAAAGGTTAATTTCTCTAAAATTATTTTCTATTAAAAATAAATTGCTAGCACAGTGAATGGACAGTTTAGACTTGTCTTCAGGTGAAAAGTCCACTTTAACCCTCAAGTGCCAGAGGGCTGTGCAAAGCATTGCTTCTTAACCCTTTGAGTGCTAGAGGGGTACACTGGCACTCAAAGGGTTAATGCGCTGCACACCCATAGGATTAATGCGGATAACACCTATCTCTAACCTTATAGCAGGTATAACAAAATGGAAGAATTTTCTGTGTATTTCCTTTTCATCCTGTTAATTTGATGCATGGAAGAAGGTGCAGAGGAGTGACACCTCTAGAATGCCCATACACTTCTACACTCTCCCCCTTTGGATTAAAACAGCTTAAAGGGGCACTATAGGGGTTAATGGAAGATCCATATAAACCAATGGCAATGCCCTGTGAGCTATGGGAATAGAGTTCCCATAGCGGATAACTCTCCTGTTCCCCAATTTCTGTGCATATCACAGAGATCTGCACAACTGGGTGAACTCTGCTCCTTGCTTGGCACTCATGAACTTTCTCATCTCTCCATAGAAGCCCATTAAGAGCTCCTTATTCCTGTAGGTGTAGTTCCCCTTTAATTTTTAACATTAGTTTATAGTTTTATGCATAGGTTTGGCATTCCCTCCATAGACTTAACATTGGACAGAGGCTAATTTTTTACCGGCCTGCCAGTAAAATACCGTCTGGGTGGCAACCCTATTTATGCATGGAAAATTACAAATAGTTGTCATATGAAAATGTTTCCTGCTGTATATTTTCTACAAACTGCAGGATGCCTGGAAGCAGTGTCTATGCAAAGCAGTGTTTGTCTCTTCCCTAATGGGAAATTAATAGGGAAAAGAAATTGCATCCTTTTGTCACATTTCTGTGACTGGTGTATACTTTCTGTTCACTGCTGAATGTCTGTATGGATAGCCTGGGAAATGCAGAGAGATTTATAAGAGATTATAAGTGATTTATAAGAGTATAGAAACAAGTCTTGTTGGATGTTTTAATTTATGTCAGTCAACTACCCTTTTGACTTAATATATCTGGCGAGAATCACTAAGCGGTGATAGAGGTGATAAAGTGGTGTTAAAGTGGAGATGATTTCTCCAGTTTATCACTTCTCCAATTCCTATGTTATTCTATGGAGACTATGCACTAAGATTTCTTCAACTTTGGAGAGCTTTTTGAATAGGATCCATAGAATAACATAGGAACTGGAGATGTGATAAACTTTAGATGTCATCTCCACGTTATCACCTCTTTATCACTGCTTAGTGAATCTCCCCCATTGTGTACTTGCAGTCTAGTGGATATTTAGCCCATAGTTGTTAGAATATCTTCCAGCACAATGCTTCAGAGATGTTTTTAGCATCCAAGGTGTTAATCTAGTGGACAGCGCAATGCTTTGGATGTGTCTAGCATCCATGGGTCTAATGGAAGTTGAGTTGAATGTAGTGTCTTCTTTCTATTCCTATCGTATCGTGCGTACATTTTGTGACTTCAGCAAACAAAAATAAAGTATTTAATTTAGAGATGCACCGATACCAATTTTTTAAGACCGAGTACGAGTACCGATACTTTTTTCAAGTACTCACCGATACCAATTACCGATACCTTTTTTTTTTTTTGCAGTCATTTGCCAGTTTTCTAAGTACTTATATGCTTTAGGTACTTGGAAAACTGGCAAATGACCGCAAAAAAAAGTATTGGTATTGGTGAGTACCTGAAAAAAAAAAAAAAATTATATATATATATATATATATATATATATATATATACACACACACACACACACACACACACACACACACACACACACATACACACACACCACCTCTTGATTCTCCCCTTTTGACTCTTTCTCCCCCTCTTGATTCCTAACTTTTGCTTCATTTTACCCCTCTTGAGCCCCCTTCTTTTACCTTTGCTTTCTCTCTCCCTTTTGATCCCCCTCCTTCTCCTTGACTCACCCTTTTGCCTCTCTCACTCTCTCCTGATCCTTCCTCCTTTTGCTCCTTGCTCCCCTCTCTGCCTCTTTCACCACCAGCTGCCCCATCCTGCCTCCCTTACTGTCCTCTGCCGGGTGCTCACTGTTCTCTCGCGAGCCCCGGCAGAGGTCAGCGTCGGAGCGTTGCCATGGTAACCCGCGGCAACGCTCCAACGCTGCAGGAAGGAGAGAGGTGACCGGGGAGCATTGTGAGCAGCTCCCCGGGCTCCCTCTCTGCAGCACCAACCCTGACACAGGGTATCGGTGCTGGCATCGGCCGCATTTGCGCGAGTACAAGTACTCGCGCAAATGCTGGTATCGGCACCGATACCGATACCAGTATCGGTATCGGTGCAACCCTAATTTAATTTATTGGATGTAAAAGGCTATTCCGGTTTTACGTGCACTGTATTGAAGTAACATTAACAGTTCATAGTCAGTGCAGAGAAATGCATTACTCTAATGCTACATGTTTTCAGAGTCAATAAATGTACTGAGCAGCACTCCCATGTTCATACAATACACTCTGTGTACTGTACTGCTTCTAGTTATAAATGGAAAAAGACAAGGTCCTTTTTCTCCTCGCTGTAACTATGGCCTAGAAGGATCGGATTTCCCAATAGGCAGAGTAGGCAACTTCCAAGAGGTCCAAATTGTGAGGGGTTCTTCAGCTGTCCTGGCCACACCCACCTTCTTAATTGTGCTTGTTACCAGAGCAGTCTCTGCACCAGTTTTATACCCCTTTACAGGCTGTTATTTAAAGGGATAGTAATGTGTTCATATTAAGACAATGTCTATTATGCAATCTACTTTTTTTTTTATAACAAAATGTACCTTTCTAACTGTTCATAACATTGTTTTATTTTATATTAAAGTGTCTCTCTCCCACCCCTTTTCCATGCGTAACGCTGCGTCCCCTCAGAAAAGCAAGCCGGTCCAGATGGATCGCAAAGAGGGACAATCTTCTGTCAGCATAAGGAAAATCCTGTCCTCCTTCGTCAAGAGGAGGAGAGTTTTCCTTATACTTAAAGACAGAACATTGTCCCTCATAGTAACGTAACATAGTTGACGAGGCTGAAAAAAGACATGCATCCATCAAGTCCAGCCCATGTCAAAACACCTCTGTTGATTCAGATGAAGGCAAAAAAAACAACAACCCAGTGAAGTAATTTCCACGTAAGCCTCAAGTGGGTAAAAAATATTCCTTCCTGACTCCAAATGGCAGTCAGGTTATTGATTCAGGGAACTATCTGCAGTGAAGCCATCTGTCATTATTCTCAATATTTTTCTGTGCTAGATAGGTATCCATTGCTTTTTTGAAAGCAGCTACAGTATCTGCAAGCGGAACATCCCAAGGCAAAGAATTCCATAGTTTTACCGCCCTTACTGTAAAAAAATCCCTGCCTTTTATTTAAGTCGAAAGTGCCTTTCCTCTAGTCTTAATGGATGACCTCTCATTCTTGGCTCAGCTCTTTGTGTAAATAATTCAGTGGATAGTTCTTCGTATTGACCTTGAATATATGTGTAAATTGTAATCATATCTCCCCTTAGATGTTTGTTTTCTAATGTAAATAAACAAACCCAGTTTGGCTAGTTTCTGTTTATAACTTAGATCCTCCAATCCCTTTAGTTTTGTTGCACGTCTCTGCACTTTTTCCAGTTCAATAATATATTTTTTAAGAACTGGTGCCCAAAACTGTACTCCAGCCTTACCAAGGATTTATATAGAGGTAGAATTATATTGGCATCCTGTGCATCTAAACCTCTTTGCAATCTGTCTGGTAAAGTGACCGGATTTCAGATCTGAGAGGAGGTAGCGTTATGTATGGGAAAAGGTACTAGAGGGGTCACTAATATAAAATAAAGTGAAGACTACAACTTTAAGAACAGTTGGAAAGTATATTGAATAATAGACATTGCCATAATATGAACATATTACTATCATTAGAATACTATAGAAATCGCTAACTCATTTAACCAAGGGGTTAAAGCTTTTTTTTCTTACTTGTTAGATAGGAAACAGTGGAGGGGACTGGGGGCATTTTCGTGTGAGGAGTGGAGTTCTGATCATGGGAGGAGCTAAGAGCACCTAGTATGCCTTGCCTAAGGGTGACTGGAATGTAAATCTGGCCCTGCCGACTATGTCTATTTTGTGTAGACGTTTCTAAAAGTAACCTTAGAGTGGCCCTGCTACTAAAAAACATACAGACCTCTAATCTACATTGAGATCTTTCCTTATCTTTCACTACCTCTCTTATGCGAGGAAGTACTTAGTCTTAAAGGAACACTAACCGCAAAAAAGAAATAGGTTGATAAAACTTTAAATGTTAGACACTTACAGTTGGCGTATGTAAAATTCTGGAACAAAGTATTATGGGTAGGTGAAACAAAGGTGAACCTGTAACAGAATGATAGGAAGATGAAGTGTAGAGAAAGAAAGGAGCTGCATATGATCCAAAGCATACTACCGCATCTGTGAAATATGGTGGAGATAGTGTTATGGCTTGGGCCTGTTTGACCGCCACTGGACCTGGCTCACTTGTCTTTATTCATGATGTGATTGCTGACGGCAGTAGCAGGATGAATTCTAAGGTGTACATAAACAGCAAACAAAACGCCTCAAACTCATTGGCAGGCATGTCTCCTAATTGAATTCTTATTTTTATCTCTCCCTTACTGTGTATTTGGTTTGCCCCAGAATTGCTTTTCTTTTCACAACAGAAAAAGAGGGCCAAACCAACTTCCATAGGGAATAAATCAGAATTCCCGTCGATTTGAAAATTGGTTTTCAAAATCTTCAAATCTAGAAAGGTCTCCATTGCATTGTGAGGAGAGCTGTATCATTTAAGGGGTTAAAGGGATAGTAATGTTTCATAATAAAAGCAGCTCAAATTAATCATCATAGTATTTGGACCTTGGAGAGTGTTACTTCAATCCTGTCAGAGTTGTAGTTAAAGAGTAATTGAATGATAAAATATCCCCCTCCCGCCCCTTTTACTGATGTAACACTGCTCAGCTCAGAGCAGTAGGGTGTGCCCAGGTAGATTGCAGAGAGGAACAATCTTCAATTAAAATAAGGAAAAAACCTGAAAAATGTGTCAAGGGGGGTAGGCCTTTCATTGTTCTCATAGGACGAAAACTGTCCCCTGCTGTTATCTGTCTGGTCTGTGGACCAGGTACCACATCTGAGAAAAGATGGCTTACACTAGGTAAAAGGAGCGAGAGGGGGATACTTTATCATTCAATTACTCTTGAACTACAAAGCTCACAGTAATGAAATACTCCCCATGGCTCAAATACTATGAAGATTAATTGGAGCTGCTGTTTTTGTGAAACATTACTATCCCTTTAAAAGCGCAATGTAAATTTAAAGATGGTTTGTTGCAGGATGGCTTTTCTTTTGTGCTTAATTGACATAGAAATCTACCTGTGCATTAAAAAAAAGCCCCAACACAATGTTTTTTTTAGTGAGTGGGAAACGGCATTACAGTGAGTCAAAATGGTGCTGCAGGTCCTGTTTTGCTGTCAGGAAGTAGAGCTCTGTTCTCCCTCAGGTGTTTATCACACTCTGTGTATATATGCTGCTTTGCATCCAGTGCCAGACACTGATCTCAAAAAAGAGAGAGAAAGGGGCATAGCCTATTAAATAATCAGAATTGTATCTTCCGAATGGTATCAATTTGATCACTGTAAGCACTTTGATGCTGGAGGCATTGGCATTGTACTTCTTTGAATGTTTTGGGAGTGTCTTTAGCATCCAATTGGATAAATGATTTTAATCCTTAATGAAAGCTACACGGATGTCTTATGCAACAAGGGTGGCATCTGGCAGCACACTACACTTCCTTATTGGAGACATTCGCTTTATAATTGCTAAGTATAGGTAGAACTTTATTCAACAAGCTAAACAGGTACAGTTCTGAAGCAAAGTGATTACACCGTAGGGGACAAATAGTAATTACCACATTTCCCATTGTTTTTACCCTTTGATTGCCAAAGGGTATCCATCTGGCACTCAAAGGGTTAAGGGTGGCTTTTAACCACTTGAATTCTAAAGTGGTCTCCAAAGCATAGCTTTGCAATGTGTTGCAGACCATTGTAGCACTGAAGGGGTTAATGCCCCATTAAAATCAGTGTAATTGCTTCGCTTTAGCACTTTGCGAAACAATGAGTTGCTCAACTATCTGGTACTCAAGGGGGTGGAAAAAGTTTTTGTTCAAATATTTAAACATATATATTTTTTTTGTTTTATATTTATTTGCAGCCAAAGCGGGACTAATAGATGAATTTACCTCAGAGTCCTCACAGAAACCTCATCCCAGTTCCCTCCTTCCTAAAGAACGCAGCAGCAAGGAATCGCCTGTTCATAGCAAAGAAGCAAACGGGACTGCAAACAAGTGCTTCATTCAGGTCAATGGCATGACCTGCGCTTCCTGTGTAGCAAACATCGAGAGGAATCTCCGCAGAGAAGATGGTTAGATTCCCTCCAGGCTCACCTTCCACATCTGTACAGACACCTGAAATAGTGTACTGGTTATATGTATAAAGACAAAACGGGAGCAATTGTGGAGTAAAGCAGTGGAACCGTAGGGAACAAATAAAACCCCCATTATTTTAAATGGGATTCTTAAACCCTTTGAGTGTCAGAGATGTATGCAATGCATTGGATACCCCCTTGTACTCAAAGGTTGACTCCTTGAATGCTAGAGAGGCCTCCAATGCATTCCTTTGCAGTTAGTTGGAGACCTCTCTAGCGTTCAAGGGGTTAAAGTACCTCATTTAAAGGAGCAGTAAACTTTTTCCAAAATGATTACAGTTTTAACCCATTTTATTTATTTGTTTATTTATTTATTTATTTATTTATTTTTACATTAGCAGTGCCCTCTAGTGGTCAAATTCCAATTAGTTTTTCTGTTACATTCTAATGGAAGGAAAGTCAGTGACATACATCTCTCCATGGAATGTGATAGAAACTACCAGGTCACTTCCTGTCAGTTAGAGCTATCAGTAAGTAAACACACAGTAAATTCGCTTCCATACTATTATTATTACTGTTAAAAATGTTGAATAAAACAACTGACAGCAATGGGAGTTCCCTTGTTTTACTCAGCAAGAAAAACCTCTTTTCAGGTTTTCTGAAAAAAAAAGTTTACTTCTCTTTTAAATCGGTGGGGGTTTGCAGGATTTTTAGTTGTTTCCGATGATGAAGTTAGTTTCTTCCACTTTTGTCTTAATACGCATGTATGGTCTGTATTTTACCATCACAATATAGTGAAACTTTGTTTTGCAAATATGAAATTGCTCCAACCATGTAGTTCAAATATGTTTGTGTATACAGTGTTATTGTTAACCCTTTAAAGGTATAGTAATGTTTCACAAAAACAGCAGCTCCAATTAATCTTCATGGTATTTGGGCTATGGAGAGTGTTATTTCAATACTTTCAGAGCTGTAGTACAAGAGTTATTGAATGACAATGTTTCCCCCTCCTGCCCCATTCACCTAGTGTAATCGCCTCCCCTCATGTGGAATCTGGTCCCTTGACCAGACAATGCGCAGCAAGGGACAATCTTCCTACTGTGAGCAAAAGGAAAACCCTGCCCCCTTGACAGTTTTTTTTTCCTCTTATTCTCAGTGAAGATTGCCTCTTTCTACAATCCATCTAGACAGTCTTGCTGCTCTGAGGTGAGCAGTGTTACATCAGTAAAAGGGGCGGGAGTGGGATACTTTATCATTCAATTACTTTTGAACTACAACTCTGACCGTATTGAAATAACACTCTCCATGGACCAAATACTATGAAGATTAATTGGAGAAGCTATTTTTATGAAGCATTACTTTTCCTTTAAGGACCAAAGGGATTTGGAATACATTTCTTTGCAATGAGATGTGCAGAAAAGGGGCATCTAGTTCCTTCATTAATACTTTAAAGGAGATCTATCACCCCCTTTACAAGTTGCTCTTAAAGGGATAGTAACACTTCGTTTTAACTTTATTTTATTTTGTAGGCATTAAAAAAACATGAAGATTGATATAAGTCTTATCTCTCAAACCTTTATGGTTTATGAGATATTCACAAGCAAAGTTTCCCCTCCCTCCCCTTTTACCTAGTGTAAGCCATCTCTTCTCAGATGTGAGTCTGGTTGTATGACCAGACAGATAACAGCAGGAGACAATTTTCTTTGTATGAAAACAATGAAAGCCCTTCCCCCCTTGACAAGTTTTTCAGCGTTTTCCCTTATCTTAATTGAAGATTGTCCCTCTCTGCAGTCTACCTGGGCACCTCCCTTCTGATCTGGTTGAACAGGGGGGGGGGTACTTTGTTTGTGAATATCTCTTAAACCATAAAGGTTTGAGAGATAAGACTTATATCGTTCTTCATGTTTTTTTAATGCCTACAAAATAAAATAAAGTTAAAAAGAAGTATTACTATCCCTTTAAATGTTAGGTTATATAGCTATTATTTTGAGTATTACATTAATTTCATTTTTTAAAACACTATTTGGGTGAAATAGAAGGAATAAATATTGCCCTGACCCTACTTCCGGATAGAGTGCGAGTACAGCTTTGTACCCGCAGTCTGTCACTCTGCCTCTGCTCCCCTCCCTCTATCTAGCCTCCTCCGATGACGGAGGCTTTCTGCCTATAAGCTGGAGTGGTCTCGTTGGCAGAGATAGTCAGTCACTCTGCCTCTGCCTCCCGTCCCTCTATCCAGCCTCCTCAGATGACAGAGGCTTTCTGTCTGTAAGCTGGAGCGGTCTCATTGGCAGAGATCGATATCTAACCAATGAGATCACTCTAGCTTACAGGCAGAGAGCCTCCATCATTGGAGGCTGGATAGAGGGAGGGTAGCAGAGGCAGAGTGACAGACTGCGGTACAGAGCTGGTAACTGCAGTCTATGCAGAAGTAGGGTTAGTGCAATATTTATTCCTTCTGTTTCGCCCAAGTAGCGTTTTAAAAAACAAAATGAATGTAATACTCAATATAATTGCTATATAACCTAACATTTAAGAGCAACTTGTATAAGGGTGATAGATCCCCTTTAATGACCTGAGGGGTATGCAGCATGTTGCACATTCCTCTGATCCTTAACCCTTTGAACGCTGGAGAGCATGGCCGGATTTACATCTCAAGCGCCTCTAGGCACAGCACCCTCTGTCCTTAGACCTTCCTTGGTCCCACTACTAACCACATTGTCTTTTGTGGCCAAACCCATTTTAACCCCTTCACGTCCGATGACGTACCTGGACCGTTACGCTGGTCCGGCACTTAAGGACCAGTGACAGTCCTGGCACATCATGGAGTTCAGGGCTCCCGGCACAGCTGCACGCCGCTCCAGAAGCCCTGAACCGGAAGTGGTAATAAAAAAAAAAATAAAAAAAAAAAAAATAAAAAAAAAAAAGCCCCATGGTCACCAAGGGCCGGCCGTGAAATGTGAAATTTTCCAGAAGTAGATGAAAATGCTCTATTTTTTTGTTCCATTTTGGAGAAATCTTAATACTTTTGCTCCATTGAATATTATTTATTTATTTTTCTTTATTTTTGTTTCTCAATTTTATTGCACAAAGATATCTTTACTCACACACCTCTAAAGCTGTAGGCATTGGCTCCATAGAATAACATAGGACTTGGAGCACCACCTTTTTTGGTACCATTTTCTTTCTCCATTTTTTGCTCTGTTTTCTTTCTCTATTTTTTGCACCTTTAGCTCTGTTTTCTTCTCAATTTTGAAGAATTCTTAATACATTGGCTCCATAGAATAGCACTGGACTTGGGAGATCTTTTCTTTACTCTATGTACCCAAAGTCCTATGTTTTTCCATGGATCCAGTGTATTAATATTTCTCCAAATTAGAGTAAGAAAATGGAGCAACAAAGGTGCAAAATAGAGCAAAAAATTTAGCAAGAAAATGGTGCCAAAAATGGAGCAATACAATGGTGCAAAAAAAGCTCCAGATTTCTCCAAAATTAGAGGTCTTAAGTCCTGGCCTCTTAGCCTGGAGGACCGAACCTATGCTCTAGGGAGCCAATGTACCTATAATGTTGGAGAAATCTGTGGGCATTGTTTCCATAGAATAACATAGGATTTGAAGGTCCGTTTTCTTGCTCTGCTTTCTTTTTGCTCTGCTTTCTTTTTGCTCTGCTTTTTTTTTTTTTTGCTCTGCTTTTTTTTTTGCTCCGCTTTCTTTTTGCTCCGTTTTCTTCTTGCCAGAGCCGGATCATAGGCAAGGCACCTGCCTAGGGCCCGGACATGGTGGGGGGCACGCTGATCCAGCCCTCATGCAGCAAAACAGCTGGCTGGTAGGAATATGAGACAGATCTCCCTATCGGCAAGCTGATGTGACCTCTCCATGCAACTCCCACGCTGTCAGCTGTCTGTGATAATGCAGAGCGCCGGGATTTTATGTCATCTCTTGGCGCTCTGCATTATTTCAAAGACATAGGACCGCGAAGGAGCAGCTCACACAGCACATTCCACTGGACCACCAGGGATGACTCCAGTCAAAGTTTATCTCTTGGGAGAGGGAGACAGATTGTCAGGAGAACTCAGACCACAAGACATATGACAGCCATTAAGTATTGCCAGCAGACTGAGCCGGCTGCACACTGCACAATAATAGTGTATAGGTAGGACTCAAAATGTTCCCATAGATTTTGTGTAGTATTAACTATTAACCCTTTGAATGTCAGAGGTGTATGCAATGCGTGTGCGTTGCATACCCCTCTGACACTCAAAGGATTAAAATAATTATAATCTTCATTAAGTGGGAAGCTCAAATCCATTTCAATTTATAAATGTTAGAGAAAAAAAATAAGAACAGAATAGCATTAAGTGTATGAAGGATATACAGTTATAAACCTAAAAAACTGCAGCCACAGGAATAAAAACCTATATATACTGATGGATAATATACAATCTTCAATACAATATCTAGGGAGCTAAACCTCCATATCTACACTACACATATGTGAATGGAAAGAATAAAAGGATCCCAACTGTAAGGCATGTACACCAGGAGGTCCGACCCACCATATATCAGAGCACATCAAAAACCAGTATGTATGCTAATAAATATGACAAGTAAAAATGCTAATGATTTTGATGTGTTCTGATATATGGGGGTTCGGACCTCATGGTGGACATGCTTTATAGTTGAGATTTTCTTTTTATTCTTTACTAGTTGAAGAGCCTGTTACACGGGCCACAGTGCCACTGCCAGCCGGTTGCGGGGCAGTCATGCGCAGCAGAGACTGCCCGCGCCGCGGCTGATACAGAGATGGACCGTACAGCTCTGTATCAGCTACAGCGCGAGCAGTCTCTACTGTGCATGACTGCGTCGTTGCACACGTTTTAGCAAATTATTATATAGGATGGTCATAATCCATTCACGTATGTGTGGATATGGAGGTTTAGCTCACTAGATATTGTTCTGAACAGTGTGTATTATCCATTGGTATATATAGGTTTTTACTCCTGTGGCCGCAGTTTTCAGGTGTATTACTATATATCTTTAATAAACTTAATGCTAATCTTTTCTTATTTTTTTTTTCTCCAAAATGTATACATCCATTCTCTCTCTGCCCTCATCCATTCTCTCAGACACCCCATCATTTATACCAATCCCCCCATCCTGTATATCGGCCTCTTCCATATTCTTTAAATCCCATCCTTTCTTTCAGCCTGTAATCTTCAGTTCAGTATGCCAGTCTCAGCTCCATCTCCAGAAGACAACTATTCTCTCTTTCAGCCCCCAATCACTCTGAGCCCCCTATTCTGAGTGTAAGGACTGTTTATGTGTGTGTGTGTGCATATTTCCATAATAAAAACAGTGGGTTGTTGATAAAACATTACAGTTAACCTCTTGGATATTATATCCCAGATTCTAGGATCCAACATCAAAGGGATTAAGTGTAGTATGTTGGCAACAGCCTACTAATTTATTAAGAAATCCTGGCTTATAAGAGAGAGAGAGACACACACACACTCACACTCACATTCACACTCTCTCTCTCTCGCCTCATCTCAGTTGTAAGCTCTGTGGAAACACTTGTGTAGCTGCACCATTTCAGTTGTAAGGTTTTAATATATTTAACCCCCTGCGCAACACTTTAGTGACCTCACTGGCATCCAAGGGGATAAAACATGAATTTTGCCATTTCTTAAGCTGGTACTAGTACCTCTAACCAAAAAAACAATGGGCAAACAAGCGAGATGGGGGGCCCAGTGTGGGGATCTTGCCTACGGCCCTATGGAGGCTTAATCCGGCTCTGCTTCTTGCTCCATTTTCTTCTTGCTCCAGTTTCTTCTTGGTTCATTTTTTGCTCCGTTTTCTTCTTGCTCCACTTTTTGCTCCATTTTCTTCTTGCTCCATTTTTTTGGTCTGTTTTCTTCTTCCTCCATTTTCTTCTTGTTTCACTTTTTGCTCCATTTCTTTCTTGCTCCATTTTTTGCTCCGTTTTCTTCTTGCTCCATTTTCTTCTTGCTCCATTTTTGCTCCGTTTTCTTCTTTCTCCATTTTGGAGAAATCTTAATTCATTGACTCCATAGAATAAAATAGAGGTCCTTCGTTGGAGATTTCTCTAGTATCCAAGAGGTTAAATAACAGACTGTAAAGGGGTATGTAACTTGGTCAGAAACATTAAGATTGCTCTGACCACACCCACAATTAAGAATGTGGGTGTGACCAGCACAGCAGAGGCTGCCTTCAAAATCTGGAGCTCTAGGCAGGTGCCTACTCTGCCTATTGGGAAATCTGGCCCTGCTGGAGAGATATTGAACACATTTTGTTGCAATGCATTGGATACCTCTCTGGCACTCAGAGTTAAAAGGTTAACGTGGCAACAATCTTATTTTTAATGAGAAATATTATCGGAAACCTTCCTGCTTAGTAAAGAGGTTATGACGCAGAGATCACTTCTCCAGTGATTGCACTCCTCCAGTTCCTATGTTATTCTTTATAGCCTATGAACAAATATCTCCAAAGTTAGAGTAATCTTAGTGCATTGGATCCATAGAATAACATAGGAACTGGAGAAGTGATATCACTAGAGAAGTTATTTCCTCTTTATCATGCCATAGTGCAAAACCTTCCCTGCAATATTTCAGAAGTATGCAAACCAATTGCACAACAGGGGATAGTTAATATTTCACTGATGAACATGGGGCTTATAACCCCTTGATGTAAGGGACATCTCAGATGCATTGGTTTGCAGTACATTGGATGTCTCTATAGCATTCACATGGTTAAAAGCCCCATTTAAATCCAGAATTACCAGTCCCGCCTAGTACCTCAGTCTCAATAACTAAAATTAAGTTTGGCTTTTAAGCACCAGTTGGCGCTGTTGCTAAGTTTGATTTAAATAATATATATGTAATATATAATAAAAATAAGTTTGATGTATATCCCTTTGAGTGCCAGAGGGGTGCGCAACGCATTACAAACCAATGTGTTGCGTACCCCACTGGCACTCAAAGGGTTAATAACTTTTGAATGCAAAATCTCCCAGCCGTCTGTGAACCTTCATTTTACTCGACAGAGAATGCCTTATATTATGTTTTCTGTTTTCATTAAAATACATTTATTGGTCTTTTAATCTCACCCCATGAGTCCATCTATTTTTCTAGATTTTTTTCCTCTTGCATGTCTATCCATCTTATCGCTACACTGGTTATAAGAGTCTACAATAAGGTTCTGCTGTGTGTTTCAGGTATCTATTCTGTCCTTGTGGCCCTGATGGCCGGGAAGGCTGAAGTAAGGTATAATCCAGTGGTTATACAGCCCTCGGATATTGCAGAGCTCATCCAGGAGCTTGGGTTTGAAGCCAGAGTCTTAGAAAATTATGACGATGGAGATGGCACTTTAGAGTTAGTGGTATGTATGTTACTGTGTGTTTGTTGTACCAGGGGTCTGGGATTGTGCTTAAATATTAGCATAAATAATAATAATATGTACCACTGTCACCTGACACCCTGCAGTGAGTATTTCCAAATTATCTTTACATCATTGCAATGACTGTCAACAGGCGATTACAATTCCCATAATCCACAAACAGCCGTTGGCTAGTTAGGGATGATGGGAATTGTATTCCCCAACAACTGGAATACCAAAAGTTGCCTAACCCTGGTTTAAGGAAACCTGTCCCAGGGGATGCTGATATAGGAAGACTACATTAGATTATAAGCACCAGAAAGTGGTGGGGCCATGGGAGTACCAACTTTGATATGCCCAGGGAAGATGCTTCCTCTGTGTCACGGTTAGGAAGCTTATGTTCTTCAGCTTTCATAGGACTATAATTCCCAAAAGTTCCAGAGCTGCAAGGTATAAACTCTTGCTTTAAAGGGACAGTAATGTCCCCCCAAAAAAATTGTCCAGTTTTGTAGAGGTTAAAATATTAATCAATATGCTACAAACCCTATCTCTCAAACCGCTATGGTTTGAGAGATATAGGGATTCAAACTTCCCCCCCCCTCCCTCCCCTTCTCCTGATGTCAGCGTCTAGCTGACGGCAGGAGACCCCGGTCTGGGGACCAGCAGGCGGCTCTGCAGCAGAGCAGAAATCACGTTATTGCTAAAGAATTCATTCACTGGAAAGGTCTAAAAGGTGTGCCTGGTTTTCAAGCACACTTTGTAGACCTTTCCAATTAATTAATTCTTTATAGATAACGCGATTTCGGCTCTGCTGCAGAGCCTCCTTGAGTCGTACAACTCGATTCTCCTGCTGTCAGCTTTACAGCTGACATCAGGAGAAGGGGAGGAAGGGGGGAACTTTGAATCCCTATATCTCTCAAACCATAGCAGTTTGAGAGAGAGAGAGTTTGGAGCATATTGATTAATATTTTAACCTCTACAAAATTGTAAAAAAAATTTTTGGGACATTTCTGTCCCTTTAAGAGATAATTACACATTTTAACCCCTTAACGACCCTTGACGGTCATAGTACGTCATGGATCGATCTGAGTTAACGACCCATGACGTACTATGACCGGCACGGAATTCTGGGCTACCCCCCGCAGCTGTATGCCATTCTGGGTGTCCGGAACTGGTATTAAAAAGCTATGTGGCCCTTAAGTGACAGCGATGCACCATTCGGCTGGCCGTTAAGGGGTTAAAGAAGAAAATGCTGAGTCAAACAATGGTACTCTCTCTGTTCTGAGATGTTTCATTCAAAATGTATTACAGTTTATATGGAGAGCCTCCGTCTATGAGTCTTTCATAAGTGCAATACAAGTTGTTGCTCTTGCTTCTAATTTTACTTAACCCCTTGATCTCCTCTTTGGTCCTCAACACATGGCTAGCCTTGTTTTACTCAGAAGGAAAAGCCCATTACATTTTTTTTTCTTCATAAAAGCTGTTTACTGCTTCTTTAAGCTGTTGAGTATGTTCATGTAATTACCTATTCCATACTCTAGAGGTATAAAGCCAAACCTGTGTGTAAGGAACCAATAACATGATTTTTGTAATAAAAATATGAAATTGGTGACGGTAGGTGGGTTGCTTACTGTTCATTGGCCTCTGCATTAGACAGTGATATCTGCTTGGGAGCAAAGGATGCAGAAACAGCTGTTTAGTTTATGCAGATGAAGGAATAGTAGAGGCTTTACCCAAAACAGTTAATGCAGCTTAACCTCCTGAGAATCAATCACCCTGAGCTAAATAAATAAGGGTGTTCACAATTTGGCCTCAGAGAGGGCCCAGGTGCATTGTTGTTAACAATGGTCTATTAACTGCAGCAACTAAGAGAGCAGCTGTGATAGGCTTGCTGTGATCTGTTGTTGTTGCTACTATTAGCAAGGTATTATCTATACCTAACAAAAAGATAAAGTCACAGTTTTAGGCACAAAACAAAGCAGAAAAATAATTCCTGTTCTGAAAGAAAGAGATCTGGCTCTCGCAGGGTAACTTGGAGAAATGAATGAATTAATATTTTTATTTCTATAGCGCCACGAGTGTATGCAGAGCTTTACAATTTAAGGGTTTAAACAATACAGGGTTACAGGTGCTTTGTAAGGTGAAACACTGGGTGGGAGGTCCCTGCCCGATAGCGTACAATCTAAAGTGGTAATGGGAGCCATACAGAGTACATAAAATAAAATATATATATATATATATATATATATATATATATATATATATATATAAATATAAATAAACAAACATAAGAAGATAAAAATATCTAAGTGTAATATTTATAGGAAACAAAAACAACACCCAGTCAATTGGCCACTCACATGTAATCGAAAGGTATTGCGCCCCTCACTGTCCCAGGTCCCTTTATAATATTGAACTATGTCCTCCTGTTTGCTCCAAATGGTCTTTTGTAGATACCAAAGCATCATGCAGGAAGCCAGCCAGCATCCACCATGCAGCTTATGCAGGATGGATAAAAATCGATGATTTAAAAAAAAAAAAAATTAAAACAGATTTCTTTGATTAAATCGGATTTATTTTAATGAAATGGTTTGGCTATTTTTGCAACAGCAGACTCTGCCCTTCGCCCTACCTTTGCTGTTGTATGGGTTAATAGGGCTGTGGCTGTTTGGACTGAACACCTCAATACTGCTGTCTGTCAGGGAGCCCCTACTTCTGACATGCTACGTCTTCTTGCTAACATTGCTGAGGCTCAGCATTATATCTCTGCCGCCCTGTTGACTCTGTGTATATGGTAGCCAGGGCGTCTACCATGTCTGTGGTAGCAAGAATGGCTCTTTGGCTTAAGATCTGGTTTGCTGACACGGCCTCTAAGGAGGCTCTGCTGTCTTTTCTTTTTCAGGGCTCTTCCCTGTTCGGGCCTGAACTCAAGGATCTCATCAACGAAGCCACTGGAGGGAAGAGTTCTCACCTGCCAGTGGTCCTGAGGAAGAAGACACCTGTTAAAAGGAATCGGCTTTTTTATTCCTTTCAGGCAGACTCGCTCCAAGCGACCCAAACTGTCCCTCAGGCTCCGCACTCCTCATCCAAGCCTAAGCAGCAATGGAAACCCAAGTCCTTTGCGAAGCCCAAAGCTTCCAAACCTCCTTCTGCATGACTCACCGAACCCAAGTCCCCACCCACAGGTAGGTGGCCGCTTACGCCACTTTCTTTCAGCTAGGCAGGCCTCTGTGGGGGACCCTTGGGTTTTACAAGTTGTGACCTCTGGATACAGGATTCTCTACACCTCTCTTCCTCCTCCAAGGACCTTTGTTTCTCATTTTCCCTTGGGAGCAGAAAAGAGACTCCTTTTCGAGGAAGCTATACAGGCCCTTCTGGACAAGTTACGGTCCTTGAGCCAGTTCTCCCTCAGGGGAGGGGCTTGGGATTTTATTCCAAGCTCTTTGTGCTTTCCAAGAAGGATGGGGGCTGTTGCCCCAATTTGGATCTGAAGGATCTCAACTCCTTTGTGGTCAGGTCCCAATACCGCCAGGAGTCTCTGCGCACAGTGATAGTGGCCATGTATCCTGGGGAGTTTTTGGCCTCTTTGGATCTTCAGGATGCGTATCTGCACATCACCAGTCATCCAGAGAGTCATCAGTATCTTCTCTTTGCCTACGGCCAAGGGCACTTCCAGTTCTCTGCCCTCCCCTTTGGCCTGACCATGGCTCCTCAAGTCTTCCACAGAGTCCTGAGAGCTTTGATCTCCGTCCTACATCAGATCGGCATCAGGGTGACTCGATATATGGACGACCTCCTTCTGAAGGCCTCGTCTCCGGAATAACTTCACCAGCAGGTGGACTGCATTCATGCTCTCTCCTATCACGTGTGGATCATCAACTTGGACAAGTCAGACCTTGTTCCTTCTCAGATGATGGTCTTTCTGCGCCTCCTCTTCGACACTCAGATGGTGTTTCTGACAGAAGAAGTGGCTCATCAGATAGCACTGAAGGTCCAAGCTATCCTGTCTCAGGATCCAGTTCCAGCCAAGAAGTTGTCATCCTTGGTGGGGAAGTTCATTTCCACCATAGAAGCAGTTGCATTTGCCATGACCCACACCAGGGAACTTCAGAGGTTTCTGATCCTGGCCTTCAAGGGTTGTCCGCATCTCCTGGAAAGATCCCTGTTTCTCCCTCTTCAAGTGGAGCAGAGTCTCATGTGGTGGCTCAACGTGAACAATCTCCTGAAAGGCAGACCCTTCCTGTTGCCTTTCTTGACCATGGTGAAGACTAATGTCAACCTCTCCTGATGGGGAGCGGTGTTGGTGCACTTAAGTGTTCAGGGCAAGTGGTCTCAGGAGGAATCTCTCCTTCCCATCAATGTCTTGGAACTTCGGGCGATATTTCATGCACTACAGCACTGCATGACAACTGGAGGATTTCCTGGTCAGGGTGCAGTCAGACAACGCCACAGCGGTAGCCTACATCAGCAAGCAAGGTGGCACAAGAAGTCTCGCAGCTTGGCTAGAAGTCAAGGCTATTTTGTCTTGGGTAGAGGAGCATGTCCCTGCCGTTTCCGCAGTTCATATTCCTGGCGTAGACTTCCTCAGTCGACACACAGTGAACAGTGGAGAGTGGGAGCTGCATCCAAGGTGTTCAACCTCATCATCCAACAGTGGGGTCTTCCATGCATCGACGTGATGGCAACCAGACACAACAGGAAGGTTCCAACATTCTGCTCTCGCTGGGCGGATCCCATGGCTCTCGCGGTGGATGCCTTGTTGATCCCGTGGACATTTACTCTATCTTACATCTTCCCTCCTGTTCCCCTGTTGAACAGAGTTCTTTGGAAGCTGAGACTGGAGAGCTGCCCAGTCATTCTGATTGCTCCGTACTGGCCCCGACAGGCTTGATTTCCGGAGCTTCTGAACCTCTCAGTGGCGGAACCTCTTCGACTTCCCCCCGTCCAGACCTTCTACAGGGTTACCTCTGGAAAGAAGACGTTCATCGTCTGGCTTTGACGGCATGGAGGTTGAATCCTCAATTTTGAAGAAGAAAGGATTTTCTTCTGGAGTGGTGGCTACTATGCTTAGTGCCTGTTTCCTCTAAGGCCTATTAGAAAGTTTAGGAATTAGAATTACAGATTTGCATTTTTCTGTTTGATATGCACTTCTTGTCAATGATATAGATTGGTCCCATTATATAGTTTCCTATTTAGGTATTGATTTTGAAGGTTGGTTTGTGAGAATATAGAGAAATGGAGGTAACTTGAGAAGTTAAACAGTGACCTCCGACTAAGTGGTTCTTAGCTTATGGCCTGGGAGATACCAGTTGCCTCTGTATACACTGAAGTGGGTCATAGTGTGCCCCAAGTGATCGAGCTGTAGTATACAATGATCTATTTATAAAGGTCTTGGTTAATATGCGGCTCTGATGATCGGAGGAGAATAGAGATGCCTGTGAGAACCAGGATGTGAGGATCGCAGGTTGTGGGTACGCTGTGTTACCTTAAACAATAATTAGTTAAATGTTTATGGAGGGGTGGGTTCTATAAATGATTTAAAAAAAAAAAAAATTTCATGTTAAAAGGAGGGTATTATCACCTATGAAGTTAGGGAATTTGTGAAAATTGTTACATTGACTATTTTAATTTTATGTTTTAAGATTGTAAATGTCTTACATGTATCATGTGTACGGTAGGGTCTCGCTGGTGCGTGAGACCTACTGTTTACAGATTGCAGTAATGGATATAGCAGCGAAGCGCTCATCCTCCGTCGCGCAGCACTACAAGGGTGAATTGTTAATTCTAGTGACCCGTTGGGAGTGTCTTAGCGCAATTGCGTTTGACCGCTTGACCAATGAGCAGGATGGTGGTAAGTTTAAATAGCTGCTTGTACCAGCGTTCTGTTTCTATATAGATCCTGCATTACTGAAGAAGCAGCGGGTTATCGCTGCGAAACACGTTTTTTAAGTGGGTTATTTTAATTTGTGGCAATTTTATATCTGTATGAAGTTGTTGCCGAATAAATTGATACTTTGCTATTGACTGCTGGAGTGGCAAAAATTTTTTCAAGCAAGCACTGACAGCGGAATCTATTGGAGATCAAAGGGAGATCCTTTGGAGAGTTATAACCAATTGTGTACCGAGCAAGGGGGGTAAGATACACCTGCAAGCTGTATTAGCTGTGCATACACATATGTGCTTGTACAGCCATATCTGAATGTGAGTGAAATTCTTTTTGTCTTTATCTGTATACTGTATGTTGGATTTAAGCACTATTGGCGCCCCTTGTCTGTTTTGTTTTTTGGGTTCAATTGTTTCCTTCATGAGCGGAGGTGGAGGGTAGCAGCCTAATCCTGAAGTGGAGAGAGCTGGTTAAGGGGCAGCTTCTAATCAGTCCCTGAGCCCTGCAGCTAGTTAACACATAAGTGTATTTCCAGCACCTTATTTTGTGTGTACCATTCCTTAAGGTGGTGGGAAAGTGTTTATTATCTTGAGGATATTACACCAGGAAGCGCCTCTTGTTTCTTTTTGTTTTATCCTGGCGATTGTTTCTGTTCGCCGAGTTGCAGAGCTGCATGTCTTGTCATGTAGACCACCCTTTTTGGTCTTTCACAAGGACAGGACGGTGCTTCGCACCTCACAAGAGTTTCTCCCAAAGGTGGTGTCTGAGTTCCACATTAATCAGGAGATTGTGGTTCCTTCCTTCTGTCCTGACCCTACTTCTGACAAAGAGAGAGATCTTCATCTGTTGGATGTTGTGCGTTGTCTCAAGTTCTATGTGCATTGCACTGAGTCCTTGAGGCAGTCTGACACTCTGTTTGTCATTCCTGAGGGTCCTAGGGCAGGGAATCCTGCTTGCAAGGTTACCATCGCTTCTTGGATCAAGTCCACGATTCATAAGGCTTACGAACTTCGGAAGAAGCCTGTTCCCTTCAGGGTTACGGCTCACTCTGTGAGGTCTACTGGGGCTCCTTGGGCCTACAAGAACCAGGCCTCAGCTGATCAGTTTTGCAAGGAGGTCGCTGGGTCATCTGTGCACACCTTTTCTAAATACTATAATGTGGATGTGCTGGCATCGGCTGATGCTAGTTTTGGAAGGAAGATCCTAGAGGCTGCCTTGCCTGTCTAGGATCTCTCTTAGTCTCTCTGTACTCTTTCACTTTTGAGCCCTGTTGGCTCTGGTTCAGTGTGCTGTGTAACAATTAATAGGGTTTGTTTTACCCCTGTTCAGTGTCCGTTGATACTTTGCGGTTAGTGTTGAGCTATTCATGATCTGTAGGTTCATTGGTGCTCTGGTGACTTTGGGGGCCTGCGCCTGGTCCTTGCCTTTCTTCCCGCGGCTGGGAACTTAATGGTGGATATCCCAAAGTTACCAGTAATCTGTATTGGACGACAGAGAAAATAGGGTTTTAGTCTTAGCTGTTAAATCCTTTTCTCTTAGTCCATACAGGTTACTGGTCTCCCACCCTGTCAAGGGACCATGCTTGGCTCTCCTGCGGCAGAACGTGGGGGTCCTTTTCAGGTTCATGCTCACAGGGGTCTTCCGTTACCTTCTTACTACCTAGTCAATAGTTAGTCTGCAAATCTTACTGGTTTGGGATTGGCTAGCTGCAAGCTAAGGAGAGGAGGTAGGCTCCACCCAGCAGTCACTTCTCAGAATTGTTCCTGCCTATTAAAGGGGCTGATCGCATACCTAAAGTTACCAGTAACTTGTATGGACTAAGAGAAAAGGATTTAACAGGTAAGACTAAAATCCGATTTTCACCCATCTGATTACGACCATTATCTATTGAGCAGATTGCATTGTGGACAATGCATTACTTCATAATTGATTCTAAGATTTTTCATTCTATCTTTGTACTGTATTTCATTTCAGATGTTTTTGGTTAATTTGGGTTTTCTGTTCAGTTTTATGTATTTTGATTTCATTTTTTTCCCTCCCCTCTTCACCTTATTTTAGCTTATATTGGACCATGCTTCGCTTTTTTTGTCATATATTGTTATCTTATCATTAATAGTGTGTAGGTGTGTATGTGGGTGTGTGTATATACAGTACTGTGCAAAAGTTTTAGGCAGATGTGAAACAATGCTGTTAAGTAATAATGCTTTCAAAAATAGACATGTTAATTTATTTTTATCAATTAATAAAATGCATAGTGAGGGGACAGAAGAAAAATTTAAATCAAATCAATACTTGGTGTAACCACCCTTTGCCTTCAAAACAGCATTGATTCTTCTAGGTACACTTGCACAAAATCAAGGATTTTGTAGGCATGTAGTCAGCTGTATGATTAAACAAATATACGAAACAGGTGCTAATGATAATCAATTTAATATGTTGGCTGAAACACATCCATTAACTGAAACAGAAACGGTATATAGGAGGAATAAAACTGGGTGAGGAACAGCCAAACTCTGCAACCATTTGATGTCCAAAATCAAACACCATGGTAAGACTGAGCACATCAGCAAGGTACAAGGTAGTTATACTGCATCAGCAAGGTCTCTCCCTGGCAGAAATTTCAAGGCCGACTGGGGTTTCTAGATGTGCTTCTCAATCGAAAGGTGTCCAGCAGGGCCATCAGCTCAGAAAACAGTGGGACTCTGGTACACCCATCTACTGTCTGGAGAAGTCTGGTCAGAAGTGGTCTTCATGGAAGACTTGTGTCCAAAAAGCCATACCTCCGACATGGAAACAAGCGACTCAACTATGCACGAAAACACAGGAACTGGGTTGCAGAAAAATGGCAGAAGGTACTCTGGACTGATGAGTCAAAAATATAAATATCTGGCTGTAGCAGAAGGCAGTTTGTTCCCGCATGGCTGGAGAGCAGTACAAGTGTCTGCAGACAACAGTGAAGCATGGTGGAGGTTCCTTGCAAGTTTGGGGTTGCATATCTGCAAATGGAGTTGGGATTTTGGTCAGAATTAATGGTGTCCTCAGTGCTGAGAAGTACAGACAGATACTTATCCATCATGCAATGCTATCAGGGAGGCATCTGAGTGGCCCCAGTATATTCTGCAGCATGACAATGACCCCAAAAATACAACCAAAGTCATTAAGAACTGTCTTCAGCATAAAGTAATGGCATGGCCCCCGCAGAGCCCTAATATCAACATCATTGAGTCTGTCTGGTATTACAGGATGAGAGAGAAGTTACTAAGGCTGCCTAAATCCACAGAAGAACGGTGGTTCTCCAAGATAATTGGAACAACCTACCTTCAGAGTTCCTTAAAAAAGTGTGTGCAAGTGTACCTAGAAGAACTGATGCTGTTTTGGAGGCAGACGGTGCTCACACCAAATATTGATTTGATTTAGATTTGATTTTTGTTAATTGATATTAACATGTCTATTTTTGAAAGCATTCTTAACATTTTTTCACGTCTGCCTAAAACTTTTGCACAGTACTATATGTGTGTGTGTGTGTGTGTGTGTGTGTGTGTGTATGTGTGTATATATATATATATATATATATATATATATATATATAATCAAAACATGTACTCAGCCCAGGTTACTCCAAGCGTCACAGCAGGAACAGCACTCAGAAAGGAATAAGTAGATTTATCAATTTATTGCATCCATCTAACCAAACGCTTTCGGTCCACACAGGACCTTCTTCAGGGTAAAAGATCTTTTACCCTGAAGAAGGTCCTGTGTGGACCGAAAGCGTTTGGTTAGATGGATGCAATAAATTGATAAATCTACTTATTCCTTTCTGAGTGCTGTTCCTGCTGTGACGCTTGGAGTAACCTGGGCTGAGTACATTTTTTGATTATCCTATATTTATGGGACGTGCACCAAAATATATTACATTGGTTGTGGGTATCAGTGAGTGCAGCTGTCTACTTTTGGGTATATATATATATATATATATATATATATATATATATATATATATATATATATATATATAATATAAATAATGATGTTTATCCTCTTTAGTGAATTGTTACAGTGGCGCTGTTGCTGCATCATCCTATGGTCAATTGACCATAAATCTCCATACAATGATTTAGCAACAGCGCCACTGGAACTTTTTGGCCCATTGAGATACTACACATAAAAAAATTCATATCTGAGCTGGAATAACTGTTGAATAAATCACCTCTCACCAGTGAGAGTACTCTTGTTGTACTCTAAAGAATAAACCAATAAACCCTTCAGTATATCGGTTTTTTTTTTGTATACATATTAAGTGTTACTATTCTTTTAAAACTCCATTGCAATTGGTGTTTTTTTATTTGTCCCTTATAGTTCATTTGGTTCTCTTCAGAATCCCTTGAGTTCTGGTACATCAACCTCCCTTTCCATAACCACAGGGGCTTCTGGGCATAGCTATGCAAATGGAGGCACTGCCATTATGAGCAGGGTTTGCTTTTGTCAATACAATATGGAGTGAGTGAAATCTTGCTTTCCAAGACTTTTGCAAGTATTGAGCATACTTGGGAACTCCATGGGTCTTCTCTGCAGACTTCAGAGTTTCTTACCAGGTCTCTTGGTGACTTCTCTAGGATGTTCCTCTCATCCTGCTTGGTGACTCTCTAGGGTGTTCCTCTCACTCCCTGCCGCCTTCAGCCCAATACATCCTATTTTTCCTCCTAAACCTGCTCAGCTACATTATGACATAAATTACATAATGTGAACACTTCACCTTTCAGCTCTTCCTTGTGCTCTGGGTGGGGACAAGAATATCCCCAGGTAAGGGTCTGAGACTTTTGCTCAATAGCATTTGTTTTTCAGCCCCCTGTCAAAATCATCATCTGTAACTGTTAGCAGGGCTCCTGTTTATCCGGTTTTCACCAAGGTACTACTTTTTGAGAGATTTTTTTGCATAGCACTCAGTACAATCATAGCAATGTCCAATTCATTTTCAGCACCTGTTAGTACACAGTAATTGTTTACACTATTAATACATACGTGGTTTCTTTGCTGCCCCACTGTTATTGTTGAGGTGTATCAAATATGTGTCTGGAAATCATGTGTTTTACACTCTCTCTCTTGTTAGATAAGGGGAATGACCTGTGCCTCCTGTGTACACAAGATTGAATCCTGCTTGATGAAAACAAAGGGCGTATTGTACAGTTCGGTTGCATTAGCAACAAATAAAGCTCACATTAAATATGACCCTGAGGTTATAGGGCCAAGGGATGTCATGAAGATTATAAATGTGAGTATGTTTGTAATTACCTTACTGTCCATTCTTTCTCACAATCTCTGTGATTTCCACAAAAGAAATATATAAAACATTTAGCTGTAACTATATTACTGGTATCCCCTTGAATGACTGAGACCTTTCCAATGCTTTACAAAGGAAGGTGTTGGACACATTTCTTGCAGCCAAGGAATTAAAGGAACGTCTATGTAAAACAGTAGAAAGAGCATCTTACAGTATGCACTGATATATGTGAATGTCCCTTTACCTTGATTCATTGAATGTAAATGTATGATATATAAAATAATAATACATGGGTTGTTTTTCAGCATGCCAGGAAAGCTATTTTTCTTGCATTACTCATTTCCTGCTGTGTTTAAAGAGATAGTAATGCTTCACAAAACAGCAGCTCCAATTAATCTTCATGGTATTTGGACCATTCACAGTGTTATTTCAATACTGCCAGAGTTATAGTTCAAGAGTAATTGAATTATAAAGTATCCCCCTCCCACCCCTTTTACCTGTTGTAAGCCACCTCCCCTCAGATGTGGAATCTGGTCCCTTGAGACAATCTTCTTACTGTGAACATAAGGAAAACCCTGCCCCCCTTGACAGATGAATCAGGTTTTCCTTTATGCTCACTTAAGATTGTCCTTCTCTGCGATCCATCCGGACAGTCTTGCTGCTCTGAGGTGAGCAGTGATACATCAGTAAAAGGGATGGGAGGGGGATACTTTATCATTCAATTACTCTTGAACTACAGCTCTGACAGTATTGAAATAACACTCTCCATGGCCCAAATGCTATGAAGATTAATTACTATGAAACATTACTATCCCTATAATCCAGAAACGGAAAAGAATCAAAATGGTTGTGAGAATCTGTCCTCACATTATAGATGGTAAAAGGATACTCTGGTCTTGGTAATTATAAATGAGTCTGGAAAAAATGCTTTTTTATATGCGGCTGCAGTTTTAGGGTATTCACCATAAAACAAATAGCACTGTTAACTTTTTAAAAACATCTGAGAGTAGGTGAAAATATTGGTGTTTTGATTGCAATTCTTAATTTTCTTTTCTTTTTTTTTTCTTTCTGTTATACAGGATTTAGGCTTCAACACATCTTTAGTTAAAAAAGACAGATCTGCAAGTCATCTAGACCACAGACTTGAGATACAGAGGTATGGATAATATTGCTTTAACTCTTTGAATACCAGTGGGAGTAAGCAACATATTGAAGGAAATATGTAAATAGTTTCTCACCCCTCTGTCTCAGATTTAATAGGAGTAGTGCACATGAATTTGATTGCATGTGTGATGAAAGACATTTTTACTGTTGACCATCACTAGATCAGGGGTGGGCACCCTGAAACACTCCAGATTTTGTGAACTTTAGTCCACCCCAATAATTCCTGTGATGTATTTGGTTTTCCCCATAATTACTTCACTTTTTTCATTCTTCTTATGGACCTAAATATCTTAATCTTGTAAAAATGTTGGACCACTAACAGTCAAACCCTGCAATTCCTTGGTGCTAGAGAAGTCTAAACCTGTTGTCTTTTTTCAAGGATCAAGGGGTTCAACAGAACACAGTTCTGAATCCCATTAGAAGTTGATAACTTTATCAATGCTTTTATCACACATTTCCCCCAACACTTTGCAGGAAATATGTTGGATAAAACCAGTTGTTAACTGCAGTAAAATCTAGGCTGCAGTTTGAAATCGTCTTACATGGGTGTAAATTGAACCCTTTGAATGTCAAAGGGGTGTGCAACTCATTGCAAAGCAATAGGGTACCCCTCTGACACTCAAAAGGTTAAAAGGCTAAGGGTGTTCAAATTTAAAAAAATAGTCATTACCAAAGGATTAACTGTATGCAAAGAAATTATCAGTCATGGCAAGTTTTAATTAATCGTAATGACATTAAAGATCGTTTTATAGATGTCATCTTAAAAGTTGGCATGGTCTAAATTAACAAAAAAAAAAAAAAATAGAATATCCTATATAATAATTTGCTAGAATGTTTGTCAGAAGCCGTCATGCGCTGTAGAGACTGCCCGAACGCACAGAATGCTGGGAGGTGTAGGATCGCTGGGAGCACAGAATGCTGGGAGGTGTAGGAATGCTGGGAGTTCTGTGCTGGGAGCATTCTGTGCTTTCGGCCAGTCTCTACAGTGCTTGACTGTGTTGGTGGCAGAATTCAGAGCAGGACCAGCCTCTTAACCCTTTTGAGTGCCAGAGGAGTAAGCAACGCATTGCAAAGCAATGCGTTGCTTACCCCTCAGGTACTCAAAGGGTTAACATCACCCGGACCTTGACCCGTGTACACTGGCTTTTACACTAGTGTGTGTGTGTGTGTGTGTGTGTGTGTGTGTGTGTATATGTATATATATATATATATAATATTTTTTTTTTTTTTTTTTGTATAGTTTTAATTCTAAACAATATTCTGGTTAAACTATATGTGGAAATGCCATAGTAAACAATATTTTCACCAAGAATACCATCAGCATTTAAAAACCGATATTATGCTGCTTGAACATTTTTCATTAAGTCAACTTTAGAATCACTTTAAATTATAAACATTTAGTCATATAGAAAGGGAAAAGGGGAACAATTCTCCACTATAGAGAACAACTAAATCCAGTCAATGCCAATGAGACTTTTTTAACCTTTTGAAATCTAGAACGTTCTCCATTTCACTGCACTGGAGATAACTTTAGCATTCCCGGGGTTATAAGCCCCATTAAAATCAGTTGGAATGTTTTTGTTCCCTTTGATGAATTTGGTTTGCTCTAGAAAGGCATCATCATTTTTTTTTGTTTTGTTTTTTTTTTGTTTAACACACATGATCCACGGAACTCTTAAGTATCAAGTAACAGAACCTACTGAAAAACAATCTTCTCTTGCCTAGGTGGAAGCGGTCCTTTCTCATCAGCTTGATCTTCTGCATTCCTGTAATGGGGTTAATGATACACATGATGTTCATGGAGAGTCATCACCTGATGCCCCACCAGCACATTCACAACATGAGTATGGAAGACATATCTACAGACCATCCTACAATGGTCCTTGAGTATCAGATCCTTCCTGGCCTATCTATCATGAATCTGTTGTCCTTCTTGTTGTGTTTACCTGTGCAGGTAGGTGTGAGCGAGCATCAGAACAGATATAGAGATTGACATTTCTTTTGGAAGCCCTTATCAAGCACAAAATGGAAGACAAAAGACTCCAATGAGGTGTCTAATATCACTGGTAAATGCAAAGTGGAGTAATTGTAGGTTAAGCCAGCTGAAGGAAACAATTAAAAATTCACAAATTCCTGTTGGCTTGAATGGTATTTTTAACACTTTGTTTGCTTGAGAGGTTGGACACCTCTCAATTGCTTTGAAATGTTTGGGACACCATTAGCATTCAAGGGATTAAAATCCCCTATTAAATAGACTGGGAATTTACAACTCCCGTATTGCTGTTGACTTGTATCAAAATTGCTCCAATTTTGTTTTTATACATATACTACAATATATTATATTGTACCCTCTCAATAGCACAGGTCTCTCCTTTACCTCAGTGTAACGATCCAGTTGATTTAAGCAAATACTGTTTATGAAGCCTGTGCGCCTGCTGGAATGATACCTGTAAAATAGTGTTATCAGAATACTGTAGGATTTTTCTTTTGAGTAAATTAGGGTACTCTTCACGGCTGTAGATGCTTAAAATATATTTTAGGGGTACTCCTGCTGAGCAAAACAGGGGTACTTCCACCACCAAGATGTTTTATTCAAATGTTATTACAGCTCAAACTTTTATTGTCTGGATGCTGACCTTCTATTGCCTGATATTTCACAGTGGTGCTGTTGCCACAGAAGTCAGCTGACCAAAGCTGTCCACAGAGCTGTCTCTCTCTCTCTTTTTCTGTCTCTCTCTTTGTCCTTATGTTTTGCCCTCTTTGTGTCTCTCTCTTTGCGTGTCTATTTCTCATTTTCTCTTATGTGTGCTTTGTTTTTTTTATTGATTGTGCTTTTGCTGTCTTTCTCTTTTTCTGTCTCTCTTTTGCTGTCTCTAGCTTTTGCCCACTCCCTCTCTCTATAGCGCTCTCGCTCTCTCTTGCACTCTCATTCTCTCTGTCCCGCGCTCTCCCTCACATGTGCTCTCGCTCTGTCTTGTATGCACTGTCATGAGAGAGCCCTCTCTCTTGTGTGCACTCTTGCATGATCTCTTTCCTTCCTCACTCTGGCTTTCCTCTCTTCTTCTCCATTTGTCCATTTCTGTGCATTTAACATATTGCTCTGATAATTGTGTCATAGACATTCTAGACAGGGCATAGAAGTGATTGGCGCCTTTAAAAAACAACAGTGCGCTAGTGTTCCATGTATGCAATGAAACTGCTTTCACTGCAAGCCAAAAGCATTACAGAAAATTGACACTCACCAAACTACATTGTGATTTGTTTTTTGCTTTATCAGTTTTTAGGTGGTTGGTATTTCTACATTCAAGCTTACAAAGCGCTGAAGCACAAGACGGCCAACATGGATGTGCTCATTGTCCTGGCCACCTCCATCGCCTTTATCTATTCCTTAGTGATCCTTGTGATTGCCATGTGTGAGAAAGCTAAAGTGAACCCAATCACCTTCTTTGACACCCCACCAATGCTGTTTGTGTTCATTGCACTGGGCCGCTGGTTGGAGCATGTTGCTAAGGTAAGATTGTACATGTGAAGCAATGTTTACAAAGCCAGGGTACATATTTTGTGAAATATCAGGATGTATGGTCCCTCTTTGTTAGATCTACCCCAAAATAACATCTACTTTTGCCAAATGATCTGAGCAAGTTGAAAAGGTACATTGTCAGGCCATGTTGTGACACAATATTAAGCAGTTGAATATGTCCATTGGTCTAGAAACCAGACTCAACCCTAATCTCCATCCCACTGTGGACCCTATATACTAAAGGAGGCTGACGTAACTCTGGGACAAACAAACTGCACCATAGGGACAAATACATATTCCTCTCATCTCAGTTAATTGTAATTGGAATTTTAACCCATTGAATGCTAGAGCGGTCTTTCCAATGCTTTGGAGTGCTCTTGAGTATTCAAGAGCTAAAAAGCCCCACTTATATAAATGTATATTTAGTCCAGTGTGGAACACAGGAACCATGGAGTAAAGATCCCTTCTCTGGAGGGCAGGGTACTTCAAAATAGGTAAGACCACTAAGGCGGGGACTCCCCTCTTCCCTCTATTTTATCCCCACCTACTTCCAGTTTCAAGTTACCTACATGGAGAAAGGGTGTATGGGCACTGTTCTGTTAGTTTGGCTTTTTTATTTTTATTTCTATTTATATGGAACTGTAAAATCCCCCATTAGACGGGCTCATGTTTTCCTTGTTCATGGACTGCCTGATTCACACATTCAGCCTAACCCCGTGGAGATTGACTAGGCCATGTAAGCCTATACCTCACTTCTGACCTTCTCTGAAACTCTTCTCTTATTACAAATGGGAGCCTGAAGACTGATGCTGTAGCAGAGATAACCTTTTTGAGTGCTATGGTCCTGCTTTATGTACCTGTTCTCCTGGCACTGGCTGTAATGTAGGGTGTTGCATGCTATTCCTAATTTTTTGATTTTTTTTTTTTTTTTTTTTTTTTTTTTTTTTTTTTTACCAATTTTCTCTGCTTCAGAATGCTTGTAACTAAAAAGTTAAAATAAAATCTGATATATATATATATATATATATATATATATATATATATACTAATAAACTACTTCTTAACTCTTTGAGTGTCATAGTCGTGTCCTACACATTATGAAAAATGCACTGCACAGGCTGCTGGCTCTCAAAAAGTTAATCAGACACCTAATAATCCTTATATACCTTACTCTTGACAGAGCATACTAATGGACAATATTTTTGAGACCTCTCCAGCATTCAAGAGGTTAAAATCCCAAATTAAATAAATGAGAATATTTAGTTCTCGCCCTACGATGCAGTTGGTTTGCCCCAGAAGTCCTCCTCTTATCTTTTGAACATAGAGGCAGTGCTAAAGAGGCTGTTCATGTGCTACTTCCTGTGTAATCCCTGTGTTGTGTTCCTGTATTGGTTTCAGAGTAAGACGTCCGAAGCTCTTGCACGGTTAATTTCTCTACAAGCCACAGAAGCGACTATTGTGACCCTTGGCTCTGACAGCTCTGTTTTGAGGTAGCATGCCTTCAGATTATCTTTTTTTTCCTCTAGATAAAGTTAAAATGAAACACACTCAATGATCTGCAACTTCTCCTGCACCAGGGATGAGCAGCCTATAGTTCTACAGTTGCTGCTGCATTACAACTCTCACAAAGCAGCTTTAGGACCAGAGGGGGATGTGCAGTGCATTTCTTTTAATTCGCTGCTTATCTGCTTGGTCCCCCAGGGGTTAATCTTCATTTGTTGGTAGGGATGTGCTTACATCACATCAATGACTATGAGAGTGGCATAAGCAATATGGAGCAAGGGAAGTAGAGTGGAATAATGGGCTTGGGGAAGAATATGGCTGTGGGAGTTAGTGGAATGGAACTGGACTTGGAACATAGATGTTCCTGGGAAAAAACAGGTTGTGGGGGACACACTGCATGGATTTGGGCAAGGGATAATTGATGAGGTAGTTACACTGGTAATAAATGGAGATATATAATATATTTATTGGTGGACTCCACGCTCTGAGTACAACAAGGGGCCTGCCGTTGCTGGGATATTACCAAACTGCAATGCAGCAATGTTATGAGAATGTCATAGTAACATAGTAGATAAGGCTGAAAAAAGACATGCGTCCATCAAGTCCAGCCCATGCCAGTAACACTCCTGTTGATCCAGAGGAAGGCAACAAAAAAGCCCTCTAGAGCAATTTCCAGTGTAGGTGTGTGTGTGTGTGTGTGTGTCAAATAGTTCCCCAGCTCAATATCCTATTTGCTTTGAAGCCATCTGTCATAACTGTCAATATTGTTCTGTGCTAGATAGGCATCCATTGTTTTTTTGAATGCAGTTGAATGTCAGTGCAGCAAACCATATAATCTCAGCACTCCCACGTTGATAGACCTGTAACCTTTCTCCTTTCTACTGGACAGTGAGGAGCAGGTAGACGTGGAGCTGGTGCAGAGAGGGGATGTTGTGAAAGTGACACCTGGAGGAAAGTTCCCTGTGGATGGGAGAGTTATAGAAGGACACTCCATGGTTGATGAGTCTCTGATCACAGGTATTTGGCTTTTTTGGACTAAATAGTGCTTTTAATTTTGGAACAATGTACTTTTCGAAGAAGTAGTCCACAAATTTTAGAATGCATCTGTCTGTCTGTCTGTCTATCTGTCTATGAAGAAAAAGGCAGCACACAAACATAGGTCAAATGCCTGGGTGCCCAGATAGGCAGGATGGACAGCAGATGGAAAAACCAGCACTCACTTGTTTAGAAAACAAAAAGCTTTATTTCATGATCGACATTTCGATCCCCGTCTGGGGTCCTGGGATCTTTATCAAGATCCCAGACAGGGATTGAAACATTGATCATGAAATAAAGCTTTTTTGTTTTCTGTGAGTGCTTGTGGGAGGTACGTTTATGCAGAAGTTATTACAGTGCAACCTACGGTTCCTATAGTGATCACCAGGTGGTGCTGTTTCAACCAGTTTCCATGGAGCTCTTTAGCCTAAGAAAAAAGCTCTTCCATACAGTCCAATAGAACATTGTTCCTCTGAACACCAGTTCTAACAATACAATATGATTAAATATTCATTCAGTGGAACAACTGTTGAATTAAACCTCTCACAACAGTGGGATCACCTTAACCCGTTGAGAACCAGAAGCAATGTGTTTCACACCCCTCTGGTCCTCAAGGGGTTAACGTGCAAGTAAACTGACTTTTTACACTTGCAGAATATGTAAAGTCAAATTGTCTATATTGTTCTTTTCATCTTTACTTATTTTATCTTTATATCTGTCAGTGAGCTCTCTGTTTTGTTTTGTTTTTTTCCCCGAAAGATCAAGCTGTCAGGTATAGTGAAAGGTAGGTATAGTGAAAGGTAGGGATAGTGATACAGTGTAATACTATCCCTGCAGCAGTAGAGATTGGAGGGAGGGTGCTATGAACCTCTCTGCCTTCAGTCCAGTCTACTATATTGCATACTAGTGTAAAAGCCCGTGTACACTGGCCAAGGTCCGGGTGATGTTAACCCTTTGCGTACCCCTCTGGCACTCAAAGGGTTAAGAGGCTGGTCCTGCTCTGCGTCCTGACACCGACGCAGTCTTGCACTGTAGAGAATGTACGAAAGCACAGAATTCCCAGCATTCCATGCATTTGGGCAGTCTCTACTGAGCATGTCGGCTTCTGACAAACATTCTAGCGAATTATTATATACGATATAGAGAGCTCAGTGCTCTGTATGCTGTATAGGAGGCAAATACAGTCAATTTGATACCTGTATAGGTTAAGTAAGTAGATTTAAGATGCTTTAGCTTTCAAGACCTCTTAGGTCTCTTCCTCAGGCATGTTATACAGATAAATATGAAAATATCTCTCTTAAAGCAGAACTATCAGCATCATAACATTGCCCCCCAATCCTTTACTAATATAGCGATAGGTAAAGCCATACTTCTGTTATGCTGAATAAGTCCACATTATTGAAGAAGATCAACTTCTTCTGCAACCACCAGAGGACAACAGCGCAGACATCTCAGGGGAAAGGTACCTCTGAGTCTGCACTGTCTGTCCTGTTCACTGTCCGGAATGGTTGTGATGTTCCTTGGTTACCTTAAGGTAATGGAAGTTGTTGACGCTGTAGATACACAGAGCTTCTTGCTCTGTGCAGTGGATGCCTGCTGAAGAAGTTGATTTTATTCAATAACGCGACCTTATTCAGCATAACAGAAGTATGGCTTTACATATCGCTATATTAGTAATGGATTGGGGGTCAATGTTATGATGTACACATCATATTGTTTAGAATAGAAATCAGATAAGATAGCTCAGTCCAGACCCAGATTCTTTTATCAAAAGTTGTTGTTACGAAATAGTTCTTTGAAATATTCTCAAACCACGTATACAATTTAACTATTTAAGGAAAAAGTGCTGCTGAAAACATTGTGAAACAATGCGTTGCACACTACCCCTCATGGATTAGAGTCGGTTAATGAAATTAAGTGTTTTAACCCCTTAACGATCAGCGCGGTCAGTTATGGACCACGGAGCATTTTTTTTGTCTCTTCCACTTCCGGACTCCCCGAACAGTGTGCAGCCGCGGAGGGAGCCAGGAATTCCATGACGGTCATAGTATGTCATGGGTCGTTAAGTCAGATCGACCCATGACATACTGTGACCGTCAAGGGTCATTAAGGGGTTAAGCAGTCTTTCCTCTGATAAATAAAATGGCTCCCGTGCAGCACATTAGTTTGATTTCCAGGATGTTCTGTAATCTCTGCTTTGTACTAAGTGTAAACTGTTGAGGGCAGATTGCCACTTGCAAGGCCAAAATCAGATAATCAGTCATAGTACCTGCACCTGTACAGGTAAGACAATCAGTCTTACCTATGTTTGTTTGCACTTCTCCTGAGTGAATTTCTGTATATACATGCAGACTGTTTTGCTTTATTTTTTCCATTCTTGTATGAATGGTTTAACCATTTGAGTACCAGAGGTGAACATGATGACCACACCTCAGGCACTCAATTCTTCTTATAACCCTTTGAGTTCCAGAGAGGAATCTAATGCTGTGTGCTGCAGTGCATTAGATACCTCTGACTTTCAAAGGGTTAATCAAGTTATTTATTTTTTTAAGCTTTTGTTAACAAAATTCATAATACTGTACACTGGTGCATACAGTAAATGTGTCACACACACACACACACACACACACACACACACACACACACACACACACACACACACACACACACACACACACACACACACACACTCTCTCTCTCTCTCTCTCTCTCTCTCTCTCTCTCTCTCTCTCTCTCTCTCTCTCTCTCTCTCTCTCTCTCTCTCTCTCTCTCTCTCTCTCTCTCTCTTACACACACACACACACACACACACTCTCTCTCTCTCTCTCTCTCTCTCTCTCTCTCACTCACTGACATACTCTTTAACTTGCACACACATTCTCTCTCTCACACGTATTCTCTCTTTCGTTCACACATACACTGTCTCTCTCTCACACACTTATACACATACACACACTCACACTCACTGTCTTACACACTGTCTTACACTCAAACACACTCACGCTGACACAGTCTGTAACTCAAACACACTTTCACACACACTCACTTTCTCTCACACACACTCACTTTCTCACACACACACACACACACACACACACACACACACACACACACAATCTCTCTTTCTCTCTCATGCACACTAACACACATACATGCTCACTCACTCACACACACAAACACACACACACACAGCAAAATAGTTCACATGACAAATGCATAGAGGGACAGAACATAGATATTTGCCAGGGTATAGTCTTTATCTTTTTGAGTGCCAGAGGGGTACACAACACATGGCAAAGCAATGCATACCCCTCTAGCATTCAAAGGGTCGTTAAACGTGGGCTTGACTCTAAATGACATAAAAAGTAGAAGGCAATAAACTTCATGTTAAGGACCTTTTGCTGAAAGCTAAAGAGGTGCACTTCTGGGGCAAACCAACTGTAAAAACGGGGAAAAGAATCACACATCCCCTAAATCCTCATTGATTGATTTAAATATGGCTTTTAACCCTTTGCATGCTACAGAGGTCTTCAGCCCATTGCTTTGTAATGTGTTGGAGACCTCTCTTAGTGTTCCAGGGGTTCATAGCCCCATTTAATTGTATGGGAGTTTTTATTTCTATCCCCTGTGCAGCAGTTGGTGTGCTCTGGAATTGATCCCCTTTTGCTTTCTTGATGAGATTAATACGAGCAGTTCTGGAGCAAACCAACTGAACCATAGGGGAGAAAGAAGAAAAACTGCTTTGCAGTGCCTTGGAGACCTCATTTGAGGATTTAAAATCCCCATTTAACCCTTTGAGTGCCAGAGGGGTATCCAACGCATTGGAAATCAATGCGTTGAATACCCTCTGGCACTCAAAGGGTTAATCTTTTGAGTGCCAGAGGGAGGGGTGTCCAGTGCATTGCCTTGCAATGAGTTGGACACCCCACTGGCACTAAAAGTCTTAAATCCGTGGTAATTTTGTAAATGTACGTTTGTCCCATATGAGGATGTTGGTTTGATCCAGTTTTGCACCATTTTCTTAGTACATCTGCTTCAACAAATGGAGATTGCAGTCGGTTACCACAAAGTTCATCTAGCTTTCCAGGACAGTTTTCTCTATACCAGATTCACATGCTGAATTGTTTTATTGACATGACTTCACTAGATGTTATCCAGGCAAGTGTAATATGTTTCCTTGCTAAAGAATGTTTTATGGATTAATACATAGATCTACGTGTTTTCCTTTTGTGTCTTCTGTGATGTCGAAAAGGCGTGTCTTGGGTTCTTTGGGAATTGACAAGTCAGGCAGTTGTGAAAAATATTTACAACCTTCTCCAAAAATTTAGCTCTTTTCAGATATAGTTAAATCAAATGACAATAATTTCCTACACGTATAACACTGAGGGCAAGAGGTGTCACTCAAGTTGGAAGTGACGCTGCACAACTGGTGTATAACACATTCCATGACAAATATAAAGCTAGACCTAGTCTTTTCTCATGCTGTTAGTCCATTCCCTCCCCCCAAGACAAGACTATATCTTACTTTAACCAGTTGAGTGCCAGAATGCATGCCGTACTCCTCTGGCACTCAAAGGGTTAATATCCCTTTACCCTTTGAGGACAACAGGGGTGCACAGCACATTGCAAAGCAACGTCTTGCACACCATTCTGGTCTTCAGAGGGTTAACCATTGTTCTAGAAGCCTCTATGCCCCTGACAACACTTATGCCATATGTGTACTTTTATATATTTTTTTCCTCCCCTGCACTAACCCATAATTAGCCATACTATTAATATCTAAATAGTTTACTTAATGGAAAAAACTATTTCCTTTGCAGTGTTTTGAAATCTCTCTGGCATCCAAGGGGTTAACTCATTTATCTGTCTTTCCCAGGTGAAGCGATGCCCGTTACTAAGAAACCAGGAAGCAGCGTCATTGCTGGGTCAATTAACCAGAACGGGTCATTACTAATCACTGCAACTCACGTTGGATCTGACACTACTCTCTCACAGATAGTTAAGCTTGTAGAAGAGGCACAAACATCAAAGGTGATTTTGCTCGCTGTCAATTAACCTTTTAGGTGCCTTATGGGTGTCCAACATATTGCACTGGACACTGCTTTGTAATGCACTGCACACACCTGGCACTCGAAGGGTTAATGTTGGAGTGAAAAAAAAGCGCACTGGATACTGCTCACTAATTAGAGACCATCTCTGTCCTGACTGCAAAAAGAAAAAAGTGGGACAAACCAACCGTACCATAAGGAACTAATAGAAAGGACCTTTGATTTAAATATAATATTAACAGTTTAAGGACCAGGGGGGTGTGCAGTGCATTGAGTACCCCTTTGTTTTTGTTTTTTTTAAAGGCTTAATCCCCTAGGATTCAGAGATCTCCAACACATTGCTTGGCAATGTGCTGGGACATCTCTAATGTTAATAGGGTTAAAATCTTTATTTATTTATTTATTTTACATGTACCCTATGGTGCGATTGGTTTTCTCCACAACAGCTCCATATTATTTAATGCACTTGGACCTAATTGCACTGGCGCAGTTATTACCTCTAATGGCTTCAGAAAATGAAACCAATAAAATGATACTTAATATGGCATTGTTCGTGAATTAGAAGTTTTTGAAAAGTTTCCAAAAACACCTATACCATAACCATTTTTCATTTACACCAAATTTTTTTTTGTTTTTTGTCTGTGTTTTTGCTCACTATTAGTGTAAAAGCTCGTGTACAAGGGCCAATGTCTGGGTAATGTTAACCCTTTGAGTGCCAGAGGGGTACGCAACGCATTGCTTTGCAATGCGTTGCGTACCCCTCTGGCATTCAAAGGGTTAAGAGGCCGCTACCTCACTGCTCCACGCGATGAGTCTGGCATCGCCTCACTCACGAGATGCAGTTATGCGCAGTAGAGACTGGCCAAATGCAGGCAGTCTTTACTGCACATGACTGCATCATGACAAACATCCTAGCGAATTATTATATAGGATGTGCAGCTGCAAAGAAATGAATAAATGGAAATCTCATAGTTCTGTTCTAAGTGGTTCAAGTGATTGCGGATACAACCACTCTCAGCTGAGTAGACTGACTGGGATTGTGGATCTCTGTCCATGACTGGGGCAGAAAAGACGTAGGGCCAAATAGTGAGGGGAGGCTAGAGGATCCCCCTTGTTGATGAGTCCAAAAATCGATGAGAGGAGGAGAGGGACTGGGGATCCCCTCCACTCCTTTTGTTCATGGCTACAGCCACTATGTAATCGAGTGGAAAGAGGGGGTGACTGGGGGTTAAGAAAAAGGATTGATGGTCTTTGAGGATTCCTATCCCTCCATCACATTACATACGGTGTTACTGTGGTTGTTTTACTATGGCATGTTGTGCATCAGAGTATAAATACTCTACATGGCAAACAAAATAACTAAATCATTGAGACATTATTTTTAACCCATTGGGTGCCTGAAACCTCTCCATTGGGTTTGTTTGCAGTGTGTTGGAGAGAGGTCTCTAGCATCCAGGGGGTTAAAGAAAAGATTGGCTAACACAACGTATAGGGAATTGTGAAAGCGTTTTTACAAGTTATAAAGTGGTAGAGCCTTGTGTCTGTTCACCAGGTTCTGTAGCCCTTATTTTTAAGTTCCACTTGAAATACCTAATAAAATTATATCCCATATTTCCAATGCAGAATAGCCATTGTAATGTAATAGGTAGTTCTTGAAGTACATCCCCCTTCTCCCTACATAAATCACTGCTCCCTTTCATGTTTTACTCTCATATTGTTCTTCCCCATCTCCCTCTTTGTGTCCCCGCCCCATAGTCCCGCTTTTCTGTCTTCAGTTTTCTATTCCATACTTTGCTCTGCACCTTTTCTGTCTTTTCATATCCGTGTCCTCCTCACTGCATTGATCTGTTTTCCATTCCACTGTAATGCCACAAACAATAGGGATTCTGTGAATGTTTTTTTGCCTCTTATTGTGCAGTTGTTGTGCTCCAGAATTGCCACATAAGACCTCCACCACAGTTCTCCATTATTTACCTTGTTCTAACATCCCCCACTGTATTCAGATTTAACACTTTGAGTGCCAGAGAGGTATCCAACACATTGCATTGCAATGTGTTGGATACCTCTCTGGCTCTCAAAGGGTTAACAAAGCTGAAGTTGTGTTTATAGAGTAGGGTAGATAGATAAATGTGCATTTCACTAACAACTTATTTATTAACCAGTATGTATGTACATGAGCATTAAGTGATCTGTGTTTTTTTTCCAAGGCTCCCATCCAGCAGTTTGCAGATAAGCTGAGTGGTTACTTTGTCCCTTTCATCGTTATTGTGTCTGTTCTCACCTTATTCGTCTGGATTATAATTGGATACCACAACTTTGAAATTGTGGAGAAATATTTTCCTGTAAGTAGCAGTATTTGTGAAAGTAAAATGCTAGAAATGTCAAAGCTAGGCAACATAGATTCATAAGTATATAATATGGTTCTTCTGATTTAATAAAATAATTTAAAGTGAAAAGCTTGTATTTCTATGTAATCTGCTCCATCTTCTGTATTTTGCTTGTTATCTGTTGCATTTAGCTAGGTAAATTAGCTTTGCTTTGTTTTATGTGCTCTCTGCAGTTAGAAAAAAAAGCCCTCAAAAATATTAGCTTTAAGGGTATTGTAAACCTACCCCCTTTACATCCTCATCAAATTCCCAGTACATGAGCCAAATATAACCTCCCAGTTGGTAGCCCATTCAGTGTTTCCTGGGACTTAGTGCAACAGCAGGGCAGTCCACCTCAGAGTAGAGGTGTAGGTTATGTAGCTCCTGGACCCACCCTCACCCTTTAAAAGGTATGGATCAATGGGTGACTGGTGAAGCGGTAGAACATATGAAGGAGGAATCTTAAGTACCGCACTTCTGTGTTGGATCATCCCTCAATAATTTTTTCAGTAAAAGAAAGAACATAAAATAAAGTAAAATAAAATGCCACACACACAGAGTCACATATTGGTCTCTAGGAGGAGACCAGCCCTGTAACTCCTATGGGTGGATGTTTAAAGAAAGCCGACTACTAGGTGGATTGATAGGGTAAACATAACATGTAAAATATGTGATATCTTCTTTCAAAAGGGATACAACCAGAGCATTTCAAAAGGAGAAGTGATTGTCCGCTTTGCGTTTCAAGCTGCCATCACAGTCTTGTGCATTGCTTGTCCGTGTTCCCTTGGGTTGGCAACCCCCACTGCTGTCATGGTTGGTACAGGAGTAGGGGCTCAGAACGGCATATTGATTAAAGGTGGAGAGCCCTTGGAGATGGCACACAAGGTCAGTAATTGCCCATATTTGTATGCATTAACCACAGGTGCCAGATTTTGTTGGGATATCAGACTGTGATGCTGTGGTACTTAAAATACATGGTTACTGAAGCAGATTGGTGGGGGTTGCGTTAGATATTTATTGATGCTTTTCATTATAGTTTTTCATAGGGACCATTTGAAAAAGGGAGAGAGACTACAGCAGATTGCATCAAGCAATCAAATTTTTGCATCTTGTCAATTCCAACATAGCACCATTGTCTGCACGCCTCTCCCACTTGGGAAGGATACGTTCCAGCCAATCAAAATCTATCCATCATGACCAGCTTCTTTTTTTTACTTATATTTTTGTTTATGTTGACTTCATCTCTCTCCCCCTCTCTTTCCTGGTCATCCACCCCCTTCTTCACCTTCTTTTCACACTGATCAAGGGATCTTACTATCCTTAACCCCTTAAGGACTGGCCGCGCATGCACGGTGCAGTCACTTAAGGACCAGGGACCATTTTTTTTTTCTCAGGATCCGATTCCAGACTCCCTGAACGGCGTGCAGCCACACGGGAGCCCGGAATTCCATGACGGTCCAGGACCATCATGGGTCCTTAAGGGTATAACAAACCATGACGGTCCAGGACCGTCATGAATCCTTAAGGGGTTAAAATGGTGTGATCTGTAGCTTATCAGTTTGTATTTTCTTTACCCTTGTATGTCCTCTCTTATCTGACTTTGATGTTTAGTTTTGATGATTAGTATTGCTTTTCACTTGATGAAGGGATGTTGTTGCTCTAACGAGCTTAGCCTGAAAACTGAATATAAGTCCAATAAAAAAAAAGTATTCTCAAGTACTTTAAAGGGATAGTAATACTTTGTTTTATCTTTATTTCATTTTGTAGGCATTAAAAAACATGAAGAACGATATAAGTCTTATCTCTCAAACCTTTAATGTTTGAGAGATGTTCACAAGCAAAGTTTCCCCTCACTGACCAAAACGTTCAAGTCTGCCATCTAGCTGTGAGATTTGGAATCCGGTCCGCAGAAAGGCCGTGGCTCTACAGCAGAGCCGAGATCACAAGATATAAGAACTACTTCATTTGAATAGTCTACAAAGTGTGCCTGGTTTGCAAGCACACGTTTTAGACCCTTCCAATGAAATAGTTTTATATCTTGCGACTGCTCTGTTGAAGAGCCACCGGTTGATCTGTGGACCGGATTCCAAATCTGACAGCTAGAGGGCAGACTTGATTGTTTTGGTCAGTGAGGGGAAACTTTGCTTGTGAATATCTCTCAAATCATAAAGGTTTGAGAGATAAGATTTATATCATTCTTCGTGTTTTTTTAATGCTTACAAAATAGAATAAAGATAAAACAAAGTATTACTATCCCTTTAAACAGCGATATTGATGCATAATGGTAGACGATGTTTTAATAAGATGACATTTATTAAGATGACTTCTTGCATAAAATGTACTACAGGACAAGCTTGCATAATTCCGTTATGGCTAGTGCCTTTCAAAGTGATGACGTATTCTGCATTATATTTGAGTACGTCTTGGGCTTTCAGACTATTAAGTTCCCTGCCTACTTGTGGAGGAACCTTTACCCCCATAGGATTTATCGGCGAGTATAAAAACCCCTTTTCTCAGATTAACACCCAGCCAGTTTTTGTGCATCGGCCATTCATTGGGCAGCCCTAATCTAGACAATAGCCCATTCCTTACATATGTTCTGTACTGCAAGCCTGTAAGGGTATAAATCATGGGCCTTGTTCAGGAAGCTAAACTAGAGCACTTATGGAACAAACCAACTGCATCATAGGAGACAAATCAAAAGTTCTCATATCTCATTGATTTAAGTGGGATGTTTAACCTCTTGAATGTTGTGGACCTCTAGCGTTCATGAGGTTAAAGCCACATTTAAATTAATGGGAATTTTAATTTGCCCCTTTGGTACAGGTGATTTGCTGATTTGCTTTAGATTGTGTCCTGTTTATCTTTTGTAATATGGTCTTGGGTTTCTTCATGGCCATTAAGGCGGCAGGTGACTAAACAAACATGTCTTTATTACTTACAACAAAGCAAAGTGGTGTATTATGTAGTTAGAAGGTAAGTGATTTTTGAGCTGTGTGTTGGCTTGGTTTCAATTATCAAAATATCTCTGGAACTGATACCCAGCTGACATATTCTCACATACAGCTCTTTGTGAATACTCCACTTATTATAGGTGTCTCTGAACATGTTTAACCCCTTGTTTCAAAAATAAATGCAGCTCCAATTATTCTATTATTCTATTCTATTATTATTATTATTATTCTATTCTATTCAGAGCTAAGGGCACCTAGAGTTCCTTGCCAACGGATTCAAATCCATCCCTGTTGGTGACCCCTAATGTGTTTTAACATACAAATGTACCTACATAGTTCTGCTTCTTGCCTTCAAAGCTTTCCACTCATCAATCCTCCCTTAATTTCTCCCTTTACATCTAGAAATACCCCCAATACCCCCCAATATCATTTGCATAATAATTTGGAACAGGGTGTACATCTGAACTCAAAGGGTTAACATCTATTAATATGCTTATTTCTCCTGAGTATGGCTTGCTAATCATAAGAACCACACTTCCTTGTGTACCAGTTTGAGCCTGTTATTTTGAAGCATGTTTTACAGCTGCTGTAGAGACTCCTCTGGAGGTAATCACACAGCAGGAGTCTCAAGGGACTCTGTAATGTCCCACTATGCAGCAATTACAGGCAGCAGGGGAGTACAGACATACGCAGCAGCCCACTGGAGAGCACTACAGGTCTGCAGAAGCTGCAGAAGCCACTTGAAACATAAAGGGAAGTTATAATTTTAGTGATTACTGACCAGGGCTGAATTTCCTAGTAGGCAGAGTAGGCAACTGCCTACAGCTCCAAATTTCCAGGGGCTCAATAAGCTGTGCTGGCCACACCCACATTCTGAATTGTGGGTGTGGCCAGAACAATCTCATTGTTCCAGCACCATCACTTGTAAGCTGCATTGGAGATCTCTTTAGCAACTAAGGGGTTAAAGCTTTTTTTTGTTTTTTCTTGTTATAGGCTGAAAGTATTTGCTGTGCCAGGAAACAGTGGCTGGGACTGGGGGCAGGGTTTTGTAAGGAGTGGGGATGTGGCCATGGGCAGAGCTAAGGGCACCTAGAGTTCCTTGCCAACGGATTCAAATCCATCCCTGCTGGTGACCCCTAATGTGTTTTAACATACAAATGTACCTACATAGTTCTGCTTCTTGCCTTCAAAGCTTTCCACTCATCAATCCTCCCTTAATTTTGCTTCTTCACTTCTACTTATGTTCTTGGTGATGTCTTCCTCTCAGCACAAAGCTCCCTTCCAGTCACATCACCTATACCTTACTGCCCTCTGCTGCGGTAAAGGGCAATTGCAGGCAGACTGGATAGAAAGTCAAGAGTTGCAATGTGCAGCCAAAAGCATCTATCAGACATTCATGAAGACAGAAAACAAACCCCTGAGCTGGAATGCAACATGGAACCACGCAGCTCTCTGCACAGGTTTCGTCTGTTGCCCCCATAGACTCTGTCAAGCTTTCAGGTCCACGGGGACTTCATTGTGCTGGCCAATGAGTATGAACTGTGAAACATCAGTCTTACAGCTCAGTCTCTTCTTGAGGGATCAGTGATACAGACCCTGTTTTCCTATTCCCTTGCTGGTCCGCCTTGGCTCACAGTGCAGCCCTGGATTCATCTGCAGGTCTTCTTCCAGGGAAGCAGATTTCCCAAGTTGCTTTTTAAATCTGTATCCCTAGAACCCCATACCTCTCCCTTTACATCTAGAAATACCCCCAATCTTTAAAAGTAGCTCTAGCATTATGCACAGCCAATTGCCAATGTCAGCACTGCAGTGCACAGTCCTTATCACTCTTCATCATGCCTTTGTGTCTGCTATTACCCAAGTAGAGTGTAAGCTCCTTTGGGCAAGGACCTCTTTCCGTTTGTTTTTATGATTGTGGCACTTAATGTAACCACTGTTTTAATTAATGTAAAAACTATTTTATGTATTGTATATTCTCCTTCAGTAATTCACTGTGTGCATTGGGTGGCACCATATAAATCAAATGACACATATTTACATACAGCTAGGTAAGTGTTTTTTATACAGCAATTGGATATCTGTCCATTTATAGTCTCTTGCTGTACAGTGAAATGTTACTTTAGGAAAAAAATGCAGCAATGCAAAAAAAGCAAACCTGACTGTTGTATGAAGGAATCATGTCTCAGCAATTCCTTTCATTCAAACACATTTAGAGCCACCTATTCCTATAGGTAAAGTTCAGGTCTGAATAACATTTACATTTGTGCAGACCTTGTATCTCAGATTCTTAATGTTCCGTTTTAGGTGAAGACCATTGTGTTTGATAAGACTGGAACTATCACTCATGGGTCTCCAGTGGTAATGCAAGTAAAGGTATTAGTGGAAAGTAACCGGATGCCCACCAACAAGCTTCTGGCAATTGTGGGAACTGCAGAGAGCAACAGTGAACACCCTTTGGGCTCTGCAGTCACAAAGCACTGCAAAGAGGTAAGGCTTTCTCCTCTAAGTGTGTCCTCTATGCTGAGCAGAGCTGGATTTACACCTCAGGAGCCTGTAGGCACAGAAATCTGAAACGCCCCCCACCCCCCGATTTGCCATCTCCACTGGACACCTCCACAATGCTCCTAATCTCCACATTGCCTCCCATCAGCTCCAATTTGCCTTCCATCAGCTCCATTTTACCCTCACATAGCCCCATCATCTCCAACTTGCCCACATCATCTCCAACTTGCCCCCATCATCTATATATTGCCCTCACATTGCTCCATCATCTCCATATTGCCCCCATTATCGCCACATTGCCCCCATCATCTCCATAGCCCCTCACACTGCCCCCATCATCTCCATATTGCCCCCCATCTCTGTTTCCTACCTCCCTGGAGAGTAGAGGTCTGTCTGTGATTCCTTTTGGCACAGAGCTGCATCTGCTTGTGCTCCCGCGTGGTCTTCTGTTCAGTTATGCAGAGCGCTGGGAGATGATATCATCTCCCAGTGCTCTGCATTACTAAAGAGCCGACGAGGGAGCACCAGCAGCTACAGGTAGGCACAGACCTCACCATGTTGTTGCGGGCGTCAAGCGGGGAGGCAATGGCTGAGGCTAATTTTAAAAAAACAAACAAACAAAAAAAAAAACGAAAAACAATTCCAATGACAGGCGTCCTTCTGTGCGGTGCACCTGTAGGCAGATGCTTACTCTGCCTCATTACAAATCCGGCCCTGATTCTGAGGTCATCATGGATAATGTAGATAATTGGGGTCATGGGGGATTATACTCTGAGGCGAGAAAGGGGAGATGTACTCTCCAGTCTGAAAAGCTCTGCAATTCCAGTGCCATTCTGTGGAGCTATGCACTAAGATCTCTTCAGCTAGAGAGTTAATAGTGCATATGCACCACTGCATAACAAGAACTGGAGAGTGTATCACACCGGAGAGTTGATTTCCTCTTTGTCACACATTTATTACACCTTAGGGCACTTGTTGGTGACAAGTAGTTTGATGACAGAATAAAATGGTTAACCCCATGAGGACTAGAGGAGTTAAAAATACATTGTGAAGCAATGCATTATACACTTCTCTTGTCCTCAAGGGGTTAATGACCAGGCCAACTAAGATGTTGGACTCTGTCCTAGCCACATCCCCTGATGCCCTGGATGTTACGCCTTTACATCTATAGACTAAAGAGAACTGGTCAGAGGAGCTCAACTAGGAATCAGCCTGCCACAGAATTTAGCAGGCTCTATAGGACTGGTGTACTAACAACCTCTCTTATCTAACTAGTGCCTTAAATCCTACAAAAATGGCAGTCTAGTCACAAAGTGCCAGGCAATTCCTCTCTGAACAAGAGAAACCGCCAACCCCAGACATAAGTTTCAGCATAGTTGGTCTTCATCAGAGAGATGTAGCTATCTAGGCACTGTGAGCAAGGGGTCCACGGCTGGATCCCCCTGTTACCCTTAATGTGACCAACCCCAAGGACTGCCATTTTGGCAGAATCAGTATGATATGCTGTAGTATACTACCTCTCTGTGTAAGGCACCAGTGAGCTAAAGGAGTCTTTGCCCTGAGTAGGACACCACTCCTATAGAGCCTGCTAAATTCTACTGCAGGTTCGTTTCTCGTTGATTATATCTAACCAGTACTTTGCATTTATAGACTAAGGAGAAACTTTTTCATTGTTATAATTTCTTGTAACACTTTGATTGCTACAGGAGTGTACTGCATTTTGTTTTTCAGTTAGTTTATTAAATTCTAGCATGCAAATGGTTAAGTACAGGGAGGGGTTTTAATGTGCCTCATGGGAGAAAATGTTTAAGAGTGTAACCGGGGAAAGAGAGAGACAACCAACACAACCAATTCCTGATTTTATGTTCATTTATACACAGACTCTGAACAAAGAGACACTGGGTACATGTTCAGATTTTCAGGCAGTTCCAGGATGTGGCATTAGCTGCAAAGTGAGCAACATTGAAGCACTTCTGCACAATACAGACCAGGACACCAAGAACAGCAGGAATGCATTGCTAGTGCAGATTGATGGACACCACGAGGACTCAGTTCTTCATCCTCTCATAGACTCACAGATTCCAAGTAAGTATTTTCCTTTTGGGGTATTTCATGTGTATGGCATAGGCATGCTATGGCACATCTGGACAAAAAAATGAAATGCTAATCCCTCCTCTGCATTAAATTTTTTAGGCGAATATCTGCCCATATAGTCTTTATTTCATGTGACTATTTTTCTATTTCAGTCCATTCTGGCACATTCGTGGTTTTAGATTCTTGTACAGCACAGATTCACATACTGTGCAGGGTTCCACTGCAGGTGATACATTTCTCACTGATTTTATCTTTTACCCTTTGAGTGCCAGAGGGGTGTCCATAGAATTGTGCATTGCAATGCATTGGATACCTCTGTGGCAACCAGTGTATTAAATTTTATGAAACAAAATATCTCATGGTGGTGCATGAGGACATTGTGCATTTGGCTGAGGAAGCAGGGGGCTTCACTCCCTGCCACCTTCTCCTCAGCCAAATCAAACCCCGCCCCACATATCCCATCAGCTGGCAACTGTCAGCCTGCCCCCGTATGTGGCTGCCTCAGATCCAGAAACCCTTTTTGAGGCACCCAAAACAGGGCTAGACTTTCATATATATATATATTTTTTTTTTTATATAATATAATAAAATATAGATTCTATAGATTTTTTTAGACAGAGGAGAACGAGAAGGTGGTGGAGTGAGAAATTTGATATTGGAGGAATAACAGGTATTCAACACTATTGCTCCAACAGTTTCTCTCCTCATGTCCTTGATCCTCTAAGGCTGTCAACCTTACTGATCCTTTCTTCAGGTCCCTGTGCCCCACAGCGAACTAGGAAGAAGGAATTATTATAAAGCTTGTTCCTTGTAAGATCCCTGGCTGTTTATGCACACAGTAAACATAAATTCCTCCACATAGTAATCGATTACAAACATGGTTAATATTGTTTATGTAGTATGTATTATTTATGTACTCATTTGATTGTGTATATGGAAACTAAAATATGTATAAAATTAAATAATGTCTGTTCTCTAGCAAGCCAGTGATCTGGATTTGCATGTACATCTATTTATAATCATATGCTTTTTATTTTTCAGCTTCCCTTCCATCCCAGACGTACTCCGTCTTGATTGGGAACCGTGAATGGATGAACAGGAACTTCTTGCCTCTCGTGAGTGAAACAGATGCTCTCATGACAGAACATGAGAAGAAAGGTCGCACTGCGGTCCTCGTAGCTATTGATGGTAAATTCACTTTCAGAACTGAGTAATGTTAATAAATGAGCATTACATAGACTTCTGTGTGCCTTTAGCTTGTGGCCATAAAATTCTAATTGCCCACATAAATTTTGACCTTTCGCCTTTGTTTAACAGATAGCATATTCAGGCAGTCCTGTATGTCATGTCCATGGAGGAAGACATGACCGTTATAAAGGATCCTCATGCACTTTGCTTACATTAGTCCAAAAAAGATCAGTAAATGTCATGTACAGAACATTACATCCAGGACTGACTGAAAATGTTATGTAATAAGGCACAACGGCAAAGTTCATAGGACCAGGTAGAATTATTTCGCCATAGAAAGGCGAGTAGGGGTTGTTATTAGGAGGTGTTAGTTTTCATTTAAATCAGCAGAAGTTTTTATTTGTGCCCTAATGTTGTTGGTTTGCCCCAGAACTTCTCTATTTTACACTGTGCATATGGCCGAATAATTGTTAAAATAAAATTACCCTTACTTATTTTGTTTTGTAGGAGTTCTGTGTGGGTTGATTGCTATTGCTGACACAGTGAAGCCTGAAGCTGCTTTAGCTATCCATTCCTTGAGGTCAATGGGCCTGGATGTGGTTCTGATGACGGGAGACAACAGCAAGACTGCTAAAACCATTGCTGCACAGGTAAGTCTGGGTAGACTGCAGAGAGGGACAATCTTCAATTAAGATAAGGAAAAAAGCTGAAAAACTTGTCAAGGGGGGGAAGGGCTTTCATTCTTTTCATACAAAGAAGATTGTCCCCTGCTGTTATCTGTCTGGTCTTACAACCAGATTCACATCTGAGAAGAGATGGCTTACACTAGGAAAAAGGGGCGGGAGGGGAAACTTTGCTTGTGAATATCTCTTAAACCATAAAGGTTTGAGACATAAGACTTATATCATTCTTCATGTTTTTTTAATGCCTACAAAATAAAATAAAGTTAAAACGAAGTATTACTATCCCTTTAAGGACCAGCAATACATTGCAAACCCCTATTACTTTAAAGTACATACAGATTCCTAATGACTGTTAGGATTTTGTGCCCTGGTAAAGTTAAGCAGGGGAGATTAATTTTAGATGTTAGTGTTCCCAAATGGAGATTGTCATATAAGACACTTAGAAAAATATGATTCTCTGGATCACACCATTATGGGCAGTTATTTACCCACTTCTGTCAAAAGCCATCATTTTGGCTTTTCCTCATTGACGTGAAGGGTTTCTCTAACCCACCCATTCCTACCCAGTACTCCTGGTAGATTGGGGGTATCAGGAAGGGGGTTGGTTGAAGAGGCAGAGGGCCACACCCCCTGCCTTCTCCTCAACCAATCAGCATTTTCCAGCAACGCCTCCTGACAGCAAAAAATATAAACTTGGATTTTTATATAGATATGTATTGGGATTCTGGAAATCTGCTATAATAATGCAGTTATGCACATGACAGTACGTGCTTTGTAAGAAAAATACCCTACAGCGTAATATGCTGCACATTTATCACACTTCTAATAATAAAAGTGTTTTTGTACTCCCTTTATTGCAGTTGTAAATGGTACTTTTCAAAGCAAAAAATAACAGTCACAAAAATATATTCAGCACAGTATATGTTTTAAACCTTTGTGTGCCAGAGAGGTATCCAACACAATGCGTTGGATACCTTTTTGGTACTTAGTGTTAATACTTTTAAACTAAACAATTCTAGTTAACTGATCATGTCCATTGTCTGTAGATTACCATAAGGATCTCCAATAATACCCTCAGAGCCTTGTAATGGGCTTGATAGCTTTCTGGTACTCAGCTGTTCTAGATAAGTGTTCATTTGCATGTCTGTAGAGTGCCATAAGGTTCTCCAGTAATGGCCTCAGAGTGAAATGGAGTCTGTAAGCAGAGGTCGATGCTCTAAGAAGAAGCAGAGTCATTCTGGAGCAAACCATAAGGACAAATAAAATTCCCGCTGATTTAAACAAGGCTTTTAAACATTTGAATGAGAGGTTTTCTCCTCAGTCAGGGGGGTTATTGCCCCATTTAAATCAGTGGGAATGTTTTTGTCCCCTTTTGTGGTCTGCTCTAGGATCGTTCCAGTTCTTAGTACATCAGCCTCACTGGGCCTTCTGTTCAAAAGAGAGGTGGATGAATTTCGGCCAAAAAACTACTGTACCATGGGGAGAGATATAGAAAGTTCCCATATTCCCATTCATTTCCAGGAGGCCTGACCTCTAGCTTGCGGTTAAAAGACTCATTGAAATCATTGAGATTGTATTATTTCTTCCATATGCTGCAGTTGGTATGCCCCAGGACTCACCCACTTCTCATTTGAGGCCAGTTGTGTAATAAAGTTTTGTACCTAGAAACTTTAATGAGTGTCTGAGAATAATGGGACTGGAGTGCAAGAAAGCAGGAGGACAATGGTTAGGCCACCCATTTTGGAAGGTGTCCTTTTTCTATTTAGAGAGACATATTTAGTAACTCGTACTAAAAGTACATTACAGTGCTCCCTGCAGAGGAGCAGTTAGCTAGAGAGTAAAGCGAAGGAAATATGAACTGGGGGGAATAAAAGGGATTGTGGTGATCTTGCGTCACATTTCTGCTTCCACTTTCCAGGTTGGAATAACGAAGGTGTTTGCTGAAGTTCTTCCCTCTCACAAAGTTGCAAAAGTCAAGCAGCTGCAGGACCAGGGGACACGAGTGGCTATGGTGGGAGATGGAATAAATGACTCCCCTGCTCTTGCCATGGCTAATGTGGGAATTGCTATTGGCACTGGCACTGATGTGGCCATAGAAGCTGCAGATGTGGTTCTGATAAGGGTATGTCTCACAGGTTCATGTCAGGCAATTTAAAGACATTTGGTGAAAGTTAAGTTTGATAATAGATTTACAAAGAGACTGTCACGAGCACTCCCTGAGAACAAACAAAATAAAGTGTTGTGTTCTAAGGCATGGTGGCCTCTCAGAGGTGCTACACGTCACGTTTTTCACTCCCATGTGCCATTGCAGAGAGGAAATCTCTGTCCATATCAGACTGGTCCCAAACAGGCAGCCCAGCTCCGAAATGTCAGGCAAATCCTCTCAACAATAGAGAATCAGCACAACCACAGGCGTACGTTTCGGTCTATATGGGCCTCGTCAGTGTGGTGCAGCTGATTCCTTCTAGGCATATGGAGAGCAAGGGCCGATGCCTGGGATCCCCTTCCAACTTAGGGAGACATATAAAGAAAGATTGTGAAGAGAACGAACAAAATAAAGTGTCTTGTTCTAAGGAATGGTGACCTCTCAGATGTACTACAAGACAAGATTTGTTTATACTTTCTGGGAATGTACATGAAATATAACTTAAAGGGCAGCTATATCTATAGGAATAAGTGGCTCTGTGTGCCAGAAAGTTATCTAACACATTCCTTCACAATGCATCGGACACATCTCTGGAATTCGAAGGGCCAGACATTCAAAAGAAACATGTAAAAGCAAACCATCTCCTCCGTAGAGGAAAACTAAAAATTCCCAATGACTTAAATGGAGATCATATGCCAGTGAATGATACGGAGCTTTCTAACATTGTGGGAGGTTAGAAATACCCAAATAAATCAATGGAATTTTTAGGAATTTTTATTCCTTAATGCAGTTGATTTGCCCCAGAATATGTTCACTTTTCATATCTAAGTGTAGTAAACTAAATGCGTGAGGGATGAGGGTTTAAACACCTCAGAGGTCCGTTCCATCGATAGATGGCAGCCTGCCATAACCTAAATAATGGTACCTATATTAACATGATCTGTACTGGGTATGGGTACCAGTTATGTTACAGCCATCTTTTTATTTATTTATTTATTTAATTTTTTTAACCCCTTAAGGACCAGCGGTCCCAGGGTGTGTGGTCCTTTAAGGGCCAGATAGGGAATTTCGGCATGCCGCCCCATGTGACTGATCATGTGGGTGATCATGTGGGGCGTCACGCCGAATGAGGGACTGAAAGAGATCGCTCCGGTCTTGGAGCGATCATCTTCAGTCCCCGGTATTACTCACCGTGCTCCTGCAGGAGCACGGTGAGTAAAAGTATGTGACGTACCAGGACCGTCACTGGTCCTTAAGTGCCGGACCAGCGTGACGGACCAGGTACATCACCGGACGCGAAGGGTTTAATTATTTAAACTTGAATATCTCCAGTTCTATGGATCTGATTTACTAGCTTTTAAAAAGTACACACAGTACTCATCAGGGTACTACCCATTGACACTTTTGTTGAGAAATATATATTTGCTAATCTAGGTTGTACGACTGACTAAAATTTTCTCAGAGCCACATTTGAAAAAATGTATTTTTTTAAGCAGTTTGCTACTCTAAAACTACACAACCAATATTTATGAAATTTGCAGTATTTGAAGGGGCTGCCAACATGACATGGAAACCAAAATGTCATCCAGGTTTACTGCTGTAATCAAAAGTTATTACCAAAATTAAAATTGTGAAATAGCATAGAACCTTCATTCAAACTTATCTGTTGATGCCTCAACAGGCTTCTATAATGCAGGTAACAGCAGATACTAAGTTAGTATGCAAACAAATCTGGCTGACTGCTTTATTTAGGACATCTGCCTCTGTAGGTCATTAGGGATTATGCACTCCAGTTCCTATGTTACTCTATGGAGCCTATGCACTAAGATCTCTCCCACCTGAAACATCTTCATGCATAGGCTCCATAAAATAACATAGGGACTGGAGAAGTGATATCAGTGGAGATGTTATCACCACTTTATTACCTCTTTATTACTCCTTAGTGCATCTCCCCTATTGTGTTCAACAAATTCATTTCATAGGGAAAACCAGTGATACTATATCTCCTGCAGTTGAAACCAGTGTTTTGGATGTTGTTAGTACATAGCTCCTCAACCTGTTACTATGTTTTATGTTTAGAAGATTATTTACTAAATAGTCCTCATAGAAACATAGAATTTGACGGCAGATAAGAACCATTCGGCCCATCTAGTCTGCCCAATTTCCTACTGTGTAAAAAAAAAAAAAAAAAAACACAACCTCAAACCTTTTTTGGTCCTTGGTCTTTTCTTATGTTAAGGACCGCCTTATGCCTATCCCATGCATGCTTAAATTCTGTCACTGTATTGACATCTACCACTTCTGCTGGTAAGCTATTCCACTTGTCTACTACCCTCTCAGTGAAGTAAAACTTTCTTACATTACATCTAAACCTGTGTCCCTCTAGTTTTAGACTATGGCCTCTTGTCCTAACGTTTTTACTCTTTTGAAATATACTCATGTTGTTGCGGAAGGGATATGACTGACTTGCACATAAGCTCTGTTTGTTTGCCTGATACAAAAATCCTTGTTGTAAGATTGCATTGAATTTGTCTTCCTTTTTTTTTGTTTTTACAGAATGATCTGTTGGATGTAGTGGCCAGTATAGATTTATCTCGCAAGACTGTAAAAAGGATCCGGATAAATTTTGTCTTCGCTCTTATTTACAACCTTGTTGGCATCCCTATAGCTGCAGGTATGACAAACCCACTAGAACTTCCTCAGTCGACCATACAACCTTTTAAAGGGATAGTAATATTTCATAATAAAAGCAGCTCTAATTAATCATCATAGTATTTGGACTTTGGAGAGTGTTATTTCAGTACTGTCAGAGCTGTAGTTCAAGAGTAATTCAATGACAAAGTATCCTCCTCCCTTCCCTTTTACTGATGTAACACTGCTCAGCCAGATCAGAAGGGAGGTACCCAGGTAGATTGCAGAGAGGGACAATCTTCAGTTAAGATAAGGGGAAAACCTGAAAAAGTTGTCAAGGGGGGCAGGGCTTTCATTGTTCTCATAGGAAGAAGATTGTCCCCTTCTGTTATCTGCCTGGTCTATGGACTGCATTCCACATCTGAGAAGAGATGGCTTACACTAGGTAAAAAGGGCGGGAGGGGAAACTTTGCTTGTGAATATCTCTCAAACCATAAAGGTTTGAGAGATAAGACTTATATCGTTCTTCATGTTTTTTTAATGCCTACAAAATAAAATAAAGATAAAATGAAGTATTACTATCCCTTTGAATGACCAGGGTTCTGCAATTCCCAATTTAAATAGATCAGTGAAAGTAAAGAAAACTGTGAGATTTAGCCTTTGAACTTTATTTGCTGTAGTTGTTTCTTGACTGACTGTATTGTCTGGTATCCACTAACAAACAAAAACAATGAACAGACAGATTACTTGAAAAATAAGTGGCTTTTAATTTGTGTTATGGACCTGGATATGTATCCTTCATACAGTGGTATGTGTTTGATATAAAACACAAATTAAACAATTTATTCAAGCTGTTGTAAGTTCAACATTTAAGTTCCAGAAGTCAGGATCGCAGACAACAACAAAAACCAAGCTTTGATACCCCACAAAAGGAAACCAGCAATGTGAGTGAAGATTAAGTGTGAGCTAAGTGACTGACAGAAAAGAGTGATCTCCAGTGGAATAAAACTGAAAACTATATAATCTATGAAGAAGTGGCGTTTAATATGTAATTAAGGATATTCTTAAAAACCTGACTTGGGGTGTCCTGAGATCTTGAACTGAGAATCACTATTCTGTTGAGATGTCCAACACACATTGCTCAGCAATGTATTAGAACTCTAATCGTTCCCCTGTGGTATAGTTGGTTTGCCCCAGAATTGCTACATTTCCTTAATGTACATCAGCCTCACAGGGTTTGCTTTGCATTTGTAGTCAGTTAATGTGTGACTTATGAGCACATCAGTGAAAAATGTACTTCATTTAGTTACTGTAAAATCTCAGGTATAATACGCACATATGTATAATATGTAGGTGTAAATTATACCCAAGATTTTAGGGGAACACAAGAGTGCCGATGTATAATACGCACCCTTGTTTTCCCCATCTACTCATCAAAAATTTAGCTTTTTTGTTGCTGATTCCCTCCCTCCACCAAGCACAATCCACTTCCCTTTGCTTGCCCTGCTTCATCTCACCTCCTCCACAGTCGGCTTTAATCTGTGCACAACATGCGGCACTCTTGCATTTGCTGCCCGCTTCCATAAAATCCCTGAGAGGACCATTTTATTTTACCCAATGGTAATACCTCAATGTCCTCACAGGGAAATACACCACATCCAATACATTTTAGCCAATGGTAATACCTCAGGGTCCTCGCAGGGCAATGCAGTATATCCAATGCATAGATCTCTGCGCATTGGATGTGCTGTATTACCCTGAGAGGACCTTGAGGTATTACCGTTGGCTAAAATGAAAAGGTCCTCACAGGGATTTGCTGGAAGTGGGCGGCAAATGCAAGAGTGCCACCCGCTGTGCAAAGATTAAAGCTGTCTCAGGATGGGGTGAGTTGGGGCATTGTGTTTTTTTTTGTTTGTTTGTTTTTTTGTTGTTTTTTTTACTTACATAAGGTGAAGTGGTGCAAAATTGTGCATATTATACATGAGATGTTATGGTAAACATTCTACAGGGTAGGTTTGCAAAGGTTTCAGTAATGTTGTCTCCCAATCTTCCAGGTGTCTTCATGCCAGTTGGTTTGATTTTACAGCCATGGATGGGATCTGCTGCAATGGCAGCTTCTTCTGTTTCTGTTGTCTTCTCTTCGTTACTGCTCAAACTGTAAGTACAATATCTCAGCTGCTTTTGATTCCTAGAACAATACTATAACTAGATCACTTTGAAGTTTTGTGTCTCATATAGAACCTTTAACAAGTAAATTTACATCATTCTGTATATTCCGTTGCAAAGTTTCATTACAAAATGTGAATTGCAGGGGATTTCCCTGCTGAGCAGAATAATGATATTCCCACTGCTAGAAAATGTTTGTTTTATTCCAGAGTTATTCTTCAAACCGTAACAAAGGGGTGCAGCTGTTACTATCACATTCTGTAGAGAAGAGTAGCCTAAGACTCCTCTCTCCCATATAATACAGTAGAATACTGTGTGGATGCCAACTGGTGCTGCTGTTAAGTTTACTATTAAAGTTTGAGCTCTATTAATTATTGAATGAAGCCTTTCCCAGCAGGGGGAGTACCCTTGCTTTACTCCTGTCCCCCTATAGTGTAGCGGGTTTGCTCCATAATTTTGCACCTGTTCAACTTTTGGACGTAGTCCCTTGTTTTATATCCAGTTATCTTGCCCTGGGGTGAAAGGTTGTTGGACTGGAATCCTCTTAGAGTCTTTCTCTCAGATTTCCTTCTTTTCTTCCCCTCTTGCTTTTCCTTATGTGGCTGCAGTCACATGAATTCTGGGAGTTAGTGGGCGGGTGGGGGATTGAGCTGGAGGAGGATGAGGGAGTCTCCACCCCAAAGATGCTGTCTATCGAGATGTGTCCTGCCCTCCAGGAGAAGGGACTTATCCCCATAGTACAAGAAAAGGATTTAATAGGTAAGAACACGTAAAGCCTGTTTTGGGGCAATTCTGGTGTAAAGTGACTGAACCATAGGGGACCTGTTAGTGGACCTTACATCACACAATCCCAAAATGGCCATCATTCATAATCAACTGTTACCTGCTTTTGATATGTGCTGAATTCAATTCCATGCCACTATGTTGAGCTGGGGTGTGCTCAGGTGTAATTAAGAAAAGTTGTGGTCTGTGAGAATGTATCATTCCCACAGACCCAGTCCATACTGCTATTGCATAACCTTGGCCTGCTGGAGTGGTATATATAATAGCCCAGTGAGAAGTTTACTAGACATTAAGATTGTTTATTCCAGAGGCTGATGGCATTGAGTGTTACCAGCTTAAAATGTGTTTTGTTGTAAGCTTGTTTTTTAATTCCTTGCATTCTTCTATAGTGGATTACAAAGCAATGAGTTGGATACACCTCTAGCACTCGAGGCATTGATACAGTTGTAACACAGTTCTGTGTAATTAAATAGCAAGGATAATTTACTCTGGAAAAATTATGTTTCTCTTACGTCCAATATGGAACATAGGAACCATTACGCTTAGCTCCCTTGCCCTGGAGAGCAGGGCACTTCAAAAGACTGGGTCTTTGGGGCAGAGACTCCCTCCTCTTTCTCCAGCTAAACCCCCACCTTAAAGGGATAGTAATACTTAATTATTACTAATTCCCATATTCTAGGCATGTTAAAAAGAATGTAATTGTCCCCAGTGTCCTCTTTCAAACCTTTATGGTTTGAGAGATAACAGCGCGCAAAGTTCCTCCCTTCCATCCCTTTCCCTGGAGTTAGCGTTGTACTGACTGTAGGGATATCCGGTCTTGCGTGCAAACCAAGCACACGTAGAAGACCATTTCAGTGAAATAATTATTTTTTACTAATACTTTCTCGGCTCTGCTGCAGAGCCGCCTGACTGTCGTATGACAGGTGTCCCCTGCAGTCAGCTACAACGCTGACTTCAGGGAAAGGGAAGGGAGGGGGGAACTTTGTGGGCGGTTATCTCTCAAACCATAAAGGTTTGAGAGATGAACCTGGGGGCAACTGAATTATTTTTACTATAGCTACAATATGGGGATTAGTAATATTTAAGTATTACTATCCCTTTAATTCCCAGATTCACATGTCCTGTGTCCAAGATGGAGTGTGCAGTGGTCCTTCTCTTAATTTTTTCTAGGCTTTTTATTTGATATATCCCCCATTAGGTGGGCTCCCATAACTAGCTTCTCTGAAGTTGGATTGTTCAGTTCACAGGTGAATATGGACCGTTTCCCTGTGGATGTTAACTTTATGATCAGTCTATTCTTGTGACTGAGTTTCTTAGATATTCTGCCTTATTAAAATGGGAGCTTGAAGACAGAAGACCAGAGAGAATCCCTTTTGAGCCATTTTATAGCCCATTCTGAGCCTTCTACACTTTTTGTGCTTAGTTCATGCACTCTTTTCCAGCTCCTGTTCTCTCTTTTAGCCGGCTGCAGTAGTTTTTGGTTTTAACAATTTACCTGCTGTTCTGGGCATATACTACTAGATACATTAATTTAAGGGCTATGGAGGTTTTTTGGCGGCCCCACATCACTTTACTCTTTATTAATGGCCTCCCACCGGTACCTCCCGAGGTTTTTGGGACATTTCTTTCAAAGTTTGTTTTTCTAGTGGATGCCATCTTTAACAACCGGAGCCCACCCGCAGCCATAGACTTTAATATGAGAAACTTCTTTGGGACATATCTCTGCAAGTGTTTATTCTAGAATGGTCAGTGAGGGCTCTTCATTCTTGTCTCCTCGTTCTCTATTGCAGGGTCCACTTTGTGGGTGTCTATGGAGAGTCACATGCTGCTAGGCAACAAGTAAATTAGAAAACTATATTACCTGTAATTCCTCAGTTCTCAGGCATTTTCCCGATTTGCTGGCATGCTTTCTGGTGGACATCTTGCTTCTTCCTTGCTTATCTGTCAATTATTTAGCCTTCTCTGTTGCTGCTCAACGCACCTTATGGCTTACGATTTTGTCCTCAGACCAAACTTCTGAGAAATCAATGGTGTCCTTGCCATTTCAAGAGAATGCTTTATTTAGGTCTGACCAGAAGCAGAGCATTAGTTATGCCATTGTAAGAAAGAGTACTCTTTTACCACACATTTTCACCAATTGGTCCTTTCTGGCAAGGAAGAAGTGTGGATTTTGTTCCCCTTACAAAGCACAGACAGGCTTGGCAGCACAAGAAATCTTCTGCAGAGTCTGACATGCCTCTGCATGACTCATGGAGTCCTGGTCCATAGTTGTCTATAAAGGGTCAACTCCACCTTTTTTCATGATACCTGGTCATCCTACATAACCAGTGGGTTTTGTGCGTGGTATAAGAAGGGTACCTCATAGATTTCAAGTCCCTTCCTCCCTATCGCTTCTTTTTGTCATAGGTTACACAGAACCACGAGTGAACATGTTTCTTCAGATGCCATTTCCTCTCTACTGAACAACAAGTTCTGGTCCCGGTCCCATCTCAAGAGCACTTTTCATGATTTTATACCAACTTTTTGTGGTCCCCAAAAAGGATGGCAGATGCACCCGAAGTTTCTCAACCAGTAAGTGGTTTTTACTCGCTTGAAGATGGAATCTTTGTGCTCTGTCATTACTGCTTTTCCAAACGCGTATCTGTATTTCCCAGCTCACCCGGATTACCAGTGATTCCTGCATTTTACTTTCTCTTGCAATCACTGCCAGTTCACAGCACGGCCATTTGGCCTGACTTTGGATCCCAGAATCTTCACAAACTTCATGGCAGCCCTGGCCGCATACATCCTTGCTCAAGGCATTTCTCTGACACCATATTTGGACAATCTGCTGATCAAGGCTCCTTCAGAAGAAATCTTCATCTTCTCCTAACCCATCCCAGCTTGACACTCTTCAGGGGAGGGAGAAGATCCAACTTCTGTCTCAGAATGTGTCATGGGTTCTGAAGTGACCCTTGGCCAAGATAAGGGACTACAAGCGAGTCCTGGGTCCTCTTTGTCTTCCTTGGAAGCACTCCCCTAAGCTTAGTACCACATGAGGGAACTTCAATGGGACATACTCAGGATGTGGTCCTGTGAGCAAGAACAGCTCTCTCATCAAATGAAGGAGGACCTCCGCTTGTTGCTTCATCATCCACACCTGAATCAGAGGAGATCCTTTGTGATCCCAGAGTGGAACCTCATGATGACAGATGCCAGGGCTGGTGGACAGGTGAAGGGTCTCCTGTCAATGAACATTTTGGAACGCCAAGTTTTTCTCTTTGCTCTCCTACACTGATCTCAGGTATCCTCAGGGATGAAGATGAGGGTTCAGTTGGACAACTCAACTGCAGTGGCTTACATCAACCATCAGGGAGGAAGTGAATGCTCTCTTTTCACTGGTGGAGTCCCACCAGCCATCTCAGTGGTCCAATTGCAGACATCCTCATCAGGCAAGACGTGGATCCAGGAAACTGGGAGCTGGATTCGGAGGTATATTACCAGATAGTTCAACAATGGAAAGTGCCTACAGTGGCCTTGATAGATCCCAGAACAGGAACATTCCTATGTTCTCCTCACAGACCAGGGATACCCTGGCCTTTGTGACAGATGCAATGTCTGTCCCTTGGAACTTCAACCTGTATTGTGTTTCCTCTGATTCCACTCATTGCCAGGGTGATCTGGAAGATCAGGATGGAGAAAGTTCTAGTTATCCTAATTGCCCCTTTCTGGGCCCGGCAGGCTTGGTTTGCGGACCTTATCAACCTGTCCATTTAGGAGCCGCTCTGCCATGATCCACGGAATGAAGCTTGTTTCCTGGAGGCATGCCATAGAATCTGGTTCATTTTCCACTAGTGGTGCGCTGATCTTCCCATGGTTCTGGCTTTCCTACAGGATGGTGAGAATAAAGAACTTAGTCTCGGCTCCTTTAAGTTACAGATCTCAACCCTCTTTGTATTTTTTCAGAGCCATATTGCTATTCTGCCGGGTGTTAAGTCCTTTCCTCAAGAGGTGACTCATGCCTTCCCTTGATTCCAGGACCCCATTCTGCCGTGGGATCTCAACTTGGTCTTGTGTCCTCCAGAGACCTTCTTTTGAGAATCTGGCCTTGATTGCTTTGTGTCCTCTGATTCTCAAAATTGTCTTCCTTTCAACCATTGTCTCTGTTAGGAGGTTGGCTGAGTTTCAGGTTTTGTCTTGCGAATCTCCCTTCCTGGTTTTTCACCAGGATAAGGTGCTACTTTGAACCCCCCAGGAGTTCTTTCCCTAGGTTCCCTAGATTTCCATATCAACCAGGATATCACTGTGTCTTCCTTCTGCCCTGACCCTTCATTCAAACAGAAGAAAGATCTCCATTTGTTGTATTTAGTGTATTGCCTTAAGTACTCTGTGCATCATGCTCAGCTTTTTTGCAAAGCGGACTTTTTATTTGTGTCCCTGAGGAACCTAGAGCAGGTCAGGCAGCATTCAAAGTTACCAGTGCCTCTTGGTTAAGACTGCCATACGACATTTGTATGTGATCAGGAAGGAACCTGTTCCTTTCAAGATCACAGCACACTCTACAAGGTCTGTGGGGGCTTCCTGAGCCTATAAAAACCGCACCTCAGCTGAACAGCTGTGCAGTGTGACAACATTTTCCTCCTAGCACTCCCTTGCCAAGCTTTACTATTTCAACCAGCTTTTGTCCTTCAGACAGTTTTGCCTTATCTGATGGTGTGTTTTCCTTTTCATCTACTGCCCAGTTGTCGTTCACTAGTTTGAGCCTCATTGGCTCTTGTTTGGTTTTGCTGTGTTAGTTTGGTGTCCATTGACACCTAAGTTTATACAGATCCATATTAGTCCTAGGAAATACCAGTAACATGGGGGAAGAGAGAGTTTTCCTTTTTTCCTCCCTGCAAGCTTTGGGATGCTTTGGTATATCCCCATGGTTTCTGTGTTCTATATTGGACGTAAGAGAAAATTGGATTTTAGTGAAATGTTAAATCCTTTTTCCTTTAGCCGATATGGAACACAGGACTTTCCTTCACCTGGCAGAAATGTCTTCATAAGGTCTTTGTCTTCTTTCTTGTTTAGGTTCTTTTTTCTGTGGCACTTGTCACACGTGAATCTGGTGGGTAGGGGTGGGGTGAGCTGGAGGAAGAGGAGGGAATATCAGCCCTAAAGAACCTGTCTTTTTTTTTTTTTTTAAATTGTCCTTCCCTCCTGGAGGAAGGAGCTTAATCCCCATGGTTCCTGTGCTCCATATGGACTAAAAAGAAAAGGATTTAATAGTAAGTCCACTAAAAGCCTATCTGTTGTAGTGATTTTCCTGAGTAAAGCAAGGGTACTACTTGAGATACTTCATTTAAAAGATGTTCTAGCTCTAGCTTGCATTTTTAGGAGCAGTACATCTATGACCTAACAGTTTAGGGTTGTGTTTTTCCTGTCAGTCTATGGAGCTCTATTGTCAGTGATCAAAGGTTGCCCATAGGGCGCAAAAGCAGCAGCACCACCCTAAAATGCCAAAAAATGCAGATGAGCTGTAATAGCTTTTCAGTGAGTGGTGGGTGCACCCTTTCTTCCTCTGCAGGAAAGGCCCCACAAAATATCACACAATACTTTCCATATAATAACTTCCTTATTTTGCATTTTCTCATTTTGAAACTGTTTTATATTTTTGCAGCTACCGCAAGCCAAGTCGAGAGAGGCTAGAAGTCCAAGCACAAGGCCAAATGAAACACAAAACTCCATCGGAAATCAGTGTTCATATTGGAATAATGGAAAACCGAAGAAGTTCCACCAAACTGAACATCCTTGACCGTATTGTGAACTACAGCCGAGCTTCTCTGAACTCCTTCCTATCAGACAAGCATTCCCAGCAGAGCGCCCCACTAACTGAGCCAGACAAGCACTCGCTGCTCATGGGGGATCTGAGGGGTGAGGAGGACACCTTCCTGTGATCAGGACAGTCAAACCGCACTTATTACACAGGTGAATCTACCGTGTGCTTTATCCAGATGTCTGCTTAAACTTCTCGCAGGGCTTTCTGTATACAAAAAGGAAGAGTGGAAAAACCTTAAAGGAGCAGTAAACCTTTACTTTTTATATATGAAGAACATTTATATTGTTATACTTTTTGTACTGAGTAACACAAAGACACTGCAAGTGCTGGGAGATTTTTCATCCGCAAGTTGCTACATCTCAAGCTCAAGCATTTTTCCTGTTAAATTGCAATGTTTTGTCATGGTCACCTGGTGGTGCTGTTCTTATCCCTATCTAAAGCCGTAGTCTTGACTCAAGCTCTCTCCTAGAGCCTAGAGTTAATTGTAGGAAAAACAATTACTGTTTGGACAGTAGTTTGTTTTGGTCGATACAAAAAATAAGTATGCTCTGACTGTAAAAATCTTTCAGCAGTGGGAGCACCCTTGCTTTATTTAGCAGAAAGTGTTGTATAATATATTTTTTTATTTTAATATTCCTTTAAATGGTACATTTAACCCCTTGGATGTTTAACACATTGCTTTAGAGACCTCTCTAGCATTCAAGGTGTTAAAAGGCCCATTTCAATCAGTGGGAATTTTCATTTTGTTTTTTGGCCCCCCTCTCCCTTTTTGCGTTAGTCCAGAATTGCTCTACAATGTTTTTATGCACAAGACCTAGGGTGTTTTCCAAACAGTAGCTAGAAACCCAAATGAATGTCCGAGTAATGTGTTGTCTGCAAAGAACGGTACTGCCTCACCAGGACTTTGAATGCATACTCCATTATGTCATAGACAAGAGTGGTGTAAGTTGAGACATGAACGGAGAACCAAGAAGTTTTTTGTAGCACACCAATACAATGCAGATAAAGTAATCAGTTAAACATTACACTTTTCTGGCATGAGTGGTGAACGAGGATACTGAAAGCCATTTGCAAGAAAAATGTGCCTTATTTCCGTTATATAATTATTTATCTTTTCATAGCATTGGACACCATAAGAATACATTGAGCCAGACTCATTGACCTTTTTAATATAAGGTAAAAGCTTATTGATTATGTTTGTAAAAATATTGTTGTAATTAATATTTCATTTTATTTTAAACATTTTCCCTCATAAAATGGGTTGAATTTTGTTCAGTCCTAGACTTCCTTCTGATTTTTCTAAGCACCTTCGAAACTCATGGAAGAAGAAGAATTCACTGAAATTCCTATTCTGCACATCCGGCCTCACCGCAACACAGAATGTCCAGTTTAGGTCAGTGGGATTTTTCCCCAACCCATGACCTGGATCTTCATTACTCTATTGCCTATCTAATCAAAGTAAACTGACTGTTCCTTCATCGTGATTCCTTCCTTGCTGGACCTAGGACTGTGATCTGTATAATTTTGTTTGTTGGAGTGCCCTCTAGCAGAACACAAGTACATATTAATTCCATTATGTACCATTGCACTTACATTGCTGGAAGAGATTTAAATGTTCATTTCTTCTGCTGAACATAATCTGCAGTATCGGCCATTGTTGCTCATTGCAATCACCTGTATAACTGACTTTAAACTCGCTGTTTCAGATTAGGCTTTTGCAGCTCTTCTTGCACTGGAACTGTTAATAAGCACTGGTGCAGATGCGATTGTAAAACTCTATGTAGGGACAATTATTGTAAAATGAAGGAGATTTACTTTAAAGGTTACAATCTCTTTGAGCTAATTGCGTGCCAAATAGCTGTCCTAAAAATTGTGATTGCTGTCACTCATTCTGTCTAACATTTAGCCCTTTTGAGTGCTAGTGTGGTATCCAACAAATGCATTTGATACCGCTCTGGCACTCAGGGGTTAAAAAAAACACAAAAACCAAAAGAAAAAAAGCCGCTTAACCTTTCAGTGCCAGAGCAGTGTCCTGCACATTGCTTCACAATGCATTCGGCAACCCTGTGGTACTCAGAAGGTTAACTGGGATCTCTACCTATAGGACTAAGGGGCAATATATTATTATTATTTATATTATTGTATCTACAGTTGCCTTTGCTTGCTGAACGCTGTTTTAGTCTGTATTTAGTTCACACTTTCCTCATAAGACATACGTAAAGAGATGGTGAGCTTTCAATTTGATGTTACAGTTTCTGCAGGGGCTATAAAGTTAAATTGCCTATACTTTGTATAATTATATATATTAAGATATTTGCATCCACCTATTTTGTATGATTTTATGTCCCTGACTGTGAGTACCCTGGATCTTTTTCTGGATCGGTTTGTGTCGGGGACTGCAAAAGTATAGACTGAGATTCAGTGCAGAAAAGATGCCTTGAATCACTGTCTTGGCTCTCTCAGACTCTGGCAGAAATCGGTTGGAATTAGAGATCCAAGAAGCTCTGTCTCAGAGGACATAAGTGTGAAAAAAGAAATACATTATAATATATATACACACACACACACGCACGCGCGCAATGCTGGCTGAGCCATAGGGCTGGAAATGGGTGGAGTTAGACATGCATGGGCTCATATGTCTTACAGTGCACATTGCCATAGGAACTTTCACCTGCTCAGAAATAGCAAGACAACAATGTCTGCCCTCCCTTCCTTTTGTCCATTCCTCACTAGTTGAAGAGCCCGTGTACACTGGCCACAGTGCCACCCAGCAATGGCCACAGTGCAGTCATGCACAGTAGAGATGCGCCGCAGCTGATATGGAGTAGGGCGCTCCGAATTCAGACCGCAGTCTAAGTCTGAATTCGGAGCCCCACTCCGTTATCAGCTACGGCGTGGGCAGTCTGTAGTGCGCATGACTGCAGAGCACGCAGCTGTCTCTACTGCGCATGACGGCTTCTGACAAACAAATGTAGCGTATTATTATATAGGATATGTAGTGTATGTATATATGTGTATGTATGTATGTGTATATATATATGTGTGTGTATGTGTATATATATATATATATATATATATATATATATATATATATATATATATATGTATGTGTATATATATATATATATATATATATATATATATATATATATATATGTATGTGTATGTGTATATATATATATATATATATATATATATATATGTGTGTATGTATATATATATATATGTGTGTATGTATATATATATATATATATGTATGTGTGTATATATATATATATATGTATATATATATAATACACATACACATAGAGAGAGTGTGTATATGTATGTATGTATAATATACTAGGTTAAAGCCCGTCATTCGATGGGGTGTAGGTCATGAGCATGGCAGCGGGGGAGGGGGACATCAACGGTATTGTGGTGATCCCCGGAGTGGGCCGCTCTACTGCTGCTTTTCCCTCCACCTCCGCTGGAGGCATCGCTCTTTGTGTCCGTGCGTGTTATGCACACAGAGAGTGACACATCCTAGTAAATTATATAGATATTACTATTCAAAAGTTAGGGTCACTTGGAAATGTCTTTTGTTTTTGAAAGAAAAGCGAATCTTGTCCATTCAAATAAAATAAAATGGATCCGAAGTACAGTGTATACATTTTTAATTTTGTAAATGACTATTGTAGCAAATGGAGGATTCTTCAACGAAAGCAAAATTTGAAGGACACAATTATTATTATTTAAATTAAAAATAATTATTTCTAACCTTGTCAAAATCTTGACTGTATTTCCTATTCATTTTGCTACTTATTTGATGTATGTTTTCATGGGAACAAGATAATTTCTGAAGTGATCCCAAACTTTTGCACGCTAGTGTAAATATAATACTTACATACATACATACATACATACATATTATATGTATAAAACACACACAGTAGCAAAAGAAGCATGGAGTTGCCCATGTGCAGACTTAGAGGGGAATGGAGAGTTATACACTGTATGCTTCCTTTGCATTTTTCTAGTGTGTGTATGCCCCTCATCCTCAGGCTGGAGCTGTTTGTACTGTGCTTCCCTCACACCAAGCTGTCACAGGAAGGTGCACAGAGAGGAGTCCGGTCTGAATTCGGAGCCCCCCGCTCTGTATCAGCAGTGGCGCCATCTTGTTTCCTCGGCTGGCACTTTTGGGCAGTCTGTACTGCGCATAACTGCATTGCGGGCAGTCTCTACTGCGCATGACGGCTTCAGACAAACATCAGAGCGTTTTATTATATAGGATGTATATGTGTATATATATATATATATATATATATATATATATATATATATATAGATAGATAGATAGATATATATAGATCCATTTTTGATGACAGGTCAGGGTTTTTGAGCTATCCCTAATTAGCACAGGTAGATAAATCACAATGACCACTGAATACTCGCATGTGATCAGGCTGGCATATTCTTATTACCTGCACTGTTAGTGTTTCCCAAGGACAGACATTGACAAACAATTGTATAGACAATCTGACTTTTATCATGCACTTGCAGAATATATAGTCAAAATAAAGTTACTATCTCTTTAAATGGACTGAATGAGAATCATATATACAGAAGCACTTCCATAGGACTTTAGAGCATTTCATTAAAAGTATAAAATTTTAATCAGCTATTGATCTCAACACACTTCCAATACCAAACAAAAAGTATATAGCTATGACAGGCTGTATGATGGGCATCTGTCTAGTTATGTCCTTCTGTTATGCACACTTTCCATCTTTCAACAAGTCCTGTGAATGCGGCCCATTTTCTTCATATATCTGCACATTCTTCTGTGACTCGCACCCAGGCAAGTTAACAGTACACAGTGAGTGCTACACCACTCGAATATTGTAAAAAAAAATATATATATATAATATAATGGAAAGCCAGCACTCACAGGACTTTTTGAAAAAAGAAAAAAAAAAAAAAAAAAGCTTTATTTAGCGATCAAGGTTTCGATCCCTGTCTGTGATCTTTACCAAGACCAGATAGGGACTGAAACATCAATCACAAAATAAAGCTTTTTTTTTTTTTGTTTTTACATTATTATTCATTTTTTTTATACAGGACACCCAGCACATTACCTATTTTTTTCGAGATCGCTGCCTTTTTTTATCATATATATCCTATGATATAAAAGGCCAGATGTATGTTTGTCCGATGCAGTAATGCTCAGTAGAGACTGCCCGAACTCAAAGAATGCTGGGATCGTACAAACATACATCTGGCCTAGACACGCCTCAGTTCCAAAGTCCCTCTATTTGCGTAATGGTCTCGCCCCAACAGTGAGTCTGCCCAGTGAGAGACAGCTCCCTTCCCAAGCGGTGGTTTTTGTGGCACCAGGTAGAGAAGTGGAGTTTGTGATTAGTGTCTTTGACTGGGACCGGGAATCCCGCTATTTTACACAGGTGAAGTAGCAGAGCAAGTGGGCATGGCTGGCTGGCCAAGTTGTCAGCGGTGAGGTCACGCACTTTGGCCCGTGTACACGGGCTTTTACACTAGTATATATATATAATATATCCTATATAATAATTCACTAAGGATGTTTGTCAGAAACCGTCATGCGAAGTAGTGACTGCCTGCGCCGTGACTGATAACAGAGCGGGTCGCTCCAAATTCAGACCATAGTCCTCTCTGCGCACCCTACGGTCTGAATTCAGAGCGCCCCGCTCCGTTATCAGCCGCGGCGCGTTTGGGCAGTCTCAACTGCGCATGCCTGCAGCACGGCCTTTGTTGGCACATGTAAACTAGTCTATATATAATACACCGCAAAGAGAGAGATATCTTTATATAGCCATGTGTTTGTATAAGACTTTCCATTCCTTGATACTGGAATTGTAGACATCTCTAGCACCCAGGAGGTTAATGGAATTGAGCAGTAACTATATTCACATAATGTAAGCTTTGTTAACCCAACACTACAGTAATTGTCTACACCGCAGTAACAAGTCTCTCTGAATGTGGGGCATCTATATGCCATTCATTTTTCATTCCGTTCTTGTGGTTTATTTATTTCCTTTTTTGTATTGTAAAATATATGTATACGTTTGCTGATTTACAAATCCTTGCTTGCTTTAAAGGGGAATTATACCTTGAAGTAAGTGATTCTTAATAAAGCACTTGATTACAAACGTGTCCTTTATGCAGCAGTCCGTTATTGCTGGTTACTGGTTTGTTTGCATTTGACCTCTGCTGTACTATAACTGAACAGGGACATATTACTACTGTGAGAAGGTTTTTGTGGCTCTTAAGAATCATGGGTGGGGCTTTCTGTATAGCTAACCTCATTTAGACTGATAAGGCCTATTATTTACTATGTGGAAGTGAAAGTACAGACCTAAAATGGTGCACATAATATACAGACAACTGCAGGTACTATGAAAAATAATTATAAATGGAGACACAGCTGCTGAATGAAGGACAGATATACAAGTAGGTGCGTCTTTTAAATCAAATTGGGGGCCAAATTCACATAAGAAAAGTGGGGTAAGTTTTGGCCAAATCAACTGCAAATAGTTGAGAAATAAAAATTCCCCAAATGCCCATTAATTAAAATGGGGAATTTTAAGCCCCATGAATTCTAGTATTTTTTTTTATATACTTTTATGTCCTCCTAGTGCTTGAAAGCATTGAGAAGTAATGGATCGGAGACCTCTTTAGTATTCAACAGGTTAAAAGCCTCTTTTAAAGGGATAGTAATACTTCAAAATTACTATCCCTTATATTGAAGACCTTGAAAAACTGAATTAAATGCCACAAGCGGCATCTCTCAAACCGCTTTTAAACTTCGCTCCCCCTGCCTCTCCGCTGACGTCAGCGGTTTTGCTGCAGCAGGGAAATCCTGTCCCGGGACCGGCGGAGGCTCTTTAGCACAGCCCAGATCTCGTTATAGAAGACAAGATCCTTCACTAAAACGGTCTTCTACGTGTGCTTGGTTACCAAGCACACGTAGAAGACCATTTTAGTGAAGGATCGTTTCTTCTATAACGAGATCTTGCTGTGCTGAAGAGCCTCCTGTTACGGTTTTCTGACACTCAGACAGGGTTAGAGATAAAACACAGTTTTATTAAAATGAAATTAGGAACAGCGCCCCTGAGGGCCAGAATCGGTAATACAGTACTGAGTGATATACAGGCTCGATATAGCAAGAGCAAGTAAAATATAGCATAAACACAATAAAGGGTTAACACCCAAGCTGGTAGTCAGTCTCTGTGATGGTGATTAGCCAACGCCCGGTATACAACAGTCCCAGTAGTAGTAGTGTAGCAGCTAGCTCAAGCAGAGCCACCAAACTGAATCACGACCAGATCTCGGTCTGGAAATGCCCAGGAGTATAGGGTAACCAACTGTAGCAAGAGCCAATACCCCTACAGGGGTGAGCAACAAGGAGAGATACTGCCTGAGCCAATGGAGCCAGAATAGGAAGCACCCCTGGTGCGGTAGAAGTGGACACTGCGAGTGCCAATGGGACCTGAGCCTAGCACCCCTTAGGTGCTGTAACGGAGGAAGCACTGCCCAAGCTGAATACTAGAGCCAACGCACAACCAAGTGCGGATGGATGGAACCACACCATGAGCGAGAAGGACCTGAGCCAAAGCACCCTTCCGGTGCTGACACGGAGCTTACACTGCTAAAGTATCAGAATGCCCTTTGCACCACGTGGCGCAACACACTGGAGAACGGCACCAAACAGGTATACAACTCTGCAATGTAAAGCTAGGCTCGGTATGCAGACAATAGCTCAACAGGTGTAAAAGAGGCTCCGTAGTGGAGGCAACAAGCTTGGCAGGCGTATGCCACGGCTCGGTATAACGGCGGCAACTGGCACAGCAAGTGTTAAGACAGGCACGGACACAACGGCCACAGCTCGGCAGTAATCTCTCACAGGCTCAGTAAACGGAGGTAACCAACAGGCTCAGAAACGGAGGCCACAGAGTAACGAAAGTGTGATCAGTTGGTGCTAGATGCGAGCAGGCTCAGAATGTCACCAGGCTGAAGTGGAACGCAGAACTGGAAGGATCATGGAACAGGAACTTCAGCCAGAGTCTGTCGATCACAGAGTAGGAACGTCAGCCGGAACCGGGTCAAACACAGAGCAGGAGCGTCAGCCAGAGCTGGGTCAATCACGGAGCAGGAAGTCAGCCAGAACCGGGTCAATCACGGAGCAGGAGCATCAGCCAGAGCTGGGACAATCACAGAGCAGGAAGTCAGCCAGAACCGGGTCAATCGGAGCAGGAACGTAGAGTAGTCAGACGAGCCGAGTCGGTACACAGGAATACAGGATCACAGCAACAATAGCGCAGGCACAGGAACACCACGAAAGGGCACCTGACAGGTGCCATAAAGCCCAATATAAAGGAACACCCTGGGCAGGCCAATCGGCCTCCTCCAATTGACGAGCCCCAGCACAGAGAGTGACAGAAAAGCATGGGCACCGTGATACCTCCGCTTGATTCAAAGAAGGGATTTCCCTGCTACAGCAAAAATGCTGACGTCAGGGGAGAGGCAGGGGGAGCGAAGTTTAAAAGCGGCTATCTCGCAAACCATAAAGGTTTGAGAGATGCCGCTTGTGGCATTTAATTCAGTTTTTCAAGGTCACTATAAGGGATAGTAATTTTGAAGTATTGCTATCCCTTTAAATCAACAATCATTTTTATTTTTCCCCTATGGAGCAGTTGGTTGGTCCCAGAATTTCTCTTTTTTTATTCCAACTGGTATAGTTCCCATTTAAGGAAAGATTGGTGAGTAAAATGAAAGACTTGTAAAGCTGCAATGGTCTTGATTATTAAAGGGAAACTGTCATCTCATAATAAATTCATGTTTTTTAAACTGAATAATCCTACGATAAAACACATCCTAAAAGACATCTGAATAATGTTCTTAACCTTTTGAGTGCCAGAGGGGTACGCAACGCATTACAAGCAATGCCTTTCATACCCCTCTGGTACTCAAAGGGTTAAAAAAAAATAACACTCACCTTTATTTGAGCATTTATTTGATAAGAAGCAAACAGGTGCTATTCTGGGTCAAACTAATGGCGTAATAAGGGTTGGGGGAATAAAACTTGTCATTGATATAGATATAGGCTTTTAACCAGTTGATTTTTAAAGAGATCTCCATCATATTAAAGGGAATCTATCACCCCTATACAAGTTAGCCTTAATAGTTAAATTACATAGCGAATATGTGTAAAAGTGTATTTAGTTTTTTAAAAATCTCTGTTTGTCCAAAATTGAATAAACATTGCCCTGCACCTACTTCCGGACAGACTGAGGTTACCTGCTCTGTACCGCCAGTCTGTCACTCTGCCTCTGCTCCCCTCCCTCTATCCAGCCTCCTCTGATGACGGAGGCTTTCTGCCTGTAAGCTGTAGTGCTCCCATTGGCTAGAAATCGATATCTAGCCAATGAGAGAGCTTCAGCTTACAGACAGAAAGCCTCAGTCATTGGAGGAGGTTGGATAGAGGGAGGAGAGCAGATGCAGAGTGACGGACTGTGGTACAGAGCAGGTAACCTCAGTCTCTGCAGAAGTAGGTGCAGGGCAGTGTTTATTCCTTCATTTTCGGCCAAATAGAGATTTAAAAAACTAAACTGATACACTTTTACACATATTCGCTATATAATCTTACTATTAAAGGGATAGTAACACTTCGTTTTAACTTTATTTTATTTTGTAGGCATTAAAAAAACATGAAGAATGATATAAGTCTTATCGCTCAAACCTTTATGGTTTATGAGATATTCACAAGCAAAGTTCCCCTCCCCGCCCCTTTTACCTAGTGTAAACAATCTCTTCTCAGATGTGAGTCTGGTTGTATGACAGTACAGATAACAGAAGGGGACAATTTTCTTTGTATGAAAACAATGAAAGCCCTTCCCCCCTTGATAAGTTTTTCAGCTTTTTCCATTATCTTAATTGAAGATTGTCCCTCTCTGCAGTCTACCTGGGCATCTCCCTTCTGATTTGGTTGAACAGGGGGGGGATACTTTGTTTGTGAATATCTCTTAAACCATAAAGGTTTCAGAGATAAGACTTATATCATTCTTCATGTTTTTTTAATGCCTACAAAATAAAATAAAGTTAAAATGAAGTATTACTATCCCTTTAAGACTAACTTGTATAAGGGTAATAGATCCCCTTTAAACCCTGTTTAATACTTTAAGGACCAGAAATGTTTTGTACACAGCGCTGATCCTTAAAGGGTTAAATTAACAGGAGGTTTTGTTCATGTTTATTTCTCACCTGTGGGGTAGTTGTTTTGCCCCAGAATCCTTCCATTTTTCTTTTGAACATTACCTACACCCCTTGTCTGTATGGATCTGTATGTCCGACTCGAACACTTGTGGACAGATGTATAATGGAAAAGTGGAACAATTCAGAACCAAGGCAGCTGCACACAATTTTTATTTTTAGATGTATTAATTTTATTTTATCCCTGTGATGCATTTGGCTTGCCCCAGATTTGCTCCACATTTCTGAATATACATATGATCCATAGACTTGCTATATAGTCCAGTGTTAGTGCAGCTTTTAATTGTTACAGGTGCATTGCTTAGTTTGGGGTGGTATTAACCCTTTAAGTGTCATTGAACTGCAATGAGTTACTTGCCTAAGGGATAAGAGCAAGAAGCCATGAAATGGCATTGGGAAACTTGAGCTTCCTGAAGTTTAATCTTCATTACATATGTAGAAAATGTTATTGTACTTTTGCCGTTCTGTGCTTTGCTCGTCAAAGAATGTTTAGCAATGCATTAAAGGAGAAGTAACATCTCTTTATATTTTATTATAAAGTAAAAAGTTGTGCTTGTGTCTTTGGGGTTGGCTAGAATGGTAGGAAAGCTTAGCTCACACAGAAACAATGCAGTCTGCTTCCTGCACAAATACCCATACTTAAAATGTGGAAATGCTTCTGTCTGCCACACCTGTGATGGGGAAATACATATATTATAACCTAAACACATATGTGACTGTATATAACAAGATCCCATCTGAATCAACCCCAAAACCTCATACTATCAGACGTTTAATACCCTGTTAGGATGTCAGACCCGTTGGGACTTGGGGCTAGACCTAAGACTAAGGATACTGGGGTGTCTGTGACCCCCATTGTGCATTGATCCTCATGTCAATCAGGGCTTCCTTGTTACGGACACCAGAGTAAATAATACAAATGACACAGGTACAGTGGAGTTTAACCAGTTTATTAAGATAAGCAAGAGTAAGCACTGCCCCAACCTTAGTAGGAACAGGAGTGAGGACAGGGCCGAGTCCACTACCCAAGGATTGACAATGAACTGTAACTGGTTCTCAGTAGCCTATAGAGATAGATGGGAGCAGAATCAGGCTTGATTTTATACCAGCAAATGGAAACCTGGAACGCCAGGAAACCTGATCACTGGAGCCACAGCTAAACTCCCAGACATGAGACAGGCAGACAGATGTCTCAAACTAGTGACTCTACCACATAGTGGTAGGCGGAGCGAAGCGGAGAGTAACTAGTACTCCAAAAGAGTCATGGAATCGGTCTTCTATGTAGGCAAAGGGAGGAGGCAAGAGTGTGGAACGTAGCTAGCCGCAACACCAGTAAGTGTGTGAAGTCAGTACTGTACGTAGGCTACAGAGCGGAGGGTTACTCAACAGGCCCAAGAGGCAACGGATACAGTGCCACCGGATGGAGGCAACGGAGCGAGAGGCAACCAGCAACTCTACCATGGAGGTAGCAGTTGCACTACACCAATGGAGAGCACCCATAACTAGCCAACACAGGTGGTAGTCAGACTGAAGCGAAGGACATCACAAAGCGTAAGTCAGACAAACCACAGTCGAGAGCCAAATATGGTAGTCAGCCACAGCCAAGGTCAAAACAGAGCAGGTAGTCGAGCAAGCCAGGGTCATACACAGTTTGGGTAGTCAGACAAAGCCACAAGTCTGAGCTGGAGCAGAAAGACAAAGCCAAGGATCGATCAGGAGAAAACACGGCAGCCAAGCAAGGGTCAAACTAGAGCAACACTGAAGAAACTCACAGATACACCGTGAAATGGCAACAAGTCCTAGCCTCAATGAGGTTTATAAAGCAACAGAAGGTGGCAGGACCCAATTAGGCCGAACAGAATAGGCCCATAAATAGGTGTCCGTGCCAGCACCTGTAAAATGACTTTAGCAATGAGGAAGTGGCTGGAGGCCATGCCGGCCAGCGGCAAACTGAGGTAAGAGCACAGAATCACTAGGCCTCAAAGGGAGACTGTGATATTGCTAGAGAATACTCAGGTCTTTTATGCCCTTCATGCGCTGCGGCCCCTGCCCTCCAGACATATAGTAGAGCTACCTTGGATGCAAGAGTTAAAGATTACTTTGCAGCTCTTTTCAATGCAATTACAGGGGGTCTTTCAAGCTCGGAACCCCCCCCCCCGCGTCATTTAGGTCTTCAGTGCCCAAACCTCAGGGTGTACCTGATGTGTCAGACTCCTCTGAGGAGGAATTGTTGGAGGACTCAGATAAGGGTGAATGTTCTGATGAAATTTCCTCCCAATTTTTCCCTTTGAAGCTGACCCTGAACCCTCAGCTGAGGGCCTCATCAGGGCAGTCCTCAATACCTTGAACATTCCCCATGTTTCTGAAGAACCTAAGATCCTTCTGATATTTTTTTAGAAGCCTAAGAAGCAGTGTACCTTTTTCCACCTAATCCCACTCTTGACCAACTTGTCTTAGATGAGTGGAAAACCCCTGACAAACGCGTTTGCTAAGCTGTACCCCTTCTCAGAAGTGGCACTAGCTCAGTGGGCTCAACTCCCTAAGGTGGATGCCCCAATATCCAGACTTTCTGAGTCCATGGCTTTGCCAGTGGTGGACGCTTCTGTTCTCAAAGATTTGACTGACTGAAAACTTCAGGCTTTTCTAAAAGCCATCTTTGCTATTTTAGGTGCATCCTTGCATCCCACCTTTGCTGCCGCTTGGGTAAACAAGGCCATTGCTGTATGGACAGAACAGCTTAACAGTGCTGTATGGCAAGGTTCCCCCACAGCTGACTTGCTGCGGCTTTTGGCCAAGAGCACTCTTTTGCCCTTGGTTCCCAAGAAGAAACCTCAGGTCAGATGGCATCGTCTTTTTTGTCCCTTCCAGGCTGAGGTGCGTGCCACGACCCAGACTCTGTACCCCAGGTTCCACATTCCTCCTCCAAGCCCAAACAGCAATGGAGGCCCAAGCAATCCTCCACCAAACCCAAGGCCATCAAACCTTCTTTGGCATGACTCTCTGAACCCCAGGACCCCAAGCGCCATTGGGTGGCCGATGGTCTTACAGGTGGTTTCAGAGGAGTACAGGAATCCTTTCACCTCTCTTCCTCCTTTCAGCTACTTCCCTTCTCACACCACTCAGGGTTTGGAAAAGTGTCTCATTTTCAATGGCGCTATCCAGACTCTTCTGGACAAGTAAGTTCTGGAACTGGTTCCCGAACTGGAACTAGGTTATGGATTCTATTCCAATCTGTTTGTAGTTTCCAAGAAGGATGGGGCTGCCGTCCTATACTGGACCTCAAGGATCTCAATTCCTTTGTAGTCAAGACTCCTTATCACCAGGAGTCTCTAAGATCGGTGATCGCGGCCATGTGCCCTGGGGAATTTCTCACTTCTCTGGACCTCCAGGATGCCTATCTGCACATAGCCATCCATCCGGAGAGCAGACAGTACCTCAGGTTTGCTTGCGACCAGGGGCTTTTCCAGTTTTCTGCTCTTCTCTTTGGTCTGACTACAGCCCCCAGGTTTTCACTCATATCCAGGGTGAGTTGATATCTGTAATGCATCAGTTACTCCGTACATGGACGACTTGCTCTTGAAGGCCCCATCTCCGGAACTCATTCACCAACAGGTCCAGGACTGTATAAACATTCTTGCCTATCATGGGTGGGTCCTGAATATGGACAAGTCGAACCTAACTCCATCTCAAAGACTGGTTTTTCTAGGTTTCCTATTCCTATAACTCAGGTTTGCTTGCGACCAGGGGCTTTTCCAGTTTTCTGCTGTTCTCTTTGGTCTGACTACAGCCCCCAGGTTTTCACTCGTATCCTGGGTGAGTTGATCTCTGTAATGCACAGAGATGGCACCAGTTACTCCGTACATGGACGACTTGCTCTTGAAGGCCCCATCTCCGGAACTCATTCACCAACAGGTCCAGGACTGTATAAACATTCTCGCCTATCATGGGTGGGTCCTGAATATGGACAAGTCGAACCTAACTCCATCTCAAAGACTGTTTTTTCTAGGTTTCCTATTCAACACGTTGAAGGGGCATGGTATTTCCCATGGACGATGTGCCTCACCAGATCACCTGCAAGGTGTCCTAGGTCCTTTCTTGTGATCCAATTCCTGGCAAGAAGTTGACCTCTCTAGTGGGAAAGTTGATATCCACCATAGAGGCGGAACCGTTTGCAATGGCTCACACTAGAGAACTTCAGAGTTTTGTGATCCAGGTTTGCAAGGGCAATACAGACCTCCTGAAGATGTCTGTTTCTCTGCCTCTACATGTGGAACTGAGTCTATCTTGGTGGGAAGACCTCTCCAATCTGATGAAGGGCAGGCCTTTCCTGGTCTCCTTCTGGACCACTGTGACAACGGATGCCGGCTTATCGGGCTGGGGAGCGATCTTGGGTCACCTGAACACCCAGGGTCGGTGGTCAGTGGAGGAGTCTTTCCTCTCCATCAACGTTCTGGAGCTTCAGGCGATATTCCATTCTTTCAGATACTGGTCGTCTCATCTAGAAGGCTGTCCAGTTCACGTCCAGTCCGACATTGCCACGGCTGTGGCATACATCAACAAGCAAGGTGGAACAAGAAGTCTCGCGGCTTGGTTGGAGGTCAAAGCCATCTTAACTTGGGAAGAAGAGCATGTTCCTGCCAGATCAGCAGTTCATATTCCTGGAGTAGACAACGTTCTAGCCAACTTCTTAAGTCGACACACAGTGGAGAGTGGGAACTCCACCAGGAGGTGTTCAGCCTCATTGTACAGAAATGGGGACTTCCCCTGTGTCGACCTGATGGCGACCGGACACAACCGGAAGGTTCCATTGTTTTGCTTCCACTGGAGGGATCCTCTGGCTCTGGCAGTGGATGCCACGTCGATTCCATGGCAATTTCATCTAGCTTACCTCTTTTCTCTCATTCCTCTGCTTCCCAGGGTGTTGAGAAAACTGCGGCTAAAGGGAACTGCAGTCATTCTGATTGCTTCGTACTGGCCTCAACAATCCTAGGTTCTAGAGCTCCTGGACCTATCTGTGGCGGAGCCTTTTCGGTTTCCCACAGACCGGATCTTCTTCTACAGGGTTATCTGTGGAAGGAGGATCTGGATCATCTGGGATTGATCGCATGGCAGTTGAATCCTCAATATTGAGGAAGAAAGGGTTTTCTTCAGTGGTTGTAGCTACTATACTTTGTGATAGGAAGCCTGTTTCCTCTAAGGCATACCACAGAATCTGGTCTATATTCCACTCTTGGTGTGTGGATAGGGATCTGTCCTCACAGGACTTCAACCTTTCTACTGTCCTGCCTTTTTTTTACAGGAAGGTGTGGACAAGGGTCTTAGCCTGAGTTCCTTGAAGGTTCAGACTTCTGTGCTATCTGTCTTTTTCCAGAGGTGTATTGCCATCCTTCCTGATGTCAAGGTTTTCTTCCAGGGTGTTGCTCATGCTCGCCCTGCCTTTAAGAGTCCTGCTTCTCTGTGGGATCTTAACTTGGTGCTGGGCGTCCTTCAGCTCCCTCCTTTTGAATCTTCGTCTTCTGACTTGGAAAATGGCTTTCCTCCTGGCAATTGTCTCGTTTTGCAGTCGCCGAACTACACGCTTTATCTTGTAAACCACCCTTTTTAGTGTTTCACAACGACAAGACGGTTCTTCGCAGGAATTTCTTCTAAAGGTGGTCTCTGAGTTCCACATCAATCAGGAGATTGTAGTGCCTTCATTCTGTCCTGGATGTGGTGCACTGTCTTAAGTCTTAAGTTCTATGTTCATCAGACTGACACGCTTTTTGTCATTCCTGAGGGTCCCAGGGCTGTTAAGCCTGCATCCAAGGTTACTATAGCCTCCTGGATCAAATCTACCATTCGTAAGGCCTACAAACTCAGGAAGAAGCCTATTCCCTTTCGTATCATGGCTCACTCCACCAAATCTATTGGGGCCTCTTGGGCCTATAAAAATCAGGCCTCTGCTAATCAGTTGTGCTAGATGGCCACTTGGTCGTCTGTGCACACTTTCTCTAAACACTATTGTGTTGATGTCCTGAGCCTTGGTAGGAAAGTCCTGGAGGCAGCATTGCCTGTCTAGGGCTTTTCTCCTTCTTTTTCAGTAATCTTTAACTGTTGAGCCCGATTGGCTTTAGTTCAGTGTGCTGTGTCTCAGTTACTAGTGTGTCTTATCCCAGTTCAGTGTCCGTTGACACTTTTTCCTATTAGGGCTCTCTGATGATCTGATTAGTTCATGTAAGCTCTGTGACTTTGGGGACCAACGCTTGGTCCTTGACTTCTTTCCCACCTCTGGGAAACTCAATGTTGGCACATCCCAAAGTTACCCATAAACTATATTGGACGACAGAGAAAATAGGATTTTAGTCTTACCTGTTAAATCCTTTCCTCTTGGTCCATATAGCTTATAGGTATCCCACCCTGTCAAGGGACCATGCTTGGTTCTCCTGTGACTGAACGTGGGAGCTCCTTTGGGTTCATGCTCATAGGAGTCTTCTTTTTCCTTCTTGCTACCTAGTCAATAGTTAGTGCCTCAAATCTAACTGGTTGGGGATTGGCTGGTGACCAGCTAAGGAGAAGGAAGACTCCACCCTGCACTTCTTTTCAAGAATTGTTCCTGCCTACTTAAAGGGGCGGTCACCTTCCAGAGTCACCTGTAAGCTGTATGGACTAAGAGAAAAGGATTTAACGGGTAAGACTAAAATCCTTCTTTATTATCCTTGTATCTCTTTATTAACTCATTGGGTGACAAAGAGCTATCCAACGCATTGGATATATATTAACATCTGTAAAATGTAGCTAGGGTCTGAAGTCTAGTCTTATATATGCTCTGAGAGTGCAGCCATTCCAACCTTTTCAAGGACTCCCTTACTCCCATTACCATAGCAATCTTGAAAGGAGGATGAGCAATGATAGTGTTGTATTGTCTGTAAATGGGCTCAGGTAAAGTAATAGCATTTCTGAATATGGTAGCAGTGGGTACTAATCTCAGTGGACTAATTACGGTACATCAGCTATTATCTAATTTCATACTGCTTAAACAACCTTTAAGATTAGATATGAGGGATCAAGCAAAACAATTTTTACAGCTACAAAGTAAACAAAAAGAGTCTGCCCATCAATCCTGACATTTACCAGTTTTTAACCCGTGACTTAAATTTAGATACGTTTCTGGCCAAAGATAAGATTGCCTGCCCCATCAATGTTCCCCATATTTAGGCAAGTCCCTGTCTGCAAGAAAATAAAAAGAAGAAAGCACACCACATAATCGAAGTGTAGTATTTATTAAGAAGCAAATAAAATTGCTAAAACATCTCATACATATTAGAAGGTAAAAAGTAAACAAAATATGATACAAATAGAAAACAGCAAATGACAGGAGAAAGATAAATACCCGCTAAAAACCCATAAGTATAAACCAGAGGTAATTCTGTGGGTAAACTAAAATGACTCACTATCGAGAATGGTCTGCAGCCCAGTACAGGAGATACGCACTGTTCCTTACCAGAAGGCATATATGGAGATGTGTAGGGTGGGAGTCCAGATATATGCTAGCTGTAATATATAAAGGTTTACTATTGAAATGCTGCCCTCCATTTGGCTACCAGCAAAAGGGCAATTTCATAATGTCGTCTGATGGTCGTAAAGTGACTGAAAATGTTAAAATATAAGGTTTACACAGTTTGAAAAACATAGCCAGAAAACCTGAAATATAGTAAAGAATTTATTCATACCCTCTGTGGAGAAAGCAGTGCCCGAGTCACTTCTCCATGCTGTGCCTTAAGCTGCCCTCTTCCTCCCTGATGACTGAACATCATGACTATGATGTCATCAGAGCATTGTCACCAGGGCGGAAGAAGACAGCTTAAGGCACAGCATGGAGAAATGGCTCGGGCACCACTTTCTCTACAGAGGGTATGCATAAATTCTTTAATATATTTAGAGTTTTTTTACTGTTATTCAAACTCGTAAACCTTCTGTTTTAACTATTTTGATCACTTTGCAACCATTAAGCATGCAACATCAGAATGTCGCCCTTTGTTGCTTTAATTCAGACAACATTATGATGTCTAAAGTAGAACAAAACAGAGACAGCGCCTCTAAGTGCAATGTTTAGGACAATATAACCCTCATTGTATGCCACTTCCCCCTTATAAGTGGGTACTCACTGGGACTTGAGGCTAACCCAGCCTCTAGGTGGTGACATCGATATGTCACCACTCCAATATTTAGCAGTCATCCTGCCGGTTCACACTGCTTGCAGTGTATGGTGAAAAACTCAAACCCTACCTGGGCCTTACATTAAAATGCCTCAATTTATTGGTAATAACGCAAATAAAATTATATATTTAAAAGATTTTTGCAATTAAATATACTTTGCAACCCAATGTGTTTTGTCACTGTTGTGACTTCATCAGGGGTCTATTAAACATGGTCAAGGACAATACTATTTATACCTTTTTACTGCATAACGGCTAATCCTTCAGCTTCTGATTTTTCAAAATTCCTGCCGTGGTGTAAACTGTCATGTTCAACCTGAATCTTCTGCTCTCTACTTGTCCTCCCATTGTTCATTGGGTGCCCAAACTACATCTCCATGGTAACCAGCTTTGCTGTTCTTAAAATGGAACTTACATCCTGGTTATAAACTCAATCATATCTTTCCATTTTTAACCTCGATCATCGTCGCTTTACAAAATTGCTACTCCCCATCACCCACAGTTTTAACTGTTTCTTATGTAAACTGGAGAATTTGGCCTCTTGTATGCCCCTTTTGCATATGTATTGGTCAGTTTTTCCTTATTACTAAGAAGCAGCTCACATTAACGACTGAATGGGGGATATGTAACATTAATTATATATATTTGATCACTTAAAAGTGGGGTAATTAATGAAGATTAGATTGTGCAATCTCATTTGTATTTAGTGGTATCGGAAAGTATGTAGCAGTCATTGTCATGGCTAAGTTTAACCCCTTCAGGGAGCATTAGAAATGGTCTTGCAGCAAAAAATATCTCTTAAACACATAATAAAAATCATAATATAAAACCCAAAAATAATTCTAAATATACCTATCTTAATATATGGAAACTATAATCTTATATACCTAAACATCATAGAAGGGTCTTAAGGGCAATCAAATAGGACATACGGGTTCGAACAGGGTGTCAAGTGGACTAACAAACAGAAAACATTTATAGAATGACTAAGAGCCATTGGGACCAGACAGCAGAAAATTCATCCATGGCACCCAGAGAGATAGCATGTGTCTTTTCCATTGTAAGCAGTTGGTTCATCTTAGTCCGCCATTCCACAGTCGAAGGTATCCTTGTGTTGCGGATCCTTCCAGTGGAGTGGTATAAGAGCTTTAGCGGATTTAGTTAGATGCAGGAACAGCTTGGAAGATGAGGAGTTCCACACCGTCACCCTGAGATCTCGAGTAAATAAAAGAAGTAGTGGATCAAAAGGGATATGGAGTTGGAGAACATTGCACAAGGAGCAGTGTATCTTCCTCCAAAAGGGTAGACTCTTAGGGCATAGCCATCAAATGTGGGCCATTGTCCCTACCTCAGTGAGGCATCTACAACAAGCTGTGGTGTATAATACCATCTGGTCAAGAGTTTAAAATTAATTTCCTTGCGAGAGATGTTGACAGAGGAGTACAACAGACCGGTGATAACAGCCATTACTGGAGCATCCAGCAAAATCCAAGCTCAGTTTCTCACATGCGGTAATACCATATTTTAGAGGTGGGGTAGAGAAAGAAAGCAGTCTGATTAGCTTGGAGGTGGCGCTGGACCTAAAGCAACCCCCAAGGAGGTCTGTTTCAAAGAGCGAAGTGTCACAATCCTCATACCAGAGTGCAGCCATGGAGTGACCAAAATGCTGGAGTTGATGGTATTGCCAGACACAAGAGGGGGGTCACAAAAGTTTGTAACTTGTCCCAGGATTGTAGTCAGCCAGCAGGCAAATGCATTTCTCCCGGCGGGATATCCAGACCGCCATAAACTGACAAACACAGGGACGGGTGAGAGGGCAGGTCAGTAGGGCCACCACGCCAACACCATATCTCAAAAAGAAAGCCCAAGATTGGGTGAGAGCGAAGAGGAGCATAAAAATTATATTTCGAGATCCACAGCACATTAGAGGGGGAAAGAAGGGGGATGTCACAAAACAATGCTGAGATCCAGTCTTTGGAATCTACATAGTAACATTCTAACAGCTTCTGAATATTCGTTAACAAGAAAATGTTCAGAATATTTGCCATGCCAAGGCTGCCCTTGTTGAGGAACCCCATCTGCCCACACAAAGGAAGCAAGTGTATATTGTAATGTGGTAAGAAAGGATCGGCGGAAGCGTAGGGGAACACACTTAAAAACATAATGAATTTTAGGAAGAACCACCATTTTCAAGAGGTTTACCCTGCCGAACCAGGAAACCGGTAAGGTCCGCCAGTGGGCCAGAGCTGCATCAGTTATGGATAACAAAGCAATGGCATTGCAGTCAACAACTCTGGACAGATCCTGAGTAATCCATATTCTCAGGTACTTAATAGATTCAGTGGCCCATATGAAAGGGAAAGAAGATCTAAGGGAAGAGAGGAGCAGGGGCGATACACAAATGGGTAAAATCTCCAAATTGGAGAAATTGATCTTGAATTGAGATAGCATACTGTAGTGATCCAAAATAGAGAATATCAAATCGTCTGCAAAACAAGTGATTTTTGTGCACCCAGACAACATTGGGAGGTCATGAATGGAAGGTTCCGAATGTATTAAGGATAGCAAAGGCTCCAGAGCCAGGATAAAAATAATATGGAACAAGGGATATCCCTGTCTCCTTCCATAGGAGATGCTGAAGGGCTTGGTAAGTGAACCATTGACCACGACTCTCACCGATGGGGCTGTATATAGACCCATAACAAAACTTAGACGAAACCAAGAAAGGGTATGAGTTCCCTGAGGTAAGGCCAACTTAGGCTGTCAAAGGCATTTTCAGCATCGACCGAGACAAGTAGAGTTGGTTGATGAGTCTGCGTTGCAGTGTAAATGAGGGAAAGGATTTTGGTGGTGTTGTCCTTGGTTTCTCGACCTGGGATGAACCCAGGTTGGTAAGGATGAATTAAGGAAGGCAGGCATGGCTTGAGACGATTAGCCAAGACTTTAGCATACAGCTTCAAGTCTACATTTAACAACCAAATTGGGCAGTAACTTCCACATAGGGAGTGGACCTTTTCTGGCTTCGGAATGATAGAAATATTTGCCTCCAGTGCACTCTGAGGAAAGTTTGCACCGGTCGCGATCGAGTTGAATGCTAGGAGCATATAAAAGAAGATCAGGAAAGGTGAAGTAATAAGAAATTGGGAACCCATCAGGGCCTGGGCATTTACCCTTAGGGTAGTTTTAATGGCATGCCGCAATTCGTCCTCTGTAATGGGGGCCTCTAAAAGGCCTAGCTTGTGCTGGGGTAAAGGTGACAGACTCGAAGATAAAAAGAAGGACTGAAGTGCAGACAATGGAGGAGGATCTTCTCTATTAGAAGCCTCAGACGTAGAGAGGTTGTACAGAGAGCTATAGAATGATCGGAATACTTCAGCCATAGCAGGAAAAGACTTATATAAAATACCACCTGAGTCTCTAATCTATCCTATGAAACGTTTGCTTTATGTGCAGCATCCGATCCAGCAGTTTTCCACATTTGTTACCTTGGAGATATTTGCGAAAACTATACCTATATTGTAAAGAGCAATACATCACACATGCAATCAGTTTTGTTGTGTACTTCACTATTATATAATGTCCAGCAAATATACTGGTGGCAGGAATAGGAAGAAAGAAATAGAAATGCAGGGATGTGTTAGGAAAGTGGTAGTCCAACAAGCCATGATTGCCGCAGTTTGTGCAATTAATGATGATGATCCTTCTCCTACTGGGGAGGCAGTTTGTCAAAGTCTAATGAAAACTTCCACCCCACCAGAAATATAAAAACATGTAAGAACACTGAAGATGACAATGAGTCACTTTTTAGTGTTGATAGCATGATGGAGAAAGGTGTAGTAGTTTAAGGAACAGTAAAAACACCAGTCCTCAAAGCAGCAGCACTAAGTAGAGGGTTCCTACCCTATACCATTTTTGTGACTACTGCTAAGATCACTGATTATTGTTAATGAATAATATGAGAATAATCCAACTGCCATTTGGAGTCAGGAGAGACGTTTTTTGCCCACTTGGGGCTAAATTGGAAATGGCTTTAAAGTTTTTTTTTTCCCCTTCCTCTGGCTCAATGTGGTGTCCTCCTCTTTCTCCAGTTGGCTGCCCCGAGCTTACCTACCTGCATGCTGGACAGGGAGATGAAAATGTTCCTAGCCCTTGATTCCTTCTGGTTTTGATCTCAGCTGGTTCAGACTATCCGTTGCCTCAAGTTTCTTTTGACTACCCAGACTGTGACCTTGGCTTGTCCCAGATTACCCAGTGCCTCAAGTTACTTCAAACTATCTCGACTGTGACCTCAGCTTGTTCCTGACTACCCACTTACCTCGGGTGTTTTCTAGACTTCCTGGTGTGACCGCGGCCCAATTTGCACTACTCAGTTATTACAAGGATGGTGTGCCTGGTGAAATCACCATTGTTGGTGCAGGTGGCAATGGCTGGGACTCCACTACAGTTCTGCTGCTGGTGGTGGCAGTAGCAATTACACTACTGTTAACAACTGGTGCTTCTCCTTCCACCTTGGCAAGTGTGAGAACACCCTGATTTAGACATGATCTACTTACCCCGATGAGAATGAAAGGAAAATGAGTATTAGAAAAAATTATTATTAGAAAAACATGTTAAAGCTAAAATAATAATAATAATGGAAAAAAGTCACTCACTACACAGACCCTAACTACCTTAGCACTAACTGTTTGAATGCCCCTCGCTGCCTTAACACTAACTTGCACAAGTAGAATGTCCCTCACTGTCCTAACACTAAATCTCTCTTGCCTGACCCTCACTGACCTAACCCTAAGTCACACATACTTCACACACTATACAAATTGTACATTTTCTTTTTACGATCTCTCTGCTCTTCTGGAAACACCTCTACACCTCTCTATTATTATTATTATTATTATTATTATTCTTTATTTATATAGCGCCAACTAATTCCGCAGCGCTGTACAATTGGGGAATAGACATACAGAGGTATTAAATAGTACAATCAGATGTGTAGAACAGGAGGATCAGAGGGCCCTGCTCATGAGAGCTTACACTAACAAATGCCACACTGAAGTGGGGAAAATGCTTGGCTTTTATAGTGTAGGCCAGTGAGAAATTAAAGGGATAGTAATACTTCGTTTTATCTTTATTTTATTTTGTAGGCATTAAAAAACATGAAGAACGATGTAAGTCTTATCTCTCAAACCTTTATGGTTTGAGAGATATTCACAAGCAAAGTTCCCCTCTCCCGCCCCTTTTACCTAGTGTAAGCCATCTCTTCTCAGATGTGGAATCCAGTCCATAGAGCAGACAGATAACAGAACGGGACAATCTTCTTCCTATGAGAACAATGAAAGCCCTGCGCCCCTTGACAAGTTTTTCCCTTACCTTAATTGAAGATTGTCCCTCTCTGCAATCTACCTGGGCACCTCCCTTCTGATCTGGCTGAACAGTGTTACACTAGGTAAAAGGGACGGGAGGGGGATACTTTGTCATTGAATTACTCTTGAGCTAAAACTCTGACAGAAATGAAATAATACTCTCCAAAGTCCAAATACTATGATGATTAATTAGCGTTACTTTTATTATGAACCATTACTATCCCTTTAAGGGGTGTTTTTCTATGAGATTGGAAATTAATTTTGTTGAATTAAGTTGCAGGAAATTTTCACCTGAAACAAAAGATATGGTAGAAACTAGCCGGCAAATTGTTTTGCTGGAATTCCCACAGCCAAAGTGGAAAAAGTATTTTTTTCTAAAATTTCTCCTGGGAGAAAAGGGACTCTTAGCCCATCCCAAGTCTGGACACCAGTTGAACTGTCTCAACACCAGATGGCATTGTTTAGTGTATGAAAACAAGTTTGAACTGTAATACGTTTTGAATGCACTATCAGCATGGTTTAATGCTCCTTCAGCACACAAAACAGCCCTTTATAAATAAACAATGCAGTGCAATTTATACATAAAGCAAGTGTTTTATTACATGATAAATAACATCAAATTCTCTTTCATTACAAACTAATTTGTGATCACAGTGATATGCTACAGAACAATAGAAAAATATTGTCTTCATTGAAGACGATAGTATGTAAACTTTTTTGCTTGAAAACAGATCAGTTACAAATGCAACTCATTTTGGTTTTAAGAATTATTACATTACTAGCTGAAGAGCCCGTTACACGGGCCACAGTGCCACTGCCAGCCGGTTGCGGGGCAGTCATGCGCAGTAGAGACTGCCCGCGCTGTGGCTGATACAGAGCTGGACGCCTCTGTATCAGCAGCGGGGCGGGCAGTCTCTACTGCGCATGACTGCAGCACGCGCAGCAGTCTCTACTGCTCATGACTGCATCTTACACTCGATTTAGAGAATTATTATATAGGATAGACACTATTGATGATCTGTAACAGGAAAAAAAACATCTTATCACAAAACACACATTTCTATCACCACTGAAAATCATTTGTATAAGTATATCTGTTTAAATAATAATGGCACATATTATATCAACCATTTGAGTTCCAGTGAGGTATCCACTCAAAGGGTTAATTAATAATGTAGCCTTAGAGGCTGATGAACTGACAAATGGAGCAAACCAACTGCACCAGAGGGAGACCTCTATAGCCCTGAAGGAGTTAAAATTGTGGTTCACCTGATGGTGTAGTTGGGTTGCTTCAGAATTGTTCCATTCAGCCCCAATAAGAATAAACAAATACGTTTTTACACAATCAGATTCAAATACATTAACATTTAATTTTCAAATACATGTAAACACAGAAATGCATTTGCTTTACTGTTAGATTTATATATACAAAATGTGGAACAGGCTGGTCCAGGTGGCAGAATTATAAAGAGCCGTAGGTTCAAACTGGAGGCGTTCTGGGGCAAACCAGTTGCACTATAGGTGAGAACTAAAAATTCCAAACATTCTCATTGATTTACATAGGGATTTTAACCCCTTGAATGCTAGAGAGGTCTCCATCGCATTGCGAAACAATGTATTGATGACCTCTCTTGCATTCAAGGGGTTAAAATCCTCATTTAACTCAAAGAGGAATTTTCAGTCCTCTCCTATAATGCAAGTGGTTTGCCCCAGTATTCCTCCACCTTTCATCTGAACATATGGTCCTTTTAGTGTTATCTGAAGGACAATGGCACTGAACAACATAGAGCACACATACAATGTCCCACTGATATGAATTGGGCTTTTAATGTATTGAATGCTACCGAGGTCTCACTGCAGAAATGCATTTGAGACCTCTTTAGTCTTCATGGGGTTAAAGACCCCAGTAAAGGAATGGCACTGTTTGCTATTTTTATCCCTTGTAGTGCACTAGTTTTGTGCCATGATTCCTCTACTTTTGTTCTGTGAATATGGTCATTTGTTCTTTTATCTCAAAGAAGGGCAAAAGTCAGCCCTCCGCTTCTTGTCGGTCTCCCTCTTCCATCATCTTCAGCCAGCCAATAGCCTGGAGGGGATGATGGGAAGAGCCACAAATTGGCATCCCTGCTTTATAGTGAGGCTGGTGTACTAAGAGGAACTAGAGTCATTCTGGGGCAAAACAAGTACACCACAGGGGACAAAAATCCTAAAATTCCCTTTGACTCAATTAAAGGCATTCTCTAGCATGTAAGGATTTAAAAGTCCTGTTTAAATCAATGAAAATCTGTATTTGTGCAGTTAGTTTAGTGTAGAATAACTGAGATGGACAATAATTCCTGACCGAGATGTGAGTCAAAGTGATAAAGGGTTCTGTCCGGCTGTTTCTTGTGCTTCTGATTAACAGTTATGCCATTTTAAAGAGACTGTATCAATTCTGTCTCTTTCTGAACTAGTAGATTGATACATTTGTATTAAACTTGTGCTTTGTACTTAAAGGGATAGTAATACTTTGTTTTATCTTTATTTTATTTTGTAGGCATTAAAAAAACATGAAGAACGATATAAGTCTTATCTCTCAAACCTTTATGGTTTAAGAGATATTCACAAGCAAAGTATCCCCCCCTGTTCAGCCAGATCAGAAGGGAGGTGCCCAGGTAGACTGCAGAGAGGGACAATCTTCAATTAAGATAAGGGAAAATGCTGAAAAACTTGTCAAGGGGGGAAGGGCTTTCATTCTTTTCATACAAAGAAGATTGTCCCCTGCTGTTATCTGTCTGGTCTTACAACCAGATTCACATCTGAGAAGAGATGGCTTACACTAAGAAAAAAGGGTCGGGAGAGGGAAACTTTGCTTGTGAATATATCTTAAACCATAAAGGTTTGAGACATAAGACTTATATCATTCTTCATGTTTTTTTAATGCCTACAAAATAAAATAAAGTTAAAATGAAGTATTACTATCCCTTTAATGTATCCTTCTTCCTTTGGAGGGAAAGACAGAAGCAATATTTTCTCTTTATATCAGTACTTTTCTGTGTACAGCCAGTCAGTCCCAAGGGCCAGATGAAATTGGCCAGTGAGCCATAATTTGCCCATCTCTTTCATAACCTTTTGAGCGCCCAAGAGGTATCCAATGTATTGCAACACAATGCATTGGATACCTCTCTGGCACTCAAAGGGTTAATACAACAGTTGAGTGTGATCTGGTTCATTGCACATAGATATGCAAGCAATGAGCTTGCTGAGATATTTCAGTCCAGTTAATGAAGTGAGAGGGGCAGCTGGGAAGTATCTGCCATGTTTTCTATGTTTTCTACCATCTGTATGACCGCTTTGGTCTGATCTTCCTCCAGGACATGTCTGGCATTTGATCGGAATTTCTTTAGCAGAGAGTCCCTGCTCAGTGGTTTTCTCCAGTGGCCGTAGAATGTGTCACATTTCCCAATCTTTACATCTCCATTTTTCAGCAGTAAGATGACTTCTCCATACATTTTATCAAAGTTGGCCACGTTATCATCTGGATGTTCCAGTACCACCTTGCTCAAGAGGTTCTGAAGATCATGACGAAACATTGTACCCTCATTGAAGGAACCAATGTTTACCTCCCCATCTAGGAGGGCAGTGCACGCATTGAACTGGAAAGAATGACGGGCCTCATGTTCTGAATCAGGGTGTGGCCTGTTAATATATTTAGAAATGGGAACTCTGAGCACAATAGACTGAATGGCTGATGGACTGAAAAAACCATAGTGGTTTATGACTCTGTTTCTGACTGAGACTGCAGCATCTGCTATCCAGTGCATCCCAAGATGTGCAGGGAAAGACTTGAAGGCAATGTCTTGTTTCTCCAGGAGAAATTCATAGTCCTTTCCTGCTGAAGCTAAAGATTTTGGCTGATAGTCCCCATAGAAAGCACTAAACCCTGAGCACCCAGGAACATCATCCAAGATAAGAGAATTGGCCTCCATTCCCTTTGCAGCCAGAAGTGCAGCTTCAAGGCCCAGTCTTGTGGCATTTCCAATGTGCAGTGGTTTTGCCAGCGTAGCAGCATTTGCCATTGGGGCTCCAGCCAGAGAGGCTGCTATGGCTAACGCGTGGCTGCATTGCTCTCTGTTTAATGAAAGGAGCTTTGCTGATGCTGCAGCACTTCCCATTGTGCCAACTACAGAGGGAGGATGAAATCTGTAAGACAAAAAAGTATTGTATTACATTATATCCTGATTTTTCTTTTATTACATTTGTACAGAGCATAGTGAAAAACTGCGGCCTGCAGTGTTATTGCACTGTTCATAAATTTCTTATACACATTTCCTATGACTCAAAGTGATTTGTATAAATGCAAACGTGGGGCAATTCTGGGGCAAACTAGCAATATTTATACAATTATCCCTTTGGATGCTAGACTGATCTCAGACACTTTGGACCTCTCGAGAATTCAGGGGGTTAACCCTTTAGTATCAGATGCCTTGGGAATGTGTTAGTGCCTTGGACGCCAGGCACTTTCAGAATGTTGCTGTCCACTTATTTAGGTATGATTTCTTTATGTTACATTCAAGTCATATAGGAGCACTAGATACTGATTTTTTTCATGGTGCTTCACATGAAGTAAAAGTTGCATCATGTGGTACATATTCTGCTAATATCATACATTAGGGGAGATTCATTAAGCGGTGATAAAGAGATGATAAAGTGGACTTCCCCAGTTTATCACTTCTCCAATTCCTGTGTTATTTTATGGAGCCAATGCACTAAGATTTCTTCAGTTTTGGAGATCATAGTGAATAGGCTCTATAGAATAACATAGGAACTGGAGAAGTCATCTCACTGGAGAAGTCATCTCCACTTTATCACCTCTTTATCACTGCTTAGTGAATCTCCCCCATTATGTATCAAAAAGCACTGCGTAGGACATAGTTCTGACATTCAAAGAATTAAGATGTCTTACATGCACATGATAGGACTAAATTATATGTAATACTATATAATCTCATTGTCATTTTATATGTTAGTTTCTCTTTAACAAATTACTTTTTTTTGGTTTATTAGACAGTTGCATTTCCAAATATATATTTACAACTAATTTGCCTAAAATAGGAAAATACAGAGTGAAAACTGAACCTTGAAACACTCACTTTTTAGGAATGTTCTTGGCTTCATTGGAGAAGCTCATCAATCTTCCTTGTACTTCAATTCCGACATTAAAAGCCATCAGGAGGTCTTCACCGCTGACCTTCTTGTCTTTTGAAAGCATCTGGGACAAAGCTAAAATAGAGGGCAGCACCGCTCCTGAAGGATGTGTGGCAGGATGCCAGGTGTCATCAAAGTCCATTGAGTGAACCTGAGTTAATATGAAAGTCAGACATTTATTTAGGGGCCACAGATTAAAAAAGTGGGAAAATCCTAGAGCGAACAAATATCACCATAGGGGAAGTATAATATTCAGCTGATTTAAATAAATGAATATTTTTTTATTTTAAAAAAAATAGGTTATAGGGCTTTTACCTACTGAGTAATACAAGGGTATTTTCACTGCCAGGGGACTGTTCCTTCAAAAGTTATTATCCCTTTAAGTGCCAGAGAAGGGTGTAGTCATTGCAGAAAAATGCATTGCATACCCCTTTGGCACACAATGGGTTAATGTGCAATATTTTTTAAAAATAATTAAACTGCAGTTTTCAGTTCTTGTCACCAGGTGGTGATGTTGCTATCACTATAAGGACTCATGAAGGGGAGATGCACTAAGGGGCGATATTATGTCAGTGTATGGTAAACACATCTCCTTGGAGATATAGACACACAGTCATATGCACTAAGATTTAGGGATGCAAGGGCTGGAGGGGAGAATTTATTCATTAACCCCCTGAGTGCCAGAGGTGCAGAGCAATGCATTGCATAACTCTCTGGCACTCAAAGGGTTAACCTACAGTGTTGTCTTACTGCTGGTGATGTGTAATGGAGACCCTCCCATCACCAGCGGTTCAACAACCCTGAAGTCGGAGTACATTCTCTCTGATCCCCCCCACTTGTCCAATTGGGGAACAAAGAGGTTCCGCTCTGACTTTAACACCACAAAAAGGATCACTCCCTAACTCTTTCAGTGCCATTGGGATGTACATTGTATACACCTGTGGCAATGAAAATGTTAAGAATTTATGACTGGGTAAAAATGTTTTAGGATTAATCCTAAATGTATTTGATTGTTCTGCAGTGTGTCTGGGAAGGTGAGTGGATGTGAGTGGATGCCAGACGTACAGTTTGTAGGGCAATGCTGGTATCCTTTTGAATGGTCACACTCAGAAGAGAGTGCAACCATCCAACTCTTTCAGCAGGTCACATGGCTAAACAGCACGACATGTAAAAATCTCAGTGCATGACAGTGCGAGATTTTCACGTTGAATAGCCAATGGGCGCATGCTCCAGATAAGTGTATTCTTTTATTTTTTTGCTGTCTTCACATCTCTCAATTGTTTGTGTCCTTCCCCTGGTTCTGAGCCCACTTGTTAAGCACACGGAGGCAGCTGGAGTGCCTCCATGTGCTGCAGATAATAATCCGTCCTCTTCCTGCCGCCTGCTAGCCTGTGCCATGTGCTGGATGTAGTATTATCTGCAGCACACAGAGGTGCTCCAGCTGCCTCCGTGTGCTTAACAAAAGGCTTCAGAACCAGGGGAAGGACACAAACAATTGAGAGATGTGAAGACAGCAAAAAAATGAAAGAATACACTTATCTGCAGCATGCACCCATTGGCTATGCGATGTGACAATCTTGCGCTGTCATGCACTGCGAGATTGTCATGTCGCACTGTTTAGCCATGCGACCTGCTGAAAGAGTTGAATGGTCGCACCGGCAATGCCTATGTAAAGTTTTAAACAACACTAAAAGACATCTAGGATTAGTCATAACACATTTTTTTTCAAAACCATACATTTTTAACCCTTTCCCTGCAACAGAGGTATGTAATATACATCCCTATGACACTGAAAGGATTAAACTGCAATATGTAATTGAACCATTGTTGACGCAGTCAGTGCAACAATGTAACCTGTCAAAGGCATGGCAAATTCACTGTGATATTGAACTGTTTGTGACGTATTCACAGGGATATGATAGCGAAGACATCTTAGTGCATATGTCGATTTGTCAATGACACATATACAACACAGTATTACCAACCTGACCCCTTATTGACATTTAGTGCATCTCCCCCTAGGTGATATTGATTGATTGTTAAAAGAAAAAGTAATAAACAGTTACTGCTTCTTGAAATTGGCATTTTAATCGAGGTCTCCAACACATTGCTTTTCATTGTTTTAGACACCTGGCTAGGATTTAATGGGGAAGATGCAATAAGGTGTGATAAGTAGGTGATGAAGAGGCAATAACTCCTCCAGTGATAGCACTTCTCTAGTTCCTTTTGTTATTCTATGGAGCCAATGAAATAAGATCTCTCCTACTTGAAAAATCTTAGAGCATAGGCCTCATAGAATAACATAAGAAATGGAGTCGTTACCTTTGCTTTATCGCTTCTTTATCACACTTTTAGTACATCTCCCCCCAAGGAGTTCCAAGGCCCAATTTAACTCAATGGCAATTTTGGGTATTTTCATATGGTCCCTGTATTGCATTTGGATTGGCCCAGAATTACTCCACATTCTGTTTGAGCAACAACGTATTTAGGAATCTGATCAAAGCACTGCTATGGCTATAATAGGTTATGCAATGTAACAGAAACAGAAATATGCTTACAGCTACTCCGTTGGCGAAGGCAGCCAGGGTTGGTGAGAGCTTCAGTCCTTTTTGTCCGTAAATTGAGCAAAGGGCTGAGTTTCCATGTGTTGCCAAGTGCAGATCCTGGAAAAATGGACAATGTTCCAATATGAAATGATGAAACAAGACTAGAGATTCACAGTATTATAATAGGGCCCCAGATCTACAGTGTAATATGAGACTGGAGTAAGACTAGAGATTCACAGTATTATAATAGGGCCCCAGATCTACAGTGTAATATGAGAATGGAGTAAGACTAGAGATTCACAGTATTATTATAGGGCCCCAGATCTACAGTGTAATATGAGAATGGAGTAAGACTAGAGATTCACAGTATTATCATAGGGCCCCAGATCTACAGTGTAATATGAGACTGGAGTAAGACTAGAGATTCACAGTATTATTATAGGGCCCCAGATCTACAGTGTAATATGAGACTGGAGTAAGACTAGAGATTCACAGTATTATTATAGGGCCACAGATCTACAGTGTAATATGAGACTGGAGTAAGACTAGAGATTCACATTATTATCATGGGGTCCCCTCATCTACACTATAATATAAAATGATTAAAGAATAGATGTTCACATAATTAACATAGGGCCCCAGATCTCCATTATAATTGCTAGGTACAATGAACATGTGTTTTACCTGACAATATTGCAAAATGACGTTGAATACATGAGTCGTGGTGCCCACAAGACCAACTCCAATGTTGTCCAGGATCATACGTTTACTTCTGTGCCGCACAATGTCAGAGAGGTGCTCGGGACGTATTTCATTGATAAATGATGCAAAACTGCTGGTGACGGTTTCTTCCAGCTGAGGAAGTACAGCCACTGTAAAACAATATTCATATCACTTATCGATTACTTCATAGTGTTCATACAGCAAGAAGATATATACTCAATACTCCACCTCATGGTACATGATGGCCCTTAATGGAGAACTAATGCTTCCTAATAATATCTCTCCACTCACCTTACTATGGCCAGAAAATCCTCATATTCCATGAATTTGCCCTTTGGTACTTTGTTCAGATCATAACATCTTCATCCATACCAGTATGTCATAATCATGGAGGCAGGATCTCAGGTTCTGCTTACTGTACATGGTACTCTTAACCCTTACCCTTTAAGGACCAGAGGAGTATGCAACACATTGATGTGCAATGACTTGCGCAGCCCTCTGGTCTTTAAAGGGTTGAGTAGACTCAAGCAATCTGTCTGCTACACTTTGAAAAGCTGCCAGCAACTGTCATGTCTGCCTCCATGGACATGATGTTTAGGACTGATTGAAGATTTTATCTTTTGAACAAGGAGTAAGGGCAAAATGTATAGGGGTCATTAGGATTTTCTTGCAATAGTAGGGCAATTGGGGGTTATTATTAGAAGGTATGGGCTCTAGAAAGGTCTCCATCACATTGAGAAGGAAGGAGCTGGAGATCTCTCTGACATACAGGTAGTTAACCCTTTGAGTGCCAGAGGTAGGTATGCAAATTTTAACTTAAAGAGATAATAATGTTCAAAAACCAAAAGCAGCTCATATCCTTTGTCATAGTGAATAGTACCAATGTCTGTGGCTCTCAAAGATCATAAATTGCTAGCTGCACTGTTATCATATGATTCATTTTACCCCTCCCGCTCCTTTTCCCATTTTGAAGCCGCCTCCCCTCAGATATGAAGTCTGGTCGCTTGCCCGGACAGATCATAATGAGGGTCAATCTTCCTTCAGTCAGTATAAGGAAAAACCTACCCTCCTTGATGAAGGAGGGCAGGATTTTCCTAATACTGACTGAAGATTGTCCCTTGTAGTGATCCGCTCTCAGATCTGAGTGAGTAACGCTGACATCAGGAAAAGGAGCGGGAGGGGTAAAATGAATCTTATGATAACAGTACAACTAGCAAGTTATGAACTTTGACAGCAGCAGACACCGGTAATATTCACTATGACAAATTATATGAGCTGCTTTTGGTTTTAAACATTACTATCCCTTTAAGATCTAAGATTGCAGCAAAGTATGAATACCATTTCAGAACACAAAGCCTGAATCATTCTCTAGCAGTGCACCATGTAATGGTTTTATAACAAGCCCAGAGGCACATACCTTTGAAAGCTGGATTGTGAAGTTTCCTGGATAATCGATGAAGTTTCTTTGTATTCTAAAGTAAAAAAAAAATACCAACATCATGCTATTATTAACTTTTTTTTTCTTGCAATCTAACACGTGCAGTTTTTTGTTTGAATATTTCAAAAATGTTTAAAGTGCATAATAATACATTCCGGCATCAGACAGCGTGTATCTATGTAAACTTTATTTTACTTCTGTATTCCTGCTCAACAGAAAATCTTTATTTTGTGGTTTATTCAAATGGCTAGTAACACTTTATATGTAAAAAAAAAATTGTAGTGGTTATCTTCCTAAGTAAAATAAGGGTACTCCCACTGCTGAGAGGTCCTTTATTCAAACGTTATTGCAGAGCAAATTGCATTTTTTTTGCTGCAATATCTCAATGGCCTGAAATTTTGCAGTGGCGCTATTGCTACACCATCCAATGGAGATTTATCGTCAACTGACCAGAGCTGTCCATAGAATGCTGTAAAATGTAATGCCATCGAGATACTGCATCTAAAAAAAATTCAGGTTTGAACTGCAATAACTTTTGAACAAAAGACATCACACAGTGGGAGTACCTTTGTTTTACTCAGGAGAATAAACCCTGCTATATATATATATATATATATATATATATATATATATATATATATATATATATATATATATATATATATTTTTTTTTTTTTTTTTTTTTTACATATTAAGTGTTACTATCCCTTTAATTACATAGCATTAACATGAGAGGCTTACACTCAGGAATATGGAGGTGAATGTATCACACAAATTGATTTACATGAGTACTTAAACCCTTCAACACCAAAATTCCCATTGATCTAAATGGTGGAGTTTAAACACCTTGCTAGAGAGAAATGTCCCTAACACTCAAGGGAGTGATGCACTAAGCGGTGATAAAGAGGTGATAAATTGGAGATAACTTCTCCATTTCCTATAGAGTATATTCACTAAGATCTCCAAAGCTGAAGAAATCTTAGTGCATAGGCTCCATAGAATAACAAATTAATTGAAGTGAAATCACTGCAGAAGTCATCTCCACTTTATCACCGCTTAGTGAATCTCCCCTCTGGAGTTATAATCCCTGTTTAATCCTAGGTCCGCTTCTATAATGGGAACATCCCACACATTTTAATTCTTTAACCCTTTCAGTGCCAGAGGGGTACGCAACGCATTGCTTTGCAATGCGTTGCGTACCCCTCTGGCACTCAAAGGGTCAAGCGTTAGCATATATCATTGCTGTAAGGATAACATCTGTAATGTAACACTTCCTCATCTTTCCACCAGAGGCTGCTGTAGCTAAAAAGGATCAACTCTTGTGCTGTCTTTACGTATAAGGTATCGGAGACCTCTTCAGCATACAAGTTGCTACAGGAACAATAATACAACTTGGTCTTATAAAAAAACATATATATCTGGTATTTTGCGGAATATTTTTAAAAATATTTGTTTGAATACCAGAACACTGTGAAGATTACATATGGGGCTCTGTTATCTGTAGGAGGTGGTGCGCATTTACAGACTGTGCTGTAAGGAGAAGTAAGGGACTCCAAGCCAACCCTTTCTGTAGAAATTAGTAATCACTGCCCTGATCTTGTATTATCAGACTCCTATAGACAGAGTCAGGATGTTAGCCAGCTACTATTCCGGTTCTTGTAACATTAGGGGTATCAGATTCTCCTGTGCATTGAGTGTGTAACCTCCTGACCAGAGGAAAGAAATGCAAGTAATATGGTTTCCCAAATTGCTGAGAAACCACAATTCCAAATACAGAGTAGCATTGTGTACAGGGATTTAATATTTATTAAGCTGCACTAAATTGTTTGACTTTCACTCTATACATATATCTAGATGAAAAACACAATTCTAAATTCTACTATAAACTACTAAATACGTGTTATTTCTATGAAGTAGACAATGGACATGAATACAACTTACATGGAAGGCTGAGGAAAGCATCTTGCTGTCTTGGAAGTGTTGGTCTGTAAGAACGAAATGATTCTGGTATTTCAGATGAAGTTTGATGCTCCTTCCACCTTTTCTACGGGGATATTTATTCAGTGGCTGAAATGTATGCATCATGACATAATTGCTTTGAAAGAGGAAAGGGGATAGGCTAAACACCTGTTAGTTTACACCCAGGAAACTGACATATCTTAAATATTTTGTTGGGGATTTTTGTAGGAAGTAATAGTCAGAAATTATATGACAATTTGAATTCAATGAGCAAAGCTGATTAAGAAACGTGTCTGTTGGTTTATTATCCCTAGAAGTAATTCCTGTCTATCACTGCATTTACTCAGGATAAAGGTGATACTATTACTGGTGATGTAACCTTAATTTGATACCTGTAGCAGTTATATATTAGGGTCTCAATTTAAGGCTATGTTTACATTAATAAATAATAAAGGTTTTGCTACGTAAAATCACTTGAAAATGTTTTTACATGTTTACTGTTAGGGACATTTTTTTCTTGTTTTACAATATATAAGCAGCAGCAACAGCACATGGTAAACAGAACTATTTTCAGTATTTGTAAGATTTCATTATGATTTAATTGAAATCCTTATTACAAATATATAGCTGCATTAATGAGCTGTCTGTGGAACATTGCACCATGCTGCATTCCCCTATGATATGCATTTCAGTACTCACCAATGTGAGAAACCCCATCTCATACAATTAAGGGTGATTTATTTTCTAAAACTAAAGGTACCAAGAGTGGAATGCAGGAAACGTGTGCAATAGCTAGTTACAGTGTACTTTTGATGGCAAAGTGAATAGCACCGAAATGTTACTGAACTGCATGTTTTTTCCTCAATTAACTAATATTTGCTCTTTTTTAGCAAATTGTGGCGGGATGCGGAAACATGTGCGATCACTATTTCCAGTGTCAAAACCACTAGCGAATAAGTTTTATTCACGATTTTGTTGAAGTGAGCATGAAAAATCAAGATTAGCGAACAGCTGTGCATTTCTTTGTGGGAGTGATCAGGATTAAGGAATCTGAGTGGAATAGCGAATGGGCTTAATGCAGGAAGTGCTATTGGGAACGATTTTTTACATCTGGATAGTGTTGTTGTAAAATCTAATTGTTTATGCGCAATTTAAGAAGAGTTCGGTATACGGCTTCTAACTGCACAGGGAAAATGCCTTTAGCGCATGCGCACATTTCTTGCATCCCTCCATTAGTTTCAAAAATTGGAGGTGGCTAAAATGTCCACCGTTTTGTGAGAGGAATAGCAATTGTGCCTAATTCAGTAAAGCAATTAGCACACATTTTCCTATGTCAGCCTAACTTTGCCATTAATTTAGGAGCATTTGCTAACGTTGATGTTAATTTAGGCACATGTGCTATTAGGTATCAAGGCGTTGATAGGTTTCTTGCATCAAAATGTGAGCAATCGCAAATAGCACATGACTTTATCGCTTTAATAAAATAGCAAATGCTCCACTATCTTGTACTCCACCCTACGTCAGCTCTTTATATAATGGTTTATTTCTCTGCTGGGGGCATGCAATGGTGTATTGCTCTGGAGGCCTCATGTAATACCAGAAACAAAAAATATACCAGGTCATTAACCTGGCATAACCTGGCTGAAAATCACCAATAGATACAATGATAACCAAAGTATGATTTCTGTTGTTGATATGAATGAATCAAAAGTGTCCCTTTAAAATAAGCCTAAGGTAGATTCAAAGCTTTCTGAATGTCAGTAACAATTAATATGTAAAAAAAAAAAATAAATAAAAATAAATATATATATATATATATATATATATATTTTTTTTTTTTTTTTGGGGGGGGGGTTATCTTCCTAAGTAAAATAAGGGCACTATCTCTGCTGAGAGGTGTTTTAATGGATAAAACAGAGTATAGGTAATGCTGATAATTGATTGGCTAGATCATTGGTAATTGATATACTGGTTAAGATAGGTTATAAGAAATGCTTAAAGTGTTTATGTGGACCATGTCTAATTCATATAATGGTTAACCCTTTGAGTGCCAGAGTGGTATGCAACGCATTGCAAAGCAATGCGTTGGGTACCACTCTGGCACTCAAAAGGTTAAGATAGACTATAGGTAAAGCTGAAAGTGGATTAGGTGGATCATGTCTTATTTATATAATGGTTAAAGGAGCAGTAAACTTTTTTTATGAAAAATGTATATTGTAGGGATTTTCCTATTGAATAAAATAAGGGTACTCCCACTGCGAGAGATTTATATTTCCAGAGTTATTACAGTTTAAAACCATGTTTTTTTACATTAGCAGTGCCATCTAGTGGTCAAATTCTAATTAGATTTCCTGTTAGATTCTAATGGAGAGGAAAGTCAGAAAAGTCAAAGACATACAGTTCTCCATAGAATGTGATAGAAACTGCCTGTCACTTCCTGTCAGTTAGAACTATCAGGAAGTAAACACAGTAAATTCACTTCCTGGTTATTTAAATTGCTATAATTTTTGAATAAAACATCTGACAGAGATGGTAGTGACCTTGTTTTATTCAGCAGGAAATGTTCTGTAAAATATGTGTTTTCCTAAAAAATGTTTACTGCTCCTTTAAGATAGACTATAGGTAAAGCTGAAAGTCGAGTAGGTGGATCATGGGTAAGGTACAGAACAAATTAGAGAAACTAGCTACTTGTTTCTTGGCATTAAACTGCAGTAGATTAATGAAAGGGAATTATCCCAACAGTGTCTATGGGATTTATAGTCATTGATGAATACATTTAGTTTTTACTTGTATTGTACTCTCAGAAAAAGTATTAATTATCTCCAAATAGAGTTACCTTTTTCAACAATTCACCTAGACCCACTAAAGCCATTCAGTTTTTCTTCATTTCATATCATTCTTTATCTTCTTCTCAGCCCACTTGGTGTCTGTCACTACCCAAGGAATCACAGTGAGGCTGCTGTACTAATTAGTGTTGGATCAAACCAACTGCGCCATAGAGGACAATTCAACACTCCCAGATGCCCCATTGATATAAATTGTACTTTTAACCCTTTTACTGCTAGAGAGGTTTCCAAAGCATTTCATCTCAATGTGCAGGGAAACTTCTCTTACTTTCAAGAGGTTAAAAATTCCAATTTAACTCTATGAAAATGATTATTTCACCACTAACGTGCAATTGGCTTGTCTTAGAATTGCTCCAGTACAATCAGACTCGGTATACCAAGTGCAGACAACAGTGGGAAAAGCTATTAACTTTAACCCTTTGAGTGCTTTGCAATGCATTGGGTACCCCTCTGGCACTCAGCGGGTTAACTCTTTGAGTGCCAGAGAGGTATCCAACGCATTGTGCTACAATGCTTTGGATACATCTCTGGCACTCAGAGGGTTAAACTGCCATGAACATTAGACTGTTAGGTCACACATCACATGAAATACGTTAAATCATTACTTTAATGGGTATATACCCCCAACATTATTTTACTTTAAGGCTTATTCAAACTGAAGACAATATGCATTAGTGATACATACCTCCCAACATTTCTAATTGTCAGAGAGGGACAGTTTTGTTTAGGTGGTGGTGCTGGGGGTGTGGCTGGTGGGCGGGGCATTACTAAGAATTTCATTACCTATTGACACCTCTTTATGTAACTGAATAAATTATGTATTTACACAGATTAATTTATAAACACATATACTGATGTTTATACAAACAGTAATGTGAATGTTATTGCTGTGGAGCAATGTGATACACATATATACACACAAAACATTCTGATCTCCTAAACACAGGGGCACCAGAGTGGGAACAAGGGACAGATGGATTTGGGTCTCAAAGAGGGACTGTCCCTCCTAAAGAGGGACACTTGGGAGGTACGGTGATTCATCAGTGATGCTTTAGTGATGCTTAGAAATAGGAAACATTTAAAGGAAGAAAAGTAGAACTGATGGAAATTTCTAACCTTGCAACACCAAAAGGAAATAGTCAGACATAAGGGTATGCACAGTGTTTACATACATGTGCAGTTACCAGTTTAGCACTTGTTTACTGAAATGATATAAAAAGAATAATTAGAATGCTTTGGAATTTATCATCTATTGTTATGATTTTACAGCTGAATGTGACAAAGCAATATAGCTTTAAACTTCTTCCTTATTACATCAGATCACAAATGAGGAGTAAACACAAAATACATGTTTCCTTTACAACATTTTTTTCCACCAGTTAATCGAAGAAACAATTTTCTCACACTAAAACAAATTGTCAGAGATTTATTCAAGGATAAATTGTCGTTTAAGTGGAATTTGTGGAGTACGTGAATTTTTGGGGGGCATTTCCTCATGCATTGTCTTACTAAATTTTTCTGTGTGCTCTCCAAGAGAACTTTGTAGATTTAACCTTGTATATTGGCCAAACCAGAGACAGATTAAAGGGGATGTATCACCTACACAAAACTTAGGCTAAATAGTTAGGTTACATAGCTAATCTCCCTAAAAGTTTGTTAATTTTCTTTTTAGCTTTATTTTTTAAAATTTTAAGTTATAAGTCTCTGCTGCAGCTACTTCCACATAGACTGCAGTTACCTTCTCTGTAACCGCAGTCCATCACTCTGTCTCTGCTCTCCTCCCTCGGATGATGGAGGCTTCTGTCTGTAAGCTGGAGCGCTCCCATTGGCTAGATACCACAGTTTGTCCAGAAGTAGCTGCAGCCCATACTTTATATGAATAAATGAATGAATATGTTTATTTATATAGCTCCACAAGTGTACGCAGCACTTTACAATTTAAAGGGATAGTAATACTTCGTTTTAACTTTATTTTATTTTGTAGGCATTAAAAAAACATGAAGAATGATATAAGTCTTATCTTTCAAACTTTTATGGTTTAAGAGATATTCACAAACAAAGTATCCCCCCCTGTTCAACCAGATCAGAAGGGAGATGCCCAGGTAGACTGCAGAGAGGGACAATCTTCAATTAAGATAAGAGAAAAAGCTGAAAAACTTGTCAAGGGGGGAAGGGCTTTCATTGTTTTCATACAAAGAAAATTGTCCCCTTCTGTTATCTGTACTGTCATACAACCAGATTCACATCTGAGAAGAGATGGCTTACACTAGGTAAAAGGGGCGGGGAGGGGAACTTTGCTTGTGAATATCTCATAAACCATAAAGGTTTGAGAGATAAGACTTATATCATTCTTCATGTTTTTTTAATGCCTACAAAATAAAATAAAGTTAAAACGAAGTATTACTATCCCTTTAAGGGTTTAAACAATACAGGGTTACAGGCGCTTTGTAGAGTGAAACATTGGGTGTGAGGTCCCTGTCCTTTATAACTGAAAATTTGACAAAATAAAGCTTTAAAAAAAAAATGAACACAATTTTAGTGAAATTAGCAAAATAACCTAACTATTTAGCCTGTGATTTGTATAGGTGATACACCCCCCTTAAGGCTCCACAGAGCCCTAGGCAAGGTACCAATTTGGGCCCCCCATCTCTTTATCCGTTGATTTTGACACAAAGTGCTGTTAGTATGTACTGGTATTATGGCTCTAAGTGGGAGCAACTGGACAACGTTGTTATATTTCAACAAAAAGGGTGTCTGACACAAAATGTTAGAAGCAGCAACAGCAGGGCCTCTGTCTGTGACCCATGAGTTGCAGCAAGGGCCCCACATATTACCATGGGCCCTAGGCAGTAGCCTCGGTTGCTGTAATGGATAATCTGTCTCTGGGCCAAATGCAAACAGTCTCAGCTTATGTGAGATGTTTGCGTGAGCAAAAGTTTTTTTTTAATGATAAAAATTAAATTTAATTCATAAACAACATTGAAATATTTTCTGTTGGAAATATTTCACTGCAGTCTTCTTAAAAATGTTTTGCTCACTTTTTCTTTGTAAATCTGAGTACTTTTCATGTCAGTTTGCACATGCAGATGAAAAAATAACAGAAAACAAATTATTGAGACTACTTTTCCCTTTAGAAAATCTCACTCATTACGGTTATTTATTTCATATTTTAATCCTTCATGTGCCAGAGAGGTATCCAACGCATTGCACCCAAGGAATTAAAAACAATAAGGTACTTACTAGTGTTGAGCGAGCATGCTCGGCCGATGCTCGGATCGGCTCGAGCATCGCTCTGCTCGGCACATGGCGGTACTCGTACGAGTACCGCATGTGCTCGCCCGCCATGTTCGGGTCTCCTCCCCGCACGTTTTGCGGCTGCTGCGCAGCCAATAAACGTGCAGGGAGGCTCTGACATCGGTGTAATGCCAGCAGCCATGTTGGCTGCTGGCATTACACTGATTGGCTGGCCAGAACCCGTGGTCAGGTGCTGTATAGCACCTGACCATCGAGTTCGGCTCAGTCTGAGCCAGGGAGAGCTGAGGATAGGAAGGGAAAGGCAGTGTAGGGAGGAAAAAAACAAAAATTGTGAAAAAAAAAGAACCAAAAGTCCTTTTTAGGACTACTGTGTGTGGGGGCAGCAGGTTATTTGGTGTGGGGGGAAAAAAAAAAGAAAAAAAAAAAAAAATATATATATTCTGTTTAGTGTGCAAAGTTGCAGATTAGAGCACATTCTGTTTAGTGTGCACAGTTGCAGATTAGAGCACATTCTGTTTAGTGTGCAAAGTTGCAGATTAGAGCACATTCTGTTTAGTGTGCAAAGTTGCAGATTAGAGCACATTCTGTTTAGTGTGCAAAGTTGCAGATTAGAGCACATTCTGTTAAGTCTTCAAACTAAAATATCAAAGTCACGTATTCCATTCAGTGTGCGTCGCCGCAGTTTAGCAGCACATTCTGAGTACTGTGCAGAGTTGCAGAATAGGAAGAAATACTGTTAAGTCTTCAAACTAAAATATCAAAGTCACATATTCCATTCAGTGTGCTTCGCCGCAGTGTAGCAGCACATTCTGTGTACTGTGCAGAGTTGCAGAATAGGAAGAAATACTGTTAAGTCTTCAAACTAAAATATCAAAGTCACATATTCCATTCAGTGTGCTTCGCCGCAGTTTAGCAGCACATTCTGTGTACTGTGCAGAGTTGCAGAATAGGAAGAAATACTGTTAAGTCTTCAAACTAAAATATCAAAGTCACATATTCCATTCAGTGTGCTTCGCCGCAGTGTAGCAGCACATTCTGTGTACTGTGCAGAGTTGCAGAATAGGAAGAAATACTGTTAAGTCTTCAAACTAAAATATCAAAGTCACATATTCCATTCAGTGTCTTTCACCGCCGTTTAACAGCCTATTCTGTGTACTCTGCAGAGTTGCAGAATTATAAGAAATACTGTTAAGTTTTCAAACTCAAATATTAAAGTCACATATTCCATTCAGTGTCTTTCACCGCCGTTTAACAGCCTATTCTGTGTACTCTGTACAGTTCCAGAATTATAAGAAATACTGTTAAGTTTTCAAACTCAAATATTAAAGTCACATATTCCATTCAGTGTCTTTCACCGCCGTTTAACAGCCTATTCTGTGTACTCTGTACAGTTCCAGAATTATAAGAAATACTGTTAAGTTTTCAAACTCAAATATTAAAGTCACATATTCCATTCAGTGTGTTTCAACGCCGTTTAACAGCCTATTCTGTGTACTCTGCAGAGTTGCAGAATTATAAGAAATACTGTTAAGTTTTCAAACTCAAATATTAAAGTCACATATTCCATTCAGTGTCTTTCACCGCCGTTTAACAGCCTATTCTGTGTACTCTGTACAGTTCCAGAATTATAAGAAATACTGTTAAGTTTTCAAACTCAAATATTAAAGTCACATATTCCATTCAGTGTGTTTCAACGCCGTTTAACAGCCTATTCTGTGTACTCTGCAGAGTTGCAGAATAGTAAGAAATACTGTTAAGTTTTCAAACTCAAATATTAAAGTCACATATTCCATTCAGTGTCTTTCACCGCCGTTTAACAGCCTATTCTGTGTACTCTGTACAGTTCCAGAATTATAAGAAATACTGTTAAGTTTTCAAACTCAAATATTAAAGTCACATATTCCATTCAGTGTCTTTCACCGCCGTTTAACAGCCTATTCTGTGTACTCTGTACAGTTCCAGAATTATAAGAAATACTGTTAAGTTTTCAAACTCAAATATTAAAGTCACATATTCCATTCAGTGTGTTTCAACGCCGTTTAACAGCCTATTCTGTGTACTCTGCAGAGTTGCAGAATTATAAGAAATACTGTTAAGTTTTCAAACTCAAATATTAAAGTCACATATTCCATTCAGTGTGTGTCACCGCAGTTTAGCAGCCTATTCTGTGTACTCTGCAGAGTTGCAGAATAGTAAGAAATACTGTTAATTTTTCAAACTCAAATATTAAAGTCACATATTCCATTCAGTGTCTTTCACCGCCGTTTAACAGCCTATTCTGTGTACTCTGTACAGTTCCAGAATTATAAGAAATACTGTTAAGTTTTCAAACTCAAATATTAAAGTCACATATTCCATTCAGTGTCTTTCACCGCCGTTTAACAGCCTATTCTGTGTACTCTGCAGAGTTGCAGAATTATAAGAAATACTGTTAAGTTTTCAAACTCAAATATTAAAGTCACATATTCCATTCAGTGTGTGTCACCGCAGTTTAGCAGCCTATTCTGTGTACTCTGCAGAGTTGCAGAATAGTAAGAAATACTGTTAATTTTTCAAACTCAAATATTAAAGTCACTTATTCCATTCAGTGTGTGTCACCGCAGTTTAGCAGCCTATTCTGTGTACTCTGCAGAGTTGCAGAATAGTAAGAAATACTGTTAAGTTTTCAAACTCATATATATTAAAGTCATATATATCGTGTAAGATGAAGAAGGCGGGTAAAAAGGGACGGGGAAGTGGACGTGATCCTGAAAGTTCAGGGCGCGGGTCAGGACGCGGAGAAACTGTGCCTGGTGCCAGAGCACAAGAAAGAAAGACATCCACCATACCTAGCTTCATGTCTGATTTCACAGGGCGTCACAGGACATCACTCTCGAGGTCCGACCAGTGCGAACAGGTGGTCGGTTGGATGACAGCTGATACTGCTTCCAGTCGGTTAAGCACCACCCTGTCTTCCACCAAGTCCACTCTCAGTAGCCAAGAGTCTGGTCAACATAATCCTCACTCTGATCATCCTTCCTCCCACCATACACGGTCTGGTCAAAGAAGTGATCCCACACTGGGATATAGTGATGAGCTCGTCTCATCACCAATCCTTCATTTGACCCTCTCTCCAAGCACGCTTGCAGAGGAACATGACATCTTGTGCCCTGATTCACAACCTCTAGAGGCTACCCAATCACAAGAAGATGACAGATGTGAACGGCATTTAAGGTCAAAGGAAGTAGTGGATGATGATGATGATGATGATGAGACACAGTTGCCATTAAATCAACCACTATTTCCGTCTCAAGACCTTGTTGAGGAGAATGTTATACAGTTGTCAATGACTGAGTATGTGGTGGGATCAAGACTTGAGGAGGATGATCAGAGTGAGGAAGTGGAGGAGGACTTGGTGGACGATGAGGTGACTGACCCCACCTGGGAAGGTGTAGAGCCGAGCGATGACAGCAGTCCTGAGGGTGAGCCATCTGCAGCACCGCAACAGGCTGGAAGAGGCAGTGGTGTGGCTACAGAAAGAAGGCGGACCGCACCAAACCGGCCCGCAAATGTTCCACGGAGCACCCCCTTGCGTAAATCTACCTTGCCAAGGGGTAGGTGTTCCGCGGTATGGCGTTTTTTTAAGGAAAGTGCGGACGACAAAAGAATTGTAGTTTGCAACCTGTGCCACACCAGAATGAGCCGAGGCATGAACACTAGAAACCTCACCACCACCAGCATGATCCGACACATGGCATCCAAGCACCGTAGTAAGTGGGAGGAACGCCTGGATCGCCCATCTGTGTCTGCAGGCCACACCACTGCCTCCTCTTCCCCTGTTTTCGGTGCCGGCCAATCGCCTGTCGAAGGCGCAGGCCCGCATACCTCCCGCCCTGCACCTGTAGCATCTGAAGCACCATCAGCGACCACATCCACTTCCCTGTCCCAGCACAGCGTCCAAATGTCGTTACCCCAGGCATTTGAGCGCAAGAGAAAGTACCCAGCCACCCACCCACAGGCCATAGCACTAACCTCACACCTTTCAAAATTACTGGCCATCGAAATGCTGCCATTTAGGCTTGTGGACACTGAGTCCTTCCGCAGCCTGATGGCAGCAGCTGTCCCTCGGTACGCGGTCCCCAGCCGCCACTACTTTTCCCGGTGTGCCATCCCCGCATTACACCACCATGTGTCCCGTAACATCACCCGTGCCCTGACCAACGCAGTTACTGGGAAGGTCCACTTAACGACTGACACATGGACAAGTGCTTGTGGCCAGGGACGCTACATTTCCCTGACGGCACACTGGGTGAATGTCGTGGAGGCTGGGAGCGACTCGGACCCTGGGATGGCACGGGTGCTACCCACGCCGAGGATTGCGGGCCCTACCTCCATCAGGGTTTCCACCAGCACCTACGTTATTGGCTCCTCCTCCTCCGTTTCCACCTCCGAATTCTCTACACACACCGCCACTCCCCCATCAGCCAGTAGCTGGAAGCAGTGTAGCACTGCAGTGGGGAAGCGTCAACAGGCCGTGCTGAAGCTGATCTGCCTTGGGGACAAACAGCACACGGCCTCAGAGCTGTTGCAGGGGATTAGTCACCAGACCGAGCAGTGGCTCTCGCCACTCAACCTGCAACCAGGCATGGTTGTGTGTGATAATGGGCGTAACTTGGTGGCGGCTTTGGAGCTCGGCAAGCTCACACACGTACCATGCCTAGCGCATGTATTTAATTTAGTGGTGCAGCGATTTCTAAAAACCTACCCCAATGTGCATGATCTCTTGACCAAGGTGCGCCGCGTGTGTGCACATTTCCGTAAGTCATCTACAGCTTCGGCCGGCCTGTTGAAGCTGCAGCAGCGCTTACAATTGCCAGCTCACCGGCTGCTGTGTGACGTGAGCACGCGCTGGAACTCCACCTTCCACATGTTGGCCCGGCTTTGTGAGCAGCAGAGGGCAGTAGTGGAGTACCAGCTGTTACACGGTCGTCGCCTCTCCGTTCAACTTCCTGTAATCAGAAGTGAGGAGTGGGAATGGATGTCAGACCTCTGCGAGGTTTTACGCAATTTTGAGGAATCGACACAGATGGTGAGCGGCGATAACGCTATTATCAGTGTAACCATCCCACTTCTGTGTCTACTGAAACGCTCGCTGCTCACAATTAAAACCGACGCTTTGCATGTGGAAGAGGTGGAAATGGGGGAGGAAGAGCTTACACAAGGTGATAGCCAGAGCACCCTCACTTCGTCTTCTCAGCGACAATTGGAGGAGGCGGAGGAGGAGGAGGAGGAGGAGGAGGAGGAGGAAGACACGGTTGCCTCCGCTACAGAGGGTAGCCATGGAACTTTAGTTCCATCTCTTCAGCGTGGGTGGGCAGAAGAGGAGGAAGAGGATGAGGATATTGAGAGTCAGCCTCCTGGTGAGGACAGCGAAATCTTGACTGTTGGTACTCTGGCACACATGGCTGACTTTATGTTAGGCTGCCTTTCCCGTGACCCACGCGTTGTACGCATTTTAGACAACACGGATTACTGGGTGTTCACCCTTCTGGACCCCTGCTACAAAGAGAATTTCTCATCTCTCATTCCTCCGGTGGAGAGGACAAGCAAAATGGTGCAATACCAGAAGGTTCTTGTTGAAAAATTGCTCCAAAATTTTCCATCTGACAACGCTGGCGGCAGAGTACGTGCTACCTTGGCCAACCGAGAAGGGGAGAAAAGGGGAGCACACAGCAGTTCCGACAAAGGCAGGGCAACACTCTCCAAGGCGTGGGACACCTTCATGACACCCCGCCAGCACCCTCACCCTGATGCGCAGCCTAGTGTCACAAGGAGGGAAAAGTTTTGGAAGATGGTGAAGGAGTACGTAGCAGACCGTGTCAGCGTCCTCAATGATCCCTCTGTGCCTTACAACTACTGGGTGTCCAAGCTGGACACGTGGTATGAACTGGCACTCTACGCCTTGGAGGTGCTGGCCTGCCCTGCCGCCAGCGTTCTGTCTGAGCGGGTATTTAGTGCTGCTGGTGGCATCATAACAGATAAGCGTATCCGCCTTTCCACCGACAATGCTGATAGGTTGACACTTATAAAAATGAACAAGGCCTGGATTTCCCCTGACTTCTCCACTCCACTGGAGGAAAGCCCCGGGGGAACATAAACTCACTTTATATATGTTATTTACAATGATGGGAATACTCTGTATTCCCATTCACCCCTTCCACCCCAAAAACGGGTATATGGTTGACTCTTAATGTTCTCATCCTCCTCCTCCTCTTCCATATGCCCTGGGATATAATTTTTATATAGGGCCAGCTCACCAGCGTGCCCTGGGATATAATTTTTATATAGGGCCAGCTCACCAGCGGGCCCTGTGATATAATTTTTATATAGGGCCAGCTCACCAGCGGGCCCTGTTTGCCAATTTTTATATAGGTCAGCTCACCAGCGGGCCTTCTCATATAATGTTTTATTGGGTCAGCTCTCTAGCGGGCCCTCTCATATAATGTTTTATAGCGTCAGCTCACTAGCGGGCCTTCGCATATAATGTTTAGGATGGTCAGCTCTGCAGCAGACCCTCACCCATAATGTTTTAGATGGTCAGCTCAGCGCACGTTTCCCTCTTAATCATGGCCTCAGTTCTGAAAATCAAGGAAATTTTTGGGAGAATTTGCCTCTGCGCACGTTTCCCTCTTAATCATGGCCTCAGTTCTGAAAATCAAGGAAATTTTTGGGAGAATTTGCCTCTGCGCACGTTTCCCTCTTAATCATGGCCTCACTTCAGAAAATCGATGAAATTTTTGGGAGAATTTGCAGATGATATACAAGTAAATATACAGCAAATACTGTTTGGTAACAATTTTTCGCCTAAAGTCGTTTTTATTTTCCTTTTTGTGTGTTTTACGGTCAGTCTGTAAAAATGGCGTACTACGGGCGAAAGATCGTTCCCAGCAGCGATGTTGGAGTCCAAGGTGCATCCAGACATCCTCCCTATGCTGTCCCTGAACCATTTCTGTAGTGTTTCCATCTTTTTCTGCCCTTTTCCTATGGACCAGGCACCCTCCCCTCATCAGAGCAGGGGGTGCCTGGTGTAATGCTCGAGTCCTCCCATTGACTTCAATGGGGCTCGGGTGCTCGGCCGAGCACTCGAGCCTCAGGGGGTGCTCGGTCAGAGCACCCGAACATCCGAGCATTGGGGTGCTCGCTCATCACTAGTACTTACAAATGTGCTTTAATTCTGGTGCAATTTAAGTGTATCATAGGGAACAAATACTACTACACATTGATTTAAATGGTGATTTTAATCCCTTGATTGCTTTCGAGGTCCCCAATGCAGTGTGAAGAAATGCATTGAGACCTCCAGCATTCAAAGCGTTAAAATCTCCACTGACATCACTGGGTATGTTGGGATTTTATTTGATCTAATTTACACTTGGTTTGTACCAGAATTTCACCAGGGTTCTTAGTACATAGGTGTCAGTTGTGACAAATATATGAACACAAAGTCACAAGATGTCTGTTATATTCTGTAAGGCTGATGGACGCCCATTCTCTTTCATCAGTATTTACTAAAGTTACAGATTGCCAGTTCACATGGGAAAATAGGGAATTTGAGGAAAATATGTGGTCAATTCACATTTCTATTATTTTTAAAAAACTTTACATTCCTAATGAGATTCATTTTCACTTCACTTGCATTTGGGCAGGCATATTATATTATTGTTATCAAAGAAAATGGTTCCATTCTTTGCAGTACCCTATTTGACTTTTCTATATTACTTTTGGGCAGCACCTTTATGTTAGAGCCTGAAATTGTGTAACATTTATGTTTACTGGGCCAGTCATGTAGTCAGTTCTGATATGTGTCATTCAGCCCAACAGCACCTTGCTGAAACTTCCCTGTGTTCAACACCAAATGCAGAAAAGCTCCAGCACAGAGGATGTGAATGGTGGCCTATGCAGATAGTTCACATGGATAATTGGATCCTTGTGCTCACTGATCCAGTCCATGGCTGCTCATGTCTAGCCAATCAGATATGGCTGACGTTCAAGGTGGCCTGTGATTAGTCGTGCTTCTACCCTCATACACCCCCAGTGATGAGATCACCAAGGTAACATAAAGACAATGCCGGCTCCAGTTTTATTAGTACATTAGCCTCATTCTGGGGCAAACCACCTATATCATAGGCAACAATTATGCATTCAGATTGATTTAAAGGGTTATTTAACCTCTTGAATGCTAGAGAGGTCTCCAATGCATTGCGAACTTCAAAATAATAATTTTGTTATTTTAACCCCTTCGCGACAAAGGACGTACATGTACGTCCTCTGTGGGTGTCACTTAGTGACAGAGGACGTACATGTACGTCCAGGAAATCCGGCTCCCCGCGTGGCTGCACGCCGTTCGGGGACTCTGGATTCTTTTAACAAAAAAAAAAAATGTTAGACGGGCGTTAAGTGACGGCCGCGTCTGCACGCGGCCGTCACTAAGGGGTTAATTTGTCCCCTTTGGTGTAGTTGGTTTGCTCCAAAACTACCCTAGTTTTTGGTACATCATCCTTACAGTATGGTAAATTTAATCTCAATATGCTAAATCATCTCCACAAATTCACTTTAACCCCTTAAGGACCCATGACGGTCCTGGACCGCCATGGAATTCCGGGCTCCCCGCGTGGCTGCACACCGTTCGGAGAGTGTGGAATCGGATTCGAGAAAAAAAATGGTCCCTGGTCTTTAAGTGACCGCACCGTGCATGCACGGCCGGTCCTTAAGGGGTTAAAGCTCAAATTACAAGTCTTTAAACAATTAATTCTGGTTTAGAAAATGCACTTTTTGAAAAGTTTTCTTTATGAGAAGACAGTAATTTCTGCACATTATACCAACTCTAACCACAGGGGGGAGCCATTGTAACAGGTAATTTCTGACATCTGCTCTGATACTACAGTGCATTTTGTGCTTACGCACTTAGGGCCATGTTCATTAGGTTTAAGTGCAGCAGTTCTGGAGCAAGCCAATGCACTATAGGGACAAAAAAAAATGACCAAAATCTCCATTGATTTTTTTTTAACGCCTTTTATGCTAGAGAGGTAACCATAGCATTGCTTTACAATACATTAGAGACTTCACTAGCATTCAAGGGATTAAATGTTTTAAATTATTGAGAATTTTTGTGTTTCCCCTATGGTGCAGTTGGTTTGCTCCAGAACTGTTCCATCTTGCTGAATATGGACCCATGGCCATATTCAGGAACATAAACGAAAGCAGAGCATCTCTGGACCAAATGAACGCGCCACAGGTGATGAATGAAAATCTATTAATTAAATGGGACTTTTACCCATCTGAATACCAGAGATGTCTCCATTGCTTTGCATGGCAATGTACAGATGATATTTCTAGCATAATGGTTAAAAGTCCCATTTAAACTAATAGGTATTTGGGAATTACCTATTTCTCCCCATGGTATAGTTGGGTTGCCCCAGAAAAACACTACTATTTCTTTGTCCATATGGTCCTTAATCAGAATAAAAAAACAGCCACTAAAGGGGTTAAACAGAACTCATGTACCAACATCTAACTAAGGGCGATCTCCAGTGGCGTAACAATAGGGGTCGCAGGGGTCACACCTGTGACTGGGCACGTCACTCCAGGGGCCTGGCCGCCACCTACGACCTCACCGCTTGGCGCCCGCAACAATCTGATAGCTGATCTCCCTCCGGCACTCTAGTAATGCATAGCGCTGGGAGATGACATCATCTCCCAGCGCTCTGCATTATGAAAGGACCATGCAGGAGCTCCATCTGTATAGAGGTCTGTGCGGAAGAGGGCACAGACCTCTCTTGCTATGTCACTGGATCACCAGGGAGGTAGGAGATGGGCAATATGGAGATGGAGGCAGTGTGGAGATGGGGGGCAATGTCGAGATGGAGGCAGTGTGGAGATTGGGGGCAATTTGGAGATGGTGGGCAATGTGGAGATTGGGAACAATGTGGAGGTGGCCAGTGGAGATGGCCAGTGGGGGGGCCAATGTGGTTGAGGGGGGCAATGTCGTTGGGGGGGGCATGGCAATTCTCGCACCAAGGCCCAGTGGCTTCTAGTTACGCCGCTGGTACTCTCATTGCAAAGATATGTTTAATTCAAAAGTTATTGCAGCTCAAACATGCATTTTTTGGTTTACTTCCTTCATGGTCTGAACATTTATAGTAGTGCTGTTTCTACAGCAACCTTTGGAGGTTTATGGTCTACTGATGACCAGTGCTGTCCAGAGAGAGCTGTAGCAAGAGCACTACCATAACATTTCAGGCCATGGAAGCACTGCAACCAAATTTACTGTATCCAAAATTACAAATGTGAGCCCCATTAACAAAAAGATAAAAGACAGCGCACAGAGACCTCTAAGTGTAGTAGAGTTAAGATTATTTATTAATAATATATAGTACAAAACATCTTTTGCACATTAAAAAACTAAAATCTTAAAAAGCTCTTGAGGATAAAAGAGGTATAAATTGTAACATATGCACAGAACTGTTGATGTTATGGAGCTTGAAAAGCTAGGTGGACAGACGGGGCCTATTACGGGGTGTGCGTTGGTGGGAATATATGGACCCTACATATATTAGTAAATTCTTCAAATAAGTTGTACAGAGATTATTACGTAGTTCTTAATAACTGCTCACCAGATTGGTTCTTGCTACCGGGCCCGTAGTATTATCTCCGGTGGCTGCTCTCTTGTCTCTCGGTCCTCCCGCGCTTCCCCTGGTTCTCCGCCCGCCAACAAATCGTTGTTGATTCAAAGATTAATCCGCTCGTTCACTCCTTTTCTGTTATACCTCAATGTCTTTTGAAGATTCAATAAATTAATTTCAATCAATATCGACGCGTTTCAGGAAAAAACTCTTTCCCTTTCTCAAGATACAATGATTGTAATACCCCATGAGCCCCATTAATGTTTGAATAAGACATCTCTCAGCAGTGCAAATGCAGCAGGATAAACAATGCAATATATCGCTTCACCATATTAAACACAGGGATAAATGCATTATTAGTGCACTGTGCAGGCCAATTGCACAATCACTAGTAGGGAGATTAATAATACAATGATGTGAGTACTTTAGTATTTGGTAATACCTTTTTTATTTGGAGTAACTTTATAATTTAAGACAGGCTTTCGAGAGATCAACTCTTTGTTAGGTCAAGCAATAGTGAGTCACAACGTTTGGATAAATGTTGTGGTTCAGTATTGCTTGACCTGAGGAAGAGTTGATTACTCAGTATGTGGTGATACCTGTTTAATTTGTACTAACAGGTTATATTTTAAGACAAGCTTTTAAATGCTCTCACTTATTTGTATTACTAAAACTGTACTAATATGGCCATAGGTGGGAACTCTCCGGATTTGCCCTGGAGCCTACGGTTTACACACTGCATTACCGGGTCTCCGGGGCAGGGGCTGATTCTCCGGATGTGGGGAGTTTCTACTGAAACTCTGCCCACTTCTGCTCCTTCTCAGTCTTTCCTCCTACTCCCCGTTCTCTTCTCCTTCCCCTCCCTCCTCCCCCACCTATTTTTTTCTAGCCTGTTAATCCCCACCCCCACTCATGGTTAAGCCCCACTCTCTTTTGTTTGACACAAATCGAGTCATTTTTCTCCCCCCAGCAGCACCACAGAATTTCCCTGTGGGGAAAGCACACAACAAAGTTACCAGGAATGAATATGGCTGCTGCAAATTTATTTTACAGGGCAATTAGTATTACTAATAGGGGAATTAGCACCATTATATACCCAAACTGTCAAGAAGAACTGGGGCTTTAATCCTTTGAGTGCCAGAGAGTTGGTAATGCATTGCTTCAAAATGCGTTGCTTACCTCTCTGTCATTCAAAGGGTTAACCATGAGACCTGAGGATTAGTGCACTCAGCCAGTACCTACAGATCTGGTCAAAAGGTTGAGTACGCCTGCTTGAAACCAGGTTTTTCATGATTATCAGTGCTTTTAACTGTATAAACATGTCTATAAACTCAATATTTCATTATATGATATTTGTACTTATATAATATGATAATCATAAGTGAATTGAATCCACAGATTTCATTTTTTAATCAAAATGAAATGGTCACCCAAAATATGGGCATTTCAGTATGAAGCCCAGTTAAAAGTCTGAAATATATATAATATGATGTTAGAACACTGGCCTAAGTATAAAACTGCCCTTGTTAGGTGATCAGTGAGTTAACTAGCAGGGTGGCAAACAATTGTGAGGAGCACCCATCAAGCCTGAACTTCTAAACATGGTAGCCTCACAATGGTGCTACAACTCACGTTTTTCACTTCCATGTGCCATTGCAGAGAGGAAATCTCCATATCCATGGAGAGGCTGGGAGATGCATTACTAGAGCGGTGCGCGGGAGCTTCGATTCTAGAGATCTGTGTCGAAGGAGGCACAGATCTGTCAAGCCACGCCGCTAGACCACCAGGGACTGGAGGGGATAATACCTGGGGGGAGTGGAGAGTGGAGAGAGATCGCAGGAGAGATCGGAAGCGATCTAAGGATTGAACCCATTATACTAACGGTACTTCCTGAGAAGGGAGCTGGGAGCCTGTATGGTGGAAACGGAGATCAGATATGCGAGCATACATTTTTTTTATCTTGTAAGCACAATGAGTTTATGTGCGTGATTTTATGTGAAAGAATAAGCACTACTTTTAGATCTTTGGTTTGCGCCTCTGTGTTGTAGATTGCCAATTTTTAATTGGAAAACTATTTTTTTTTTTAGAGTTATTTAGATTTACAGATTATACTAATTAACCCTTTGAGTGCCAGAGGGGGTACGCAACTCATTGCTTTGCAATGCATTGTGTACCCCTCTGGCACTCAAAGGGTTAAGACATGCCATGTAGTTACTTCCTGTATTAGCCCTTCATTGCCTCCTCCACTCTCTGACACTTGACCCTTTCTAGGAGAGGTGGGCAATGAGTGGGAGATGTACTGTAATATAGGCTAAAGACAAGATGTGCCTGAATAATCTATAAATCTCTAGAAACTAGCTTTCTACATAAAAATGGCAAATACAATTTATAGGTGATATTTAAATCTCTTTCAAAATAACCAAAGCCATTTGTAAGCGATGGCGCCCCTTTATAATGAAAATCTGGAGCAATTTTGGAGCAAACCCATTGCACCATAAGGGATGAATAAAACATTCCTATTCATGTCATTTGGGATTTTAACCCCTTGAATGCTAGAGAGGTTTCCAGCTATTCAATGTGTTGGATACCTCTTTAGCAGTCCAGGGATAATAGCCCACTAAATAATTTCTTTTTTTATCAACCCTAAAGAGTTAAAAAAAAAAAATGGTAGACATAAATAACTATTTCTATCCCACTGAGTGGATATATATTGTCAGTGCTCAACCGGCACTATAAATGGAATTTAACTCTCTGAGTGCCAGGTGGTATCATGTTGGATATTCCTCCGGCACTCAGATGGTTATACCATTCTGTAGGCAATTATTAGCAGTCCTTTGTCTGGTTCTCTTATAGAACTCTACTACATTGGACCTTATGTATAAAAGTAAATCGGGTCTGTGCTTCAGGAAACCAGCGAAACAGGAGATGAAGACAACATCTCAGTGGTTGAAATGAGGCTTTTAAAGGGATAGCAATGTTTCACAATAAAATCTTCATAGTATTTGAGCCATGTAGAGTGCTTAAAGGGTTAGTAATACTTCGTTTTAACTTTATTTTATTTTGTAGGCATTAAAAAAACACGAAGAATGATATAAGTCTTATCTCTCAAATCTTTATGGTTTAAGAGATATTCACAAGCAAAGTGTCCCCCTCACGCCCCTTTTACTGATGTAACACTTTTCAGCCAGGGCAGAAGGGAACTGCCCAGGTAGACTGCAAAGAGGGACAATCTTCAATTAAGATAAGGGAAAAACCTGAAAAGCTTGTCAAGGGGGACAGGGATTTCATTGTTTTCATAGGAATAAGAGTGTCCCCTTCTGTTATCTGTCCAGTCTATGGACTGCATTCCACATCTGAGAAGAGATGGCTTACACTAGGTAAAAGGAGCGGGAGGGGGAAACTTTGCTTGTGAATATCTCATAAACCATAAAGGTTTAAGAGATAAGACTTATATCATTCTTCATGTTTTTTTAATGCCTACAAAATAAAATAAAGTTAAAACGAAGTATTACTATCCCTTTAATCACAGGTGAGCAATTAGTCACTCATTCATTGTAATTGAGCTGCACTACTCAATTTTTACAAGGGTGGCGCAGCTGGTGATTATCACCATTGTTGGTGCAGGTGGCAATGGTTGGGGCTCCACTACAGTTCTGCTACTGGTGGTGGGAGTAGCAATTACACTGCTGCTAATAACTGGTGCTTCTCCTTCCACCTTGGCAAGTGAGAGAACACCCTGAGTTATCCCCTGATGAGAATAAAAGGAAAATAAGTATTAGAAAAAATATTATCATGCTAAAGGAGCAGTAAACTTTTTTTATGAAAAAAATATATATTGTAGGGATTTTCCTATTTAGTAAGATAAGGGTACTCCCACTGCTGAGAGATTTATATTTCCAGAGTTATTACAGTTTAAACCCATGTTTTTTTACATTAGCAGTGCCCTCTAGTGGTCAAATTCTAATTAGTTTTCCTTTTAGATTCTAATGGAGAGGAAAGTCAGAAAAGTCAGAGACATACAATTCTCCATAGAATTTGATAGAATCTGTCTGTCACTTCCTGATTATTTGAACCGCTACAAATTTTGAATAAAACATCTGACAGGGGTGGGAGTGACCTTGTTTTATTCAGCAGGAAATGCTCTGTAAAATATGTGTTTTCATAAATAAAAGTTTACTGCTCCTTTAAAGATAAAATAATAATAATAATAATAATGAAAAAATGCACTCCCTACACAGACCCTAACTACCCTAGCACTAACTCTGTTTGAATGCCCCTCGCTGCCTTAACACTAACTTGCACAAGTAGAATGTCCCTCACTGTCCTAACACTAAACCTCTCTTGCCTGATCCTCAGTGACCTAAACCTAAGTCACACATACTTCACACACTACACAAAGTGCAAATTTTATTTTCTGGAAACACCTCTACACCTCTCTACTAACAACTCCCACACTAAAGTGAGAGAAATTCTTGGCTTTTATAGTGTAGGCCAGTGGCAAATTAAAGGCAGGGCTCAAAATTTCCACTTGCCACTAGCCAATGGCGAATGAAAATTTAGCCCTGACGACTAGAAATTCGGCCCTGGTGGGTATGTTTTGGCTTGCAGTGGCGAGTAACTTTTCAGGTCTGGCTAGTAGCAAAGGACTTAAAATTATAAGCACTGTTAAAGGGATAGTAATGTTTAACAATAAAAACAGCTCTAATTAATCTTCATAGTATTTGGGCCATGGAAAGTGTTATTTCAATACTGTCAAAGTTGTAGTTCAAGAGTAATTGAATGATAAAGCATCCCCCTCCCGCCCCTTTTTACTGATGTAACAATGCTCACCTCAGAGCAGCAAGAATGTAAGGATGGATCACAGAGAGGGACAATCTTCAGTGAGCATAAGTAAAAACCTGTCAAGGGGGGCAGGGTTTCCTTATGTTCACAGTAAGAAGAGTGTCCCTTGCTGAGATCTGTCTGGTCAAGTGACCAAATTCCCTATTGGAGGGGAGGGGGCTTACACCAGGCAAAACGGGCAGAGGGCGGACACTTTCCCCTTCAATTACTCTTGAATAACAACTCTGACAGTATTGAAATAACACTCTCCATGGCCCAAATGCTATGAAGATTAATTGGAGCTGATCCTTTTTATATTTGTTTGTTATCACAAGCTTTGATAAAGCAGCATAACGCTGAGAAATGTCAGTTTTGTGAAATAAATTTTGTATTGGGTCTTTCAGCTTGCCACAATTTTATCCAATTTTGGGAATCCCCTTTTCTATTTTATATATTTTGATTTTTATTCTTTTTCACTTTTATTTTATTTATAAAAATCCAATTAGAAGGTTTTATATATAAACACCATTCGGGTTATTGAACAACTCATCTGGATTAAGTAACCATTGGACTTGGAGCGTGGACCCATCGGGAAGAAACATACCGAACAGAGATGGTGAGATATCTCTGTATGCATTTTGAGCTATGTGTATGCATATGACTACTACATAGCACCTGTATAATGTGAGTGAGATTCGTTACACTTATATATTGTACCAAGTATCATAGTGATAAGGCACTATTGGCGCCCCTCTTATTTGTGTTTTGTTTTAATTGGAGCTGATATTTTTGTGAAACATTACTATCCCTTTAAGGGGTTGGAAATTCATTACGTTGAATTAAGTTGCAGGAAATTTTCCGTTAAAACAAAAGATATGGTGGAAACTCGCCGGCAGCATTTTGCTGGAATTCCCACAGATAAAGTGGAAAAAGTAAATTTTTTGCTAAAATTTCCCATGGAAAAAAAGGGACTCTTCACTCATCCCAAGTCTGGACACCAGCTGAACTGTCTAAACACCAGATGGCATTGTTTAGTATATGAAAACAAGTTTGAACTGTAATAAGTTTTGAATGATCTAACTCTCAGTAATTGGTTTACTGCTTTTTCAGCACACAAAACAGCCTTTTATAAATAAACAATGCAGTGCAATTTATACATAAAGCAAATGTTTTATTATACAATAAATTACATCAAATTATCTTTCATGACAAAATAATTTGTGATCACAGTGATATGCTACAGTATAAGAGACAAATATTGTCTACATTCAAAAATTATAAATAGTATGTAAACTTTTTTGGTTGAAAACAGATCAGTTACAAATGCAACTCATTTTTGGTTTATAGCATTATTACATTACTAGTGTAAAAGCCTGTGTACACGGGCCAAGGTCCGCGTATTGTTAACCCTTTGAGTACCAGAGGGGTACGCAACGCATTGCTTTGCAATACGTTGCATACCCCTCTGGCACTCAAAGGGTTAAGAGGCCACTACCTCACTTCTCCACTCGATGCAGTCTTGTGTTGCCTCACTCACGCAATGCAATCATAAACAGTAGAGACTGCCTGAACGTGGGCAGTCTCTACTGCTCATGACTGCATCGTGACAAACATTCTAGCGAATTATTATATAGGATAGACACTAGTGATGATATGTAACGGGAAAGAAAACATCTTATCACAAAACACACATTTCCATCACCACTGAAAATCATTTGTTTCAATAAATATGTTTAAATAATAAAGGCACTCAAAGGGTTTATTAAAAATGTAGCCTTAGAGGCTGATGAACTGACAAATGGAGCAAACCAACTGCACCAGAGGGAGACCTCTATAGCATTAAAGGAGATAACATTTTAGTTTGCCTGATGGTGTAGTTTGGGTTGCTTCAGAATTGTTCCAATAAGTAAAAATATATATGTTTTTACACAATCAAATCTGAATACATTAACATTTCATGTGAAAATACATGTAAACACAGAGAAATGCATTTGTTTTACTGTTAGATTTATATATATACAAAATGTGGAACAGGCTGGTCCAGGTGACAGAATTATAAAGAGCCGTATGTTCAAAGTTGAGGCGTTCTGGGGCAATCCAATTGCAGTATAGGGGAGAACTAAAAATTCCAAACATTCTCATTGATTCAAATAGGGATTTTGACCCCTTGAATGGTAATGAGGTCTCCAACACATTGTGAAGCAAAGCGTTGGTGACCTCTCCAGCATTCAAGGGGTTAAAATACCCATTTAAATCAAAAGTGAATTTTTAGTCCTCCCTATAATACAAATGATTTGCCCCAGAACGCCTCCACTTTTCTTTCGAAGATACGGACCTTTTAGTATTATTTGAATCACTTTCGTAACAGTTTGAGTGCCAGAGAGGTATCCAATGTATTGCAACACAATGCATTGGATACCTCTCTGGCATTCAAAGGGGTAATACAACAGCCTGAGTGTGATCTGGTTCATTGCACATAGATATGCAAGCAATGAGCTTGCTGAGATATTTCAGTCCAGTTACTGAAGTGACAGGGGCAGCTGGGAAGTATCTGCCATGTTTTCTAAGTTTTCTACCATCTGTATGATCGTTTCGCTCTGATCTTCCTCCAGGACATGTCTGGCATTTGATCGGAATTTCTTTAGCAGAGAGTCCCTGCTCAGTGGTTTTCTCCAGTGGCCGTAGAATGTGTCACATTTCCCAATCTTTACATCTCCATTTTTCAGCAGTAAGATGACTTCTCCATACATTTTATCAAAGTTGGCCACGTTATCATCTGGATGTTCCAGTACCACCTTGCTCAAGAGGTTCTGAAGATCATGTCGAAACATTGTTCCCTCATGGAAGGAACCAATGCTGACCTCCCCATCTAGGAGGGCAGTGCACGCATTGAACTGGAAAGAGTGACGGGCCTCATGTTCTGAATCGGGGTGTGGCCTGTTAATGTATTTAGAAATGGGGACTCTGAGGATAATAGACTGAATGGCTGATGGACTGAATAAACCATAGTGGTTTATGACTCTGTTTCTGACTGAGACTGCAGCATCTGCTATCCAGTGCATCCCAAGATGTGCAGGGAAAGACTTGAAGGCGATGTCTTGTTTCTCCAGGAGAAATTCATAGTCTTTTCCTGCTGAAGCTAAAGATTTTGGCTGATAGTCCCCATAGAAAGCACTAAACCCTGAACACCCAGGAACATCATCCAAGATAAGGGAATTGGCCTCCATTCCCTTTGCAGCCAGAAGTGCAGCTTCAAGGCCCAGCCTTGTGGCATTTCCAATGTGCAGTGGTTTTGCCAGCGTAGCAGCATTTGCCATTGGGGCTCCAGCCAGAGAGGCTGCAATGGCTAACGCGTGGCTGCATTGCTCTCTGTTTAATGAAAGGAGCTTTGCTGATGCTGCAGCACTTCCCATTGTGCCAACTACAGAGGGAGGATGAAATCTGTAAGACAAAAAAGTATTGTATTAAAATATATCCTGATTTTTCGTTTTTACATTTGTAGAGAGAAAACTATGGCCTGCAGTGTTATTGCACTGTTCATAAAGTTCTTGTCCACATTTGCTATAACCATGACTCAAAGTCATTTGTATAAATGCAAACGTGGGGCAAACTAACAATATTTATACAATTATCCCTTTGGATGTTAGGCTGGTCTCTGACACTTTGGACCTTTCAAGAATTCAGGGTTAACCCTTTAGTACCAGATGTTTGGGGAATGTGTTTGTACCCTGGACGCCAGGCACTTTCAGAATGGTGCTGTCCATTTAGGTATGATTACTTTATGTTACATTCAAGTCATATAGGAGCACTAGATATTGCTTTTTACATGGTGCTTCACACAAAGTAAATGTTACATCATGTGATACTTATTTTGCTAATATCATACATTGGGGGAGATTCACTAAGCAGTGATAAAGGGGTGATAAAGTAGAAATGACTTCTCCAGCTTATCACTTCTCCAATTCCTATGTCATTCTATGAAGCCTATGCACTAAGATTTCTTCAGCTTTGGAGATCTTAGTGAATAGGGTCTAAAGAATAAACGGAGAAGTGATAAACTGGAGAAATCATCTCCACTTTATCACCATTTAGTGAATCTCCCCCATTGTGTATAAAAAAAGCAATACATTGGACATAGTTCTGACATTCAAATAATTAAGATGTTTTACATGCACATGATAGGACTAAATTATATGTAATACTATATCATCCCATTGTCATTCTATATCTTAATTTCTCTCTAACAAATTACTTTTTGGTTTAGTAGGCAATTGGATTTCCAAATATATGTCTACAGCTAATTTGCCTATAATAGGAAAATACAGAGTGAAAACTGAACCTTGAAACACTCACTTTTTAGGAATGTTCTTGGCTTCATTGGAGAAGCTCATCAATCTTCCTTGTACTTCAATTCCGACATTAAAAGCCATCAGGAGGTCTTCACCGCTGATCTTCTTGTCTTTTGAAAGCATCTGGGACAAAGCTAAAATAGAGGGCAGCACCGCTCCTGAAGGATGTGTGGCAGGATGCCAGGTGTCATCAAAGTCCATTGAGTGAACCTGAGTTAATATGAAAGTCAGACATTTATTAGGGGCCACATATTAAAAAAGTGGGAAAATCCTAGAGCGAACAAATATCACCATAGGGGAAGTATAAAATTCAGCTGATTTAAATAAATATTTTTTTATTTAAAAAAAATATGTTATAGGGCTTTTACCTACTGAGTAATACAAGGGTATTTTCACTGCTGGGAGACTGTTCCTTCGAAAGTCATTATCCTTTTAAGTGCCAGAGAAGGGCATTGCATACCCCTTTGGCACACAATATGTTAATAATTTTTAAAAACAATTAAACTGCAGTTTTTAATTCTGGTCACCGGGAGGCGCTGTTGCCATCACTATGAGGACTCATGAGGGGGAGATGCACTAAGGGGCAATATTATGTCTCCTTGGCGATATAGACACACCGTCATTTGCACTAAGAAGTAGGGATCCAAGGGTTGGAGGGCAGAATCATTAACATGTCTTACTGCTGGTGATGTGTAATGGATACCCTCTCTCACACATCACCAGCGGTTCAACAATCCTGAAATCTGAGCGCATTCTCTCTGATCCCCCCACTTACCCAATGGGGGAGCAAAGAGGTTCCGCTTCGACTTTAACACCACAAAAAGCATCACGCCCTTACTCTTTCACTGCCATAGGGATGTACATTGTTTACCCCTGTGGCAATGAAAGGGTTAAGAATTTATGACTGGGCAAAAATGCGTTAGATTTAAATGTTTTTTATTGTTCTGCAGTGTGTCTAGGGAGGTGAGCGGATGTGAGTGGATGACAGAGGTGCTACTTGTAGGGCAATGCCTAGGTAAAGTTTACACAACACTAAAACCCATCTAGGATTAGTCATAATACATTTTTTTTTACAAACCCATACATTCTTAACTCTTTCCCTGACATAGAGGTATGGAATACACATCTGTATGGCACTGAAAGGATTAAACTGCAATATGCATTTGGGCCATTGTTGACGCAGTCAGTGCAAAAAATGTAACCTGTCAAAAGCATGGCAAATTCATTGTGATGTTGAAGTGTTTGTGGCGTATTCACAGGGATATTGTACATAGTGTTAATTTGTCATTGACACATATACAACACAGTATCAACAATCTGGCCCCTTATTGACACTTAGTGTATCTCCCCTAGGCGATACTGATTAATTGTTAAAAAAGTAATAAACAATTACTGCTTCTTGAATTTGGCATTTTAAACCCATGAGTGCTTGAGAGGTCTCCAACATATTTATTTTCACTGTTTTAGAGACCTGTCTAGCATTCGATGGGGAAGATGCAATAAGGTGTGATACGGGGGTGACGAAGAGGAGATAACTCCTCCATTGATGTCACTTCTCTGGTTCCTTTGTTATTCTATGGAGCCAATGCAATAAAATCTCTCCTATTTGAAAAATCTTAGCGCATAGGCCTCATAGAATAACATAGGAACTGGAGATGTTACCTTTATCACACCTTAGTACATCTCCCCAAAGGAGTTCCAAGGCCCAATTTAACTCAGTGGGAATTTGGGGTATTTTCATATGGTCCCTGTATTGCATTTGGATTGGCCCAGAATTACTCCACATTCTGTTTGAGCAACAACGTATTTAGGAATCTGATCAAAGCACTGCTATGGCTATAATAGGTTATGCAATGTAACAGAAACAGAAATATGCTTACAGCTACTCCGTTGGCGAAGGCAGCCAGGGTTGGCGAGAGCTTCAGTCCTTTTTGTCCGTAAACTGAGCAAAGGGCTGAGTTTCCATGTGTTGCCAAGTGCAGATCCTGGAAAAATGGACAATGTTCCAATATGAAATGATGAAACAAGACTAGAGATTCACAGTATTATTATAGGGCCCCAGATCTACAGTGTAATATGAGACTGGAGTAAGACTAGAGATTCACATTATTATCATGGGGCCCCAGATCTACAGTGTAATATGAGAATGGAGTAAGACTAGAGATTCACAGTATTATCATAGGGCCCCAGATCTACAGTGTAATATGAGAATGGAGTAAGACTAGAGATTCACAGTATTATTATAGGGCCCCAGATCTACAGTGTAATATGAGAATGGGGTAAGACTAGAGATTCACATTATTATCATGGGGCCCCAGATCTACAGTGTAATATGAGACTGGGGTAAGACTAGAGATTCACAGTATTATCATAGGGCCCCAGATCTACAGTGTAATATGAGACTGGAGTAAGACTAGAGATTCACATTATTATCATGGGGCCCCAGATCTACAGTGTAATATGAGAATGGAGTAAGACTAGAGATTCACAGTATTATTATAGGGCCACAGATCTACAGTGTAATATGAGAATGGAGTAAGACTAGAGATTCACAGTATTATCATGGGGCCCCCTCATCTACAGTGTAATATGAGAATGGAGTAAGAATAGAGATTCACATTATTATCATGGGGCCCCCTCATCTACAGTGTAGTATGAGACTGGAGTAAGACTAGAGATTCACATTATTATCATGGGGCCCCCTCATCTACAGTGTAGTATGAGACTGGAGTAAGACTAGAGATTCACATTATTATCATGGAGCCCCCTCATCTACAGTGTAATATGAGACTGGAGTAAGAATAGAGATTCACAGTATTATTATAGGGCCCCAGATCTACAGTGTAATATGAGAATGGAGTAAGACTAGAGATTCACATTATTATCATGGGGCCCCCTCATCTACAGTGTAGTATGAGACTGGAGTAAGACTAGAGATTCACATTATTATCATGGGGCCCCCTCATCTACAGTGTAATATGAGACTGGAGTAAGACTAGAGATTCACATTATTATCATGGAGCCCCCTCATCTACAGTGTAATATGAGACTGGAGTAAGAATAGAGATTCACATTATAATCGTGGTGCCCCCTCATCTACACTATAATATAAAATGAGGAAAGGCTAGAAGTTCACATTATTATCATGGGGCCCCCTCATCTACAGTGTAATATGAGACTGGAGTAAGACTAGAGATTCACAGTATTATTATAGGGCCACAGATCTACAGTGTAATATGAGAATGGAGTAAGACTAGAGATTCACATTATTATCATGGGGCCCCCTCATCTACACTATAATATAAAATGAGTAAAGAATAGATGTTCACATAATTAACATAGGGCCCCAGATCTCCATTATAATTGCTTGGTACAATGAACATGTGTTTTACCTGACAATATTGCAAAATGACGTTGAATACATGAGTCGTGGTGCCCACAAGACCAACTCCGATGTTGTCCAGGATCATACGTTTACTTCTGTGCCGCACAATGTCAGAGAGGTGCTCTGGACGTATTTCATTGATAAATGATGCAAAACTGCTGGTGACGGTTTCTTCCAGCTGAGGAAGTACAGCCACTGTAAAACAATATTCATATCACTTATGGATTACTTCATAGTGTTCATACAGCAAGAAGATATATACTGAATACTCCACCTCATGGTACATGATGGCCCTTAACAGAGAACTAACACTTCCTAATAATATCTCTCCACTCACCTTACTATGGCCAGAAAATCCTCATATTCCATATGCATTTGCCCTTTGGTACTTTGTTCAAATCATAACATCTTCATCCATACCAGTATGTCATAATCATGGAGGCAGACATGACACTTGATAGCAGGACCCCAAGACCTCAGGCTCTGCTTTCTGCACATGGTACTCTTAACCCTTACCCTTTAAGGACCAGAGGCGTATGCAACATGTTGATTTACAATGGCTTGTGCAGCCCTCTCGGCTTTAAACGATTGAGTAGACTCGAACAATCTGTCTGCTACCCTTTGAAAAAACTGCCAGCAACTGTCATGTCTGCCTCCATGAACATGACGTTTAGGACTGATTGGAGATGTTATATCTTGAACAAGGAGTAAGAAGGTGTGGGCTCTAGAAAGGTCTCATCACATTGAGAAGGAAGGATCTGGAGATCTCTCTGACATTCAGGTAGTTAAAGCTCATCACAAAGATAAAACAATTAAAGAGACAGTTAGGAAGGAGAATGGCATAAAAAGAAAACCATAATATTGTTGTCTGCAATCGTATATGGGGAGGTTAACACCTTGATATGGATGTACTAAAAAGAACTGGGGCAAACCAACTGCACCACAGAGGACAATAATAAAATATCCATTGATTTTCACAGTACTTTTACCCCTGAATGCACTGGGAATACCTTTCTGACATTTAAGTGGTTAAGAGCACCGTATAAATCAATATGACCTTTCAGTCTCTCTCCCCCTTTCCTGTCCATCTTCCCTTCCCTACGCACCCCTTACAGCACAGCTGATTTGCTCTGGAATGGTTCTAATTCTTTTTAGTTCACCATGTAGTGATCCGTTCTTAAATATGAGCAAATAACGCTGACATCAGGGAAAGGAGCGGGAGGGGTAAAATGAATCTTATGATAACAGTACAACTAGCAAGTTATGAACTTTGACAGCAGCAGACACCGGTAATATTCACTTTGACAAATTGTATGAGCTGCTTTTGGTTTTAAACATTACTATCTCTTTAAGATCTAAGATTGCTGCCAAGTATGAATCCAATTTCAGAACACAAAGCCTGAACCATTCTCTAGCAGTGCACCATGTAATGGTTTTATAACAAGCCCAGAGACACATACCTTTGAAAGCTGGATTGTGAAGTTGCCTGGATAACTGATGAAGTTTCTTTGTATTCTAAAGTAAAAACAAAATACCAACATCATATTTTATATATATATATATATATATATATATATATATACACACACACACTTTTTTTGCAATCTAATACGTGCAGTCTTATTTTGAAAATTTAAAAAATGTTGAAAGTGCATAATAATACATTCCGGCAACAGACAGTGTGCAGCTATGTAAACTTTATTTTACTTCTGTATTCCTGGTCAACAGAAAATCTTTATTTTGTGGTTTATTTAAAGGGATAGTAATATTTTATATGGAAAAAAAAAAAAAAAAAAAAAAAAATATATATATATATATATATATATATATATATATATATTGTAGTGGATATCCTCCTAAGTAAAAACAGGAGTACTCCCACTGCAGAGAGGTGTTTTATTCAAAAGTTATTGCAGCTCAAACCTGAATTATCTTAGGTGCAATATCTCAATGGCCTGAAATTTCACAGTGGCGCTATTGCTACACCATTCTATGGAGATTTATGGTCAATTGACCAGAGCTGTCCATAGGATGATGTAAATTTTCAGGCCATTGAGATATTACACTTAAAAAAATTCAGGCTTGAACTCCAATAACTTTTAAACAAAAGACATCACACAGTGGGAATTTTTTTTTACTCAGGAGAATAAACCCTACCATATATATATATATATTTTTTTTTACATATTAAGTGTTACTATCCCTTTAATTACATAGCACTATGAGAGGCATACACTCAGGAATATGGAGGTGAATGTATCACACAAATTGATTTACATAGGTAAATTACCCCTTCAATGCCAAAATTCCCATTGATCTGAATGGTGGAGTTTAAACCAGAGAGAAATGTCTCTAACACTCAAGGGGAAGATTCACTAAGCGGTGATAAAGAGGTGATGAAGTGGATATGATTTCTTCATTTCCTATAGAGTATATTCACTAAGATCTCCAAAGCTGAAGAAATCTTAGTGCATAGGCTCCATGGAATAATATAGGAACTGGAGATATGATATCACTGGAGAATTCATCTCCACTTTATCACCTCTTTATCACCGCTTAGTGAATCTCCCCTCTGGAGTTATAATCCCTGTTTAATCCTAAATCCACTTCTATAATGGGAACATCCCACATATTTTAATACTTGAAGCTATAGCATATATCACTGTTATAAGGATAATATCTGTAATGTAACACTTCCTCATCTTTCCACCAGAGGCTGCTCTAGCTAAAAAGGATCAACTCTTGTGCTGGTTCTTCTTGTCTTTATGTATAATAAATATATTGGTCTTATAAAAAGCAAATATATGTATAGGTTTTTAATCATTGGTGGAACTTAAGATATATGAAAGATATTTTTTGCTGTTTTGTTACAAGATGCGGGAATTAGGGAGGGATATACTAAATCCATGTTTTCTGGTATTTTGCTGATTATCTTTTAAAAATACTTGTCTTAATACCAGAATGCTGGGATGATTACATATGGGGCTGAGTTGTCTGGTGGTGCTTAGGTACAGACTGTGCTGTAAGGAGAAGTAAGGGACTCAAAGAAAACCCTTTCTGTAGATATTAGTAATGACTGCCCTGATCTTGTATTATCAGACTCCTACAGACGGAGTCAGGTTGTAAGCCAACTACTGTCCCAGTTCTTGCACCCTTAGGGGTATCAGTTTCTTCTCCACTCCGTGCCTTGAGTGAGTCACCTCCTGATCAGAAGAAAGAAATGCAAGGAATATGGTTTCCCACAGTGCTGAGAAACCACCATTTCAAGTACAGAGTAGCATTGTGTACAGGGATTTAATATTTATCAAGCTACACTAAAATTTCCCTCTATACATATATCTAGATGAAAAACATAATTCTAAAATCTACTATAAACTACTAAATATATATGTTATTTCTATGAAATAGACAATGGGCATGGATACAACTTACATGGAAGGCTGAGGAAAGCATTTTGCTGTCTTGGAAGTGTTGATCTGTAAGAACTGAATGATGCTGGTATTTCAGATGAAGTTTGATGCTCCTTCCACCTTTTCTATGGGGATATTTATTCAGTTGCTGAAATGTATGCATCATGACATAATTGCCTTGAAAGAGGAAAGGGGATAGGCTAAACACCCAGGAAACTGACATTTTAAATATTTTGTTGGGGATTTTTGTAGGAAGTAATATTCAGCAATTCTATGACAATTTGTATACAATAAGCAAAGCTGATTAAGAAATGTGTTTGTTGGTTTATTATCAGCTACAAGTAATTCCTGTCTATCACTGCATTTACACAGGATAAAGGTGATACTATTACAGCTGATGTAACCTTAATTTGATACCTGTAGCAGTTATCTATTAGGGTCTCAATTTAAGGCTATGTTTACATTAATAACTATTTTGTAGTAATGGTTTTGCTACATAAAATCACTTGAAAATGTTTTCACATGTTTACTGTTTGGGCAATATTTTTTTTTTGTTTTACAATATATAAGCAGCAGCAACAACAGTACATGGTAAACACAACTACTTTCAATATTTATTATTTCGTTCAATATTTAATTATGATTTAATTGAAATCCTTACTACAAATATATAGCTGCATTAATGAGCTGTCTGTGGAACATTGCACCATGCTGCATTCCCCTATGATATGCACTGCAATACTCACCCATGTGAGAAACCCCAACTCGTACAATTAAGGGTGATTTTCTAAAACTAAAGGTACCAAGAGCAGAATGCAGGAAATGTGTTCAATCGCTAATTACAGTGTATTTTTGATGGCAAAATGATTAGCACCAAAATGTTACTGAATTGCACATGTTTTTTCCTCAGTTAGCGAACATTTGCTAATTTTTTAGCGAGTTTTGGAGAGATGTAGGAAACATATGCAATCACTATTGCCAGTGTGAAAACCACTATTGAATAATAATTGTTCCTGTAAAATAAGCCTAAGGTAGATTCAAATTTCTCTGAATGTTTGAGTGACATAGGGGTCTTATCTTCATACTGAAGGATGACATTGGGGGGGCCTCATTTATATTTGTAGGAAAAGATAACAGGAATGAAAGAAAGTATATAAAATGTATACTAGTCAGGATAGATCATGGGAAATAAATATTACAGGTAAAATAAATTACAGTTAAAGTAGGCTGTGGGTTAGATACCTAAAATGGTTAAAGGCATAGTTAGAGTTACTATGTAAAAAAATATATTTTGTTGGGTTTATCTTCCTGAGTAAAATAAGGGTACTCCCTATGCTGAGGGTTGTTTTGTTCAAAAGTTATTGCAGCAAAAGCTTACATTTTTAGGTGCAGTATCTCAATGGCCTGAAACCTTAGAGTGGCACTGTTGCTACATCATCCTATGGAAAGTTCTGGTCAATTGACCATAAACTTACATAGGATGGAGTAGCAACAGGGTCACTGTAACATTTCAGGCAATTGAGATACTGTATGTAAAAATGTAAGTTTTAGCTGCAATAAATTTTAAATAAAACATCTCTCATCAGTGGGAGCACCCTTGCTGTACTCAGAAGAATAGACCTTACAATATAAATTAATATATATATTACATTTTTTTATCTCATTAAGACGGATGATAGGTGAGGTTAATAGTTTATTAGGCAGATCGCAGGAAAGTTAGATATTGGTAAAGGTAGATTATATGTGAAGTTGAGAGTGGGTTAAGCAGATCATAGTTAGTGGTTGAGACAGATGATATGTGAAGTTTATAGTGGGTTAGGTAGGTCATGGATAAGGTAGATAACTGTTAGGATATATGATAGCAGAGGTTGATAGTGGGCTAAATAAATCATGAGTAAGTGACATATTGTTTATTACAGCTGTATCATCATGGGTCAATTAAACAATGGCTTAAATTGATGATAGGTGAGGTTAATAGAAAGGTAAGTAGGTTATAATTAGGTTAGATGCTGGTTAAGATAGATGATGGGAGAGATTGATAATGAGTAAGTTAGATGATAGGGGAGGGTCATAACGGATTAGCTAGATCCTGGGTAAGTTAGAGCAGGGTTAAGATAGATAATACACAAGATTGATAGAAGGTTATATAGATTATGGGTAGGTTAATATAGGTGATAGGAGAGGTTAGAAATGTTGCAGAATTACAATCCTAAACTTGATTTTCAATACATGTGTAAATTGCCGTTTCAAAGAATATTTATTTAATTTTGTTTTTGTGCTTAGTGATTAGTATCCACTGTTCCTATACTCAGAACTCCTGTTGTCTTATTTCAGCCCGTCCACAGATAATCCAGATCAATGGGACCTCTAGAAAAGGCAGCAATGTCTGCTCCCTCAGCCCATATGCAAAACTATATTTCAGGCTTCAGGAAACAGATGATACATGTAGTACAGGGTACTAAAGTGTATATAACTCCAGTTAAATTGTTGGTGTCGGTTTTCCTTTAAGATTGACGATGTGGAAATTTGATAATGGGTAAGGTGGATCATGGGTAAATTAGTTAATGGTTAATATAGTTGATAGGTGGGGTTTAAAGTGTATTAGGCAGATTGTGGGCAAGTTAGGTAATAATTAAGATAGATGATATGTGAGTTTTCATGGAATGTTAAGTAGATCATGGCTAGGTACATACTGTTTAAGATAGATGTTAGGAGAGGTTGATGGTGGATTAGGTAGTCAGTGCGTTCAAATAGATGACAAATTAAATTGATAGTTTGTTGAGTGGATCATGGGTAAGTTAGGCAATGGTTAAGTTAGATGATGGATTTTAGGCGAGTCTGAAAGTGGGTAGGTAGCCTATGGGTAAGTTTGATAATGTCTAAGAGAGATGATAAGAGAGGTTGATAGTGGATTAGGTAGATCTTTGGTAATTTATATAATGGATAAGACAGACTATAGGTAATGCTGATAGTTGATTGGGTAGATCATTGGTAACTGATATTATGGATAAGATAGACTATAGGTAATGCTGATAGTGGATTAGGTAGATCATTGGTAATTGATATAGTGGATAAGGCAGACTATAGGTAATGCAGATAGTTAATTAGGTAGATCACTGGTAATTGATATAATGGATAAGACATGGTGTAGGTAATGCTGACAGTTGATTGGATAGATCATTGGTAATTGATATAATGGATAAGGCAGACTATAGGTAATGCAGATAGTTGATTAGGTAAATCATTGGTAACTGATATAATGGATAAGGCAGACTATAGGTAATGCTGATAGTTGACTGGTTAGATCATTGGTAATTTATTTAAGGGATAAGACAGACTATAGGTAATGCTGATAGTTGATTGGGTAGATAATTGGTAACGGATATAATAGATAAGTCAGACTATAGGTAATGCTGATGGTTGATTAGGTAAATCATTGGTAATTAATATAACGGATAAGTCAGACTATAGGTAATACTGATAGTTGATTGGGTAATTGATATAATGATGAAGATAGACGATTAGAAATGCTGATAGTAGTTTAGTTGGATCATTGTGGATCATTGGTAATTTATAAAATGGTTAACCTTTGAGTGGATCTGAAGACACTCAAGGAACAGTGCACATGACAAAGAAAAAACAATCTGAGTGTAGTAATTTTATTAAAACAGATTAAAAATTAATAATTAACTCCTTTCTTCTACTTTTTGCAGTAAGGCTTATACCACCAGTGTTCTGTACTGCAGGTCTATAGTGACTTAAGATTAGTACTTGTCCACTGTTACCTTTTTTTTTTTAATATACCTGCAATTTTAGGGCTTGTACTAGCCTATGTGTTTTCTGAATCACTTCTAATATCCCATCACCTGAACACAGATGGGTTTACGGTCTGTAAAGTCATTTCTTTATTGCCCTATTTGATTCCCCATATTTTGTTCCCGCTTATCTTACCTCATGTTTGTTATTATTTAGTATGCTTGTATATGAGGTATAGTGTATTTGTATTTTGTACTTTCTTCATTCTTTCAAATAAAGCTTTTTAAAAATAAATAAATAAATAAATAAGTAGTGCACTCACATGTACCCTTTTTGGCCATTATGTGTATGAAAGGGGTCTTTTCTCTTATAGCCAAAGACGTTCTGTGTCCTCCTGTTCTCCTTCCTTGTGATCCAGATATTTTTCTCCACCAGAAATGTCTCTCCTGATGGTTAGTCCTCTGCAACAGTTACCGCATTTAGATAGAAATGCAAAAGTTCCATTGAAGGCAACAATTTGGCTCAACAAGCATTCAGGTTGTTTGGCTCACTATCTCACAGAGAGGTGAGCCTGGAAAGCTAGAGAGAATCGGTAAGTGGGATGTGGATGGGAGGAAACGGGGGAAACTCATAGGGGGCGTAGAAAGAACCCGGTATGCACTAGGAGTGACAGGTGTGAAAGCCCTAATGTTTTTTCGCAGGCTTACTGTCTGCTTCCTCAGGGGCAGACAGTTTTAATTTTTTTCCCATTCACCCCAGAGGAAGCAGACAGCAAGCCTGTGAAAACATTAGCTCTAGTTCAGTTCTAAGTTTAATGTAAAACAACTCAATGTAATAATTGTTGTGTGTTAACTATATAACAGCCGATTACAGACTCTATATCAATCTTTCTCAATTACTTCTCATGGCACACCAACAGGTCAGCTTTTCACTATATCACTGCTTAATCAAAGGTGAGTAATTAGCCACTCATTCATTGTGATTGAGATGCCTGCCCTTAATTAGTGATATAGTGAAAACCTGACTTCTTGGTTTTCCCCCCAAAGAATGGAGATGAGAATTACTGCTCGAGCAATGCTTTGCACAGACCTCAGGAGCTCAAAGGGTTAACTAAGAATTCAGTGGTGGGAGTAGGGAATTTTCCCCACCCATCTAAAATGTATTTAACCCTTTAAGACCAGAGGGGTGTGTAATGCATTGCTTCACATTTAGTTACACTCCCCTTGGGTCCTTAATGAAGTGGTTCTCAAACTTTTTTTGCTTAAAGGAGCAGTAAACTTTTTTTATGAAAAAATATATATTGTAGGGGTTTTCCTACTGAGTAAAATAAGGGTACTCTCACTACCCACAGATTTATATTTCCAGAGTTATTACAGTTTAAACCCATGTTTTTTTACATTAGCAGTGCCCTCTAGTGGTCAAATTCTAATTAGATTTCCTGTTAGATTCTAATGGAGAGAAAAGTCAGAAAAGTCAGAGACATAAAGTTCTTCATACAGTGTGATAGAAACTGCCTGTCACTTCCTGTTAGTTAGAACTATCAGGAAGTAAACACAGTAAATTCACTTCCTGGTTATTTAAACTGCTATAATTTTTGAATAAAACATCTGACAGCGATGGGAGTGACCTTGTTTTATTCAGTGGGAAAGTCTCTGTAAAATATGTGTTTTCATAAAAATAGTTTACTGCTCCTTTAAGGCAAAGGAGAAGGTTCAACTTGATGGACTTGTGTCTTTATTCATCCTAATTTACTATGTTACTATGTAAGGCAATTTTTGAGGCACCCCTAAAATATAATATGTCATATGTCAAGGGTGTAATGAAGGTTACAAGTATATACATCTAGTTATTCTAAGTTCTTATAACCAGCGTAATAAAAACAAACATATTGTGCATATTCATTTCCATAAAAATATATTTTAACACCTTAGCAACCGCCCTGTCTGGCACATGGGCCGCCATTAAGGACCAGATTTCCGTGACGTGCCATGACTGTCACCAGTACTTAAGTATTTTGTCAAAGTCTTTACTGAAGAGGAAAAAAAAAAGTGGGGGTACCCAAGGTAGTTCTCTGTGGAACCCCAAAGTGCCATGGAACCCTGGATGAGAATCATTACCTTAATGGGTATATACCCTGACATTATTTTCCTTTATCGCTAATTCATACTGAAGACAATATGCATTAGTGATACATACCTCCCAACATTTCTAATTGTCAGAGAGGGACAGTTTTGTTTAGGTGGTGGTGCTGGGGGTGTGGCTGGTGGGCGGGGCATTACTAAGAATTTCATTACCTATTGACACCTCTTTATGTAACTGAATAAATTATGTATTTACACAGATTAATTTATAAACACATATACTGATGTTTATACAAACAGTAATGTGAATGTTATTGCTGTGGAGCAATGTGATACACATATATACACACAAAACATTCTGATCTCCTAAACACAGGGGCACCAGAGTGGGAACAAGGGACAGATGGATTTGGGTCTCAAAGAGGGACTGTCCCTCCTAAAGAGGGACACTTGGGAGGTACGGTGATTCATCAGTGATGCTTTAGTGATGCTTAGAAATAGGAAACATTTAAAGGAAGAAAAGTAGAACTGATGGAAATTTCTAACCTTGCAACACCAAAAGGAAATAGTCAGACATAAGGGTATGCACAGTGTTTACATACATGTGCAGTTACCAGTTTAGCACTTGTTTACTGAAATGATATAAAAAGAATAATTAGAATGCTTTGGAATTTATCATCTATTGTTATGATTTTACAGCTGAATGTGACAAAGCAATATAGCTTTAAACTTCTTCCTTATTACATCAGATCACAAATGAGGAGTAAACACAAAACAATACATGTTTCCTTTACAACATATTTTTCCACCAGTTAATCAAAGAAATGATTATCTCACACTAAAACAAATTGTCAGAGATTTATTCAAGGATAAATTGTCATTTAAGTGGAATTTATGGAGTATGTGAATTTTTGTTGGGCATTTCCCCATGCATTGACTTACTAACCTTTTTTTATTTGCTCTTCAAGAGAACTTTGTAGATTTAACCTTGTATATTGGCCAAACGCAAACACAGTGGGAGATGTTTGTGTGAGCACAAGTTTGTTTTTTATCATCAAAAATTAAACTTTCACTCATAAAAACGCTGAAACATTTTCTGTTAGAAATATTTCCCTTCAGTGCTCTCAAAAAATGTTATACTCATTTTTTCTTAGTAAATATGAGTGTTTTTCATATCAGTTTGCACATACAGTTGAGAAAAAAGTAGCAAAACAATATTGAGGTTACACACAGGACAGGTCACCAAAGTATTGCATCACAAGCATTCAAAGGGCTAAACATCTTAAATTATTGAGAATGTTTGTGTTTCCCCTATGGTGCAGTTGTTTTGCTCCAGAACTGCTACATTCTCGGCTCCGGCACGATGTGAGACCCTTGATTCCCAATCCTCCCGAATAGAGCCGTTAGCTAGTTCAGCTTTAGGTTGGATAGAGTGCTTTAGCCACCTAGATACTAATTAGGGGTGAACAAGTTATTTAGCTTTACAATAGTATAGTGTAATTGTTTTGGGCTCTAACACGATGCGGGACCATTGATTTTTAATCTTTCCGAACAGAGCCGCTAACAAGTTAGCTATAACTTTAAGGTACATAGCGTGTTCCAGCTACCTTCATAATGGGTAGGAATTTATGGGAATAGACAGGCTATATGGATATTTAGGAATGTATTCTCGTATACAGGAGAGTCTTTACCAACATTAAAAATATTGCATTAAGTATGACGTACTTGTCTGGATTATGGGCAATTATCAGGATACTAATTGCTATTCAGCAGTAGTTGTATGAGTAAAGAAAGACGGCAGCTGACGGCCTACAATGTCACTTTATTATTAGTGACGGTTTTAGGACTATTGTTAATAATAAATCATAGTCCACATTGTTTTAAGTAATTTTATTTATATTTTGCTTAATAAAGATAATATATATACAGGTGTAGGGTGTTTTTTGTACTTTGATATAATATTACAGTTACAGCACTGAACTGGTCTTTTCTGTGCATTGACTTCATAGTCAATAGTTTTGTTTTTTTCTTGTTCTGCCTTCCTTTTTTTCTCATTCTGAGCTTGCTTGGCAATGCACAGAAGATATTTCTAGCATTCAAGGCCGTGCTCCCACAAGGGAGTTCATCAAACCCCCTAGTAGAGTCCTCTATAGGGTACCAGTATCCACAGCACATAACAAATTATTTTATTTTTATAAACTCCTGAGGAAGTGATATTATATCACGAAACACGTTGAGCTTTTTTTTTATGTTGTTTTAATTATTTGTTGTATTATTTACATCAATTGCTGTTTTATATTAAGAAACGCTTTTTTTCAATGTACCCCTTGCTCTTGTACGCTATAATTGAATTTGGAGCTCTATAATTTTTTTCACCAAGCTGTGAATACTGGTATTCTATAGAGGACTCTATTAAGGGGTTTGGTGTACTCAGTTGTGGGTCAGAAGTGTATCCCTTCTGAAGATCTTCACATCCAAGTGGAGAGGATCATTGGAGAGGACCAGTGAAAGTAGAGAGGTGATAACCGTCCTGGGGTTTATACCAGGAGAACTGTTACACTGAGAGGCAGTCTAAAACCTCTCTAGCAAGTGAGTGCGATTTAATTTGAGCACAGGGGTGATGGTGATGGGGTATGTCACTATTTATAACAATGCAACCAAAGAATTACCACCAAATATTTAAGACCATGTCTGACCTGCTTTTATTTATGCTGTCTCCACATTTATTAATGTAACTAGATTACTTTATTAATACCAATACTCACAATAAGGAATACGGACATTTTAAAGGGATAGTCATACTTAAAATGTAAAAAAAATATATGTAGCAGGGTTTATCCCCCTGAGTAAAACAAGGGTACTCCCATTGCTGAGAGATATTTTATTTAAACATTATTACAGCTCAAACTTGAATTTTTAGGTGCAATATCACAGTGGCCTGAAAATTTACAGTGGAGCTGTTGCTACACCATCCAATGGACTGCTCTGGTCTGTAGACCATAAATCTCCTTAGGATGGTGTAGCAACAGCACCACTGTAATTTTTCAGGCCACTGTGATATTGCACTTAAAAAATTCAAGTTTTAGCTGTTATAATTTTTTAATAAAATACCTCTCATCAGTGGGAGTACCCTTGTTTTATTCAGGGACATAAACCCTACAACATATATTTTTTTACAACTTAAGTATTACTATCCCTTTAAAGATCCATTCGCAAAAACAGACAAGAACAATTTTTATAAATCTCCCCCAATGTAACTTGAATGTAAGGGAACAGAAAATGGCAAAAAGACAGTGTGTAATTATTTTAAGAAATTAAGTTCAATGTTTAAGACAAATCGCAAGAACTCTGTAACTGCTGTAGCTAAGACCATGAAGCAATTTGAAGGAACTGGTACTCATGAGGACTGACCAAGGTCAGGCAGGCCAAGAGTGACCTTGGAAATCAGAGAACAAATTAGTGCACATTAGTTCTTCATGTATTATTCCCACTGTCAAGCACAGAGGGTTGTTTTGTTGGTGACAGAGTTGGTGATCTTTTCCAAGTTCATGGCAACATACCAGCATAACTATCATAGCATACTTTAGAGTCATATCATTCCATCAGAATTATGACTAGTTGGGCAGTCCTCCATTCTTCAGCAAGAAAATGACGAGAAACACACAAAGTTGTGCAAGAACTATCTGAAGAAGGAGGAAAGTGACGTACAACTTAATCTAGTGACCTGGCCTGCCCAATCTCCAGATCTCAATACTGCACAACTTGTATGGGATGAACTGGACAGAAGAACCAAAGCAAAGCTACCCACAAGTGCCCTACATCTCAGAAAATGACTGCAAAAGAGATGGGAAGACATGTTGGGAACTGGTTAACCAAATGCCTCATGTTTGTGAGGCTTTTATTAAGGCAAATGGTGGCTAGTTTGAGGAATCTACTATGGTGGCTAGTTTGAGGAATCTACCATTTAGATACCATTTTCAATGCGCTTGCATTGCTTTTATAATTATTATATTTTCTATTTGGGAACACGTGCTTTCATTTTCAAGTATTTCAAGAATGATATATAATGCAAGACATTGTCGGTTGTGAAATAAACCTAGTGTCCAGGAAGTGCACTCAGGTTTTGGACTGGTACTGTAGCAATACCCTCGGGGTGGGCAACATATTTACACCCTTTTAGCACTCAAAGATGCTGTATTAAAGGGACACTTCCCCTAAAAATGACTTTATTTTGAAAATGCTCTCATGATCACCTATATGTTGTATTAGACATTTTTAATTGGAAAACTATTTTTTAGAGTTATTTAGATTTACAGGTTATACTAATTAACTCTTTGAGTGCCAGAGGGGGTATGCAATGCATTGCAAGGGTTAAAGGGATAATAATGTTTCATAATAAAAGCAGCTCTAATTAATCATCATAGTATTTGGACTTTGGAGTGTTATTTCAATTCTGTCACAGTTGTAGTTCCAGAGTAATTCAATGACAAAGTGTCCCCCTCCCGCCCCTTTTACTGATGTCACACTGTTCAGCCAGAGCAGAAGGGAGGTGCCCAGGTAGACTGCAGAGAGGGACAATCTTCAATTAAGATAAGGGAAAAACCTGAAAAGCTTGTCAAAGGGGGCAGGGATTTAATTGTTTTCATAGGAAGAAGATTGTCCCCTACTGTTATCTGTCTGGTCTATGGACTGCATTCCACATCTGAGAAGAGATGGCTTACACTAGGTAAAAGGGGCGGGAAGGGAAACTTTGCTTGTGAATACATCATAAACCATAAAGGTTTGAGAGATAAGACTTATATCATTCTTCATGTTTTTTTTAATGCCTACAAAATAAAATAAAGTTAAAACAAAGTATTACTATCCCTTTAAGGCATGCAATGCAGTTACTTCCTGTATTATCCTTTTGTTGCCTCCTCCACTCTCTGACAGTTAATCCTTTCTAGGAGAGGTGGGCAATGCATTGCTGATCACTGTCACTGAGTGGGAGAAGTACAATAATATAGGCTGAAGACAAGATGTGCCTGAATAATCTATAAATCTCAATAAACCAGTTTTCTACATAAAAATGGCTAATACAACTTACAGGTGATATTGAAAGCTCTTCAGTGGATATATTTTGTTTGATTGGCCAATTCAATGTTTACTTCAAAAGCCGGATTTAATTTATCACAGAATATATATATATATATATATATATATATATATATATATATATATTTTTTTTTTTTTTTTTTTTTTTTTTTTTTTAATTATTTTGGGTGAAGTTATTTATTAATAGAATTTTTCACATTTGTTTATTAGATAGTCAATTCAACTGATGTGGGTTGAAGGGTGTGTATATATGGAGAGTTTTTGAAGGATATATGTCATTCTGTGCACCTATTGCATATTGACCGACTTCAGAGTATTTATATGTCGGGGATGTTGGCCAAGGGTGTGGAGGTGCGCTCTGTGACATAGGATCACCTATTCCATAAGTATTTTTAGATTGGTGAGCACGTTTGGGGCTGATACCCTGCTTCCTACACCACGAGAGGTTGTGAGGTGGACATAGGAACAGGCAAATGACGTGATACCTATCAGGGAGCTCTCCTTGATTTTATATTGTGGCATGGCAGGATGTGTATGTATTAGTGATTGGGGGTGTTGGGTGAGTTGCCCTGACCCAAAATCTCTCATCTGTTGGATCAGGTTTGAGCTGGGGCGGTTGGTGCGCATTTGAGGCGGTCACACTCAACCCAATCAATGTGTATTGATAGAATGTATTGAATTATAGTTCAAGCTTTATGTTTTCAATAAATGTATTTTCTTTCCTTATTAGAGAGTTCTTTTGTATCATTTATCACTCAGCAGGTTAATATACTATGTGATTTTTCTTCTTTTTGGCACTTCACACTATTGTATTTGATTTGTTTAGAACAATTTTTTCCTGCAAGTGGGGATTTTTATGTGAAACAGTGACATGAATACGATAGGCCGCAGCAGAAATTATATCAGTAGTGACAAGTTGACTTCTTGGTTTTTACCTGAAGACTAGAGCTGAGAATTACTGCACAGACCAATGCTTTGCACAGATCTCAGACATTCAAAGGGATAAAGGGATAGTAATGTTTCACAATAAAAGCAGCTCCAGTTAATCTTCATAATATCTGGGCCATGGAGAGTGTTATTTCAGTACTGTCAGAACTATAGTTCAAGAGAAATGATAAAGTATTCCCCTCCCATCTCTTTTACTGATGTAACACTGCTCACCTCAGAGAGCAAGACTGTCCAGATGGATCGCAGAGAGGGACAATCTTCAGTGACTATAAGGAAAAACCCATCAAGGGGGGCCGGGATTTCCTTATACTCACAGTAAGAAGATTGCCCCTTGCTGCGACCTGTCCGGTCAAGAGGTCTGAGGGAAGGTGGCTTACACTTGATAAAAGGAGAGGGAGGGGGATACTTTATTATTCAATTACTCTTGAACTACAACTCTGACAGTATTGAAATAACACTCTCCATGGCCCAAATACTATAAAGATTAATTGGAGCTGCTGTTTTTGTGAAACATTACTATCCCTTTAATCCTCTTGGTGCTAAGGAGGTCTCCAAGCAAAGCATTGGAATTTGAGACCTCTCTAGCATTCTAGGGGTTATAAAGCTCCATTTAAATAAATGGAAATGTGGAGAATTTGTGTGAGTTCTTTGCAGGTTCTTTCCCCTAGAACTGTTTCAGTTTGCTATTATACATAAGGCCCATTGTATCAGATGTCAAGTAGAGTACACACCATGGCTTATACTAATGTATTCTTAGATACTCTGTTTCTGACGTGCTTTAAAAGATCAGAAGGAGCACCCTTCAGTTCAAATTACAACATTAATGTATTTAGAAATTCCCATTGACTAACCATTATAAATATTAAATCCAGTTTTGGCAGTACAGCAAGAAGATAATCTAGGTACTGTTAGAATACGGCTAGGTTTTATAAATGTGTATCAGACCTCTTAGTTTCTGTTTTCATCTCCAGTACAACCAATTTATTCTTCTCATCAAAACGCGTTGGGGGCTGCTCTAGAATTCAATCAGTTAAAAACCCCATTTCATCCAACAGGATTTTTTGTATTCCTCTATTGTAATGCAGATGTTTTTCTACAGAATTGCCCCACTTTTTCTATGAGCACACTGGTCTAAGTTGTACTGTGCATCAAAATGCGTGGAAAAGTCTGTACTCTGTAATTTTGTAGAGGTGTGTAACATTGTCTGTACTATGAAACGTAGAATAATTTTGGGTCAAACCAACTCCACCATAGGAGAACAAATAAATATTTTCACTGATTTAAATGGAGCATTTAATCCTATGATTGCTAGAGAGGTATCCAACACATTGCCATAAATGGGAATGTGGGGGTTGTATTTGTTCTCCTATGGTACAGTTGGGTTGCTCCAGAATTGTACCACTTCTACTCAGTACATCAGTCTAGTTTGTTTATAAAGCAAATAATTAAATCAGTTTCTTAGGGTATTAATTTAATAGAATGTATGCTTTGCGGGTCAGTGGTAAAATTTTTGACTTCTGTCCCGTTATTGCCTGAGCTACTGGCACACATTTTAGTACAGTAACTGGCAATGCTATTATCTGAACAATTTCCAACAATATTATCCAAGTAACTGGCAACGATATTATCTGATCAAACAATATTATCTGAAAACTAACATGGATATTATGTGAGAAACTGGAAATAATATCATCTGGAAAATTTCCAACGATATTATCTGAATAACTGGCAATTATATTAACCGAACAACTTCCAACGATATCATTGAAGCAACTTCCATCAATATTATCTGAGCAACTGCCAATGCTATTATACCAACAACTGCCGATGATATTAAATAAACAACTGGCAATGATATTATCTGGGCAAAAGGCAAAATATTTTCTAACAACTACCAATGATATTATCTGAAAATTTCCAACAATAGTATAGAAATAACTTCCAACAATATTATCTGAGTAACTGCCAATTATATTATCTGAGTAACTGCCAAAGATATTGTCAGAGGAACTGGCATCTCCCAATAGAATTATCCAAACAACTACTAATTATATTATCCAAGCACTTGCCAACGATATGATGACCTGCTATGGAACAAGTCATTTATGATTTTATTTATTCTCATTGAGTATTTCACATGTTCTGGCTTCAGTATGTTTCTCAACAGGTCTCCTTAAATTGAATATGAATTATTTTGTGTTATTAATTTTGATGAAACTGTGCACTGTTGTTACTATACGTTACATTACCACTGTGTACTGACCTCAGTTGTTAATCTGTGTTGATGACCTGAGCTGTAAATCCATCTGTGTATTTGATTTCAGGTGCTGTCTCTAATGCATCTTTGACCCAATATGTAGCTAGATAATATGTTTAATGCCAAAAGCAAATGAATAGCAATTCTGCAGAATAACAACTGCACCATAAAGGACACATACAAATTCCCCAATTCCCAATTACTTAAATGAGTCTTTCAACCCCCTCGAATACTGGAAAGGTAAGGAAACCTCTCCATCACTAAATCTGTTTAAAGACCAATAAACCAATTTTTATTTGTCCCCTATGCTTAAAAAGGGTCTGCTAAATCAATGGGAAGTTTGAGAATTTTTATTTGGTATCTATGGTACAGCTGGTTTGCTCCAGAATTGCTCAACATTAGATTGCTAAATGTAGTCCTAAGTGCTTTGAAACTTTGTCACTTAGTAAAATTGACTTTCTTGCACAATCATTTTAAAGAGTTATTAGAACATTTCTAAATTGCTAAACTGAGGTGTGTAAAATGCCCTATAGGGCACTTAAAATTCCATTTGAACCATAGCATGTGTTTACATTATTATGTAAAGAAAAAGTTAACAGGTGTAACTTACAGTTGTCAAATAACATAGCATGGTCCACTTGCTGTCAGTACAACAATAAAGTCAGAAAAGGAAATTGCACCAAACGTATTTGAATAAGGGATATTGTCTGTAGTTGAGTGCCTACAGGAACAAATTCACACTGTACTAAAAATATAAGGTTCATAGAAAGATAACTGTCTTGTGCACCACAAATACCTCTGGATTTAAATGTAGCCTTTATTAAGAAATAATTAAAAAGTTAAGATCATAGAACAAATCATATATATATATATATATTTATGTATATAAATATATATCTATATATATATATATATAGGTACCGATTGGGAAGCATTCACATTTAAAGGGATAGTAATGTTTCATTTTACACGTAGCTCAGATGGTTCATTATATCTAATACTGAGTTAAAATTGTCTCTCGTTGTGATTTGCTGTCGGATCTGGGAGAGAGATGCTTACATCGGGAAAAGGGCAGGAGGGGTAAACTTCAACATATCATTATAGTGTAATTAGCATATTTTGACGAGTAAGAGCATCGGACCGCATTACTATTACATATGATGAACCATCTGAGCTACATGTAAAATAAAATAGATTTATTCCTGGGTACTAATGTGAATCATTTACATAGCAACCAAAAGTACAACAGCACACTCAGGTCTTCAAAGAGAATAGTAGAAAAGTATAATTTATTTGATGAACGTTTTGGATGCTGATTCAGCAACCTTCGTCAGAATCCTTCATCAAGATCGAATTAGCACTTGAAATGTTCATCAAATAAATTATACTTTTATTTGATCAACGTTTTGGATGCTAATTCAGCAACCTTCGTCAGAATCCTTCATCAGGATCGAATTAGCACTTGAAATGTTCATCAAATAAATTATACTTTTTCTACTACTCTCTTCGTAGACTTGAAAGTGATGTTGTACTTTTGGTTGATATATATATAGCACTAAATAGGGGTAAATGCCTTGTTCATATATGGGAATCAGTCCTATATTGTAGAAGGCTCCTTAGTTTATATTGAAAGAGGATTTTGGTTCCTTTATTTACAGGAGTCAAACAGTGTTATACAAGTTGCCATTCCTTTACAGTAAACACCATGCATTATATTAAATACATATTCCTTGATTGATCTGGCCTGCAGAGACGCATGAGAAGTGAGTTGCATCTCAGTGAATCCCGGATGAAACATATGTTTCAATTAATCACTGATTAGTAAAACAGCAGGGTGGTTATACACTAAGGTGTGATAAAGAGGTGATAACGTTGAGATACATTTTCCAGTGTTATCAGTTATCCAGTTCCTATGTTATTCTATGGAGCCTATACACTAAGATCTCTCCCACTTGAGACATTTTAGTGCATAGGCTCCATGGAATAACATGTTTCTTAATCAAGGGGAATGAAATATAATAAATGCATAGACACACAGAGCAAATTGAGTCTTGTTAAATCCCAGAGCAGTATGCATGTTATGTCCTTTGTCGTGAACATGGCATGTTTTAATGAACACACATTTATTTGTTATACTGTGATTACCAAGAGGAGTGTAGGATACATTTTGTTAATAAGGTGGCCCTTTAAGTCACAAAGACCACAAATATTACATATATGTGAGTTAGTCCCTTACCACATAAACATTAATTATGTTGGATTCTTGTTCCTTTAAGTTAAGGGAGCCAAATATTATAACAAATACATTTTCCTTATTAATACTGGGATTACTAAAAGAGATCCTAGAACAATATATGTTTCATTAATAAAAATAAAGCACCGAGGGGGAGCTGCACTTGAGGTGATGATATGGCGAAGTGTGTCTGCCAATGTGAGACAAGCACATCTCCTTGGTAATGTAGACACACATCCCCATATGCACACATAATTAGTGATGCAAGAGGAGGGAGGGGGGAATATTTCCATTAGCATGAATCACAAGCAACACCACAATCTCTTTCAGTGCCATAGGGATGTGCTGTACATATCCCTGTGGCACTGGAAGGGGGAAAACAATTGCAGTAAAAGCTGAAGCCGAGAGGCTAGATAGTGGACACAGTAACATGCACAGTTCACAGCTGAGAGCCTCAGTAAGACAGGAATTCCATTATAAGAATTATGCAGTATAGCTTCCAAGAGATATATAAGACTTGTTGTTAATTCACATTGTGCCATATTTTTTAAGAGTAGACTGGTAGGGTAAAAATTATACCTTTATTAGCTAATTGAGTGGGTCTAGAATGCAAGCCTTCAAGACCATATTTTTTAAATATATGCACTTTAGAATATTTCCTCAATGTGAAAGGCACTAGTGGGCTAAAGAGACTGCGTCCTGTGTAGCACACCAGTCCTATAGAGCCTGCTAAATTCTACAGCAGGTTCGTTCCTAGTTCAGCATCTCTTTTAAAGGGATACTAATACTTTATTATTACTATCCCCCATATTGTAGGTATTTGTAAAATAATTTAATAGCCCCCAGGTTCATCTCTCAAACCTTGAGAGATAGGCAAAGTTCCTCCCTCCCTCCCTCCCCCTTCCCTGAAGTCAGCATTGTACTGACTGCAGGGGAAGTCTGTCGTACGAAAGGCTTGTGGCTCTGCAGCTGAGCCGAGATCGTGTTAGTGACAAAGAATTATTTCACTGAAACGGACTTCTGCATGTGCTTGGTTTGCAAGCACATGTAGAAGACCGTTACAGTGAAATAATTATTTATCACTAATGCGATCGCGGCTCTGCTGCAGAGCCGCATGATGAAAGTCAGACCAGATATCCCTGCAGTCAGCACAATGGTGACTTCAGGGAAGGGGGAGGGAGGGGGGAACTTTGCCTTCGGTTATCTCTCAAACCATAAAGGTTTGAGAGATGAACCTGGGGGATATTAAATTATTTTAGAAATATCTACAATATGGGGGATAGTAATAATAAAGTATTACTATTCCTTTAAGTAGTTTTGCAGATCTTCTAAGTAGACATAAATTGTTTTTAGACTACTTATCTACTTAGCATCATATTGACAATATATTCATGTTATGGCAAGGTAACTGAACTGACGAAGAAACTCTAAAATTTGAGCTCAATAGTGCACATTCACATATTGAACTTATACTGCCTTATAGCCAAATGGAGAATACCTTTCCTTGACATATTAATTTAGTCTGTAGATGGTCAGTTTCACACAACATTATATACTAAGCTGACTGAGATATAGTCTCCACGCTACTAGCCATCACCATGACCATTTTATAAAACATCACAGATGCCTAGGCTGAGACATAACAATACTCTAAAACAGCAACTTGACACAGTGGAAGATAAGTTCATACACCATGGGTACAAGATAAGATAAATTGAGAAGCAGAAGGAGAATGTTATAAATATGACAAGAGAGGAAGGTTTCATTAAAAGACAGTGATGAAGGATTGCTCTACTTTGCAAACAACCTATAGTACAGCTTCCAAAAAGGTAAAAAGCAGTGTATATAACTATTGGTCTGCCGATTTACAGATAAACTCCCCAGTGGTATGACAAATCCTCCAATGTTTTACTATAAAAGAGAACATTTTGGTTAAAGGGATAGTAATCCTTTATATGTAAAAAATAAATATGTTGGAGTAAAAAATATACAGTAATGTACAAAAGTTTTAGGCAGGTGTACAAAAAATGCTGTAAAGTAAGAATGTTTTCAAAAATAGACATGTTAATAGTTTATTTTTTATCAATGACAGAAGTAAAAAATTCACAGCGCTAATTCACATTATTTATACATTTAAGGAGCAGGCCAAGAAAACTGGAGCTCCATCAGTCCCCTTTATAACACCCATCCACTCACTCCCACACTGTCTCTCTCTCACTCTCTACAGGTCATTGAGTCCTAACAGGAAGTTGTTTTTAAATGTGTTAAATGTTTTTAAAATATGCCCAATGCGTTATGTACGAGAAATCCCAGTTTATAAGAAATGCTTCGTCAGGGGTGTTTTTAATCTAGATAGGATGACTGTGTGAAGTTAAGTACTCGCCTTATATTGGGGGGCCTTGACGTGGCAGGCGGGCTTAATCATACTTTGGCCAAACTATGCAACAGAGGGTTCACATTTGGATAGCTTATATGGGGGAGCGCAGATTTGTTTTGTTTTGGGTTTCTGTTTAGGCTTCGGCCTAATCTTGGGGAGCTTGGAGAATTCCCTTGTTTCTTGCTGCTATCTATATTTATTCACTTGGGTTCTCACCTTATATCTGTAGATTAAATGTATAAAATAATGTGAATTAGCGCTGTGAATTTTGTTTCTTCTGTCTTTGCACATGTTTTCTCTCTCTCCTTCAAGCTGCTCTTCACTTTATAATGTAAAATTAATAAATATTTAACACTTAAATATGCATTTGCACAATTGCACTGTAAAATTAATAAATGTTTAAAACTTAAATATACATTTGCACAGTTGTTGCCACTTGTAGAGGGTTTAAAGGCATGGAGTTGGCCTAGTATTGGGGCTGTCCTGATCATTGCCTTTAAGGCAACAACTAAACCCCATGTGACTTGTGTGAGTGAGTGGATGGGTGTTATAAAAGGGACTGATGGAGCTCCAGTTTTCTTGGCCTGCTGCTCACTCTCTACAGGTCACTGAGGGTGAGTCCTAACATGAAGTTGTTTTTAAATGTGTTAAATGTTTTTAAAATATGCCCAATGTGTTATGTACAAGAAATCCCAGCTTATAAGAAATGCTTCGTCAGGGGTGTTTTTAATCAAGATAGGATGACTGTGTGAAGTTAGGTACTCGCCTTAAATTGTGGGGCCTTGACATGGCAGGTGGGCTTAATCATACTTTGGCTGAACTATGCAACAGAGACCCCCAATTTATTAAAGTGGTATACAATATACTTTACACAGGGTTCACATTTAATTGCTTATATGGAGGAGCGCGGATTTGTTTTGTTTTGGGTTTCTATTTTTTAACAATTAACACAATGCAAAGTGAGTGAACATAAGAAAAAAAATCAATATTTGGTGTGACCACAGTTTTCCTTCAAAACAGCAACAGTTCTTCTAGGTACACTTGCACACAGTTTTTTAAGGAACTCGGCAGGTGGGTTGTTCCAAACATCTTGGAGAACTAACAACTGTTATTCTGTGGATTTATGCAGCCTCAGTTGCTTCTCTCTTCCTGTACTCCCAGACAGACTGAATAATGATGAGATCAGGGCTCTGTGGGGGGCATACCATCACTTCCAGGACTCCTTGTTCTTCTTTGTGCTGAAGATAGTTCTTAATGACTTTGTATGTTTGGGGTCATTGTCATGCTGCAGAATAAATTTGGGGTCAAGCAGATGACTCCCTGATGGTATTGCATGATGGATAAGTATCTGCCTGTACTTCTCAGCACTGAGGATACCATTAATTCTGACCAAATCCCCAACTCCATTTGCAAAAATGCAGCCCCAACCTTGCAAGGAACCTTCACCAAGCTTCACTGTTGCCTGCAGCCACTCATTCTTGTACCGCTTTCCAGCTCTTCGGTGACCAAGCTGCCTTCTGCTACAGCCAAATATTTAAAATGTTGTCTCATCAGTCTAGAGCACCAACTGCCATTTTTTCTACACCCCAGCTCCTGTGTTTTCGTGCATAGTTGAGTCACTTGGCCTTGTTTCCACTTCAGAGGTATGGCTTTTTGGCTACAAGTCTTCCATGAAGACCACTTCTGACCAGACTTCTCTGGAAAGTAGATGGATGTACCAGGGTCCCACTTTTGTCTGCCAATTCTGAACTGATGGCACTACTGGACATTTTCCGATTGCGAAGGGAAGTAAGCATGATGTGTCTTTCATCTGCTGCACCAAGTTTCCTTGGCCGACCACTGTATCTACGGTCCTCAGCATTGCCTGTTTCTTTGTGCTTCTTCAAAAGAGCTTGAACCGGATATCTGGAAACCCCTGTTTGCCTTGAAACTTCTGACTGGGAGAGAATTTGCTGATGCAGTATAACTACCTCGTGTCTTTGTGTGTTCAGTCTTGCCATGATGTATGACTTTTGACATTAAACTGTCTTCAGCAACCTCAGCTTGTTAGCTGAGTTTGGCTGTTCCTCACCCAGTTTTATTCCTCCTACACAACTGTTTCTGTTTCAGTTAATTATTGTTTTTCAACCTACATAGTAAATTGATGATCATTAGCAACTATTTGCTATAATTGTTTAATCATACACCTCACTATATACCTACAAAATCCCTGACTTTGTGCAAGTGTACCTTAGAAGAACTGATGCTGTTTTGAAGGCCAAGGGTAGTCACAAAAATATTGCTTTGATGTAGATTTTTCTTCTGTTCAATTACTATGCATTTTGTTAATTGATAAAATAATCTATTAACATGACTATTTATGAAAGCATTCTTACTTTAGAACATTTTTTCACACCTACCCATGACTTTTGCACAGAACTGTATACAAAACATGGTCATAGAGCCCTCCCTCTCATTCATCTCTTCCTCTCCCTCTCATTCATCCCTCAGACATACACCTACCATAGGCTGTAAAAAAACAATAAAAACACATATATGTCTTCAGTAGTGCACATGTGCACAACACACTAGTGCTTAAAAAGTATAAATATCCTATATAATAATTCGCTAGGATGTTTGTCAGAAGCCGTCATGAGCAGTAGAGACTGTCCGAACACACAGAATGCTGGGAGTTCTGTGCTGGGAGCATTCTGTGCTTTCGGGCAGTCCCTACAGTGCATGACTTTGTCGGCGGAAGGATGCAGAACAGGACCGGCCTCTTAACCCTTTGAGTGCCAGAGGGGTACGCAACGCATTGCTCTGGCACTCAAATGGTTAACATCACCCGGACCTTGGCCAGCGTACACGGGCTTTTACACTAATATATATATTCAAGTAGAAACCACAGTCACTGGGCTTGCCAATGATGCAAAAGTACAAATAAACTGTTTATTCAAACATTAAACATTTCAGTGCTCACTATCACCTTACTTATGATGTCCTGAGGAAGGTGACAATGGTCACCAAAATGCTGACTGTTTGAACAAGTACCATTTTTCTACTTTTTCATCAGTATATATAGTTCCTTGTACAAAAAAACGCACTCACGTCACTTCTTTCAAAATATCTTGATATATTATATATATATATATATATATATATATATATATTTATATATATATATATATATATATATATATATATATATATATATACACCTTGGCACAAAGCAGGGCCAAAACTTGAATACAATAAATTTGCACTTGATTTATTATTATGACACAGTTTGTCTATAAGAAACTGTATGAATACTTCATCTTTTTAACAACACCTAGGCCATTGACTGTTTTAGTGAGTGCTCAGACAAATAAAGATTCCCAAAATTTTCCCTAGATGATAGGTTGCATTACAGAGCAATATGTTGTAGACTTCTCTAGCATTCAAGGGGTAAAAACAGTTAAATCAATGAATATTTGTATTTTGTGCAGTTGACTTGATACAGAATGACTCCATTTTACCTAGTACAGGATACAAACACAGTGGGGCAGATATATTAACCTTTTGAGAGCCTGAGAGGAACGCATTGCGTACCGCTCTGGCACTCAAAGGGTTAAGAACAAGTGAGAAATTCTTGAGTGGTACGACAAATACAATTTCCCAAACTCCTGATTATAACTCCAAACTTGCCTTTCTATGGCCAAAAAATCCTAAAAGCCCCTTTGAGTTTTGATTTGTGCCTTGTTTCAAGAGATAACATGTTCATTCAGTCCTGGAAGTTATGTCCATGGGGGCAGACATGACAGTCACTTGCAGCTTTTTTCAAACTAAACCAGGCAGAGTGTATGGCCCTACTTAACCCTTTAAGGACCAGAGTGGTGCACAACACATTACTAAGCAATGCGTTACACACCACCGTCCTTAAAGGGATAGTAATGTTTCACAAAAAAATCAGCTCTGATTAATCTTCATAGTATTTGGGCAATGGAGAGTGTTATTTCAATACTATCAGAGTTGTAGTTCAAGAGTAATTGAATGATAAAGTATCCCGCTTCTGCCCCTTTTACTGATATAACACTGCTCACCTCAGAGCAGCAGTACCGGATGGATCTCAGAGGGACAAACTTCAGCGAGCATAAGGAAAACCTATCAAAGGGGGCAGAGTTTTCCTTATGCTCACATTAAGAAGATTGTCCCTTGCTGTGAGCTGTCCGGTCAAGAAACCAAATTCCACATCTGAGAGGAGGTGGCTTACACTAGGTAAAAGGGGCGGGAGGGGGATACTTTATCATTCAATTACTCTTGAACTACAACTCTGACAGTACTGAAATAACACTCTCCATGACCCAAATACTATGAAGATTAAATGTATCTGCTTTTTTCTGTGAAACATTACTATCCCTTTAGTGGGTTAATACTATGCTCAATGGCGTAACAATAGGGGTGGCAGGGGTTGCACCTGCTACTGGGCTCCTGGAGTGACCCCCCAGCTTGGTGTCACAGACGTCTATTACACTGGAAGGTTGCCAGCACTTCTGGAGTCGTACTGACAAATTGCTGGCCACTTCCATCGGAGCGTCAAACATAGCCAGATCCTCAGGGAGGAACAGGAAAAGGCAGACCTCCCAGAGCACCGCCTAAAACAAGATGTTGGGACCAGGTGGAACTCCACCTTAGATATGCTAGAGCAGGCCTCAATCCCTTGTTGAAGAATATATACCTACTATATACCTACCCTACCACCACATCTATATAGAGACACTTAGTGTCTCATACACTATACTCTATAAGGGGTTTATAGTGATATCACCAATAGTGGTTGTAGAAGGTGAAAAGCGGAGAAAACTTGGAAGAGAACAGAGCAGTAATAACCTACCTGGGTTTTATCAGGGATGCTGATATATACTGAGAGGCAGTAATAACCTAATTTACAAGTGAGTACCCAATTTGAAGCACGTGGTGAAGGTGAAGGGATAAGAACCTGGAAAATACTACACTCAGAAGAGTCCATTTGCGCTGGTTTTATTCTTCTCGCTTTTTTAGTTACGCTATTGAGAATCCCAAACCCATTACTCAGCAGCATTGGACCTTGAGATCCATCATTGGAAAAACTAAGCTATATCCTCTTGACGGACTTTTAGTGAGAATTGTTATATTTATCACATTCTTATTTTTGTTTTGGCGCTTCCTAGTATATCTCAAGGTTGGCACTTGTGGTAGTTCCATACCTTAGAGATATACAAATATTGTGTGTGTATTGTACACTACTGGAGACATATATCCCTACAACCCCCTTGCCTTCTCCTTCACCCATTTTAGTCCTACTTTCCCCTATCCTCATCTACCTCTCTCTATCCCTGATTCTCCCCACCTCATATTCTGCTAGCAGTCCCAATCGTTTGATTCAATGTTGTCATCCATCGTTGCATTTTATCTTACGATTTAGGCAATTGGGGACTATTCTGGATTTTCTCTCAAATGCCTTGTCAATTTGGATCACCTTGATTTCCAGCACTTTAGTAGGGTCTACTCCAGAATATGGCATGACTTTCCCAGACCTTTCCCCCTCTCTATACTTCTTGTCTATTCCCCTTTTCTTTTTCACTTTCTCTCTTATCCTTTTTTTTCTGTCTCTTCTCTCTGATCTCTCTAGCGAGATTGATTTTGTTGCTCTTGCTTTCTTTACCTTCCTTTCCCTGTTCCTTTATTCTCGTTTCACTTCTGTTTCTTTTTATGCCAAATTTTGAGATTTGATTGATTTATGCTTTTTACACTTACTGTATTGTTTATTTTGAGGCGTTTACCCCTCATTTACATTTGTATGACTCAATTCTCCATTAAAGAGTTTTGAAGAAAAAAAAAAAAAGCATAACGGACTACCACTACTCCGCTGGTCATTTCTAGACTCCCAAATGACCATATCTCTTGCGAGTAACGCTATACAGGGTGTCTTTAGGGTGTACAGGCTAGGTGAACCCCCCGCTTGTCAGCAGGAGACACGCAAGGGGAGAAATAACTGATTTGGTCTTCAGACCCTCCCAAATACCAGCCTTAACCCTTTGAGTGCCAGAGGGGTGCGCAACGCTTTGCAAAGCAATGCGTTGCATAGCCCCTCTGGCACTCAAAGGGTTAAGCTTCCGATTGTAGGACACGGCGCTCATCTCTCTGTGCGCTAACAAGGAATCGGAATTCTGGGCCAGCGGTCTTGCTCTCCACGGACACCCTGCTGTCCTTATTGGCAGACACAGACAAGTGGCTCCAGAGCAGCACAGCCCCAGCATCCTCTCCCGCTGGCTCCAGGTTCCACGCCTGCTTCTTTTTTAGGCTGGAGCCCTAAGCAATGATTTTCTCAGCTGATATTTGTTGTTGCAGTTGATGAGCCAAAGCTGGAGATGTCTGGAGCCACTCATGTATTTTCCGCTTGTACTATTAAAGCAACAACTCCCGTCTACTGCAGCGCTCTGTTAGCTGACTGGTAAACTTATTCATTCTTTCCCCAGGCATAAGCAAGCACCGCAGACAGAAACGCATGCCATCCAAAGTAATAGAGTCAAGAGGGGCAGAAGCCTGGGAACCGGGACGTTGTCTTTACGCTGCGAGACAGTGATGAACATCAGGCTAGTCTATGCAATCTGCAGTTTCCACTCGCCATCACTCAATTTCTCCTCGCCAAATGCGAGGAGGCGAGTGGAAATTTTGAGCCCTGTGCTAGAGCATATCCTGGTGCAGAAAAAGGCAATTCACACAATGTCATGTCACCATTTCATTGGCACTAACAGAAGACTGGACAGGGCTGACTGGGCCCTGATGAAACAGGTACTGACAGTCCTTAAGCCTTTCCGTGCTTTGACGGAAATTTTGAGCAAAGAGAACGCTAGCCTGGTAGAAGTTATTCCCCACTTCATATACCTCTCCTTAAAATTGGATGATTTCCTTGCCCATAGGGAAAGCTTTCCTGGTGCTGATGGTAATATACTTCCTGATGTTGCTGCCCTTCTAACGAGGCTGAAGACGGAACTGACTCGGCGCATGGAAGAGAGCTTGGACAATTGTCCCGAGTTAATGCTTGCCACAATGTGCGATCCACGAGTCAAAGGCAAGATGGCACTTACTTCCAATTCACTCACTGCCTGGAGGGAACAGTTGATAGCGAGGGTGCGTGAGAGGCAAAGGAAAAACAGGATGCAGTCACATGAGACAAGAGAAGATTCCGCAGATGAGCTGGGGAGTGTGGTAGTCTTCCGAGACCTATCAGTAGCAGTGCCAGTAGCACGTCATCTTCTTCCAGTGGAGCATCTGCTGCTTTTTATGCTGAGGCAATGGACAGATTATGCTTCGGGCAAAACAAACAGTTCCCAATCAGTAGAAAAAAGTGCTGAGTTTGAGGTTAAGGCTTACCTTGCGGAACCTTCTTTGCCTCCAAGTACAGATGCCTTGACTTTCTGGGATAACAAGAGGGCTGTGTGGTCTACTTTGTCCCTGATAGCCCAGGAGTTGCTTTCTTGCCCCCCAATCACTGTCCAGAGTGAGCGGATATTTTCTGGTACTGGAAATATACTTAGTCCCCAGCGCTCTCAATTGGCCCCCCAGCTCATGGAGCAAATGACTTTTTTAAAAGTCAACCAGCCAAAGCTGGGTTACCCTGCTCTCAGGTTCTATGCAGATTAGAAGAAAAAAAGTACCATATAATATGCTGACTGCTCCAGCTTACCCAGGTCTAGGACAGTGGTTGGTTGGGCAGAGGACACCCCCCTGACTTGGTGGGACTCAGGGGAGAATTTAAAGTCTACATTGTTGTCCCACTATACAGGTTGTTCGGTCTGGCTCTGTGGTATATATTTACTGAGTCCTGCCTACTCCAGTGTTCTGCGGTTTTCTGCTGGCTACAACTCCAGTGTTGATGTCATCCTGAGTCTGCCTCACACCAGTCATCCTCAGTCGCTGTATCCATCTAATGACTGAGTCCTGCCTGCTCCAGTGTTCTGCGGTTTTTTGCTGGCTACATCTCCATTGTTGCTGTCATCCTTAATCTGCCTTGCACCATTCATCCTCAGTTGCTACTGTATCCATGTATTTAATGAGTCCTGCCTGCTCCAGTGTTCTGCAGTCCTGGCTACATCTCCAGTGTTGTTGTCATCCTGAGTCTGCCTCACATCAGTCATCCTCAGTTGCTGTATCCATCTACTGACTGAGTCCTGCCTGTTCCAGTGTTCTGCAGTTTGCTGCTGCCTACATTTCCAGTGTTGCTATCATCCTCAGTTTTGTAGTCTAACTCTATTCTAAGAAAAGTCGTATGTCTATGAGTCCTGCCTGCTCGAGGTTTCCTTAATGATTTTCGTATTGTTATCCGACGGTACCTCTTTTCGGTGGAAACGGGATGAAGTCAAAGATGATATCATCCCAACACCGGATCCCAAATACATTTGCCACATGGTGACTACTAAACTCACACTCTAGCAAACAAGTGGCGGCGTCAGTAAACTCCTGCCTGCTCCAGGCTTCCTCAGTGTTGTAGTCTAACTCTAATCTAACAAAAGTCATATGTCTATGAGTCCTGCCTGCTCCAGGCTTCCTCAGTTTTGTAGTCTAACTCTAATCTAAGAAAAGTCATATGTCTATCTATATACTGAGTTCTGCCTCCTCCAGTGTTCTGTAGTTTGTGGCTGGCTACATCTCCAGTGTTGCAACATGACAAAGGGTTTCTGTGATGTCAGATTTGTGGGGGTGTGCTGCTCAGCACATCTCCAGTGTTGCTGTCATCCTCAATTTTGTAGTCTAACTCTAATCTAAGAAAAGTCGTATGTCTAATATCTACTGAGTCCTGCCTGCTCCAGTCATCCTAAATCTTCCTTCTCCCTTCGAATAGCTACATCCATACTTCATCTACAGTACCATAAGGCTAAAGCTCCACCTTACCCTGTTCCACCATCTTCATTTAGGCCCTGGAAAAGGTTCCACTTATTTTTATTTACCTAATTTTGATTTTATTGTATTTTTAAAAACATAGTGAAATTGGCCAGATAATTCGGATCCAATGCAAATTTCGTCCGAGTCAAACAGGTCCGATCTGATTTTCGGATTAACCAAAAAAAAATTAGTCTGAAATCTACTATAGAACCAAAGAGCAAACAGGGCTATACCATACTGTATAACATTTAATATATTAAAAACATTACAAATAAATTTGCACTTACATAATGCATAAAACAAAAAAAAAAGATGTCCTAACAACCCACTCTCAGTTGTCCTGATTGTGGTTACTCTGGAATCCAAACATATCCCACCATTCTTCAAAAGTCCTCTATCCTATGAGACAGAGGAGTGCCTCAGAAGAACATGGGCTCTGACATGTAAGAAAATTCACTTCCCTTTCTCTTAGGTCAGTGGTTCTCAACTCCAGTCCTCAGGAGCCACTAACAGGCCAGGATTTGATGATTTCCTTGTTAGAGCACAGGTGAGTTAATCAATGTAAATGAGCCTCTGATCACCACACCTGTGCTCTAGCAGAGAAATCCCTAAGTCCTGACCTGTTAATGGGTCCTGAGGACAGGAGCTGAGAACCACTGTCCTTGGTTTTGAAGCTCCCCGACAACTCACTTTATATGTTCTACTAATAGCAGTCATTGTAAGCCTATAAAGGTGTATGCAGAGTGTCTAATATTAAGCAATTTGTAAACACCATGATATGGTAAAATATATTAGTTAACACTTGACTAAATTGAAGTGCCTTGGCATGATAGTCAAGCTTGAACATAGGGACTCCGAGATGCCTATTAAGCCTTCTGGGTCTACTGAGTGTGCATTTGTTTATTTTATTGTCAGTGTTTAATTAAACTTATTGCTTTTAGATGTTTTCCTCTTTTTTATACATGACAATTGACACTGAGCACTGTGAGCTTTGAGCACTGACATGTTGTTTCAAAATTTTCTAAATGTATTACTCTGTATAATTTAGTGTCAACTACAATAATTGAAATGTTGCTTTCTATACCTATTTCCAGATCTTTTATAAACATGTTAAAAAGCAGTGGACCAAGTAATGAATCTTGCGGTACTTCACTCTCAACTCTAACTGTATTGGAAAATATTCAATTTATGTAGTATATGTGAATTTAGCGAAAGCATTTGATAGTGTGTCTCACAAGAGGGTGCTGCATAATGATTTTCTGGACATGGAGCTTAAGCTGACCAAGGCAGAGAACAAAGCTCTGCTGTGATTAGATTGTCCAACTACTAAATCAAATATCTGTAAAACTACTGACCTGTTTGTTAAACAAAAATCAGATGTTATACTACATTTAAATAGATATGTATAATGAGACTAACCGCTTTGTAGTTAACAGGACCACTTTAATGTGGAACTATCAGTCATGCAAAAGTGGCCCCCAATTAATTTTTACTACAGCGAAATGCATATAAATCCTTTGATAATCCTTATTAGATCCGGCATTATTTAGAAAGCTAAGTTCTTTGGAGACACACTTGCAGACAACAGCGCAGACATCTTGCCAAAGAGGTATCTGTGCGCCTGCCCTGTCCATCCCTGTCTCCTCACTGATTGGCTAAGGGGAGTTGCATTGTACCTTAAGGTACAAGAAGGAACAGACATTGCAAGAGCGCAGATGTCTCTTCTGCAAGATGCCTGGCAGTGAGTCTCCTTATTACTCAGACTTCTAAATAATGCCAGGCCTAATAAGGATTACGAAATGATTTATATGCCTTTCTCTATAGTAAAAATGAATTTGGGGGCACTTTTGTGTGACTGATAGTTACACTTTAAATTATCACTAGTTGAAAAACAACTTTGGCTGCATTGTAATTCATTTCCTGACTGATTACCCCTGCATATGGAGTCCTCAATCAGGCTTATGGTCATAACAACTATGTCAGTCTTAAAGGGATAGTAACACTTAATGTGTAAAAAATATATATATTGTTGGGTTTACCTTTCTAAGTAAAACAAGGATACTCTCACTGCTGAGAGGTGTTTTATTCAATAGTTACTGCAACTCAAAATTGATTTTTTTTAGATGCAGTATCTTAATGGCCTGAAATTTTACAGTGACGCTTTTGCTACACTATCCTATGGACAGATCTGTTCAATTGACAGTAAACTTCCATAGTATGATGTAGCAACAGCGCCACTGTAAAATTCCAGGTCATTAAGATATTGCACCTAAAAAAGTCTGAATTTGAATAAAACACCTCTCAGTAGTAGGAGTGCCCTTGTTGTACACAGGAGGATAAACCTTACAATATATATTTTTAAATATATTATGTGTTACTATCCCTTTAATGTGATCACTAATTCGCAAATACCAACAAAAATAACAAAAGCAATTTAACGTAATTTAATGATAACCAACTTTTATTTACAAGAGACATCAGCTGAATGCATTGGAGACATCTCTGGCATCCATGGGGTTAAAACACAGCACATGTATAAATAAGCATTGCACACCTGTTTAGATCTAAATTTGATGTCATAATTTTCTACATTTACTTCCCTTTTACTTTTTATCCATAACCAGTTGAGGAAGTATTCTAAATAAATAATTATTTCAGCTTGTTGTAGCTATTGATATTAACTCTTTGAGTGCCAGAGGGGTACAGATTGCTTTGCAATGCATTCCATACCCCTCTGGCACTCAAAGGGTTAAATTAATGTACGTCATTGGGAGTCAAGGTGTGTGACATGATTACAACTTCTTTATTTTTAATGTTCCTTCCTTGAGTATGTCTTAGCTTGGGTTATGAAATGTGGATTATAAGATTAATATAAGACAAGATGGAGAACTGTATCCCAAATTCAATTAATTGATTTGGAACCTAAATCACTGCCAGTTCAGTAATCTTTTGTGCTAACAAGTGATACAAGTTCTACGTAATCTTTCTAATTGTATGTATGTATGTCATTACTGTGAGACTATGGCCCATATTTATAAATACAAACTAAAGTTAGTCTGGAATAAATCCGCCGTCGTGTATTGTCCTTTGACCATTGTCCATATCTGTTTGTGAGGACATCATTTTAAAGGGATAGTAATGTCAGAAAAAAGTATTAACTATATTTTATATGCAATTAAAAGAGAGTACTTGCACTTATTCGTATCTCTCAAACAGTTATGTTTTGAGAGATATAGGAAAATAAAGTTCTCTGGTCCCTCCCCTTTCTGCTTGACGAGCTGTAAAGCTGTCACAAGCATATTCTGGTCACTTGACCAGATGTGGCTCTTCAGTAGCGCAGATATAATGATATCTAAAGATAAATACTTAATTTGGAATGGTCTACAAAGTGTGCCTGGCTTGCAAGCACACTTTGTAGACCGTTCCAATGAAGTATTTATTTCTAAATAGCATGATTTCAGCTCTGCTGAGGAGCCTCTGTCTGGTCAAATGACTGGAATCTGCAGCTGTCAGCTAGATGGCAGACTTGAGTAAAACAGCCAGGAAAAGGTAACTTTAGCAAGTTATAGCTCTCAAACCATAAAGGTTTGAGAGATAAGACTTACATTGATGTTAATATTTTTTTAATGTCTACAATATTAAATCAACTTAAAATTAACCATTACTATCCCTTTAATGGAAAGAAATAAAGAGTGATTTTAATTGCACCACTTTAACTGGCTTTCTGATGTTGAGTGGATCCGTATGAGTGCTCCCTTCCTGTGTTCTTCCCGTTTGTTGGTATTCAGTCTCCCCTAAAAGGTACACTTACAACAAAAAATTAAATAGGTTGATATAACTTCAAATATCACCAACTTACACTTAGCATATGTAAAAAATGTATAGATATGTTACATCCTTGAAATAAAATCTTATACTTACTTTTTAAGGCATGTTTAAATTATCCTGTTCAAAGAGCAATTTTTGTGATTATTGCCGACTGCTCTTTTATTCAGAATTGTTTTGGTATCTCAGCCCATTCACTGATAAACCTGGGCATCCAATAAGATTCCAGGGAGGTTATGCACCAAGGCGTGATAAAGAGGTGATAACGTGGAGATAACTTCTCCAGTGATATCACTTCTCAAGTTCCTATGTTATTCTGTGGAGTCCTTGCACTAAGACCTCTAAAGCTGGAGACATCTTAGAGCATTGGCTCCATAGAATAACATAGAAACTGGGGAAGTGATATCAGTGGAGAAGTTATCTCTGCTTTTTAACCTCGTTATCACGCCTTAGTGCATCTCCCACCGGAGCCCTGTAAAAGGCAGGGATATTTGCTCCTTCAGAACATATACAGGACTAGATGTTAGAAGGCAACTAGAGAACTTTTGCAGATGATATCATGGCGAACAGCAGTGGATCTCAGTCTTTTTTTTCTTGAGGCAAACCTTACACACATTCTGGAACTTTCAGGACACCCCTAATATAGTTAATGTAATTTATCAAGGGCATAATGAAGGGTACAATAAATATGCAGTTATTTTTAGGTCTCACAATCATAATAACAAAAATATACACATTGTGCATAATCATTTCCATAAATCTACATTTAAAACATCAATATTCCTGTTTTTTTTAACATCTTCATAGAAAACATGGGGTACCCAATATTGATGGCCATGGCACACCACAGTTGAGAATCACTGGTATAAAGGATATTTATGTGCATATAAGCCCAGATCATGTTAGTGTTCATTTAATTAATGGATATGATTCTATAATGCAGAGGCCAACACTATTTTCTTTAACAGGAGCTACTTTTAATCAATGAAACATGAACTAAGCTACTCTAAAACATACATTGAAAAATGTATGAATTTAAATATGTACTCATTAAACCATCACCAAAGCTGCTGTTGCCAACTCTTCATTTCTTCCCACACTTTCCAATAAGCAAGTTCCACAGAGGAAATGAGTCACTTTCTTAACAGCTCAAGGTACTAAAATTATGTTTCAAGAAGTGTAACTATTAGCAGAAGGAATCCATATTCACTATAGAAGACAAAGCCAGTGGATTTCCAGTGTGCAACATATTTTATGATTGATAGTGCATTCCCAGCATAATAACAATGTCCCATATTAATATGCATGCTTAAAGTCACTAGTGTGGTTTTATAAAACATTTAATGAATATTGCAGAAACCTGGTAACTTTTGTCACAATGAGTGAGTGAATATGGAATCATACTGTGGCTCTTAGAAGAAGAAAAGAAGGAAAAACAGAACCATCAAAGTATGTTTTTGTCTAATTCATAATCCTCACCCTATATAATAAAACACTAGAATGTTAGTCTGATGCAGTCAGGCGCAGTAGAGACTGCCCAAAAGCACAGGAAGGTGTAGGAATGGTGGTAGCATTCTGTGCGTTCAGGCAGTCTCTACAGCGCATGGCTTCATCTCGTGCGCCGCCAGGGAGGCTGGAGCAGTACGCAGAGCAGGACTGACCTCTTAACCCTTTGAGTGCCAGAGGGGTACACAATGCATCGTGTACACCTCTGGCACTCAAAGGGTTAACATCACCCGGACCTTGGCCTGTGTACACGGGCTTTTACACTAGTACTATATAATGTGTGACGTAGGACAAGTACAAAATAAGCTGGACTCATCCATTATCCATAAATCCATCCGGGTCCACCATGCAATATACCCATGGGCCTCTGGAGGGAGGGCAAGGGGGTGCACTTGCCCCCTCCCCACTACAAACACCCCCCCCATATAAACAAAGGGGCTGGATGGGCTGGCCTGGGGTTCATATTATGGCTTTGCCTCCCCCCCCCGGAAAAATTTTCTAAGGACACCACTGAATATACGGTGCATTCACTATATGTATGTATGTAGGTATGTATGTATCTGTGTATCTTTATTTATAGAGCGCCATACATGTACTCAGCACTTTACAGAATTTGAAATAGTACAATACAAAAATACAGAAGTGGGTAAAGGCTAAAGTGTGATTGTTACATTATATGTGGGGAAAGTGCAGCAAGGGAATCATACACTGGGAAAGGGGCCCTTCCCCAAGGAGCTTACAGTCTAATTAGGATTTATGACAACATACAGAGACAGTAGGATGACGATCATAGATACAAGTGCAAGGCATAGTGAAGGAAGTGCAGAATGATTCTGATATGACTATCAGTGGCACAAGGAGGATATTGTTACTGAGATGCCTCCTTGAGCAGGTGGGTTTTCAGGAGATGCGATTCTCCCCCACCACACTGGCATGTGTGGTCAGTGCACCACACAGTGTGCAGTGGGTAGAGACCAATTGCCACATCCTAACATCAACAGAGTGGCTATCATTTGGCGGGGGAGGTAATGAACGAGGAGGATTGGCAGAAGATGGAGTTACCCTAGGTGATGGTGAGCTAGCTGTTTCACTTGTCCTGGAACTTCCAGTCTCTGCCTGGGTTGTTCTATTCCTCTTTGATCTCCGCCTCGCCTCTTGTTGCCTTTCTGGTGAGTCAGGGACAGCAAAAGCGGTGCTTGATTTTTATGGTGGGTGTTTGGCTTTAACATGTTTGGAGTAAATGTCATGGTGTCTGTGTTTCATGTGTGATATGAGGATGTTTGTTCCAAGGTGTGTTCCCTCCTTTCCTCTTTTCACTGACTTGTCACAAATTGTGCACAGTGCGGTTGCTGATGACTGTACTGTGCCTGGCCCAACAGAAAAATAGTCCCACACCCATGATGACTTCAGGGGGAAGAGGAAAGGTGGAGAAGAATGGCCTCTTTCTTCTTGTCCTCCACATTCCCCTTAATTGTTTGTGGCAGCGGATAATGTTGCTGCTGTTGCTGCTACTGTCTCAGAGTCAGAACTGCAACTAGGATCAGGAGTATTGCTACTGCTGGCAAGTGGAACCTGTCCTAGTCCTGCATCACTTGTTGGCCCCATTCCCACTGTGTTCACAGTGGTCTGTGGAACACTAGCCTGCTCCTCAGCATCCTGCTGCCCTTGCATCTCAGAATCAGAAGGAATTAGAACAGTTGCAAATTCCTCTAATTCCAAGATGTCCTTGCTAGTGGTGGTGGTGATGCCCATCCTCATCCCTATCTCCCATTCCTTCTCAGTTTCTGCTAAAAAGGCCATCAATGTCTCTTCCATCCCAGCTTTTTAGCATCATCACCACCACCACCACTAGTCCCTATATGCAGTTGTTGCTGCTATTTCAGACATCCCACTGCTGCTTGGAGGAGGTGACAAGCAATGTGACAGAGGGTCCCCTAATGTCACACTTGCCATTGCCTTTTGACCTGAAGAAGGCAGACTAGCACTAGCAGAAATAGCAGCAGGCACAGGCAGCTGATCTGTTCTCCTGCTGGTGGTGGTGGTATGAATTCTAAGCCTGCTCTCCTCCCCCAACACCAGTTCTGGCCTCTTCAGGTTCATGTTCCACCTGGACACTGTAGTGAAGAGAAAAGGAGGAGTATTCCCAGTCTCGGGGTCAGGAGAAAGGTGTGGGCTCTCTTGACCGCTAGTCTGGATGCTGTAAAATGTTTCCCCTACCATTCCGGCTGCTTCACCATTACTGCTACTACTAACACCAACCACATCAAGTTCAGCAGCAGAGTCTTCCTCCTCAGTCACTAGTACTATGAGGATATTATTGATTACCCCCTCCTTCAGTCCTAAGGCTACATGGACCTTAGTAGTAGTAGTACTAGCACTGGCAGGACTGCTTGGGAATGGCAAGTGTGATTTAGGGTCCCTTGCTGTCACACTTGGCATCATTCCCCCCCCCCCCGAGTACTACAAGAAACACTAGCAGCAGGCAAAGTATTGGTGGCAGCAGGTTCAGCACTGGCAGCAGGTTTAATACTAGCAACAGGTACAATACTAGTGGCTGCAGTTACAGAAATGGTGGCACTGGCAGCAAGGGTAGCACGTCTGGCAACAGGTACAACACTAGTGGCTGCAGTATCAGAAATGGTGGCACTGGCAGCACGTCTTGCAGCAGGCACAGGCAGCTGACCTGTCCTGCTCTCACTATCCTTTTCTCCCTTCCTTCCCATTCCCTTTTCTCCCTTCCTTCCCTTTCTACCCTTCCTTCACTTTCCTCCCTTCCTTCCCATTCCCTTTTCTCCCTTCCTTCTTTTTAAATTCCCCAAGATCCCTTGGGGTGATTTAGGGGGACTGAGCAGCATTGGTTGAGTACTGCTAGTCACTTCCTCCTCCTCCTCCTCCTAAGACTCAGTGGACACATAATAAGGGTCCTTCCAGTTCCTCTTTTGCTGCTCATAGTGGTAGGAGTCACAAGCGAACAGCACAGCACATCTATCTCGCTCTGTAGCTGCTTCTATTGTGTCTGCCTTTAGCAAAAACATCATGTTATTATAGCGAAAGTGCGAAAACAATGTAAATCAATGGGCGAAAACTTTTTAGCCATTCAAAAAACGGCAAAAGATTTTGGCCAATGGGCGAAAGATGCGAAAATTTTAACCGCTAGTTTTCAAGTGGATTTTCCCGCGAATAGCAATGTGGTTTTCACAAAATTTCTCGCAGGAACACAGTGACAACTTTCACCCATCCCTAGCCTCAAGCCCGGAGCTGGCTTCATATCTATTGCCATTAGAAACTGTCAGTTAAAAAGTTGGAAAATGTAACCCTTTTAGAACCAGAGGGGTGTGCGATTGCGAAGCACTGCATTGCACATTCCCCTAAGCCTTAAAGGGTTAATGTATTTTTATCTGCCGGCACATCACTTTTAAAAAATGTTAACACAAATGTGAAATCTCTACACATCTAAGAGTTTAATGAAGAAAGGCAACTTGTTTCCTGCTTTGATGTCATTTCATGTCTTCTGGATTTCCTCCATGCTGTTTTGGGAGTATTGTGTGCAACACACGATGAGTTTAATTGGTGTTGTTTATTATGTTCATATTGAATCCTAATCACTTGTTAGTGTTTACTGCCATGTGGAAAATACAATTACATTAACCATGATGGTGTAATAACGAAAATAACCTTAATAATACTTGGCTGTGTTCTCAAAATAACAGTACAGCTATTCTGGGTCAATCAGATTGCACCATAAGGGACACATGGAAATCCACCCTATTACCATTGCTGTATTTCTGACTGTGAATCTCTTTGGCAATCAAAGGCTTAAATGTCCTATTTAACTCAAATGTCCTATTTAAATCATTGGAAAACTGTATTTGTTCCAGTGATTTCTTTTACCCAGAATTGTTCTGTATTGCCTCCTTGACACGTAAAACCCATAAAGCGCAATGATTTTGTTACACAAATGTTATTTCTTCTATCCCTCCCTATAGGAAAATGTTTGCAGACATTAATAAGTGACCACGTAGCCTATAAAAACACACATTGTAGGGGTACACTGATTCCTGGCCAGTCTTGCATTATGATATTTTTATAAGTATCCCTAATTTAAGGGTTAGGGGTCAGTGTTCACTCTAAAGTGGGCAAAATCGAACAACCCAGCAGTGAAAGAGTCAAAATTTCTTAATACTGGGTAGGGTTGCATGTGCATCGGTTATTCCACCGTCCTCTTTAACTGTTTCAGTTCTGGGTAGCTCACCTTAGAGCAGTGTTTCTCAACTCCAGTCCTTAGGACCCATTAACTGGCCAGGATTTGATGATTTCCTTGTTAGAGCACAGGTGAGTTAATCAATGTGAATGAGCCTCTGATCTCCACACCTGTGCTCTAGCAGAGAAACCCTTAAGTCCTGGCCTGTTAGTGGGTCCTGAGGGCAGGAGTTGAGAAACACTGCCTTAGAGAGAACACTATTCTGAGTCTAGAATAACAGGATCAATTCAGTTGAAGGCAATACATTTGCTGTGAGATTTATCTGCTGCACTAAGTTTCCTTGGCCAACCACTGCATGTAAGGTCCTCAAGGTTGCCTGTTTTTTTGTGCTTCTTCAGAAGAGCTTGGACAACACATATGGAAACCCCTGTCTGCCTTGCAATTTCTGCCTGGGAGAGACCTTGCTGATTCAGTATAACTACTTTGTCTCTTGTTCTTGTGCTCAGTCTTGCCATGATGTATGATGTATGACTTTTGACTTTAAACTTCTTCAGTGACCTCACCTTGTTATCTGAGTTTGGCTGTTCCTCACCCAGTTTTATTCCTTCTGCACAGATGTTTCTGTTTCAGTTAATGATTGTGTTTCAACCCACATAGTAAATTGATGATCATAAGCACCTGTTTGGTATAATTGTTTAATCATACACCTGACTATATGCTTATAAAACCCCTGACTTTGTGTAAGTGTACCTAGAAGAATTGATGTTGTTTAGAAGGAAAAGGGTTGTCACACCAGACATTTATTTGATTTAGATTTTTCTTCTGTTCACTCACTATCATTTTGTTAATTGATAAAAATAAACTCTTAACATTTCTATTTTTGAAAGCATTCTTACTTTACAACAATGTTTCCATACTTGCCTAAGACTGCACAGTACTGTATTTATATTTTATTCTGTGGGAAATTTGAAAATAGAAGCAATTTCACAGTTATCTCCTGCAATTATTTTTTCCACCGTAACCTATTTTCTTAACCCCTTAATGATGTATGACGTGTCATGAAATTGTGGGATGGCAGTGTGGCTGCACACCACTCTTCTATCCCAGAATCCACTGCATTGGGATCTCTGTTTCTGGTCAGTCGACTATCAAAGCATGACAGTGATATAACGTAACATTATACACAAACATATGGTGCACCAAGGTCTCATATCGAGGATACGACTAAGTGAATGATAAAATCATCAGTTCTTTATTTTTCATACAAAAACATACAGTCAGTACCTCGTATTTCTTGACAAGTGTATATAAGATAGAAGTGGGCACCTTACTGCAGACGTCCCTTAAACTGCTATAATCAACGCGTTTCGCGTGGAAGCATGATCATCAAAGTATAATGGCACCGAATACCGTATATTTAAAATGTTGGTAACCAATCATGGAAACAGGAAACAACTATCATTGGTATGGAAGCCTCGAAGTATCAAAATTCCAATATGCTATATGCCATACTAACAACATGCACATAAAGTGAATATTATACCTGCAGCACTGACTGATCTGTAAGCTATCTTTTTTTAGATTGTATCTCATCTACATTGTATCACTATGCTTTCTTTCACAATCCCTTACAGAAAGTTCTCTGGAAACATATATGAGGAGCTCACTTTCAGGGACAAGTGTAAAAACATAGGTTTAGATAATAAAATGTAAAAAGTATTAAAAAAAAAGTAAAAGTAATTTATATTTTACATACTTTACACATTCAGACTTTGTAAAGTCAAACTACACTATTAATATCCCTTTAAACTAAGCCTGACATGTCTAATACGGTGGTTTTCAAATTCTTGCTGTTAGTTCTGAATTAGATCCTATTAAATCCCTAATGAAAAACAATCACCTCCTAGATGTTAAGAGGTCTCCAGTACTTTGAAAATAATATGATGGAGACCTGTGTAGCATCCTGGAGCTAACAAGTATCAATATTGAATGCAATAAAAAGATCAAGAAAATACTGTTGAACTGTGTGAAATGTGTCAATGTTCCACACATCCACTGGTGGTCACGGAACTACACATGCATTGTCTATAACTTAGCCTTTTATACTTATTCCATGGAACCCTTTGTACTTCTACAGGGACATCAGAATGAGACAGCCACTGGCAGCATCACCTCTTGCAAGAGGTGGGACATGAAACTTGTGGTAGAACTGTTCAGTTCAGTCCATTCTGTACATATATACTGATATTTATACAAAAGGTGGGAGTAGCAGTGATTAAATAACACAAGACTGAGCCTTAACCCCTTCACGTCTTGTGACGTGTCAGGACCATCATACTGGTCCAGGCGTTAAGAACTGGTAGTGGTCCTGGCACGTCATTGAATTCTGGTATGGCACTCCGATCTGCCAAACCAGAATTCATTGCAATGAAAAAGAAAATGCACCATGGTCCTTAACAGCCACCCCTGCTGGATCGGGAGGTTGTTAAAGGGTTAAAGTACTATTATTTTTCATGGCAGTTGCCCTGCATTTACACAGCCAATAAGAATGAAGCAGCCACTTGTGACATCAGCTGTTGCAGTAGGGGGAGGCATGATGCTTGTGGTGGAACTGTATATTTAGTTCTGTACATTTATAATGTCATTACTAACAGAGGTGGTAATAACAGTGAAAAACCAGTTTTGGATCAGACTCACCCTTCAGGTCATTAGGAGGTTAACAAGCAAAAGAATGAAGTTTAACAAACTATTGTTACCATGATAGTTGCCTAGGCTGACCACATGTACCATTTTAAATGGGACAGTGCCATTTTTTTTATATTTCCAGACTGTCTTTTTAATATAAATGTCAATTTTGTCCCGTTTTTAATATAACATATATAGTTACATATATAGTTTTTAATTTTTTGTAAAAAACTGAACACGGCTTGTTTATTGCTCATAAGATAAAGTAAATCGGAACTTGCTTTTGTCACACTAGTGGTTTTACTGTGGTTTTACTGAACACATTGATTACCATAGAGTCTTATGACTCGAGTGACTCATAACTGTCTAAGACTCTTGAGTCTATGGTAAATTACCATAGAGTCTCTTAGACAGTGATATGACGACGTGTCATAAGACTCTATAGTAATCAATGCGTACAGAAAACACAGTAAAACCACTAGTGCGAGTGAGAGGAAGTTCCGATTTACTTCAGGGGCAGGCTTTTTGACCAGAGAGGGAGAACACCACTAGTAAGAGACGGAGCAAACGTGTTCTCGCTGCTTGCAGTTTACTGCGCTCGGACTCAGAGTGATGGAGTCCAACTGTCCGTCTGTCCCACACCCTGTCCCATTTTTGTCTCAAGGAAATATGGTCAGCCTATAGTTGCCCTGCATCTACACAGCCAGTAGAACTGAGGCAGCCACTGGCATCATCTGCCATTGCAGTAGGTGGGGCAAGAAGCTTGTGGTACAATAGAACAATTCCAGCTGTAAATGTATACTGCTGATACTGGTGGGAGAGGGAGTGGTTAACTAGAGACTGATTGAATTATCAGGCCTCCTGGGTGACAGATCTGTTACAACCCTTGGTAACTGTTCTGTCACACATGTATCTTCCCTCACTTATCTCCTGTGTCCTATTGCCAATCAGAAAGCATGAGTGGTGTGAATGATGGCTGGCTCACTTGAGACAGACAGTTTTATTAGCTGGCTCCCACATGGGTTGGCCATTCATTGGAATTTCTACCTCCAACACTATTATTGCAAAATGTCTACTTGCGGCCCTTCAAGCCACCATGCTGACCTTCCTAACTGCAACTTTAATGAATTACTTAGGAGATGGTGATGCATATGAAGGACGCCATAGTCCTGCATATATTACCTTTCATCACGGGCAACAAATCCAATGCAACATCTTTAATTTAATGTCCCCCACTGGAAAGGGGCCTAAAGATGATTAACTATAAATAAAGATAATGTTGCTTAACCCATTGGGCACTAGAAAATTCTTCAATGCACTTCTGTTGGAATTGTGAAGAGATTCCCTTATTAGGGTAGGAGATTGCTAAAATGCAAATAGGGTCACCAATTAGTGGTCCAGTGCCATTGTTACTGTAAAAAAAAGTGTCATAGAGCCAATGATAAATTAGTGGCAGAAGAAAGAAGGACAATATTTTCTTTAGGGCAAAGGGAGCCACCCCAACTTCAAAAGATGCCTAAAAGAGTATAGGACATCAAGGCAAGTTAAGCAAGACAAAAGTTACTGAAAAAAAATATATACATAAATATGGTAATGTCTATGTAACTGACTGACTATAATTCTTTGGAAAATTGTTCAGAAAAATTTTGCTTTTAAATGATGGTGCAAATCACAGGCTTATAGTTTCCTATTGATGGAATGTATTAAACCCTTAAAGGGATAGTAATACTTAATATGTAAGTTTTTAGGTGCAATATCACAGTGGCCTGAAAATGTACAGTGGCACTGTTGCTACTCCATCCTATGGATTGCTCTGGTCCTAGGACCATAAATCTCCATAGGATGGTGTAGCAACAGCGCCACTGTACAATTTCAAGCCACTGTGATACTGCACCTAAAAAAATTCAGCTTTGAGCTGTAATAGCGTTTGAGTAAAACACCTCTCAGCAGTGGGAGTACCCTTGTTTTACTCACGGGGATAAACCCTACAACATATATTTTTTTTACATTTTAGGTATTACTATCCCTTTAAGGATGAGAAGGGTGTACAAAAATGTTTACTGCCCCTTAAAATATAACATTTGGCAATTAAACCTAAGGAAACTGATACCAAGTGAGGAATAAGACAATAATAATTTAATCTTGCATACTTTACTGTCAACCTAAGTAGGGGGTATTATTACATTTAATAACATACTCCTGTAAGTTTCTAAAGCTTTACCATTGCTGTTGCATATCTCTGTCTGTTATATTTTGTCTTCACTGCTAACATCTGAGTAATCAGGACTCTCATTCTGTGTAACAGAAGTTTTACTTAGATAACTGCCTCTCACACAGCAGACAGGTACATCTATAGAGTTTATTTTTAAGCATTTGATGTCTCTTGTAGATGCTTCAGTTTAGAAACTGATAAAGACTGATAAAATGTGTGTGTGTGTCCTTTAAGATACCTTCAACGCCATTGAAAATGATTGCTTGTTGTGAGGAAGTGTGACCTAGAGACAGGCTGTCATAGAGAACACTCTCTACAGGAAACATCCTAGAGTATAATTACCCATTAATCAGGTTGACGTTCATTAATTACTTTACTGGGTCTATTGATCAAACGGTGAATGGCTGAATGTCAGTGTAAAAGGAAATTGTCTGGTTTCCTTGCACATACTAGACGTGCCAATTATTCAATGGCCAAATTGCATTTGGCTCTGACTCATTCATCAGTTACTGAGAACCAGATCAATCTGCTTAGGCTGGAGATTACCAAAGAGAGGTATGATGGTAAAGACTGATGCTCATATGATGTATGCATGTATGATGCTGGCTGCATTTCCTCCACATACAGTATTTCCGTGCTTACACATTCAACATGGGGAAATTTTATCAATTATTGATGAATATCCAAAGGTATCTGTCAATCTGCATTTTCTGGTTGTTTGGGAATATCTTTGGAAAATTCCTTATGATGATGAGGTCAATTTAAGATTAAGTAACATTTTCTTAACAATATCTTAATCACTCTGAAGTGCCAGCTGAAAGGAAATATACCCATTTTATACAATAAAGTAGGATTCTGTATGCTTCCACTACAACATTGGTTCATTTTCTAAAATTCTCTCCAATTACCAGTATTCCCCAGTACAGGATTCACATTAACTTCTCCAGCCACAGAAAAGTAATGAAAATATGCAATGCTGTGCTTTTGAGGTCACCTGCTTTCTGCACGGCTGTGCTGCCTGGGCCTCCCCCATCTTGCGAGTCTCTGCTCTCACCTGTCATTGTGACCTCACTCCTGGCCCCTGCTGAAATCTTGTGGCTGCAAGGCAAAGTCACAACCTGCTCAAATGTTGCCGTCCACTACGCCCTCCATCACTGCTTAGATTTGTGTGGCTGCTTATATTCAGCAGATTCCAGCTATGCATGTGGATGATGTGCAGTGCATAGACAGCAGTGGTAGTATACTGTGTGCATTATTGGCCCAGGCTGAGTGACTGACTGGACTGGCTGAGGGAAACCGGGTGTCCTCCGGAGTCCCCCATAAGGTAATATAAATAGTTTCCAAATAGGAGCATTAGCAGTAGCGCTAAAGCTGGTAATTTATTTAGAACTAAGTCTGGGCTGGCGCTCTTGTATCTAATGATGTGAACGAGTATTCTAGGCTTATACTTGTGCAAGGATGATCCTAGAATACATATAGTTCATGTTGGGGATCCTCAAACAATGATCACCAGTCATTCCTTTCCTGAGATACAATTTATTGCTGTGACTGCTTAACAAAATGAAGAGGTCACAGCCCTTAAAATTAAGAAAAATCAATTTGCAAAGGCATTTCTCTATACAAAACAAATAAGTGAATATAAGGATATCCTGGATGATGGAGTCAGCAGTCAGGTTACTCTCAGTTAGGCGGTTGGCTGATTCCAGGTATGGGGAGGAGAATACCTTTTAGAGTCCTTATCAGAGGCGTAACTAGAAGTCTCCGGGCCCTGGTACAAGAAGTGCCTCGGGCTCCCCCCACATTGGCCCCCCAACCACCACATTGGCCCCCCGACCACATTGACCCCCTCCCCAATCCCCCATCTCCTACCTGGAGCTCCCGTGGTCCTCTTAGTAATGCCAAGCGCTGGGAGATGATGTCATCTCCCAGTGCTCTGCATTACTAGAGCAGTGGCGGGAGATTGCGGGCGCCAGGCGGAGGGGTCGCACGGGGGAGGCCGGGCCCCTGGAATGCACGGGCCCAGTCTCAGATGCGACCCCTATAGTTACGCCACTGGTCTTTATTTAACCCGTAAAGGACTCATGATTCTGGGACATTACTGTTCCTTTAAGACAGAAGAGACTCTAGAGAGCATATAGTACTCAGACATTTGTAGCTATAAGTGATCTGCACTGTATAATTTAGCATGCCCTGTTTGATTTTTCAGTATTGGTTTGATCTTTGGTATCCTTCTCATTACTTGGGTCTTAAACACTGGGAAAGGGCAAGCTATATATCTAGTGAAGGTCACTTATGGTTTCTGCATGTCTGCTGAATATACCCCATCCCTATCTATAACATTTTCATCTACCTTTGGAAAATTGCCACATTTCTTTGAAGAAAAAATCTAAAAATGGGTTTGGCCATAAAAGAGGGTGTGGTTAAAAGAAGGGTGGGGTTAGCAGTGGGGCCAAGGCGAAGCTAAGGGCACCAGAGGGTGTTATACCTAGAGCCGTAAATCTGGCCCATTTTTTGCTCAACACTTTTTCAAATGAACAATTTGAGGTGCTAGGGCTATAGGGAAGCCTCTTTTTAAACCTACCAGTAAAACGAGCAGATGAGTGTGGGTGTCACGGTAACTAGACAAAATAAAGACTCTGACAGGTGAAAGATGTAAATAAGAAATAGCAATTTAGCACTTCCTCAACCTTCCCCGAGGTCAGGCGTGGAGACAGTGCTACAGACCACTATCCAGGAGCTGACACTGAACCTTAGCCAGAATACTGGAACCAGGAATGCGGCAGAGAACCTAGCTTACAGTTCTGGGTACCACCTGAGATGTAAGAGGATGGTAAGCGGCCGAACACACCCTAGGACGCTAGGGTTAGCAAAGGTGCGATGCCCTAGAACGCTAGAGCAAGAGACACAACACCCTAGAACGCTAAGGTTCTGGCGTGATCCTAAGCAGACCAGAGAGATACAAGGCCAAATGGAATGACAGAACCCGGAGAGGTACAGTGGCAATGACCAGGCCTTGGGACCTGCACAGAGCGGGAGCCAGGCCCAAGAAAAGCGAGAGCGGCGTCAGGCAAAGCCAAGGTCAAGCACGTAACGGGTAGTCAGACAAGCCAGAGTACTTAGCACAGAGCGGGTAGTCAGCCAGGCCAGGGGTCATACACGAATCGGGTAGTCAGATGGAGCCAGAGATCAAGCATGGAACTGGTAGTCAGACAAGGCCAGAGGTTCAGGCACAAATCGGGTAGTCAGACGGAGCCAAGGGTCATACACAGATCAGAATCAGCAGCCAAGAAAGAGTCACAACGGAAAACAAGCAATGCTGACGTACACCACGAAAGGGCACTGAAGCAATGTTAGGAGGCTGCATATAAGGCCTCTAGGAGAGCCGGAGCATAGATAGTCAATTAGGCAGAGACTACAAAATAGCAAGCGTGCTGTAGTGACATGCGATGCAAACAGGAAGCCATGCAGGGGATGGATCTGCCTCCAAGCACCAATGGAGAAGTCAGGTTATGTCGCGGAGAAGATCACGGGCACCATGATAGTACCCACCCCTCAATGTCCTCTCCGTTGCAGGAGAGGGCCAGGTTTAGATGGAAACCGGGAATGGAACTTGCTGAGTAATGCAGGAGCATGGACATTAGCACTGGAAACCCAGGAACGCTCTTCAGGACCATAACCCTTCCAGTGTACAAGATATTGTAAGTGACCTCTGACTCTATGAGAGTCTAGCATGCTTTGGCTCTCATACTCCTTATGATACTACACCTGTATAGGCCAGGCTGGACAGGAGCAGAAGTATAACGGTTACAGATCAATGGCTTAAGTAAGGATACGTGAAACAAATTGTGAATGCGCATACCAGCAGGAAGGTCTAAGGCATACATGGTTGACCTTCCAAAGCACCCGGCAGGGACTTACAAAACGAGGGGTTTTTACAAGGCACTTGGAGGTTCAGATTATGAGGACAACAATACTCTCTCCCCTATTTGAAAAGCTGCATGGACCTGTGTAAGGTTCTCTGGAGTGGAGTTGCCAAAAATGCTCATCCAGAGCCGGAATGTCTTGTGCTCAAAAGGAAGCAATAATGGCTGGAAGCCATAATTAATCAGGAAAAGAGAACTCTGGGAGGAAGAGTTCACGGCAAAGTTCCTGGGAAACTCTGCCCATGATATCAAGGTCGCCCAGTTATCATGTTGGTCCGAAAATGAAGCAGTGTAGAATCTGTTTCAACCCTTGGTTGGATCTTTCAGCAGCACTGTTTGATTGGGGGTAGTAGGTGGAGGAGAATGAGAGTTGAATCCACATCTGCTTACAGAAGGACCTCCAGAATTGGGACACAAACTGGCTTCCTCGATCCGAGACCAACACCTTGGGTACTCCGTGGAGTCGAAACACCTCTTTAGCGAAGACCTCGGCCAGTTCTTTAGAGGAAAGAAATCCCTTCAAAGGGACAAAGTGAGCCATCTTGGAAAACCGGCCAACTATCATCAAGATGTCCGTGTACCCCTTGGATCCTGGCAGTTCCACCATAAAGTCTATGGACAAATGTGACCAAGGACACTCTCCATTGGGAACTGTTTGAAGTAGGCCTACTGGAAGATGTCTCGGGGTCTTGGCACGAGCACAAACGGAACAAGCTGCTACAAAAGCAGAGCAGTCTGCCCTCAGATTGGGCCACCAAAAGAGTTGGGAGACAGACCAAATCAATTGGTCATGGCCAATATGTCAAGCAGCCTCCGAGGAGTGATATGTCTCCAACAATCTGGTGCGAAGGGACTCAGGTACAAAACATTTACCACTGGGTTTTTCTGCAGGAGGAGAGGCTTGGGTGGCCAGAATCTCTTCTCCCAGGGGAGATGTGATGCTAGTATGTCAGGTCAGGTCCAAACTGCCTAGACAGAGCATCTGCTCTAACATTCTTGGTACCAGGGAGGTATGAGACCACAAAGTTGAACCTGGACAAAAATAATGCCCATCTGGCCTGCCTTGGGGACAGCCTCTTTGCCTCTGACAAATAAGTCAGATTCTTATGGTCAGTGAGAATCAGGATTGGGGCACTCGTCCCCTAAAGTAGGTGACACCATTCTCTGAGCGCAAGGATAATGGCCAGGATCTCTCGATCACCAATGTCATACAGACTCTGAGCACTAGACAATTTTTTACAAAAAACCCACATGGGAGTAAGGTTTTACCAGGCCCTGATCACTGGAACAGGAGAGCACCTACTCCTGACTCAGGCACATCAACCTCCAGCATAAAGGGTAGGGCTGGGTTGGGATGAGACAAGATCGGAGCCTTAGCGAAAGTGGACTTCAAATCCTCAAATGCCCAGGGAGCACTGGGGGACCATTCAGATGGGTTAGCCCCCTTGTGTGTCATGTCAGTCAGGGCTTTACCCACCTTGGAAAAGTTATTTATAAATCTCCTATAATAGTTGGTGAAATCCAAGAATCTCTGTATGGCTTTTAGCCCTACCAGGCGGGGCTATTGCAGAACTGCTGAGAGCTTTTGTGGGTCCATCGCAAGACCGGAAGAGGAGATTATATAACCCAAGAAGGTCACTTGGGTTTTATGAAATTCGCACTTTTCCAACTTACAGAACAGTTTGTTTTCACTCAAAAGTTGCAAGACTGATGCCACATCCTTCCGATGGATCACTAGATTTGGGGAATGGAAAATTTTCCCTTGAGTGCAGGAACTGTGCCTCTCACATCATCAGCTATAATGTGCACAGTGTAAATAAGGGAAGGACTTGGAAGTGGAACAGTGAGTACACCTTGCACAACTCTATCCAAACCCAATGTGAACTTCCCCCACCAGAAACCAAGTAGTGATGCTGTCACTGTGCCCCATGTTCACACCCCTCTAAGGGCACAGGACAACTTGCTGACAGTTTAATAGTAATGATGAACCCTCCCTGCCAACAGCTTAGCATATTCTGTGGGATGGAATTTCCTCAGATGTCGCTTGATGCCCCGTTTGCGATTCTCCTCCACCACACTGCCATGTGTGGTCAGTGCACCACACAGTGTGCAATGGGTGGACATGAACTGCCACATCCTAACATCTACAGAGTAGCTATCACTTGGCGGGGAAGGTAATGATGAAAGAGGTGGATTGTCAGAAGATGTAATTACCCTAAAGAAGGTGATGGTGAGCTAGTTGTTTCACTTGTCATCAAACTTCTAGCCTCTGGCTGGGTTGCTCTATTGTTCCTCCTCTTTGACCTCCACCTTATTTTTTGTTGCCTTTCTGGAGTGTCGGGGGGTACAGCAACAGCACTTACCATTCCTTGATAACCTGAAGAAGGCCGACTGGCAGCACTAGCAACAGACACAGGCAGCTGATCTGTTCTTCTGGTGGTGGTGGTTGTATTATTGCTGCTAGACAAAATATTTGCCTTCTTCAGGATCATGTTTCACCTGGACAATGCCAAGAGAGGAAGGGGAGTCCCAGAGTCAGAGGAATAGTGTGGGATCCCTTGACCACTAGTCTGGATGCATTGCTTCCCCTACCATTTCCTTAACACTAGTCCCACCAGCTGCTTCAGCATCACTGTTACTACCATTAACACCAACCACATCAATTTCAGGCCCTGAGTCTTCCTCCTCATCAAAGTCACTACTAATATGATGATCACCCCTCCTTCACTCCTAACACTAACACACTGCTGGACCTTCTTAGTAGTAGTACTAGTGGCAAGCCTGTTTGGGGATAGTAAGTGTGACTTAGGGTCCCCTGCTGTCATCTTCTGGCATCATCTTCTCTCCCCCTTCTGAGAATTACAAGACACAATGGCAGCAGGTTCAGCACTGGTGAAAGCAGGGACAGCACTGGCAGTAGGCACAGCACTAGTGGCAGCAGACACAGCACTGACAGCAGGCGCAGCTCGTTTGACAGCAGGCACAGCACTTTTGGCAGCAGGCAGCTGATGTGTCTGGCTCTCACTACTATCCTTTGATTCCTCCTTTGAGATTCATTTCCCCAAGATCCCTAGGGGGGACTGACCAGCACTGTAGGGGGACTGACCAGCACTGGGTCTGTAGTGGTCACTTCCTCCTCAGACTCACATAAGAGTCCTTCCAGCTGCGCCTTTTATTATTTTTAAACCTGCTGATAGTGATAGCAGTCACTATGAGCCTCTCCTGCCTCAATTTTGCTACTAATTCACAGCAGTATAGCACAACACTTCACTCTCTCGCTCTGTGGCTGCTTCTATTGTGTTTCACTTAATGGAAAATGGCACATTTTTATAGTTGAAAAACATATTAATCAAGGGGAGAAAACTTTCTAGACATTGAAAAAATGGCGAAGAATTTTTGCCAGTGGAGAAGATTTTAATTGCTCTATTTAAAGCAGATTTTCCCATGAAAAAGTGGACAACAACATGGTTTTCGCTGATTTTCTTGTGGGAACACAACGGGACGTTTTGTAAACCCGTAGATATGATGTCAGTTTTACGTAGAGCACCTGTGAATTCTTTGTCTTTATTAATAATAAATTAGTGTGTTTATGCTCTGGGAGTCAGGGAAGGACCTGGAAATAATTTTGGATCCTACACTACATCCTACACTCCACTGGTTCTTCTTGAGTACATCTTAATGTGTCTTACAAAACCTGGCTTGCAATCACGGAAGTCAATCTGGTATTTCAGGATTTCCCTGGAAGATTTTCTAAAAATGTTTGATGGAAATATACTACAGAAACCACATGAGAACCAGAGGGCTACGCAATACAAGCTTTCACAATGTGTCCCACATCCCACTGGTGCTCAATGTGTTAAAGTAACAGTAAAAAAAATTATAATTATTTTCCATCTCTGTAAAAATATTCTTCATTCAAAAGTTGTTACAGCTCAGATGTGTTTGCTCTTCCATATACTGCAGTCTATAACGCAAGTTATCCCACAGAGTGCATTATAAGAAAAACTGTGTTTTGGACACTAGGAGGAGCTATTGCTAATAGTTGATTATAAATGTTTGATTTGTAAACACTTTTGAACGAAAGGTCTCCCAAAAGTGGTAGTAACTTTGTTTAATGCAACATAAAAAGAACTATTTCATTAAAAAAATAATAGACTTAAAAAAAATTTGGTAATCAAACCAAACTAATATTGTAATCTTGCACTCTTTACTGCTAACCTAAGCAGAGGAGTGAACATTTTTGTAGGTGATTATTATTACATTGAAAGGGATAGTAATGGATTGTTTTAAAGGGGCACTAATGTCTCAGAAATTATTTCCAGTTTTATAGAGTTTAAAATAATAAACAATATGTTCCAAACCCTATCTCTCAAACCGCTATGGTTTGAGCGATATAGGCATTGAAAGTTCCCCTCTCCCTCCCCTTCTCCTGACATCAGCGTCTAGCTGACAGCAGGAGATCCCGGTCCGGGGACCAGCCTGCAGCCTTCATGATAAAAGCAGCTCCAATTAACATTCATAGTATTTGGGCCATGAAGAGTATTATTTCAATACTGTCAGAGTTGTAGTTCAAGAGTATTTAAATGATAAAGTATCCCCCTCCCACCCCTTTTACTGATGTAACACTGCTCACCTCAGAGCAGCAAGACTGTCCTGATGGATCTCAGAGAGAAACAATTTTCAGTGAATATAAAGAAAAACCTGTCAAGGAGGGCAGGGTTTTCCTTATGCTCACAGTAAGAAGATTGTCCCTTGCTGTGACCTGTCTGGTCTGTGGACCAAATTCCACATCTGATGGGAGGTGGCTTACATTAGGTAAAAGGGGCAGGAGGGGATACATTATCATTCAATTACTCTTGAACTACACCTCTGACAGTATTGAAATAACATTCACCATGGCACAAATACTATGAATTTTAATTGGAGCTGCTGTTTTTGTGAAACATTACTATCTCTTTAAGTGGAATCTATATTTGTATTAAAAGAGATGTACAGTCACCTGTGAAATCCCTAGATCTAATAATAGTAAATAATCTGATTGCTGGTATTACACACCGAGGATTGTGATGTCCTTTTATTTTTAATTGTTATTTTCTCCCTTCCATGGGTATTAACCCTTTCAGTGCCAGGGGGTACGCAAAGCAATGCGTTGCATACCCCCCTGGTGCTCAAAGGGTTAATGCATAGTGGATCCAATCATCTCTTCTCTCGGCAGTTTGTGAACTAATCTCCTCCAACCTCTCATCTTGGTCCGTCTCTGGCTCAGCCTAGGTTTGGACAATCTGGCATTGTGGCCAGCACCTTTAACACCTTTTTTAACTGCAGAAAAGGCTCACATAAGGGTTGACTCTGCACCCCAGGCTAGACCTCAAGCATTTCTCCCCAACCTTTCTTTGGTGGGGTTCACAGACTAATTTAGGGGTTCCTGACAGTGAGTTATAGAAAACAATCCAGCATTTTTTTGGACGTTGTTTGGAAAATGTCTTTTTGTGATGCTCATTTCTTAAGAACGTCACAAAATATATTTTAGCAAAATTATACTCACCCTGGCATTCCCTGTTTAAAGGAAATGCACCTTTTTACATAATAAGGAATTATGGTATATTCTATGGTTTCAATATGACCTATGGTTAATTTTCAAAATATTTCTCTGATTGGCAGTAGGCTCCATCATTGGATGCACAATCCTGGACCCTCTTATAGCAAATATTTTACTAGTCGAGGGCAGAAATATACATCTGGGGTTAGCTGGTATTCTTTTGCAGAGGGGACTTGCCTGTCATTTCAGAACTTGAACGCTTCTTTGGGTGGGACTAGTCTATTATGTACATGTAATGGCATCTGAGAGCTAAAATGTGATGCACTTGTGCAGTGACTAGATGAAGAACAAGACAATTATACTTCTGTTCCTCCTCAGTGAGCCTCCCTCATTTTCGGCTTGAGGTATATACATTAAACCAGTGGTGGTGGAGTGAGGGTGGAAGTTGTTACCTGCATAGATATTGGCAGATATATCACAGCTGTCGGCAAAGGGAGCCCTGTAGTTGTTAGCAATCTACAACTCCCATTATTTCCTGTTGACTGTCTGTGGATAATGGGGATGTATTCAACCATCATCTGGAGGTCCACTGTTGTTATTTCTATCTTCTGCTGGTGAGTACTTCAGGACACACACACACACACACAATCTCTCTCTTTCACACACACACACACACACACACACACACACACACACACACACACACACACACACACACACACACACATATATATATATATATATATATATATATATATATATATATATATATATATGAAACTGGAAAGCACTCACTCCAAACTTGTAAGCAAATGCCCAGGTGCACAATCCCTATATGTGACTGGATAAAGTCAAAATAATGGGCAGTACCAGTGAGACTTGACTAATAAATGTATTACAAAGATAAAGTGGCAAAATAACAGGTCAACCTGCTATTTTGCCACTTTATTTTGTTATAAATTTATTAGTCAAGTCCCATGTGTGCTGCCCATTATTCTGACTAACTCTATCTATCTATCTATCTATCTATCTATCTATCTATCTATCTATCTATCTATCTCTCTCTCTATCTATCTATCTATCTACACACATATACACATATACATTCATATATATACACACACACATATACCCGGGAACTGTGTTTACTGGCAGTATCCAAAATGACTCATTCAGCATTATGGCCTCGATTCAATTAGGTCCAACGGTTAAAAATATAGGCAATGTAATTTTTCCAAGCACGGTAAGCTATTCAATTACTTGTGCTAGGAAAAAATACTGGCCAGAAAAAAACTTCAGCGATAAATGTAGCAGCATTTTCGCCCATTAACACCCCCAACAAGATGCGGTTCAATTACATGCTTTATTCCTAAGATCCGTTAAGGGACCCACTTTACTCTGGTCAGCTATTGCCATCTTCATCTTCTATCTTCCTTCTTCTTTATTCTTTTTTTCTGTTCCATCATTCCTGGGAAAAAAGAAAAAAGTCATATTAAATGATATGTGCCCAAACATAACCCTGACATCTGTCCATAGTTTAACCCCTTGAGTGCCAGAGGAGTAACTCTCTGGAACCCAAAGGGTTAAACAATGCACAAATATCAGGTTATATAGATATAGAATGCCAAATTAATTAGTGAATTGCCCCATAAATCAGGTTAAAATAAAAATATATGCACCCCAAAAAAAGTTAGCTGAAATGGCTAAAAAATATTAAAATCCATATGTCCCCATTGTTTTCTCTGCCGTTGTCGGTGGTGGTGGCGGCAGAGAAAGGGCAAATGAGCAGACCCCCCCTTCCCCTTAGTATCTGATAGGCTGAATGCCCGTTCCACTGTGAGGGAATTTTGAACAGAGACTGCCTTTATATATGGGCAGTCTCTGTTCAAAAGGATTCACAGTCATTGGCTGGGATGTGTTCTTACACACCTCTCAGCCAATCAGCTTTGATTGGGGGATTGACGGAACCTGCTTGAAGCTGATTGTACATTAGCACACATCCCAGCCAATGGCTCTGAGTCATTATGAACATATATAAAGGCAGTGTTTGTTCAAAAGGACAAGTCAGCAACCCCCCCCCCCCCACTTAGTGCCTGACGGGCCGATGCCCATTCCACTGTAAGAGTATTTTGAAAAGCTTCGAGCAGGTTCTGTCAATTCTCTGATCAAAGCTGATTGGCTGAGAGGTGCATAAGCACACATCCCAGCCAATGGCTGTGAATTCTTTTGAACAGAGACTACCCATATATAAAGGCAGTTTCTGTTCAAAATTCCCTCACAGTGGAATGGGCATAAGCCCATAAGATACTAAAGGGGGGTCTGCTCATTTGCCCTTTCTCTGCCTCATCGCTACCAACAACAGCAAAGAAATCAATAGGGACATATGAATTTTAATATATTTTTGTCACTTCAGTTAACTTTTTTTGGAAACACATATTTTTATTTTAACTGGATTTATGGGGCAATTAATTGATTACGTTGTCATTCTCTATCTATGTAACCCATGACATCTGTGCATTGTTTAAACTATGCAGATATATCTAGGTTATGTTTGTGGACACATAATTTAATATAAGTTTTTTCACAGGAATGATAGAACAGAGAGAAAGAAGATAGAAGACCAGAGCCGTAACTAGAAGCCACGGGGCCCTGGTGCAAGAATTGCCACGGGCCCCCCTCTGACCACATTGGCCCCCCTCAACCACATTGGCCACCTCCACATTGCCCCTTCCACAATGCCCCCATCACAATGCCCCTCATTCTCCACATTTCCCCCCAATCTCCACAATGTCCCTCATTCTCCACATTTCCCCCCAATCTCCACAATGCCCCTCATTCTCCACATTTCCCCCCAATCTCCACAATGCCCCCATTGCCACATTGCCCCTACTGACCCCCGTCCTCCTACCTCCTGGTGGTCTAGCGTTGTGTGTGACATGCTCCCGCGCGGTCCTTAGTAATGCAGAGCGCTGGGAGATTATGTCATCTCCCAGCGCTCTGCATTACTCGAGCGCTGGCCGCCGGGACATCAGCTGTGCTGCGGGTGGGTGTCGAGGGGGTCTCAGGGGCGGCCAGGCCCCTGAGAGTGACGGGCCCGGTCGCAGGTGCGACCCCTGCGACCCCTATTGTTACGCCACTGTAGAAGATGAAGATTAGAAAAAAAGAACGACAATAGAAAAAGATGAACAGTGGATGACAGTTAAGTGTAACACAGATGAGCTAATGAACGGTACTTCAAAGTATCTCAGGCACCGATCATTACTTAGTGTGGGTTTTGGAAACTTATTACACAAAATGGACATTTGGCAAAGAGTCCTTTCCTGTGGCCTAACGTCTGTTGTGCTTTCAGCGGGTAGGACAGTTGAATACCAACTTAGACATTTTATTCTGTCAGTTCGAAGATAATTTAGCCCTACCGGCTGTTATACTTCACAGAATTGAATCAAAGCCTATGTGGGGGAGGCTTAACCAGGTGGGAGGTGTTACCATTTTAAGATGTGGCTTGTCCCTAAAATGAGTGGGGAGTGGGCAAAACAGGGTGGGAAGGAGGTGAAAGTGGAAGGGGATAATGAGAAACTCAGTGAGCCAGAGAAATACCTTCTGTCACTGGAGACCAGGGAATTAACAAAGAAAACCAGAGTCTCTGGGGCCGATCAGGAGAGTTCTACAAATGGGAATGTATGAGTCTGGCAGCACAGCTCATTCCCTGAGCTTATATTTTAACTAAAAAGATCAAGTACCTGCACCCAGGAGTGTTTACTATCACATTCAATGTAGTTTAGTTCGTAATGGCACGCATTTCCTAATAATAACCACAGCCTTAATATGGCCATAAAATCCTAATGACCCCTGTAAGTGTTGCCCTTGTGACTTCGTTCAGGAGATAATATCTTCAGTCTGTGTTTAGTAACATGTTTATGGAGGCGGACATGACAGTTCTCTTAAATTGAAGCAGTAAGCATGCATGAGCCTACTTAACCCTTTAAGGATCAAAGGTGCATGTGATGCATTGCAAAACAATGTGTTTCACACCCCTCTGATCCTTAAAGGGTTAAAATTGCCAGGTGCAGTGGGCGGAGTTTGTGTCCTGTGATCTTGCTAGCAATCATCATGTCTGCCTTTATGGACATGACATCCAGGACTTATTGACAATGTTATCTCTTGAATCAAGAAGCAAGATTAAAATACAGAGGCGCCATCAAGATATCCTTGTCTTAGTAAGGTAAGTAGGGGTTATTTTTAGGCCAATCTGTGACACAGAATTTCACTCATTTACTAAGAATTATTATATATGCCCATTACAGGGCACACATTAGTTTCTTATATAGAGTAGCGCAGGATTGTTTTCTTGTCTGTCTTTTCACTTTGGGTTTCTGGCCTAATGTTTGGGGGTCTGGAGAACCCCCTTATTCCGTGCTGCTTTCTATATATCTATCTTTATAAGTTTCTTAAAGTTGTATTCATTGTAAGGATATATTAAGGTGAGTTGGCGCTGTGCGTTTTCTTCCTTTTTCTCTGGTTGTGCACTTCTCCTCTTCTCACTATAGCAGCCTCTTACCTATCCTAGTTAATTATGTAATCACTATGTGAATTCACATTTATTATTTACTTTTTTCTGTTTTCATTCTGGCCCTTTAAGACTAGGCCTTAAGCCTGTCATGGTGAGCATGCTCCTTGTCTGTTTGATAACAACTACTACACATGATTTGTGGGTGGTTGGATAAAAGGTTATTTAAGGAGAGTTCTGTTGGATCCACAGTTCTTACTTCTACACAATACAGGCCCCCTTTTTGGGGGCCTGATGTATCAGGTAAGTCCCTCATACAAACCTTTTTATTATTTGTATGTCTGTTTTTAATTGCATTACACTTGGACTCACACAAATGAAAGGACATATTTAAAGGCTTCCATACTGGCTAACGCGTTTATAAGAATATTTTCTCAAAGCTTTTTTGATTTTAATTTTTAGATAGGGCTTTTAGGTTTGTTAGAGTAGGACTTGCCAAAAGTGAAATACCTTGACGTTGGTGGCAAGCTTACCCACAACTTGGCCAATCTGTGACACAGAATTTCACTCATTTACTAAGAATTATTATATATGCCCATTACAGGGCACACATTAGTTTCTTATATAGAGTAGCGCAGGATTGTTTTCTTGTCTGTCTTTTCACTTTGGGTTTCTGGCCTAATGTTTGGGGGTCTGGAGAACCCCCTTATTCCATGCTGCTTTCTATATATCTATCTTTATAAGTTTCTTAAAGTTGTATTCATTGTAAGGATATATTAAGGTGAGTTGGCGCTGTGAGTTTTCTTCCTTCTTCATTTTTAGGAGATGTTTGTTAATCTCCCTGTAAGACCTTAGTGCTAGAAAGCCCAGAAGACCCCCACCCTTCTATCACACACAGGAAAATGCACTTTCATTATGGCTATTACTTCTACCGTATTAATACATAGTGAGAAGCAACGAATGGAGTAATGAAGTCCTTATGCGCTTCCACACTGCCCACCTCTTGGGGAAAGCAGTGTAAGGAGGAGAATTTCCAGTGTAAATAGGTTAATAAATAAGAGTTTGGCAGGCTCATCAAACAAACAGTAGTTCCCATGCCTGTTTTAACATGTATTCATATTAATACATTTACTTGTAACATCTCTGTGTTGTCCATATACTGATAAGTATCCACAGATCAGATTATATGCTATAAACCATGTGTAACACAGTTTTTCAAGGAAAATGTACATAATTGTCCAACCCGATACCTATGTACAGGGATGAACTGCAAGTATAGTTTCTAGAGGAAATGAACTAGTATAGATTTCATCTGTCAGAATTTTCCAAAGCCATGAGTGACTCTGTGACAGAAAAAAGCAGAATTTTGGGATTATATTGATCACCAGACCCTATGGAATGACAGTCAAAGAATGAAGGCATAAAGGTGAATTTGTATTATATTGTATCTATACCTATACTTCAGTTTCCTTATTTATTATAGAAAATTGTTTACAACAGGATATGATGTCAGTTTTACGTTAAAGTAGAGCACCTGTGAAATCTTAATTAGTGTGTTTATGCTCTGCGAGTTAGGGAAGGATCTTGGCATCATTTTGGTTCCTACATAATTATATGATCCACTGTTTCTTCCTTGAGTACATATAAATGTGTCTTACAAAACCTGGCTTGAAATGACGGAAATCAATCTGGTATTTCAGGATTTTCTTGGAAGATTTTCCGAAACGTTTGATGGTAATATACTACAGAAACAACATGAGAACCAGAGGGCTACGCAATACAACCTTTCACAATGTGTCCCACACCCCACTGGTCCTCAGTGTGTTAAAGTAGCAGTAAAGTTCTTTACACAAAAAAAAAAAAATAAAAAAAATAAAATAAAAAAAAAAAAAATATATATATATATATATATATATATATATATATATATATATATATATATATATATTGAACCTAGGTTTTAGGCACTCCTAAAAAATAAATCTTTGTGTCTCTTCTGCCCGGGTGCTACTGGTCAAAACTGTATATTAAAAGAAATGGTATGTGTAGCCATGAAACCAGTGCACACACAGGACTTGAATGAAAGTGTTAATTTATTGTGTCAACATGTCGGCCCCCTGGGGGCCCTCCAGGGGGCCGAAACGTTGACACAATAAATTAACACTTTCATTCTAGTCCTGTGTGTGCACTGGTTTCATGGCTACACATACCATTTCTTTTAATATATATATATATATATATATATAATATATATATATATATATATCAAAACTAAATAGTATTGTGAAGCTCCAAGTGTGGAACACAATGTAATACTAGCTGAATGACAGACAATGCCAATTTAAATGTATAAAAGTTAATAATAATACTCAAATGACCACCAGATATGTGGCAAAAAGCTGCTATATTGACATAAACAAGGTAGTATGCTGAGTGGATCTCCCCAATCCCTACGTTCTGCACACAGCGCTCAAAATCATGTAGGCAGAAAATGGTGATTTGCAGTCAACACACAAGCCCCTCCAAACATGTATTGGTACTAAATACAAAAAATAAAATGTGCAATAAAATACCCACTGGGTATACATGGGCACTATAACGAGTATGTCTACCCAGTCCCCACCTATAGCTTGTCAATGGTCTAAATCCTGTGGCTGAAAAATGGTGATGGTAGTATGCATAAATGCCAAGTATATCCCCGATAATCAAATGATAGTGAGGTAAACCAGTCCGTGCCACCACCCCCCTGAACCTCACTCGTGGCTCTCCAGAGCCTCCGAGCAGTGTCCAGCGTGGCAAAGACACAGAATGGCAACCTCACACCTACAATGGGCATATGTTTGAACACAGTACTGTAAGATGCTGCATTGCCTCATGCATTTGTAGTATATCACGTCCCGGAAATCCGGCTCCCCGCGCAGCTGTGCGCCGTTCGGGGACTCCGGATTGTTTAAAAAAAAAAAAAAAAAATGTTAGACGGGCGTTAAGTGACGGCCGCGTCTGCACGCGGCCGTCACTAAGGGGTTAAAGACAAAATATATGTGATGAAATAGTGAACAATGAATTAATGAATGAGTCAAATCATTCAATATATATAAACTGACAATGAAATGATGAATGAAAAATTGAATGCGATAATATATCAAATGTTATTACTCTGATGAATCAATATGCGTATAGGTCATCTATTCAGACCTTTCTCTTGGTTTTTGAGAGGGCAACTTTATATATTTCCATCTGGGTGACATGCTGAATAAACTATTTGGCCCATTACTTTCCTCCAGACAGGACTTATGTCACCAAAGAGCGGATAAGCTGAAGCTGGAGACTCAACACAATAATGGTAACATCAACAATGAAACGGCCCAGAACCCAAGGATAGATGAAGACTCCATTTATATAACAGGTGAGAACGCCATTTAAAAAAGCGTGAGATGAAGCAGAACGTCAGGAGTGAAGAAAAAAATACAAAGATAAGAGAAGTTCAAACATCTCCTTACCGTTATTGTGTTAAAGGGATAGTAATGTTTCACAATGTAAGCAGTTCCAATTAATCTTCATGGTATTTGGGCCATGGAGAGTGTTATTTCAATTCTGTCAGAGTTGTAGTTCAAGAGTAATTGTATGATAAGGTATCCCACTCCTGCCCCTTTTACTGATGTAATACTGCTCAGCTTAGAGCAGCAAGACTGTCCGGATGGATCTCAGAGAGGGACAATTTTCAATTAGCATAAGGGAAAATCCTGAAAAACCTGTCAAGTGGGGCAGGGTTTTCCTTATACTCACAGTAAAAGGATTGTCCCTTGCTGAGAGCTGTCTAGTCAAGAGACCAACGGGGAGATTCACTAAGCGGTGATAAAGAGGTGATAAAGTGGAGATGACTTCTCCAGTGATATCACTTCCCCAGTTCCTATACTGTTCTGTGGAGCCTATTCACTAAGATCTCCAAAGTTGAAGAAATCTTAGTGCATAGGCTCCGTAGAATAACATAGGAATTGGAGAAGTGATAAACTGAGGAAGTCATCTTCACTTTATCTCCACTTTATCACCTCTTTATCACCACTTAATGAATCTCCCCTCTGATTCCACATCTGAGGGGAGGCGGCTTACACTAGGTAAAAGGGGCAGGAGGGGGATATTTTATCATTCAATTACTCTTGAATTACAACTCTGACAGTATTGAAATAACACTCTCTGTGGCTCAAATACTATGAAGATTAATTGTAGTTACTGTTTTTGTGAAACATTACTATCCCTTTAAGTTAGTCAGGTTCATCAATGGCTGAATTGTACCTGGCCCTGACTCATTCATCAGAGAGTGAGTACTAGATCAACCTGCTTTGTGCTGGAGGACCCCACAGATAGCTATGGACAGATACAGATACACATAAGATATATGTGTGTGTGTGCGTGTGTGTGTGTTTGTGTAAAGTTGGGCTGGACACATTTGTACAACATTTTTACAGTATTTCTCTGACTAGCACATGCAACATGAGTAAATATAATCATTCACTGATAAATATCCAAAGGTATCTGTCAATCTGGGTTTTCAGGTTGTTCTGGGAGATCTTTGAAAAACTCCTCATGACAATGAAGTCAATTTAAAGGGAAAGTAATACTTCATTTTATCTTTATTTTATTTTGTAGGCATTAAAAAATATATGAAGAATGATATAAGTCTTATCTCTCAAACCTTTATGGCTTAAGAGATATTCACAATCAATGTTTCCCCCTCCCCTTCTTAGTGTAAGCCATCTCTTCTCAGATGTGAATTTGGTTGTAAGACCAGACAGATAACAGCAGGGGACAATCTTCTTTGTATGAAAACAATGAAAGCCCTTCCCCCTTGACAAGTTTTTCAGCTTTTTCCCTTATCTTATTTGAAGATTGTCCCTCTCTACAGTCTACCTGGGCACCCCCCTTCTGATCTGGCTGAACGGGGGGGGGGATACTTTGCTTGTGATTATCCCTTAAACCATAAAGGTTTGAGAGATAAGACTTATATCGTTCTTCGTGTTTTTTCAATGCCTACAAAATAAAATAAAGAAAGATAAAACACAAGTATTACTATCCCTTTAAGAGTAAGTAACTTTTGATTAACAAACTTTAGTTTCTCTGGAAGTGCCAGTTGAAAGTAAACGTGTCTGTTTTATATAATGACGCATGGTTTATGCCTTCAGTATAATCACTGGTTCATTTTCTAAAATTCTCTCCAATTACCAGTATGTCCTAGTATAGATTTCCCAATAATTGCTAAGGGAAGTATGCGCAAAAGGAAATGGATTTATTTTAAATCAAACCAACAACAGCACAGGGAACAACTATCCTCCCCAAATGCCCATTGATTTAAATGGAACCAGTACCATAGAAAAAAAGAGGGGGCACTCTTAATATATGTACAATATAATGAAATGTAATAGTCTAATTAGACATAGTTATATCAGTTATTCACCCGGTTGGACAATTAAGTAACCGGTATGCAATATAAGGGGTTAGCCTTTCCCTGATTAGGTAACTCCACATCACAGGAATTCTTGTTGTAATAATGATCAACCGATTGTAATGAAAACATTTATTTATTCAAATAAAAATCCACATTAAAATGAACCTATTCAACATGTTTCAGAACGGCTAGGTCCTTTTCATTAGGAATCACAGGCCATAATGAGGCCGTCGCCATAATCATACCATTCATATGCATCTCTGATAATAATTAAGACCAATACCAACAAGTGTAAGCAAAAGGAAGGTTCCGGCAGACAGTGTCACAATTCATAATCCAATACAGATTTTCATTTAATGCGTTAAACAATATCAAAATGAAATCTTAAAAATTTAAAATATAAAGTAAAATGATTTACAATAATGTTAACATGAAATAATACAAATGTAAGTATCATATAATTGGGATACACAAAAATCAACTCTCCCCTTGACATATCTCACCAAAAATGGTTAAAAGGTATACAAATCAAAAAATGTTTTCTCCAAATTAGAGGTCTTAGCACATGATGTATGTTCATGTGTGTGTGTTTGTGGAGAGTCAGCATGGCCGCATTTCCACCACATTTTTTACATTATTTCCCTGACTGGCACATGTAATATGGGAAAACATGATCAGTCATTAATAATCTGACAGTCTGTATTTTCAGGTTATTTTAGAAGATCCTATGATGATGAAGTCAATTTAAGAATAAGTAACTTTTGATTAAAAAACTTTAGTTTCTCTGGAAGTGCCAGTTGAAAGGAAATGTGCTTGTTTGATATAAAAAGGAAATATGCCTTATGCCTTCAGTATAACCGCTGGTTTATCTCCTACAAATCTCTCCAGTTATCAGTAAACCCCAGTATGGGATTCATAATAATTGCTTAGGGAAATATGCATAAAAGGAAAGTGGATTTATTCTAGTGCAAACCAACAGCAGCACAGGGAACAAATAAAAATTCCCCAGATTCCCATTGATTTCAATGGAACCAGTAACACAGAAAAAAGAGGGGGTACTCTTAATATACGTACAATACTAGTGTAAAAGCCCATGTGCACGGGCCACGGAACAGTGAGGTAACAGCAGTACGCAGAGCAGGACCGGTCTCTTAACCCTATGAGTGCCAGATGGGTACGCAATGTATTGCAAAGGGTTAACATTACCCGGACCTGCTCTGCATACTGCCATTACACTCACTCACGCAGTACAATCATGCGCAGTAGAGATTGGCCGAATGCAGACAGTCTCAACTGTGCATGACTGCATCGTGACAAACTTTCTGTCCTTTTCTTATATAGGACAATGAAGTGTAATAGTCTAATCAAATATACTGGAGCAAAGATATGGAGCTTGAATATGGTTAAAAAAATGGTGATTCAAGTCCTATGTTGTTCTATGGCACCAAGACCTAAAGATTTCTCCAACACAGAGTGAAAAAAGGTACTCCAACTGCTATGTTATTCCATGGAGCTAATGTATTAAGATTTCTTCAGTTAGAGATCTTAGTGCAAGAAAATGGAGCCGAAACAGAAAAAAAGAGCAAATAAGAACAAAATGGGCCCAAAATTGGACCAAACATGGACTGTGTGTGACAAAAGATATTCAAAGTATTGCAGTACATTGGACACCATCTGACAAGCTAAGGTTTAACCCTTTGGGTACAGGAGAGATAACAATGCAATGCGTTGGATAGTGCTCTGGCATTCAAATGGTTAATAGAACATCCATCAAAGAGAGAGACAGATGCAGTAGTGGATTCGCTTGCATAGAGACACAATTATCCAGGAGTACTAGCAGCAGGACAAAAGGAAAGTTGGCAGTGATGCCATAGACCTCAGTACATTATACTTACAGCAGTTCTACCCCATTGATTCTTAGGGGACGCCCCCCCATATCTTACATCCATGCCCTCCGCATATACACAGTTGCACAAATGCATTAGTGGGACCTTTTATTTACCCACCATTGTTGAGGATTTAGCAAGGATTTCTAGAGAGACTGCCATATTTATTTATTAAGCTAAGTACAATTCTGGAGCACTATATAGGGGAGAAATTGCCATTTCAATTCATTTAAACTGGGATCTTAACCTTTTGAACGTTAGAGAGAATGCAAGTCAGTGCGTTGGGGACCTTTGGTATTAATTGCCCCATCAAAAGGAATCTGCAGAATTTTCAAATCAACCCTATTCAACCCTAGGATGTCAATGGTTTGTTCCAGAATTGATACATAAGGCCCATAGAGTTATAGACTTAGCCCATTAATCTAAACAACCTTTATTCTTTTGGCTCTTGCAACAACTGACTGTGACTGTGCACTGTGAGGCTGATGTCTAACAAAAAGTGGAGCAATTCTATAGCAAACTATCTGCACCATAGAGAGCAAATAAAATAAGATGGAGACCTCTCTAGTGTTGAAGATGTTAAAAGGCCCATTTAAATTAATGGGTCTTTTTATTTGTTCCCTATGATGCTACTGGTTTGTCACAAATTTCCATTGCTTTTCCTTAGTATATGAGCCTACTGTTTTGAATTCTATTAGAAGGCCGCATATTGATACCTTGCCTAGGGCCCCATGGAGTTATAATCCGACTCTGGTGTAACTGAGTGTATAAGTGGTGTATGTCTGATTAGACTAAAATATTTCATTATATTGTACACACAAAGAGTGCCACCTCTTTTTCCATGGTACAGGTTTCTGTTTATTCTCTCTTCAAAGGATACTTTCGGGGAACAGACATTGTGAAGATATCTGTATGGTGGGCAGTCACATCCCTGACTATGGAGCCTGTTCAAACCTCAAGGTTGCAGGTTCGAATCCTGGTAGGGTCAACTCAGCCCGTTATCCTTCCGAAGTCGATAAAATGAGTACCATTGATTGGGTAATAATACGTGACATCTATTATTTCAGCTGACGATTTGGTTAGTTCCAAGAGCGTGCGTTGAATGCACTTTGAGTCCCACTATCACGGTGCCCGTGATCTTCTTTGCCAGCAACATTGCTACTTCTTGTTCTATTCCTGCTGGGCTCTTATTGGCCGCTGGGTTCTGCCACACCCAGCGTTTGCCTTTTTAACCTCAGTCCTGTCATTACTTTGGCGCCCTTTCGTGGTGTTCCTGTACCTGGCATTTGTATTGCTGTTGGTTCCTGCCCCGTGTATGACCCGGTTTTGCCTGACCTTGCTCCTGTTTCTGCTCCCCGTGATTCCGTTGCTGACTCGGACTGGCTGACTACCGCTCTGTGTACCGATCCTGGCTCTGGCTGACGACCGATCTGTGTACTGATCCTGGCTGTGGCTGACTACCGCTCTGTGTACCGATCCTGGCTCTGGCTGACTACCGCTCTGTGTACTGATCCTGGCTGTGGCTGACTACCGCTCTGTGTACTGTTCCTGGCTTGGTTGACTATCTCTGTGTACCAATCCTGGCTGTGGCTACTACCCGATCCGTTGCTGACTAGTGCCTTGCCAGTGCCTGTCAGTGTTGCCTCCGGTTACCCTAGTCTCCTGGACTAGTGCCTTGCCAGTGCCTGTCAGTGTTGCCTATGGTTACCCTAGTCTCCTGGGACTAGTAACTTACCAGTGCCTGTCTGTGTTGCCTCCAGTTACCCTAGTCTCCTGGGACTAGTGCCTTGCTAGTGCCAGTCTGTGTTGCCTCCGGTTACCCTTTCTAGGGATCTGGCCACTTTCTGTGTTCAGTATTGTAGCCTTCTTCTATCTCGTTCTCTGAGATATGGGCACTTGGGGTGACCATTTCCATCCTCCGTTACCCCTAGATTTCTAGGCCAGGTCACTCTCCAGTGTCCCGGCTTGCTGCCGTATTATTTCTTGTTTTCTAGGGATTCTGCCCTGCAGTCACCTACCGTCTCGCTAGTTGGGTACGCTTCCTAGGTTTGGTACTGTTGAGGTTCTGTTCCTGGTTCCTGTTGTCTGATCCAGCCTGCTGTATTACTATTTTGTTTTGCTATTCTTCTGCACCCTGACCTGTGTCAGATTTGGGAAGTGCCACGGTACTGTCCGGATCTGGACCTGTGAAGGGTGACCCTGTGCACTTTATTATTCTTAACCTATTATTCTTTACCTTACTAACTTGTCTGACAGTACGAACCGTGACAGTACGAAAGGGCCACTAATCATCTTTGTGACAATATCCAAGTGTGAGTATGATTATGGCTGATATGCCCTAAAGGTCTATAAGGGCTCAGGATAGTGATGTTGTGTTGAAGGTACATTGCCAGTATGCACTAACATGTCTCTGCCATCATATCCCCGCCAATCCACCATCAATCCGCCATCATCACCATCAGTCTGCCATGCCTTCAACAGGTTTATGATTTTTCACCTAACACATTGACATTGGCTCAATTCCATATGGAAATGCAAGTTAATGGGCCATTGCCGTATGCTGGTGAGTGTGTTTATATGATAATGTAGCTGTTTGCCTTATGCACTAAGCTCTTATAGCTGCCACTGCTGTCGGAGTTCACGGTCCCAATATTCACAACCTCAGTCTAGCATACCACCCAAGTATCCCTCTTTAGGAGGTACGGTCCCTCTCTGAGACCCAAATCCCTCTGTCCCTCTTTCCCACCCTGTTGTCCTTCTTATTAGGAGATCAGACTGTGTGGTGTGTATATAAGTGTATCACATTGTTCCACAGGAATGAAACTCATATTAATGTTTGTGTAAACATCAGTATATGCATTTATAAATTAGTCCATGAATGTAAAGTACTTTGATTTTGCTCTAAGTTATTTATTCAGTTACACAAAGAGGTGTCAATACGTCATGAAATTACCTATAAATTCTTGGTAATGCCCTGTCTACTAGCCACACCCCCAGTAACACCCCCTAAAACACAAGTGTCCCTCTTTGGCCATTTGAAATGTTGGGAGGTATGGGCTGGCGATGTTGTGATATGACCCAACAAAACAGTGCTAAACATATGTTAAATAACAAAAGAGGAGAGTGCTCCTGTCTTAGAATATATATATATATATATATATATATTTATATATATGTGTATATATGATGTAATACATAAAATAACAGATAGAGATTAAGCCTCTGAATGCCAGTGGGGTATGCAGCATATATTAACCTCTATTTTTAGTTTTCTATTGGAGTTTTTGAACATACATATAGAAAAGTACCTTGTACATCTGGTGATGCTGTATATGGTGCTGAACTCTGAATGGATCCTCTTCCCCACTGAACGTGTGGGAGAAGGGAGGGTGCTTTCTGACTTCTGGGCTGTTGGATTGGTGGTGATATTAACCCTTTGAATGCCAGAGGGGTATGGAACGGATTTCAGAACAATGTGTTGCTTACCCCTCTGGCACTCAAAGTGTTAAGGGAAGGCATCCCCCTACACAACTCCAGCAGTTCCACAACCCTGCCTGCTAATGGGGATATTTTATTCCTCCTACACAGCTGTTTGTCTTTCAGTATATGATTGTGTTTCAACCCATATTAACCCCTTAGTGACAGCCTCTTGCGCACACGGCTGTCACCTTAACACCCGTAAAACAAAAAAATGTTTTTTGCTATATGATTCCGGAGTCCACGAATGGTGTGCAGCCGCACGGGGACCCGGACTTCCGGTACTACTTGCGGGACTTACCAGGTACATCCTCTGTCACTAAGTGACAGTTTTTGCGGGACGTACCTGGTAAGTCCTTTATCATTAAGGGGTTAAATTTATGATCACCTGTTTGGTATAATTGTTTAACTATACACCTGAATACATGTCTACAAAATCCCTGACTTTGTGCAAGTGTACCTAGGAGAATTGATGCTGCTTTGAAGGCAAAGGGTGGTCACACCAAATATTGATTTGATTTAGATTTTTCTTCTGTTAGTGTTCAGTCACTATGCATTTTGTTAATTGATGAATGTAAACTAGTAACATGCCTATTTTTGAAAGCATTCTTACTTTACAGAATTTTTTCACATCTGCCTAAAACTGTTACAAAGTACTATATATATATATATATATATATATATATATATATTATGTATATTACATTTGAGAACCTTTATTCTGCATTATTGCAATGCAAGTTACAACAATTTATAAAAATCTGACAACCATATGAAAATAAAATTACAGCTGACATCAGGAGAAGTGGAGGGAGGGGGGAACTTTCAATGCCTAGATCTCTCAAACTGAAAAGAATGCATGATCCTACTTAACCCTTTAAGGACCAGAGGTACATGTGATGCATTGCAAACCAATGTGTTTCACACCTCTCTGATCCTTAAAGGGTTAAAATTGTCATGTGCAGTGGGCGGAGTTTGTGTCCTGTGATCTTGCTAGCAATCATCATGTCTGCCTCCATGGACATGATGCCCAGAGCAATGTTATCTCTTGAATCAAGAAGCAAGATTAAAATACAGAGGTGCCATTAAGATGTCCTTGTCTTAGTAAGGTAGGGGTTATTTTTAGGAGATGTTTGTTAATCCCCTTTTAAAGCGGAACTTTCATGTTCAGGCAAGTTACGTTAGTCCGGTAGATATCCTCTTAGTAATCCTGAAGACATATGTCAAATGTTTCGCAAGTCTCTCTATATTATTAAATCTGTCCGTTTGTAGAAGCTACAGCCATCTTGCCGAATATGTCTCACTGTGCATGCGTCACCTTCTCCCTCTGCCCATATTCTTTTTTTTTTCCTGGCGTGTGCACGTGTGAGGAGCGCAGGCACATTACGCCCGGATGATGTTCAGCTCCTCTTAGGGCGACCGCACTATAGCCGACACTTAGCAGTTTTGTAGGTAGGATGTGTGGAAGTTAATCTCCCAAAAAGTACTTTTTTTAATGGTTCAGTATTTTTTCACCATTGACATTATTTTGTAAGCTATGTATGTGTTTTTAAATGAAACAGAATGAAACCCTTTCAATTGCAATGGCCAAATTAAGATTTAGACAAGAAATTCATGACGTGATTTCTCTTAAAGGGTTAATGTTGGTTATACCTTAATTATGGGGACCATCCAATATTTAAATACCATATAAAATTAATTTGTACTAAGAACTGCTTAACCCTTTGAACGCCTGACCACACACACACTGCTTTGATGTGTAAGTTGGTTGTGTCTTATATATGTGAATCAAGCATAAGTACTCATGTATGTTGATATACACTGGTTATGTAATGTGCATGATATGCTTTATCTCCCTCAAAGGGTTAATTTTGTGCATAGCGTTGTTTTAAGGAACAAACATCATACTCCAAGAAAGGGCACCGTGTACAAATGATTCGATGAAACATAAAAGTCTAGAATCCTTTCAGTGGATGTCTCTTTTCCTGTATACATGGAAACAGACTTGACACTTATATAATGCGAGCACTTTACATGTACGCGCCCGCTCTACATTAACATGACAAGTACGCCGGGTCATGTGGTTATGAAGGGAGGACACACAAGGATCGTCAAGACCTGTGGGAGTGACAAAGGTGCGGTACCAAATCTGACATGTGCAGTGTGGTTTTCAGAACTCAACACATCATCAGGTACATAATACTTTACAATATTCAGCGTTTCAGGTGTGTTTTAAAAAAAAAAAATAAATACACAATGTTTTTAATCAAACAAAGAATAAACCATACAACCACAATCATGTTGGGGTGAAAGTTCCCCTTTAAAATGGAACATTCATATCAGAAATTTTTTTTTAACAGTTGTTTAACTGTGTAAGTAGTATTAGGAAACGTGCTTTGTTTTTTTTTTGTTTTTTTACGTACTTTTTTAAAACTTCCGCATAATGCGGTATGGTGTATCTGGGGCACAGCTCTCAGAACTTTCCAGCACTATTCCATTCTCCTCCCACCTCCCTCCCAGCTGCCCCAGGGAGTGCGTTCACACTTCCCTTCAGTGTGGTGTGCACGGCTCCTATTGTTACAGCAAGCTCTTGTTAGCATTATACTGAGGTTGCACACCTCTCCGATCCTTAAAGGGATAGTAATACTTCGTTTTATTTTTATTTTATTTTGTAGGCATTAAAAAAACATGAAGAACGATATCTCTTAAACCTTTATGGTTTAAGAGATATTCACAAGCAAAGTTTCCCCCTCCCGCCCCTTTTTCCTAGTGTAAGCCATCTCTTCTCAGATGTGAATCTGGCTGTAAGACCAGACAGATAACAGCAGGGGACAATCTTCTTTGTATGAAAACAATGAAAGCCCTTCCCCCCTTGACAAGTTTTTCAGCTTTTTCCCTTACCTTAATTGAAGATTGTCCCTCTCTGCAGTCTACCTGGGCAGCTCCCTTCTGATCTGGCTGAACGGGGGGGGGGGGGGGTACTTTGCTTGTGAATATCTCTTAAACCATAAAGGTTTGAGAGATAAGACTTATATCGTTCTTCGTGTTTTTTAATGCCTACAAAATAAAATAAAGATAAAACGAAGTATTACTATCCCTTTAAGGTGATAGTAATGTTTCACAACACAAGCAGCTGCAATTAATTTTCATAGTATTTGGGCCATGGGGAGTGTTATTTCAATACTGTCAGAGTTCTAGTTCAAGAGTAAATGAATGATAAAGTATCCCCCTCTTGCCCATTTTACTGATGTAACACTGCTCACCTCAGAGCAGCAAGACTGTCCGGATGGATTGCAGAAAGGGACAATCTTCAGTGAGCATAAGGAAAAACCTGAAAAACCTGTCAAGAGGGGCAATGGTTTCCTTATGCTCACATCTAGAAGATTGTTACTTGCTGTGACCTGTCTGGTCCAAGGACCAGATTCCACATCTGAGAGATGGTGGCTTACACTAGGTAAGAGGGGCGAGAGGGGGATACTTTATCATTCAATTACTCTTTAAGTACAACTCTGACAGTACTATGAATATTAATTGGAGCTGTTTTTATTGTGAAACATTACTATCCCTTTAAAGGGTTCAAGAGGAAAGTGTCACAAGCTTCATAACATAAAAGATTTGGGAACACTGCCTTATAAAAAGAAACAGCAATATATGTAGATATGTTTTCATGTGTATAACTAGTGTTGAGCGAGCATGCTCGGCCGATGCTCGGATCGGCTCGAGCATCGCTCTGCTCGGCACATGGCGGTACTCGTACGAGTACCGCATGTGCTCGCCCGCCATGTTCGGGTCTCCTCCCCGCACGTTTCGCGGCTGCTGCACAGCCAATAAACGTGCAGGGAGGCTCTGACATCAGTGTAATGCCAGCAGCCATGTTGGCTGCTGGCATTACACTGATTGGCTGGCCAGAACCCGTGGTCGGGTGCTGTATAGCACCTGACCAGCGAGTTCGGCTCAGTCTTAGCCAGGGAGAGATGAGGATAGGAAGGGAAAGTCAGTGTAGGGAGAAAAAAAGCAAATTTGTAAAAAAAAAGACCCAAAAGTCCTTTTTAGGACTACTGTGTGTGGGGGCAGCAGTTTATTTTGTGTGTGGGGAAAAAAACAAAAAAAAAAAAACTTCATATATTCTGTTTAGTGTGCAGAGTTGCAGATTACAGCACATTCTGTTTAGTGTGCAAAGTTGCAGATTAGAGCACATTCTGTTCAGTGTGCAAAGTTGCAGATTAGCAGCACATTCTTTTTAGTGTGCAAAGTTGCAGATTAGAGCACATTCTGTTTAGTGTGCAAAGTTGCAGATTAGAGCACATTCTGTTTAGTGTGCAAAGTTGCAGATTAGAGCACATTCTGTTTAGTGTGCAAAGTTGCAGATTAGAGCACATTCTGTTAAGTCTTCAAACTGTAAAATATCAAAGTCACATATTCCATTCAGTGTGCGTCGCCGCAGTTTAGCAGCACATTCTGTGTACTGTGCACAGTTGCAGAATAGGAAGAAATACTGTTAAGTCTTCAAACTGTAAAATATCAAAGTCACATATTCCATTCAGTGTGCGTCGCCGCAGTTTAGCAGCACATTCTGTGTACTGTGCACAGTTGCAGAATAGGAAGAAATACTGTTAAGTCTTCAAACTGTAAAATATCAAAGTCACATATTCCATTCAGTGTGCGTCACCGCAGTTTAGCAGCACATTCTGTGTACTGTGCAAAGTTGCAGATTTGCAGCACATATTCCGTGTAATATGAAGAAGGCGGGTAAAAAGGGACGGGGAAGTGGACGTGATCCTGATAGTTCAGGGCGCGGGTCAGGACGCGTAGAAACTGTGCCTGGTGCCAGAGCACAAGAAAGAAAGACATCCACCATACCTAGCTTCATGTCTCATTTTACAGGGCGTCGCAGGACATCACTCTCGAGGTCCGACCACTGCGAACAGGTGGTCGGTTGGATGTCAGCTGATACTGCTTCCAGTCGGTTAAGCGCCACCCTGTCTTCCACCAAGTCCACTCTCAGTAGCCAAGAGTCTGGTCAACATAATCCTCACTCTGATCATCCTTCCTCCCACCATAGAGGGTCTGGTCAAAGAAGTGATCCCACACTGGGATATAGTGAGGAGCTCGTCTCATCACCAATCCTTCATTTGACCCTCTCTCCAAGCACGCTTGCAGAGGAACATGACATCTTGTGCCCTGATTCACAACCTCTAGAGGGTACCCAATCACAAGAAGATGACAGATGTGAACGGCATTTAAGGTCAAAGGAAGTAGTGGATGATGATGATGATGACACAGTTGCCATTAAATCAACCACTATTACTGTCTCAAGACCTTGATGAGGAGGATGATATACAGTTGTCAATGACTGAGTATGTGGTGGGATCAAGACATGAGGAGGATGATCAGAGTGAGGAAGTGGAGGAGGACTTGGTGGACGATGAGGTCACTGACCCCACCTGGGAAGGTGGAGAGCCGAGCGATGACAGCAGTCCTGAGGGTGAGCCATCTGCAGCACCGCAACAGGCTGGAAGAGGCAGTGGTGTGGCTACAGAAAGAAGGCGGACCGCACCAAACCGGCCCGCAAATGTTCCACGGAGCACCCCCTTGCCTAAATCTCCCTTGCCAAGGGGTAGGTGTTCCGCGGTATGGCGTTTTTTTAAGGAAAGTGTGGACGACAAAAGAATTGTAGTTTGCAACCTGTGCCACACCAGAATGAGCCGAGGCATGAACACTAGAAACCTCACCACCACCAGCATGATCCGACACATGGCATCCAAGCACCGTAATAAGTGGGAGGAACGCCTGGATCGCCCATCTGTGTCTGCAGGCCACACCACTGCCTCCTCTTCCCCTGTTTTCGGTGCCAGCCAATCGCCTGTCGAAGGCGCAGGCCCGCATACCTCCCGCCCTGCACCTGTACCATCTGAAGCACCATCAGCGACCACATCCACTTCCCTGTCCCAGCGCAGCGTCCAAATGTCGTTACCCCAGGCATTTGAGCGCAAGCAAAAATACCCAGCCACCCACCCACAGGCCATAGCACTAACCTCACACCTTTCCAAATTACTGGCCATCGAAATGCTGCCATTTAGGCTTGTGGAGACTGAGTCCTTCCACAGCCTGATGGCAGCAGCTGTCCCTCGGTACGCGGTCCCCAGCCGCCACTACTTTTCCCGGTGTGCCATCCCCGCATTACACCACCATGTGTCCCGTAACATCACCCGTGCCCTGACCAACGCAGTTACTGGGAAGGTCCACTTAACGACTGACACATGGACAAGTGCTTGTGGCCAGGGACGCTACATTTCCCTGACGGCACACTGGGTGAATGTCGTGGAGGCTGGGAGCGACTCGGACCCTGGGATGGCACGGGTGCTACCCACGCCGAGGATTGCGGGCCCTACCTCCATCAGGGTTTCCGCCAGCACCTACGTTATTGGCTCCTCCTCCTCCGTTTCCACCTCCGAATTCTCTACACGCAGCGCCACTCCCCCATCAGCCAGTAGCTGGAAGCAGTGTAGCACTGCAGTGGGGAAGCGTCAACAGGCCGTGCTGAAGCTGATCTGCCTTGGGGACAAACAGCACACGGCCTCAGAGCTGTTGCAGGGGATTAGTCACCAGACCGAGCAGTGGCTCTCGCCACTCAACCTGCAACCAGGCATGGTTGTGTGTGATAATGGGCGTAACTTGGTGGCGGCTTTGGAGCTCGGCAAGCTCACACACGTACCATGCCTAGCGCATGTATTTAATTTAGTGGTTCAGCGATTTCTAAAAACCTACCCCAATGTGCATGATCTCTTGACCAAGGTGCGCCGCGTGTGTGCACATTTCCGTAAGTCATCAACAGCTTCAGCCGGCCTGTTGAAGCTGCAGCAGCGCTTACAATTGCCAGCTCACCGGCTGCTGTGTGACGTGAGCACGCGCTGGAACTCCACCTTCCACATGTTGGCCCGGCTTTGTGAGCAGCAGAGGGCAGTAGTGGAGTACCAGCTGTTACACGGTCGTCGCCTCTCCGTTCAACTTCCTGTAATCAGAAGTGAGGAGTGGGAATGGATGTCAGACCTCTGTGAGGTTTTACGCAATTTTGAGGAATCGACACAGATGGTGAGCGGCGATAACGCTATTATCAGTGTAACCATCCCACTTCTGTGTCTACTGAAACGCTCGCTGCTCACAATTAAAACCGACGCTTTGCATGTGGAAGAGGTGGAAATGCGGGAGGAAGAGCTTACACAAGGTGATAGCCAGAGCACCCTCACTTCGTCTTCTCAGCGACAATTGGAGGAGGCGGAGGAGGAGGAGGAGGAAGACACGGTTGCCTCCGCTACAGAGGGTAGCCATGGAACTTTAGTTCCATCTCTTCAGCGTGGGTGGGCAGAAGAGGAGGAAGAGGATGAGGAGATTAAGAGTCATCCTCCTGGTGAGGACAGCGAAATCTTGCCTGTTGGTACTCTGGCACACATGGCTGACTTTATGTTAGGCTGCCTTTCCCGTGACCCACGCGTTATACGCATTTTAGACAACACGGATTACTGGGTGTTCACCCTTCTGGACCCCAGCTACAAAGAGAATTTCTCATCTCTCATTCCTCCGGTGGAGAGGACAAGCAAAATGGTGCAGTACCAGAAGGTTCTTGTCGAAAAATTGCTCCAAAATTTTCCATCTGACAACCCTGGCGGCAGAGTACGTGCTACCTTGGCCAACCGAGAAGGGGAGAAAAGGGGAGCACACAGCAGTTCCGACAAAGGCAGGGCAACACTCTCCAAGGCGTGGGACACCTTCATGACACCCCGCCAGCACCCTCAACCTGATGCGCAGCCTAGTGTCACAAGGAGGGAAAAGTTTTGGAAGATGGTGAAGGAGTATGTAGCAGACCGTGTCAGCGTCCTCAATGATCCCTCTGTGCCTTACAACTACTGGGTGTCCAAGCTGGACACGTGGTATGAACTGGCACTCTACGCCTTGGAGGTGCTGGCCTGCCCTGCCGCCAGCGTTCTGTCTGAGCGGGTATTTAGTGCTGCTGGTGGCATCATAACAGATAAGCGTATCCGCCTTTCCACCGACAATGCTGATAGGTTGACACTTATAAAAATGAACAAGGCCTGGATTTCCCCTGACTTCTCCACTCCACTGGAGGAAAGCCCCGGGGGAACATAAACTCACTTTATATATGTTATTTACAATGATGGGAATACTCTGTATTCCCATTCACCCCTTCCACCCAAAAAATGGATATATGGTTGACTCTCTTCCATATACCCTGGGATATAATTTTTATATAGGGCCAGCTCACCAGCGGGCCCTGTGATATAATTTTTATATAGGGCCAGCTCACCAGCGGGCCCTGTTTGACAATTTTTGTATAGGTCAGCTCACCAGCGGGCCTTCTCATATAATGTTTTATAGCGTCAGCTCACTAGCGGGCCTTCGCATATAATGTTTTAGATGGTCGGCTCAGCGCACGTTTCCCTCTTAATCATGGCCTCAGTTCAGAAAAATCAAGGAAATTTTTGGGAGAATTTGCCTCTGCGCACGTTTCCCTCTTAATCATGGCCTCAGTTCAGAAAAATCGAGGAAATTTTTGGGAGAATTTGCAGATGATATACAAGTAAATATACAGCAAATACTGTTTGGTAACAATTTTTCGACTAAAGTCGTTTTTATCTGCCTTTTTGTGTGTTTTACGGTCAGTCTGTAAAAATGGCGTACTACGGGCGAAAGATCGTTCCCAGCAGCGATGTTGGAGTCCAAGATGCATCCAGACATCCTCCCTATGCTGTCCCTGAACCATTTCTGTGGTGTTTCCATCATTTTCTGCCCTTTTCCTATGGACCAGGCACCCTCCCCTCATCAGAGCAGGGGGTGCCTGGTGTAATGCTCGAGTCCTCCCATTGACTTCAATGGGGCTCGGGTGCTCGGCCGAGCACTCGAGCCTCCGGGGGCGCTCGGTCAGAGCACCCGAACACCCGAGCATTGGGGTGCTCGCTCATCACTATGTATAACACAAAACAACCCATGAAATGGCTTTAGTGTGTTTCCCTACTTCATAAAAATGTACTTTGTTTCAATTACACTACATTGGGTTACATTTCTTACATTTATTTTCTCCAGTATTTTAACCCATGAATGATCAAAACATTAGCACTACACTACTGATCCATGCTTTCAAAATCCAAATATGACAGGCAACACCATCCCACACTGCTAATGTATATATGATGAAAACTATACTACGGTTTCCTTATGTGATTCAGTGTCAGTTTTACATTAAAGTAGAACACCTTTGGAATACTTAGCTGTGTTAGCAATTTGTGCTGTGTGAGTCAGGGAAGGACATTGAAATAATTGTGATTGCTACATTGTACGTGCCAGTGTTTCTTCCTTGAGTGTATATTAATGTGTCTTGGAAAACATGATTATAGAAGATTATCTGGTATTTCAGGATTTTCTTGGAAGAGCTTTTGAAAAAGTTTTACAGTAATATACAATACATAAGCACATTAATCCACCTTGTGAACCAGGGGGTGTGGAACACATTGCTTCATGAGTCCCACACCCCTCTAGTCTTCAGATGTTTAAAGAAGCAGTAAAATATTATTTATTAAAAATATATATTGTAATTATTTTCCAACTGCCAGGAGATTTCTGATTCAAAAGTTACAGCTCAATCATTTTGACACGTATGTGCTTGTCCTATCACTTACAATGAAGTGCAGTAGTCTATGACTCAAGTTCTCCTTACAGAGTTCATTATAAGAAAAACCTGACATTGGTGCTGTTGCTATGCTTGAGTTGTAATAACTGTTGAAGTAAAGTCCTCCCAACAGTGGTAATACCCTTCTTTTACTCAATAGGAATGTTGTCCATTAAAAAACATTTACTGCTCCTTAATCCCTTAACGACCCTTGAAGGTCATAGCATGTCATGGGTTGTTTTGCGTTATCGACCGTGACGTGCCAGGACCGTCATGGAATTCCGGGGCTCCCTGAGCGGCCCATACCACTTTGTAAGTGGTATAGCTTGAAATTCATCCTGGCTCAAATTAGGATAACATTTGGCCTTACTTGCTTCAGCAACAACATCTCTGAAAAATAACCACAATATTGTGGTAAGAAGCCGACAAAGGAGGGGCCATTGTTATTATGAACTACAAAGATTATAGATGGGACATTATGGAACAATTAAGTGACGAACATACCTATCTATTACTTGATAAAGACCCCACTTGGGAGGATAAAAGAGTGATAGATACTGTTTTAACGCAAGTGGAAAAATCAACACTGGATTTCTACTAAAACAGTTCAGTTTTTATCTACTGAGCATCCCATATGCCCGATACTATACACCTTGCCAAAAATACATAAAAATGCCCAGAAACCACCAGGCGGGCCAATTATCTCTGCCAGAAATTCATAGTTACAACCTTTGGCCCAATTTGTCGACTTCTACTTATAACCTTTGGTACAGACTACTGCCTCTTACATAAAAGACACAGGTGATTTTCTATAGAAAACATACGATGTGCGGTTGAATAGTGATCAGTATTACCTGGTCATCATGGATGTTTCAAGTCTCTACACTGTTATTACGACAGTGTTGAGACCTAATGCAGTAGAGAGGTTACTCAGACATTGGGTTGAGCTAAAACATGCCCCGTCGGATTTAAAATGTATGCTTATTGATCATATTCCTCCTTTAAGACGTGGGGGTAACAGAGAGAAATTGTTACATCAATTAGAGAGCAGATGGATATTCAAGCTTCAGACCATTGCACCTAAAGGTCTTAATGAAAAACTATCATTACACAGGTTCCTCTAAAGATTGATTGCCACACAAAAACTAACTCAGGATGAACCAGACACTTGATATGGTCTATCTTTAGGTCCCTGGGAACTACAGTATCTGTGGAGAAGGATCAGATCGGAGGAACGCATTGAATAATATGAATTTCCATGTATTGTGAGATGTATATATATATATATATATATATATAACAATGGCTCTCTTTGTTCCAACCAAATATAACTTTTGACTACCAATTTGCAAGGGGTTTGGATTCCAGTGGAACCCCTATACTAATTTTGAACTGGACAGATCGGTATCCAGAGATGCTTTCAGGATTGAAGGTTTGAAGTTCACCAGGACTCATAGTGCAATGATGGATCCATATGACCAGTGCTATACACGACATACGGATATACCTATACAAGAATTGGGTTATAAGGATAAAGTGAAGTTTATTACATTATTTGTTATTTTTTCATTTATTTTTTTCATTTTTTTATTTTTTTCAGTTATTTTTTCATTTATTTTTTTCTATGTTTTCTGATCGCTAAGTATTTGTGGCTTGCTCATGATTACATCATATTATTGTTGTAATTGATACAGGAATATTTTGTATTTAATAGGCATTTTCTGTAGATTTTTTTCTGTCATATAGTTACGTTTCTTACTCTGTTGTGCGACGGCACATGTGGGGTGCGTCGTGTCTCCATAGTATTAGGTGACGGCACCCCTTATGTGCTAGTTACATACTGGAGTAGACGACAAATATGTTTTTGACTCATCACTTTTTTGATCTATGGGGGGGTCAGGATTCGGACTAATTGTCAGCATTACCATCTGTAGCCCCAGCTATCTGTTTATTTTTATGGGCTTGGCCTCAATTAAAATTTATGGCTATTTAACTCTTTGTGATTACCTGGCATATGAATACTGACGGACATGCTTTAATACCATTTCAGTATTTCCCCTTGGAATTCTATTTATTAACAGACTATTCTCTGTTTAGGGATGCTGTATGGTTTCTTGCATTTGTTTAAGTCGGTAGTTATTTGACAGGTCCACAATTGGAGTCCTTGTTTTATATCTTTACAACATTAAATTGGGTCAGGGCTTGCTACATTTAGAATCTAGTAGAGTACTCTTCTTGTCACATACCCTATTAGTCTATAATTAGATTCAATACCGTTATGTCATTTACTGAATACGGGCATTAGAGGGAGAACTGCGATGTCAGGGAGTGTGAAGTTGTGTGTTAGTACATGGTATAGGGAGGTGTTCCCACTCTGGCCCTTTGGGTGCCGGGGGATACGCGGCGCATTGCTTTGTGCGGCGTTGCGTGCCCTACTGGTGCTCAGAGGATTAAACATTCCATTTTGGCTCTGCAGCTTATTTTCTCTATGACCCGGATTACTAGGTGAGTGACGCTCTACTTTTGGATTGATTTACGCGATATAGCAGATCACATAGACAATTTTATTAATCTGTTATTGGTGTTATTTATCTAACTTGTTTGGTTCTGATTTATTTCACATTGTGTGGATCGTGATGACAGTTTATTATGTTCCACACAGGTTTATTGCTTCATTGTCTTTATGATAAGCGTACCTTGTTGTAGCATCTTATACCAGTATATTCTCATGTTCCGATACAGATATGGCCGAGATTATATGTCATTTTCAAGTTTTATATATGCACTTTAGTATAATGTTGATTATTTTAACATTTAACAAATTTAAGTATAACATTTGTTTATTTTTGTCCAATATATTGACCTTTGCTCTTGACATAGGGTTGTCCTTCCAGGCACTATAAAATCGTTTGTTGTTTCTCTTTATGTTTTTATTTTCATTTTCACGTTTCTTCTTTCTTTTTCTTTCAAAAACATTTTAGTGTTCCTTGTTCTTTAAAATATTTATATGGACATAACTTTGTAACTTTATGTTTCACTGTGACCTATGATGTCATCAAGACGCCATTTTCTGGGTATTTAGGGCTTCTTTTCACACTATTCTGTAACCTATTTTGACAAAGGCCCAAAGTGGGGCCGAAACGTTGATAATAAATATTGCACTATTTTTTCATAATTTGGAAGTCCTGTGAGTGAGGTTCTTGAACTACAAAAACTGTATTTAATTCCTATAGAATTTGGCACCCAGGCCATTGTTTCTGTTCATTGGAGAGTGCATGGATTTTCTTCTCTCTCTCTCTCTCTCTCTCTCTCTCTATATATATATATAAAAATATATATATATATATATATATATATATATATATAAAAATATATATATATATGGACAAAAGCAGATGAAGGAAAGCACGCTCAGGAAACTTGTCACATTGCAAACAAAGTGGATTTATTTAGATTGACGTTTCGGTCAACACTTAGGCCTTCCGTCTTGAGTTAGAGGAAATTCTGTGTTTTTAGAGGGCAGTTAATAAAATCTCTTGATATACTTACTTTGCTTACTGCATACACTCAATTTAGGACCTTATTCAGGAAGCCAACGAGGTGCAGTTCTGGAGTAAACCAACTGTACAGTAGGGGGACAAATGAAACGTCCTACTGATAAAAATTGGGTTTTTAACCTCTTAAGATTTGCCATGCATTGGAGATGTCTCTAGCAGTGGATGGGTTAAAATCCCTAATAAAATCAGTGGGGAGTTTTGTGAATGTTTTATTGTCCTCTGTGGCGCAGCTGGGTTGTCCCAGAATATCACCTCTGTAATTTCCTGAATAAGGCCCTTAATTCTAAATTCAGGAAACATTAATGTAATAATAATCATGTATCAAGCTTAATGTCTCTACCTCAAAAAAGAGGTAAAATACAACCGCGGGTGTAACTGTCAAATGTATGAGGTGATCAGATAACCCTGTTAACACAGGGCACTTATGAAAAGTTAACTTTTCTTGGCTGCCTAGTAATTAGTGCAATAAGTGTCCTGCAGGAATCAACGTTTCTATACACAAATTCTAGTGTCAGAGACAAGTAATTTAGATGTATTCAGTTGTCAGATGGAATCCAAGTCCCCTACATGTAGGGAAGATGTTACCATACACCAAAGTGCCAGTGTTTTACTCTAAAGCAATCATTTGGCACTAAGTACATTAAATTTATTGGTTTTATGATCCTATAATATTACCCCCTTCAAAAACCCACAACAATGTAAAAATGTGTTAAAATAAACTCCTCCCACCTCAGACTTATCTTTCCAGTAAACTGTGGTCTCTGGTGCATATTGTACACCATTCTGCTCAGCCTCCTGTAACTTGCACTTTAACTGTGGCCTCTTATCAACAGAGACCTCCTGTCACAGTTCACCAGAGCCCAGAACTAAGTGAGAGGCTTTAATGACAGGGCATCCCTATTAATCGGAGGCCAGAACTAGAGTACGGGTCTCAGGGGATGGTGGTGAAGGAGTTCAATGGTAGGGCAAAAAATAGGTGTGTGTGTGTGAGTGTGTGTGTTTTTTTAAAGAGAGAGAGAATGTGTGTGTCTGTGTGTTTGTTAACGAGAGAAACTTAACCATAGAATTCTCTTACATCGATCCTAGGAATTTGTATATCCCATTATTGATTTTATCCCTCTCTCATCCACTGGGAGGTTATTCTGTGTATCTTCTACCATTTCTGTAAAATAATACTTTTGATTGCTACCGCGGTAGTCTTCCACCCTCCTGTATTACCACAGTATATCTTCCACACTTGATATCCATCTATTAGGAAAAAAAGGGTGAGTAAGTTTTATAGGTTATTATGTTTTTCTTTTTAACTATAATAAAAACAAATGAAGTATGTTCAGAGAGTGTGGTTAGAAACAATCCAGGTTTCTGTTATCGTGACACAAGGAATGTGACATCACTGGATTACAACATGCTCATAAACATGACCATAACATTTCTTAAATTACTTCTACAAATAAAAGTTTACTTTTCTGTATATATTGGGCAATCATAGCTCACAGACTGCATTTCAAACATTTCCTGTAAGGGCTTGGCTTATTAACATTTATTTATTTGGTTGTATGTAAATTAATCAGTACTGGCTAACGTGCTGGACAGATACCTGCACGTTTCCTACTGATCTCCCTCTTACCTATCTCACTTTCCCACATACTTGTTGGGACATTTTGGTACCCATTTGAAAGGTACATATCCACATACATATCTGACCGTTTTGCTTTGTGTAAATATCTTTTTTGAACAGATCTGCAGTGCAGAGGCGTAACTAGAATCCACGGGGCCCTGGTGCAAGAATTGCCACGGGCCCCCCTCTGACCACATTGGCCCCCCTCAACCACATTGGCCACCTCCACATTGCCCCTTCCACAATGCCCCCATCACAATGCCCCTCATTCTCCACATTTCCCCCCAATCTCCACAATGTCCCCATCACAATGCCCCTCATGCTCCATATTTCCCCCCAATCTCCACAATGCCCCCATCACAATGCCCCTCATGCTCCACATTTCCCCCCAATCTCCACAATGCCCCTCATTCTCCACATTTCCCCCCAATCTCCACAATGCCCCCATCGCCACATTGCCCCTACTGACCCCTGTCCTCCTACCTCCTGGTGGTCTAGCGGTGTGTATGACATGCTCCCGCATGGTCCTTAGTAATGCAGAGCGCTGGGAGGTTATGTCATCTCCCAGCGCACTCCATTACTCGAGCGCTGGCCGCCGGGACATCAGCTGTGCTGCGGGCGGGTGGCAAGGGGGTCTCAGGGGGCGGCCGGGCCCCTGAGAGTGATGGTCCTGGTCGCAGGTGTGACCCCTGCGACCCATATTGTTATGCCACTGCTGCAGTGTGATTCAAATGGTATTCATCCCTATGTTATCAGTTAATCCCGTACAATGCAAGATTTTGTATTATTTTACATGCTACTGTCTGGTTGTCATGATGGTATCCTATGCATTGCACTGTGATGCATGGGATACCACCCTGGCAATCAGAGATTGATGTCCTTGACAGGATCGTGTCCATGAGGTCTGTTCCAGTTGAATCCTGAAGCCAACAATCAAGCCAGTATTGATGGATATCTTTGATTGAGGCCTTTTTTTTTCTGGATGAGCCCATCCATCCTTCTTTGTGAGGCAGTCATACTCAATCATAGATATCCATAATTCATGGTCTGTTGTTGACCAAACTATAATGGTCCATATTTGGTTCGCATATATATCCTGCAAATAGTGGCTGGTGTACCATCCATCCATGGCATCAGCACTCCTGAGGATCCATGTGTGAATCAAATGTGAGATATATAATTTCAAGCTAGAGTGAATGATTGCATGCACAACATCAAGGCCTACGTTTTCACCTTTAATGCTGTGGAGTTGTTTTAGGCCTGTGTGTTGCACATACACCCCGTTATTCTCAGTGGCACTGTGATTTGTGACCTGCTCCATCCTTTTTGTGATACAGTAAGCGGTGTAGTAGACCTGGTTAACTCAACATGGTGTTGACTTCTCCAGTGATCTCATTTCCCCATTTGCAGTGTTTTCTATGGAGTCTATGCAATGTGACCTTAGCAACTTGATTCATGTTATTGAATATTCTCCATAGACTAACATTGGGATTGGTGAAGTGAGGGTATATAAGTGTTCATTTCTCTCCATCATCTCTTTTTCACTGCTTACTGAATGTCCCCTTTGTAGCATGCAATCGTTAGCTTATCGACTTGTGTTTTTTTTCTGGTTAACCCTTTGAGTACCGGAGGGGTTGCCAATGCATTGTTGAGCGATGCATTGATAATCCCTCTAGCACTCAAGGGGTTATGTTCTGGTTTCCCTGTGGTTACATGGGTGACATTCTGTTGGAGCAGTTCTGATGTTTAACATACAACACTTTTATGAGCATGGTTTGTGTGGATTGTGTGTGATCAGCACAGCAACATGAGGGTTAACCAGGGAGTTGGACAGGTTTGGGCCTTGTTGAACCTTGACATTTGTCCTTGTCTTGCATCCTGTTTTAACCTTCAGGGTGCTGTGTTGGTGCAGTTGTGTGGATGAATGATGGGCATATGTTGGGCTGTGACTGTGTTTGTGTGTGATGGTTATGTGATTTGATGTGGTGTGTAGTTATGGGATGATGCACTTACCGGTAGTGTGGAGGCTCCTCTCATCCCCAGTGTCAGATCCTCCATGGACCACCTTAATCAGGTAGATGACAAGGTCTGCCGCAGCCTCTCCTTCCATCCGCTGAAGGTGATAGGGCCAGGGGGACCACCTCCGGTGCCTCGGGCATGCAGGATGGCATCCCTCATCTTCTTCTTGACCTGCCTTTTGCAGTCACCCCATCTCTTTTTCACTGAGTCCACATCCTGCCTGCAGGTGGCCACTGCATTGACCCGGCAGCAGATTTGGTTCCAGGCAGCCTTCCACCTTGCAGCCAGGCCAGGGACCCTCTCCCTCGGGAACAGGATGGTCTCCCTCTCCAGCACAGCCTCCACGAGGGCCCTGTTCTCCTCTTCACTATAACGGGGATCCCTGATCCTCTCCTCCTCACCTCCGGCCTGCGAGGAGTCTGAACCAGACTGCCCTGCCTGCACTGCCCCTGTCTGTGTATGGTGGTCCCCACCATGTACCCCTTTTCCCACTGCAGATTCTGTCCCTGTCCTTTGTGTGCCTGCTCTTCTTGGCCGGCTCCCCCTCCGCCCTGCGGATCTCCCTCTCCCACCCCTACTATCAACAGAGATGTCCTGCTCTCCTTCCTCCTCCTCCACTACTCTCCCCATCCCTCTCTCGTGTGCTCCTCTCCTAGCAATCATTCACCCACTAACACCCAGGCACTCGTACAGGCCCTCACAGACACACTCAGTCCCACTCACTCTGTCACACTCTTTCACTCACAAATTCACACTGAGAAAATAAAGGTGTTATAAAAAAAAGACTATGTGTGTATGTGTTTTTATGGGTGCATGTGATATGTTCAAAATTGTGCTATGTGTATAGGTGCAACTCCAATTCTCTCTCCGCTCCAAAAACTTCTTCTACCTCCAACGACAGCTCCTTTCTCCCTCGCTCTTGACACTATCCTCTGCTCCTGGGTCCTGTGATCTAGCTCGCCAAAACTTGAAACACAGACAGGTTGTGACCGTTATTTTGGGGTATATATAGATGTATTTGAACATTCTTGCTACTTTGGGGCCTTGGGATTGACTGTAAGTTTGAATTTTGTTTGTGCGTCTATCAGGGTTGCTAGACAACACCAGCTGTAATGTTACATTTTGACTTAAGTTGTGTTTTAATGGGTGTTTGGGACACACAGTGATGCGAAAACAGGTGCGCCGCAGTTTTTTGTGTTACGTGTTTTTGTTGTGCCTACGCTCGATAGCTATTCTTGTACTCATACCTTTAAATCCGCCGTACGTCATGTGTTATTTGTTGCCGATGTGCCTTTTTTACTTAGGGGCTGGTTTAACAGCTGCCTTTAAATCAAGCCCCTAATTACTGTAGCCATAACAAAGAGATATGTTTTCTGAAAATAGAAATGTAAATTTCCCTGTTCAATAAAAGTTACTGGTGTGTATCGTTTACAACTGCTTCCTTGTATCCTTTTGTAGGTATTATAAAATGTGACTCATGCACAGCTTTCATTATTATTACTAGTGTAAAAGCCCGTGTACACGGCCAAGGTCCGGGTAATGTTAAGCGGCCGCTACCTCACTGCTCCATGCAATGCAGTCTTGCATCACCTCACTCACGCGCCTCACTCACGCGATGCAATCATGCACAGTAGAGACTGCCAAACATGCGCAGTCTCTACTGTGCATGACGGCTTCTGACAAACATCCTAGTGAATGATTATATAGGATGTTGAACTGAAGTTTTCAGTCTCATACGGAAGTGAACATAATACAATCTGCAGGAGATCCAAAAACAGAAAATGCAGTACAAAGTGTATAAATCACATAAGATCCAATAGCAATACTCACATAGTAGATGTATAACTGGCTTCTATGCTGTTCAGTCGTTATATGTAAGGCATCAGGGAAATATAGGTGCCGGTCCTCCCCACAACAGAACCACATACGGTAATGCACAGAGTAATCCACAAGGTCAAAAAAGTAGCAAGGATACAATAAAATAAAGGGGGAAATAAAAACTGGCAGACGATATCTAAAACAAAAATGTACGTTTATTAAATAAAAAAATGAAAACATACCCCTAACATGTTTTGTGGTGCCACTGACCAATTCATCACTTCTTCTGATGAAGTGGTCAGCATTCCTTCTTTCATACCACAGGATATAAATTAATGCTTTCTAAAAAAATGGGTACTCCCATGCATTAAAATGCCCCCTTATGTGTGTTGGGGTTATAATTAAGAGGTGTTACTTCTTTAAGATAATTCACCAGAAAAAGGGGAATAGAATGGGTGGGGGGGACTAACAGAATGATAAGGGAGAAATAAAAATACCTTTATATATTAAATGGGACACCGTGGATGCTTTAATTAAATAAATCCGTATTTACATCAATAGGACTTTTTTATTTTTTACCTATGATACAGTTTGCTATTTTTTCTCTAACTAATATGGCAAATAACTACTCAGCAGCAAGTTTGTAAAAAGTGAATCTATAGACACAGGTAAATCTCATAAAGATATGTAAGAAATCAGATGACAAGTGCTCCTCATTTAGAGGTCAGTGATGTAATTGCTCGTCTCTTCTTCTTTGTGATGATCAAAGATTCATATAAACCAGGCCCTTCTGGATTGGAGCTTCCTTTCCTCAGCACTGTCCTATCTCAATGGTCACTTCTGGGTTGTAGAGTCCATATAGAGAAAGACAGTTCATAAATGCTGCAATGCAAGGCTCATATTTGGAGGTAATAAGACATTGGAGTTCCAATGCAATGAAAAGTTAAGACAACTTTTGATGAAAGTGTAGTTAAAAGAAAAACTGACTATAACTTGTGTTTTTTTTGTTTATTTTGCAAACAAGTTAGTTTTAGATATTTTTGGTTTAGTAGTTGGGGGGATCTAATCTCAGCAGCTTTGTTCTCTGACTTGGTCTGATAAAGCTGCATAATTAATTATTCACGTGTCCAGAAACTCGCCTTTCTCTACCTTTGTAGGCTACTAGGACCTATCCTTATCTGCCAGAAGGGGCGGAAAAATTCAATATGGAGGAATAATCGTGCAAACCTTTTCAAGATGGAGGCTCCCACTGAGGGGAGGCCTTGGAAACTCAACAAGGTCTTTTTAAAAAATAAAGGAATGGCGCATTTTAGAAAAAAATAAAATTATGCAGCATAAACTTCATTTTTAATTAATAAACAAAACTGGTTTTAAAATGGTCAGCTTTAAGAATTCTTCAATTGCTCTTTTATATTTATTTCACTGAGTCTGATGTACTAACAAGAATTAGATCAATTCTGGCACAAACTAATTGCATCCATAAGGGACATATAAAAAATTCAGTTGACTTAAATGGGGCTATTAACGCCTTGAATGCTAGGAAGACCTCCAACGTAGTGAGAAGCAATACGCTGGAGACTTCTCTAGCATTCAAGTGGTTGAAAACCCATTTAAATCAATGGAAATTTGGATCATTTTTAGTTGTCCCTAGTGTAGGTGATTTGCCCATGTATTTCTCCAGTTCGTGTTAATACATCAGCCTCAATGAGTTTACCTGCTAGTGTCATCACTGGATTGGAGACACATGAGCAGATAAACTCTGTGAAGAAAATCAGAGACTCTATAAATATTAGTAACTCTTAGTAACAGCTTCTATCTCTATAATATATTATATATATATATATATAATATATATATATATATATATATATATATATATATATAATAGATCTGTGTACAGTATATGCAAGTTAAGTGTTAATTAGGTTCTTTACCCACTGTCCATTGTCCACTTTATTATTAAAAAGTGGTCTATTATATATGCAAATAAAGTGACTCATGTGAAACATATGGTATATAGGGAACTCTTTAATAAGAAAATGGACAATTAACTTTGCTATATAGACAAATATCCTATTTCACACTTAACTTGCATACATTCTATACAGATATATTTTAAAAGTTTGCAGTGGTATGTAAGATAAAGTAGAAGTTAAAATTCTTTAACACATTAATGGCAAAAAATTAAAGTCTGATAATGTTGGGTCCTTGTTATCTGAAACAAGTGAGATGGTTAAGGGGGACAGAGAGAAGGCAGATATTTTAAATAATTTCTTTTCTTCTGTTTTTACTAAGGAAGACCCAATGGACAAAAATCAGGGATTCTTTTATTTCAGGTATGGTGCCCATGGATTGGCGTACAGCAGATGTTGTGCCCATATTTAACATAATAACATAGTAACATAGTAATTTAGGTTGAGAAAAGACTTGCGTCCATCTAGTTCAACCTTTTCCTATTTCTGTTTACCATCGTTGATCCAAAAGAAGGCAAAAAAAACCCCTCAATTAGTAATTAAAAATTCTGCCTTGAATGGGGGGGAAAAAAATTCCTTCTTGATTCCAAATGTCAATCAGATTCCTCCCTGGATCAACAAGCCCCAACTAAATATTCATCCCAATACTAACGTACATAGCCCTCTATGTTATGCTCTTTTAAATAAGTATCCAGGCCCCTTTTAAAGGCATCTAATGTTTTCGATAGCACCACCTCCTCAGGCAGTGAATTCCATACCTTTATTGTCCTTACTGTAAAGAAACCCTTCCGCTGTTGTAGATTAAATCTCCTTTCCTCAAGTCTAATTGGGTGGCCTCTTGTCCTGTGTACTGTTCTGTTAATGAACAGGTCTTTGGAGACCCCTTTGTATGGGCCCTGAACATACTTGTATAGTGTTATCATATCCCCTCTAAGATGCCGTTTCTCTAGTGTGTACAAGTTTAACTTTTCTAGCCTTTCTTCATAACTAAAGCTTTCCATTCCCCTTACTAATTTTGTAGCCCTCCTCTGCACTTTCTCTAGTTCCATAATGTCCTTTTTCAGAAAGGGCGCCCAGAATTGAACAGCATATTCTAAGTGGGGTCTTACCATGGACCTGAAAAGAGGCATAATTATATCTTCCTCCCTTGAGTCAATACCCCTTTTAATACATGCCAATATCTTATTGGCCTTTGCAGCTGCCAGTTGGCACTGCATGCTACTGCTAAGTCTATTGTCTACCATTACTCCCAAATCCTTTTCATTTGTAGATTTCCCCAGAGAAACACCATTTAAACTATATGTTGCATTTTTATTATTATACCCAAAATGCATAACTTTACACTTGTCTATATTGAATCTCATTTGCCACTTGCCTTCCCAGTTACTCAATTTGTCCAAATCCTCTTGTAATGAAGACACATCCAGTTCAGACTTTATTACCTTACTTAATTTTGTGTCATCGGCAAACACTGATGCATGGCTCCCTATGCCCTCTGGGAGGTCATTAATAAACAAATTAAAAAGAAGAGGACCCAGGACAGATCCCTGAGGTACTCCACTTATCACGTTTATCCAACCGGAGAACTTGCCATTTACTACCACTCTTTGCATTCTATCTTTCAGCCAATTTCCAATCCACACACAAACATTTTCCCCTAGGCCTATTTCATTCAATTTGTACACTAACCTCTTGTGCGGAACTGTATCAAATGCCTTGGCAAAGTCTAAATAGATCACATCAACCGCCGCTCCCGCATCTATATTATTACTCACTTTTTCATAAAATGCGATCAAGTTCGTTTGACAAGACCTGTCTTTCACAAAGCCATGTTGGCTATTGCTATTAAAAAGGGATCAAAGTCACAGCCAGGAAACTAAAGAACTGTAAGCTTGACATCTGCGGTAGGGACGTTGTTTGAAGGGCTGCTTAGAGACTATATTCAAGAATTCAGCTGGAACAGGAATATCATTAGCAGGAGCCAACATGGCTTTGTGAAAGACAGGTCTTGCCAAATTAACTTGATCGCATTTTATGAGTAAAAAATATAAATGAGTAAAAATATAGATGAGGGAGTGGTGGTTGATGTGATCTATTTACACTTTGCCAAGGCATTGGATACAGTTCCACACAAGAGGTTACTGTACAAATTGAATGAAATAGGCCTAGGGGAAAACGATTGTGTGTGGATTAGAAATTGGCTGAAAGATAGAATACAAAGAGTGGTAGTAAATGGCAAGTTCTCCAATTGGATAAGTGGAGTACCTCAGGGATCTTGAAAGCAAGAGATATTTCCTAAGAATTGCTTCACAATGTGTTGGAGATCTCTCTTGCATTCAAAGGGAAAGCCCCATTTATCTCAACTGAAGTTTGGGGAATTTTTATTTGCTTCCTGTTGCTCCAGAATTCATCCATGTTTATTTCTACATATAGCTCTATATGTGCATGTCTCCAGTTATGATCTGTTGTTATTACATAATGTTGATCTAATGCTCCATTAGTCTCATATAATGTTGAAATACTCTGTTAGGTCTGAAATACCGGGTATGTCTTCCTAGTAAGAGCAAAGGAAAGCAAAGCACACTAGGCCTACCCCAAGTACAATTAAAGGGATAGTAATACTTCGTTTTAACTTTTATTTTTTAGGCATTAAAAAAACATGAAGAATGATATAAGTCTTATATCTCAAACCTTTATGGTTTAAGAGATATTCACAAGCAAAGTTTCCCCCTCCCGCCCCTAGTGTAAGCCATCTCTTCTCAGATGTGAATCTGGTTGTAAGACCAGACAGATAACAGCAGGGGACAATCTTCTTTGTATGAAAAGAATGAAAGCCCTCCCCCTTGACAAATTTTTCAGCTTTTTCCCTTATCTTAATTGAAGATTGTCCCTCTCTGCAATCTACCTGGGCACCTTCCTTTTGATTTGGCTGAACAGGGGGGATACTTTGCTTGTGAATATCTCTTAAACCATAAAGGTTTGAGAGATAAGACTTATATCGTTCTTCATGTTTTTTTAATGCCTACAAAATAAAATAAAGATAAAACGAAGTATTACTATCCCTTTAATGCAGTTATGGGTACCTACTTCCAGCAGCTCTAGCTGCCCATGTGAGTGTGTGTGTGTGTGTGTGTGTGTGTGTGTTAGCTTGAGCAGCATATCTCTGCATGGTATTTACAGTGTGTTGAAACATTATTTATTACACTTGTCACTGTTATGAAAGGTGTATGTGTTAGAGGGGATATGAGGATGTTGTGTGTGTGTGTGTGGTGGGGGAGAAGTCTCAAAATTTACTCCAGGGCCCAGTAGCTTTTAATTATGCCCCTGTACTTCTTTAACCAATAAAAAACAAAGTGTACAAAAGCACTGCAGAACAATGTGTGGGTTGGGTATAAAGTGGGTGGGCACAATTACAGGGGAACATCTAACGGCTTAAACTGTATAAATTACTATCTAAAATTTTCCAGGTAAACATTTCCCTCCCTTGATAGATGGTAGAAAGGAAAAGTAGTTTCACTTTTAGCCAGAGTTGAAGATGCACAAGTGATTGTGACACTGTCAATGGTCATTGTTATGTTTCAACTAATTACAGCTAGAGACAGGAAAACAGAGTGAAGTATGGGATAGAACATACAGGCTGCAACATTGTCCATACCTGGACAATCTGTGAGTGTCTCGAAAAATCAAATCTAATTCTTCATATATAAAAATTAGTGTTGAGCGAGCATGCTCGGCCGATGCTCGGATCGGCTCGAGCATCGCTCTGCTCGGCACATGGCGGTACTCGTACGAGTACCGCCATGTGCTCGCCCGCCATGTTCGGGTGGCAGGGATCTGTGCCGAAGGAGGCACAGATCTGAAGACGCTCCGCTGGACCACCAGGGACTGGAGGTACGGGGGCATTGCGGAGATGAAGGGGGCATTGCGGAGATGAAGGGGGACAGTGTGGAGATGAAGGGGGACATTGTGGAAGGGGGACATTGTGGAGATGAAGGGGGACATTGCGGAGATGAAGGGGGACATTGCGGAGATGAAGGGGGCATTGCAGAGATGAAGGGGGCATTGCGGAGATGAAGGGGGCATTGCGGAGATGAAGGGGGCATTACGGAGATGAAGGGGGACATTGTGGAAGGGGGACATTGCGGAGATGAAGGGGGCATTGCGGAGATGAAGGGGGCATTGCGGAGATGAAGGGGGCATTGCGGAGATGAAGGGGGCATTGCGGAGATGAAGGGGGCATTACGGAGATGAAGGGGGACATTGTGGAAGGGGGACATTGCGGAGATGAAGGGGGCATTGCGGAGATGAAGGGGGACATTGCGGAGATGAAGGGGGCATTGCGGAGATGAAGGGGGGCATTGCGGAGATGAAGGGGGGCATTGCGGAGATGAAGGGGGACATTGCGGAGATGAAGGGGGCATTGCGGAGATGAAGGGGGACATTGTGGAAGGGGGACATTGCGGAGATGAAGGGGGCATTGCGGAGATGAAGGGGGCATTGCGGAGATGAAGGGGGCATTGCGGAGATGAAGGGGGCATTGCGGAGATGAAGGGGGCATTGCGGAGATGAAGGGGGCATTACGGAGATGAAGGGGGACATTGTGGAAGGGGGACATTGCGGAGATGAAGGGGGCATTGCGGAGATGAAGGGGGACATTGCGGAGATGAAGGGGGCATTGCGGAGATGAAGGGGGGCATTGCGGAGATGAAGGGGGACATTGCGGAGATGAAGGGGGCATTGCGGAGATGAAGGGGGACAGTGTGGAGATGAAGGGGGACATTGCGGAGATGAAGGGGGCATTGCGGAGATGAAGGGGGACATTGCGGAGATGAAGGGGGACATTGTGGAGATGAAGGGGGCATTGACCAGGCACCCTCCCCTCATCAGAGCAGGGGGTGCCTGGTGTAATGCTCGTGTCGCCCCATTGAAGTCATTGGGGCTCGGGTGCTCGGCCGAGCACTCGAGCCTCCGGCGGTGCTCGGTCAGAGCATCGGGGTGCTCGCTCAACACTAATAAAAATGTATTGTATTTTTATTGTATGCCTCTCTTGGAGGAGGGACAAGCAGCTCATGTCCTCAAATTGTTGCCTGGATTACATGTGCTACCACAATGTTGTTGTGTGACCAATGCATTATACATTAACAAAGTAATATCGAGAGATAAACCTGCAGAGGTAAAACTCACATATAATGCTGTATAGGCACTAATGTCTGAATATATCTAGGGTAAATTAGCTTTACTGAACTGAGTATAAAATGGGAATAAGTTATAAAACTAAGCGTGAAATGAAGATATATGAACTATGGGGACAAAAATGAAACTGGCTTGCCATCGATTAATAAGAAAAAAAAAAATAGGAAAAGGGAAGAAAAATAGATCTCAGATTTGTACATATAAACATTACCAAGGTAATCACACAGATAAGCAGTTTTACTAATCCTCACATGTAGTGACTATACAAAAGCAGTAGGGTGTCAGTCACAACTGCAGATAAATATATGTGCTAAACCAGTAAGAGCAAATAGAGGGAAGTCTCGTAGAACATATTGAGTTAAAAAACACATAAATAGCAGCTGTGTATGATGAAACCAATACTCCAGGCAACTAGATACCCCAATATGTTTTAAACATCAACCTAATTTATGTATCAGTCCTAACAAGAGCTTGTATGAAATTTCCTGAGAGTATAGTAAGCTGAAAAAATAGTAAAAAAGAATCATGGGTGGGAGAGACAGAGAGAGCAATGATCTTATTCTGCAGGGATTATAAGAACTGACAAAACTTCACTTTCTAGACCAAAATGTCCCATTTGTAGACCAGCTCTTATAAGAGCTATTGAAGCTAGAGATGTGTATTGACACATCTCAAATGAAAGAGAAGGATGCCAGATTTCTCAGCTACAAAATATAAAAAGGCATATAATACAAATCAAGACCAGTTCTGTTAAGTATTTTCTTTTAATGTATTGTCTGACAGGTAACAGTTTTTATATTGTTTTTATGCCTTGTCATGCTTAGGTGCTTCCATACATGACTGTAGTCTCTCCTTTGACATGGATGATGATATGACCTCTGTACACATCATTGGGCTGAAATGTCCCCAGATTACAGAAACCCAAAAAAGCCACATGCTTTCTTTATTAAATCTTAAAGGGATAGTAATGTTTCAAAATAATAGCAGCTCCAATTAATCTTCATAGTATTTGGGCCATGGAGAGCAATACTGTCAGAGCTGTAGTTCAAGAGTGATTGAATGATAAAGTATTCCCGTCCTGCCCTTTTTACTGATGTAACACTGCTCACCTCAGAACAGAAAGGTGGTGTCCAAATGGCTTGCAGAGAGGGACAATCTTCAATTAGCATAAGGGAAAAACCTGTCAAGGAATGAAGGGTTTTCATTTTTCTCACAGTAAGAAGATTGTGTTTTGCTGTGAGCTTTCTGGTCTTAAGACCAGATTCCACATCTTAGGGAGGATGGCTTACACTAGGTAAAAGGAGCAGGAAGGAGATACTTTATCATTCAATTACTCTTGAACTACAATTCTGACAATATTGAAATAACACTCTCCATGGCCCAAATACTATGAAGATTAACTGGAGCTGTTTTAATTTTGAAACATTACTATCCCTTTAAAGGGATAGTAATACTTCGTTTTAACTTTATCTTATTTTGTAGGCATTAAAAAAACATGAATAATGATATAAGTCTTATCTCTCAAACCTTTATGGTTTATGAGATATTCACAAGCAAAGTTTCCTCCTCCCACCCCTTTTACTGATGTCACACTTTTCAGCCAGATCAGAAGGGAGCTGCCCAGGTAGACTGCAGAGAGGGACAATCTTCAATTAAGATAAGGGAAAAACCTGAAAAGCTTGTCAAGGGGGGGGCAGGGATTTCATTGTTTTCATAGGAATAAGAGTGTCCCCTTCTGTTATCTGTCCAGTCTATGGACTGCATTCCACATCTGAGAAGAGATTGTTTACACTAGGTAAAAGAGGCGGGAGGGGGAAACTTTGCTTGTGAATATCTCATAAACCATAAAGGTTTGAGAGATAAGACTTATATCGTTCTTCATGTTTTTTTAATGCCTACAAAATAAAATAAAGTTAAAACGAAGTATTACTATCCCTTTAAGAGAAAAAAAAGGAGGGAGCTTTTCATTCTTTGGCAAAGGCTATCAGGCTCTGAGAAAAGTTAAGGAAGCAGAACAGGGCTTTTCTTTTTATGGTCCAGTTTCTCCCCATTGGCCATATCTGGCACACTCCAGTCAAGCTTCCACCAGTCACAGATGAAAACCTGTTGCTACCCTGAAGATCCCAATAGTAACACAGCTTACCTTAGGTGAGTTTTTTTCCCTCCAAAATACAGATATGTTTCCTTTGCTTATATGAATATACAAATTAAGGCGGTATGAAGGGGAGAGAAAAATGTGGTGGGTGGAGAAATCAAATAAATAACACAAATTGCAATCGTGTAGGAAAAGCTCTGAACAAAGTGTTTCCCTACAATTCCATGAGGCACTTGTTCTCAGATAGAAAAGGGTCCCTTCATTAAGTAGGTTATAAAAAATATTGTATATATCAGCTACTCTCAATGTATGTGGATGTGGCAGGTCCATTTGAACAAACACAGACTGACATACAAGGAAATACATTTAAAGGGATAGTAATACTTAAAATGTAAAAAAAAATATGTTGTAGGGTTTATCCCCCTGAGTAAAACAAGAGTACTCCCACTGCTGAAAGGCGTTTCATTCAAAAGTTATTAATTTTCAAAGTTGAATTTTTTAGGTGCAATATCACAGTGGCCTGAAATTGTACAGTGGCGCTGTTGCTACACCATCCTATGGAGATTTATGGTCAATTGACCAGAGCTGTCCATAGGATCGTGTAGCAACAGCGCCACTGTACAATTTCAGGTCACTGTGATATTGCACCTAAAAAATTCAACTTTGAAAATTAATAACTTTTGAATGAAACGCCTTTCAGCAGTGGGAGTACTCTTGTTTTACTCAGGGGGATAAACCCTACAACATATTTTGTTTTACATTTTAAGTATTACTATCCCTTTAACAAACACTTTCCATTAAAGAGACACAAAATAAATGCAGGTTTTAAGCAGCTAATTATTAAACAGTATTTTTTTTATTTTATTTTGATTAATGCAACACCTTTGATTATGAAACAAGCATTTACCGCTTACTGTGTGGGAATGCACCTTAATGAGTTAATTATAGTAATAATATACAATTATCTATGTTTACAAGCAAGCACAAGCTTTTGCAACCTTTGTGCAATAACCTTATCTGCCACAGGCATCAGAAATTTATTGCAACTCTATAGTCAGTTAAAAAAAATTGCATGTTTCCAGACGATCAGTATAAGACATGCCAAATAAAATATTGGTCCAAATTTTAGAAGCATCATGTTATATCAAGTAAGTAGGGTTGCCACCCAGCCGGTATTTTACCGGCAGGCCGGTAAAAAATTGGCTTCCATCCAATGTTAAGTCTATGGAGGGAATGCCATGGCCGGTATTTTTTTGAAGAAAAGGTGGCAACCCTACAAGTAAGAAGTTGGAAATATGGAAAAGTCTGAATAATGGGTACAATGATGACTGAAATGTTAACCTCACAATGAAGTTTTCAAACATTCAACCCTTAGAATTCTAGAAATTGAGCGTTTTCTAGCATCCAGAGAGCTAACGGATTATAACAAAATCCATGACAAATGTGCTTTTAATGCTAATTAAACATTGGTTTGGTGATAAATGGGGAAGCATAGCTTATATTTTTATAACGTTAACATGCAATAACTCATTGAAACAAGAAAGAGAGGAAAAGCACCTAGTGGTGTAATACTGTAACACTAAATACTGAAGAGAAATTAATCATTTGGATACACACATTTGTTTAATATCAGATCAGTGTTTATACACAGTCTGACCATCAGGCATAAGGATATAATCAACCCGTCTCCGTTCGGGAACTATAGAGTTGTATCCACAGTTGAATTGAATGATTATCCTTGTGCTGATAAATAAGTGGGGTGTTTTGATTAAAATATAATAATAACAAGTTTATTATAAAACAAATATAAAAATATTTTTCAAATTGTCTTATCGCTTATTCAATAACTCATTATGATCGTCCACTGTTTCGATCTACCCACCATCACATAAAAAAACCTGAATTTTTCTTACCTGTCAATTCATTTTTCATAATGGTGCTGTAGGTAGCACACCAGTGAGAGAAAGAGAGAGAGAGGTCCCATCACCACAGGTGACAGGAAAAATAACAAGTATAAAGGACCTCCCACCTCACATAATATATCTGACGAGAGAGCAAATTTTAATGACAAACAAACATGGGGGGTCGGAAGTCTGAATGCTACATATGAAGACCTGGATGAAAAGGAATTGACAGGTAATAAAAATGTTGTCTTTTCTTCAGGGTCTCCTTCAGTTGTGTATTTCAATGTCTTTGGTCATGCAAGAGTGTAGTTAATGTACATGGGATCAATCAGCCTTCTGTGAGCTTGTGTCTGTATAACTAACAATCTGACAGGATCTAGCTACAAAGTTAGAAGGGGGGCACCCCCCCATTAAGAATGGGTGACTGTAACAGTAAGTATGACCTTATAAGCATTCAGTAAGCTAGGAATAATTTTCTATAGGTTTGTTTATAATAGTTTAGATTTATTCCTCTCTTGGATTTGAATAATCATAGGATGAAGGGTTTAAGACAAGAGGTATCCTTTCCCCTTGCTAGGAGAATAGTAAGGAGAAACACAGGACATCCTTACATGTACTTATGAAAGACAAAGAAGTAGGAGGGCAATAGGTCTATCTGATGGGAGGCTCCCCGACCTCAGTGACAGGTAGGTCACTCCCCCATGCCCACATTGAAAGTCAATGTAAAAAAGAGAGATTGAATCACATATGTACAAGTTAGGGTATGGTGGGGAAATAAGAAAAAGACACAAGAATTTCTTGCTTTGGTAGACACAGGAGCAGAAGTTACAATCACACCAGCTGATACAGCACAAAAGAATGGAGATGAGGAGATACATGTGGCCTAGAGAAGAGACACAGTAAAAGTATTGAAGTGTAAAGTACAACTGGCTATAGGGAAAAGGCTCATATTTACAGTATGGGTAATGGTTATATTCTTCATTTTCACTGCAGCGGAAAGCCGGGACCAGTTTGTTTTCACTTGGAAGCCCAGAAATATAACTTCCAAGTTATGCCACAAGAGTATTTGCGTTCACCAATCATCTCTCATAGGCTGGTGACCAGAGACTTACAACAGATGCAACTCAAAGTTCCAGTATTTCACTATATCAATAACATCATGGTCATTGGAGATGTAGATCTGATGGCTACTGAGTTAACAGGACTGATGGAACATCTAAAGGACATATGATGGGCTAAAAATCCACAGAAGATACAAGGCCCTGGGCTGGAGGTACAGTGTTTATGTATGATATGATCCACACCTCTAAAGAGTATTCCAGCTAAAGTGCTAGAGACAATAACTGCAGCAGCCTCACCAAGCACTTTGAAGGAAGCACAATTATGTTTGGAGATAATGGGATTTTGGAGGCAATTCATTCCACATTTGCGACTAATTTTTGATCAATATATATAATGTGACCAGGAACAAGAGTACCTTTCACTGGGAACCAGAGCACCAGTGTTAATTTGAAGCACCCACAGCAAGCTTTGCTGCAGCATCAAGGGCTGAACTCTCTATCACCAGGTCACCCTTTCAACCTGAATGTGATGATAGCTGATGTCATGTCATGGGGACTGTACCAAATCATTCCATATGGAAGGAAAACCTCAAATACCCCAATTAAATTCTGGTCAAATCAATTGACAGAGCTCATCAGAGTTATGCTCTCCTGGAAAATACTTTGTTAGCTACATGCACTGCTTTTCAAAATGTGCAAAGAATTATAAAGACTTATACAGTCATTGTGAGAATGGAATTACCAAATAGTGGCTGGATTATGGCTGAAGTTTGGGTTGCCACCCAGCTGGTATTTTACTGGCAGGCCGGTAAAAAATTGGCTTCTGTCCAATGTTAAGTCTATGGAGGGAATGCCATGGCCGGTATTTTTTTGAAGAAAAGGTGGCAACCCTAGCTGTAGTGTTGGCCACATGAACCAACAGAAGCCCAACAGAAGCCATAGATGAAATGAAAGTGGTACCTACAGGAGCAAGAAGGAGTAGCTGTAGGGCACATCATGAAACTATCCAAAGAGATGGCAGGCCACCCAAGGGCACCAAAATATGTTTATTTTTAGATAATATGACATAAATTCCTTGTCATGGTTCAAGCCATAGTTCAGAGTGTTAAACTTGGTTATCAATGCATATTCCCAGAACTTTGTCACTCTGTGTCCTACAATTTCCCATTAGTACAGTAACTTTGAGATTTTTAATGCTGTGATCAGTTGACCCACTGGGGGTATCTCATTTGTTGCTCACAATGGACTGATGAGAATTCATAATTTTTCTTAGGGTTTCTTCTGTCTTACTTACACATAGCCCTGTCTGGGGACATTTCACACACACATGATGAGGTAGACAACATTAGATGAGCCGCAGGAGAATTTGCCCTCGATATTGTGGTTTGGGAGGGAATGTGGTATGACCACCTTATCTGTGGTACATATATGTGCACAAGTTACACACATCATTTGTAGACAGAGAGATGTACCACAGATCGTAGCAGAAGGTCAATGTAATACTAGAACATAAACCTAAATACATACCTACTTGATGTTTAGTGTCATATGCATAATTAAATGTTTTCTTTTCCTCATAGGGCTTCAGCTGCTGGATTTATGAGGCTGAACATTGGCAGAACAATGTGTTTATTCACCTTCTGATGCAATACTCAAATGTGACTAATCAATTGAACGGTTAGTTATTTGGACAAGAATATATCAGAGAGAGTGAAGGATATCTTGAGAGTCCCTTGAACTGCACATACATTATTTGTGATGGCTAATGACGCTATTAACCTGTACTGGGATACTGGCAAGCATTATCATAAAATGAACAGGCTCCAACTGACTGACAAAGTAGAGTAAAGAGCTATATTCATTTGAAATGTGGGGATATATTTGCTAAGTATGCCTCAAACAGCAATGTGCATGAGGCTAATTAAGCAATCAATTTCCAAGGCTTTACCCATAAGGAGTGTGATTGATGATTAGGAGCTCTCATGTACCATAGGTGGAATGTATGTCTATGCCTATGGTCGTGCAAAGATGTAGTTACTGTATATGGTGATCAATCAGCAATCAACTGCCTTCAGAGATCTAGGGCTCGATTTAAAGGCAGCCGTTAGCCAAAAAAAAAAAAAACGGGTGCGTTAAGGTGCAGTAAGCGATTCAAAGGTCCGTCTTATGTTCAGCTAACGGCAGAGCACAAATCACAACGGCCGATACATTTACATGCATTGGGACCCATAGAACAAAATTCCCCAGAGCAATTCAAAGAACCGCGGTACTGCTAACGGCAGAGAAAAAGATACATTTTACAGCCAAAATTTAAGACCCAGTTTTGTTAAGCGTTAGACACCTAAAGGACAAAAAAAACCCTGTTACATGGTAAAACAGACGAACAGCTCCCCGCACAAGAATACAAATGGGAAAATTAACCGAGCAATGCCAAAATAACACAAAAAACATGCCCATACACCACAGATCACTGTCACACACAACACAACAACCAAGCAACACCACATGGACATGGCCTAACAAAAAAACACCAACACAACATGCCACGGAACAATTGGGGGTTAGCACACAACACGGTCACCTGCCAACACAAAACAAGCTCACCTGTGTAACATCACCACACGATCCAGACACAACCTGCACCCAACCTGCAACTGACAGGGACACAGCAACCACAACACAGCACACTTTTAAACAAAGACACACCTACAAACACTTACATGGACAACAAACAGCTTCCCTTTGGTCAGCACTCACCTAATCACCACACCTACACAACGCCCCACCACCTACTTAAGTGGACAGCTAACCACACTCACTTGTGGCTTGTCTTCCACTCAGGAGAGACAGAGAGAGAGATAGAGAGAGCGCAATCAATATGTTGGGTTACATATTGTTGCGAAGACTGTGGAGAAGGCGTTCAAGGGAGAGAGCTGGGGGACACCAGTAACCCCCAGGCACACCTGATCAACAGCCTGCACCTGTTGCAAGTGAGGAGGCTCCGCTCAAGAGCCACACAGGAGCCCATCCTCACCTGGAAGACACCTGTCTGCAGATGCACAGCTGCAGCAACAGGATGCTCCCCAGATGCCACAGGGATCCCTGCAGCAGCTCAGGATGCAGAGACGACCACCAAGGCTCAGGGTATACTGCCCAAGGGTCACTCTCCTTGGAATGACCGATGACGAGGTCATTGATCGCTACAGGTTGAGGCCGCACAGCATCATTGCCCTGTACAAGGTCATCAAGGATGAGGTGGATCCCATATGCACCCACAACCATGCCCTAACTGGCCTGTGTGCCATACACTTCATGGCAAGTAGTGCCTTCCAGTTGACAGAGGGTTACGCATCTGGCATGTCCCAGGCCACATTCTCCAGGGTGCTGGCCCAGGTCTTGCCAGCCCTCAAAGGCAAGGCCAGTAGGTACATACACTTCCCCACCACCGACATGGAGTGGACACATCTCAAGCAGGGCTTCTACGAAAGGGGAGGCATGCCCAGGGTCATGGGTGCTATAGATTGCACCATGTCAGCATCAAAGCACCAGCACGTCAGGGACATGTTTTCATCAGCCGAAAAACTTCCACTCCATGAATGTGCAGATGGTGTGTGACAGCAACCTGGCCATCATGAATGTCTGTGCCAAATATCCTGGGAGCTGTCACGATTCCCATATACTCAGAAACTCATCTGTACAAAGAGAATGGGACCTATACAGGCGGATGGCTTCTGGGTGAGTTAAAAATACTAAATCACACCACATACACACTTGCTAGTACGTTCACCTCATGAAACAGCATTCACACAACATGTGCTCCTTGTCTCACCATGTTACTCACTTTCCACAAGTGATGCTGGCTATGGCTGCAAACCATGGCTCCTCACCCCGCTCGCCAATCCCCAGACTGATGCCCAGGAACGATATACCCAGGCTCATGCCAGAACTCGCAGTGCCATTGAGCAGACCTTCGGCCTTCTCAAGTCCAGATTCCATTGTCTGGACCACTCGGGGGGAGCATTGCGGTATGCACCAGGCAAGGTTTGCGACATCTTCATGGCATGTGCCATCCTCCATAATATCGAGGTGGACACCAGACTCATCGCCGATGTCCAGCCCCCACCCAGACCTGATGACCCTGTGGACATTGTCCAGGGTGAGGAAAGCCTAACAGGGATGCAGACAAGAGACAGACTGATCAGGGATCACTTCAGTTGTGAGTATAATACATGTTTGCACACAATCCATGCATACATACCCACCACAACACACATCTTCTGTTTCACCCCACAGGATCAGTGACACAGCCCTGGCACTGGCTGCAATATGGACCACCAACATCAACCATTCCATGGGCCAGTCAGATTGGGGCTAGAGATTCCAATGACAGCTGACACCCTGTCCTCCATGTTCATACTGCTACCTCAAGGATATCATGCATGCCCCCCTGGAAACCAAGGTACAACACTTAACCATGTTCAGCATATCCCATTGCTCCCTAGGCACCAGCTAAAGTGTTTTGCTAGGATCAGACCCATAGCAACCATGGTACCCCTGTAGCGAGGGAGTCCCATCCAAGGCAATGCATCGGATAGCACTCTGTCATATCAGGGGTTAAGGGGACATTCAAGGGGGACATGGGACCAGTAGTTTACTACAGCTGAAAAGAGCATCAGAGGGATGGATTTACAGTGGTAGTGTGTTACTCAACATAGAGCTCATGAAATGTGGATCACATCTGCAGGGACACTATGCTGACCTGTGTGTGTGTGTGTATAGTGATATGTGCCCCAGACAGAAATACACACATCAACAAATATGTCCTAATAGCTCCATGAACCAAACATATTTGGGCTGCCTCCGACAGTGGCAGCCCAAATACACTAGTGTTATGGAGCTATTAGGACATGTCTGTTGATGTGTGTATTCATGTCAGGGGCATATATCCCTAAGGATGGTTAACATCCCCTTAGTCCCCCCCATAATGGTTTACGGACCAGTACACAACACATTACAAAGCAATGGTTTGTGTACCCCCCTGGAATGAGAAAGATTAAGGGGATCATGATGTCGTAGCTGTTGCATGACAATCAGTTTGAGGGTGCAGTTCCAAATCCTGTCCTCCTGTCCCACAGGCATTCATAGCACGATCCTTCCTAGAACAGAGGAGTTTCCATGTAACTAGACTGAAGTCTGGACAACACTTCCATGAAGATCACCCCTTGCTGTTTCAAGTGATTGTGTTGGTGATGCAATGTTTGACCTGATGTTCACAGCAACCTCTACTGGAACATTCACATATGGACATGGATTCATGTGTGTACTAACATCCAGGAATCAGACCTGTACAGTAAGACTGCTCATCCAGAGATGCCAAGCCATGTGGACAACACATGAGCAGTTCACTAGTGTTTCTAAAGTATTCCTATTTAGTTCAGATGTACCGTTTTTGTGCTCATGCAAGTGTTTAATGCATATATACCCATGAAACACATGTATGTTTCAATGTAGTTTGAGACACAATAAAGGAGAACCATCACTATTCAATCTATGTCTGTATGAATGGATGTTGGATCAAACATCTGTCAATGTGGAACCATACCCAAGGCTAGAGTATCCCTCATACAAAGAAAGGCATGACTTACATCACAGGAGTCCACTAGTTGCCTGACCATGAGTGGACTTTGTGATGTATACATTCAATGACATGATGGCAGTGATACACTAATGTGTGTTGTGAATGATTAAGTGGTGACACAGGGGACACACTTCCACTGTGATGTGACTTCCACGGTTTGTGTGTTGCTCAATATAATCAATGTCCTGAGATTCCTGTAGGTTGACATATCTCAGTACATGGGCTACATCAACAAACAACCAGACCAAGTGGACAAGTATTATCACTGGTGAAGTGTGTTACAACCTTAGTTAAACAACAACACAACTTAAAGGGATAGTAAACCTTGAAAATAAGTTTATTTCATATTGTAGCCCTTAAAAAAACATGAAAAATGATATAAGTCTTATCTCCCAAACATTTATGGTTTGGGAGATAAGACTTATACCATTTTTCATGTTTTTTTAAGGGCTAAAATATAAAAAAAACTTATTGTCAAGGTTTACTATCCCTTTAATACATAACCCAATGCTCAGCCTAAGGTTTCAATGTGTGTGCTACACATTGAAATCTTAGGAAGATCATTGGGTTATCCAGTAAGTTAGGCTGTGATTCAAACTCCTATTGTGCAACTGACTTACTGGAGAACACAATGCTCACCCTAGGATCACAATGTGTAACACACATTGAGATCCTAGGGTGTACATTGTGTTCCCCAGTAAGTCAGCTGCACAATAGAATTTTGATTTAAAGACCATATTGATGCATGTTCCATCTGTCCTGCTTGTTATTTCCATGCTAAATCACATAGCTGTTTGGTTTTCCCCTCAAACACAACAATTGATGCAGACGAATGTTCAGTGTTGCACCAGTTTTTGTGATAAGGGGTATGTTCTGAACAAATCTGACACACATCATGGCCATGTAACACTGTCGTGTTATATGGCTACAGGGATAGGTTGCCAGGTGAATTTGGACAACGGTGTGGGTGAGTGTGAACCCATGTTGTAACATCCCACAAACATTTCCCCCAGGCAGGAGTTGAATTCACTGCATTGTTTGGCAATGCATTGGAGACAACCCTGCCACCCAATCTGTAACGGAATACATAGCAGATCAGACAGGATTCAAAAGCACGATTTTCCTTTATTGAGGGGGCAGATGACAGGTTGGGCCTTTCATTTCTTCTTTTTTTTTGGGGGGGGGCCTTAGACTTGGTGCCAGAGGTGGATGCCCTGGCTGATTGCCTGGTCACCCTCTGTCCCCTAGGTGTGGCTTCAGGGGTAACACTGGAAGGGGTGGTGGGTACAGTGGACCCCTCTGTGGAAAGCAGGCTCTCCCTCTCCATCCTCAGGTTCTCCCTGCGGTTAATCTCTCGCAACTCCACGAGCACCTGTGCAAACATGTCCATCATCCCCGTGTGGAGCTGTGGGAGTTGTGTGTTCCCCCTGGCAACCTCTGACTCCAGGGCTTGGATTCTGGTCTCCAACCTGTTCAATTCCTCCTGGATTCCCTCCGGCTCCTCGTGATGTTGTCGTTGGTGGAGTGGCTTGCCTGGAGCTGTCTTCTTTGAAGGGCCATGCACTCCTCCTCCAGATCCGTGGGGCGTTGACTGCTGGAGATGGGAGTGCCTGGTGACTCATGTGCTGTCTCCCCAGCTTCAGCTGTCTCCTTGGCCTCTATCTCTCCAGCTTCAGCTGTCTCCTCAGCCTCTGTTTCCCCAGCTTCAGCTGTCTCCTTGGCCTCTATCTCTCCAGCTTCAGCTGTCTCCTCAGCCTCTGTTTCCCCAGCATCAGCTGTCTCCTCAGCCTCTGCTGTCTCCTCTGATGGTGCTTGGTGTGCTGTGGGTGCTACTGCTGTGACAGCTGGTGGAGTAGCTTCAACAGACAGTGTGTGGGTGCCCACCACATCAAGGGACCCATTGCTGCCCAATGATGTCTGTGCTGGTGGTGGAGTGTACACGTCCCTCGGAAGAGGGCGCTGGGGCTCCCTAATCAGCCCCAGGTGTTGGTAGTCAAGTGGCCAAGGGTCATGCCTTGGCCACTGGTAGGTGTTTTGCTCCCACCTGGGATCATACCTGGGTCCATGCTGGGGAGCCATCCAGGAGGGTAGGTCCATCTGTGTGAAATATGGCCCATATTGTGTGGTGGTCACATTCCCGGGCAACCACTGTCTCCCTGGTGGCGGTGGTGGTGCTGCTGCTGGAGGGTAATAGCTCCTGGAGGTGGTGGGATGCATCCATCTCCCCCCCTGCATCCAGCCACTGTAGTGGTGTGATGCAGCCAGTTGGTGTGCAGCCAGTTGGTGTGCAGCCAGTTGGTGTGCAGCCAGTTGGTGTGCAGCCAGTTGGTGTGCAGCCAGTTGGGGGCAGCCAGTTGGTGTGCAGCCGGTTGGGGAGGAGGTGTTGAAGTTGCGTATGGTTCCCATTGGCTGGTCCCCTCCAATATGCTCCTCACTGGGTGGTGTTGTCGGCTCCTCCACGAGCTCCTGCTGTGATGGAGGCCCATAAGCTGTGTGGAGAATTGAGACTGTGTGATTAGTAAACGTAGCCATGATGGGATTAAAGGGATACTAATACATGAAATGCGGAAAAGGAAATATATGTTGTGGGGTTTATCACCCTGAGTGAAACAAGGGTACTCCCACTGCTGTAGGGTGTTTTTTCCAAGAATTATCCCAGCTCAGAGTAGAATTGCTTTGGTGCAATATCCCAGTGGCCTGAAGTTGTACATTGGCACTGTTGCTACATTATCCTATGGGGATTTATGGCCCCTGGACAAAAGCTGTCCATAGGGTGGTCTAGCAACATCGCCGTTGTACAGTTCCAGTCCACTGTGATATTGTCCCTGGAATATTCAACTTTGAGCTGTGCTACTTTTTGAATGAAATACCTTTCAGCAGTGGGAATACCCTTGTTTTGCTCGGGGGATGAACCCTGCAATATATATTTCTTTTCACGTGTTAGGTATTACTATCCCTTTAACGGAATAGCAATGGTTAATTTCACCATGATATAATATTGTAGGCATCGTAAAGAGATGTGGATCGATGTTAGTCCTATCCCTCCAACCATCATGGTTAGACAGATATTGCTCTATTTGACAGCTGGAGATTTCAGTCATTTGACCACACGGAGTCTCTTCAGCAGAGCCTAAATTGCCCCATTCAGAGATGTAAACTTCATTGGAATGGTGCACAGAGTGTGCTTGCAAACCAGGCACACTTTGTCGACCATCTCAAAGATGTATTCATCTCTGAATGGGGCAATTTAGGCTCTGCTGAAGAGTCTCCATGTGGTCTAATGACTGATATCTCCAGCTGTCAATTAGAGCAATATCTGTCTAACCATGAGGGTTGGAGGGATAGGATTAACATCGATCCACATCTCTTTACGATGCCTACAAAATGATGCTGACTTCTCCAGTGATCTCATTTCCCCATTTCCAGTGTTTTCTATGGAGTCTATACGATGGGACCTTAGCAACTTGATTCATGTTATTGCATATTCTCCATAGACTAACACTGGTATTGGTGAAGTGAGGGTGTGTAAGGGTTAATTTCTCTCCACCATCTCTTTGTCAACGCTTAGTGAATGTCCCCTGTGTAGCATGTGGCCTATTGACTTGTTTGTTGTCTGGTTAACCCTTTGAGTCCCAGAGGGGTTGCCAAAGCATTATTGATCGATGCATTGATGATCCCTCTAGCACTCAAGGGGTTAGGTGCTGACTTCCCTGTGGGGACATGGGTGACATTGTGTGTGAACAGTGATGATATTTAACAGACAACATTTTGAACAGCATGGTTTGTGTATAGTGTGTGATGAGCACAGCGACAGGAGGGGTTGAACTAGGACTTTGACAGGTTTGTCCCAAGTTGGACCTTGATATTTGTCCTGGTGTTGTGTCCTGTTTTTAACCCTCAGGGTGCTGTGTTGGTGCAGTTGTATGGATGAATGATGGGCATGTGTTGAGGTGTGACTGTGTTTGCAGCTGGTGTTGGTTGATGTAGTGTGTGGTTATGTAATGTTGCACTTACCGGTAGTGTGGAGGCTCCTCTCATCCCCAATTTCAGCTCCTCCAATGACCCCCTTGATCAGGGTCGGGGACATATTCTGCCGCACCATCTCCTCCCAGCCTCAGAAGGTGATAGGGACGGGTGGGCCACCTCCAGTACCTCGGGCGTGCTTGGTGAGCTCTGACAGCTTGTTCTTCACCACCCTCCGGCAGTCGCCCCATCGCTTTTTGATGGACTCCACTTCCCGCCTGCAGATCTGGTTCCAGGCTGCTTTCCTCCTCGCTGACAGGCCAGGGACCTTCGCCGTCAGGTGGAGAACACTCTGTCTCTCCAGGACAGCCTCCACAAGAGCTGTGTTCTCCTCCTCAGTATATTTCGGATCCCTGACCCTGCCCTCGTCAGCTCCTGCATGCGAGGAGTCAGAACCAGAGTGTGGTGGTCTCCAGGAACTACCCCTCTTCCCACTGCAGATTCTGTCCCTGTCCTCCATGTGCCTGCTCTTCTGGGCCTGGTCCCCCTCCGCCCTGTGGATCTCCCTCTCCCACCCCTGCTCTCAACAGGGATGTCCTGCTCTCCTTCCTCCTCTTCCACTACTCTCCCCATCCCTCTCTCCTGTCCTTCTCTCCCGGCCATCACTCACCCACTCACACCCAGGCACTCCCACAGGCCCTCACAGACACACTCGATCCACCCACTCTCTGTCACACACTTTCACTCACAGATTCACACTGTCAAATAAAAATTAACTAAATGTGCAAGGTGTTGGAAACAAAAAAGACTATGTGTATGTATGTGTAAATGTTTGTGTTTGTATGTGTGAATGTAATATGTGCAAAAGTGTAATCTGTGAATAGCTAGTGCACCTCTCTCCAAACTCCAAACTCAAATATCTCCTTCTACCTCCAATGAACGCTCCTGTCTCCCTCTCTCTGAACACTGTCCTCCGCTCCTGGGTCCTGATATCTAGCTCTCAAGAACTCGATAACAGTGTGTGATGGTTATTTTTGGGTATATATAGGTGTATTTGAACTTTTTGGATACTTTGGGGCCTTGGGATTGGCTGTGTGTTTGAATTTGTTGTTGCATCAATCAGGGCTGCTAGCCAATAGCAGCCGTTATGTTACAAGTTGTTTTGAGCTATGTTATCGGGTGATTTGGCTGCACATTGTGCATTAACATGAGCAACAACGGGTTTTGTGTTACGTGTTTTGGCTGTGCCTACGCTCGATAGCCATAAGTAATTTATTATTTGCGAGCGATGTGCCTTTTTCACTTAGCGGCTGGTGTAACATGAGCCTTTAAATCTAGCCCCTAGTGTTTGTATAACTAGATGTCTGAGAGGAAGTATGAACGTATAAGAGTTTAGTAAGCTAGGTGTTCTCTTACAAACTATGATTTATAAAAGTTTAGATTTATTACTTCTCTTGATGTGAAAGAACCTTTGGGAAAATGGTTTCCCCGTCCCTTGCTAGGAGAAGATTGTGTGTGTGGGGGGGGATCCAGGACATTCTTATATGTACTTATATTTTTTAAATGGCATATTTTTGAAGACCCCTCCAATGATATAAATATTACTAAATATTATTGTGACTTGTAAAGTGATCTCTATTGTAACAGCTGAAAGCAAGAACTGTGTAGCCATTGTTAGGGGATGCTTCTTGGTATCTATATATATAAAAGAAGACTTTGTGCCTGCCAAAACACACCCAGGGGCGGCAGTAAAAAGGATTACTGCTGCCATTGGGTGATTCTGTGGGAGTGTGATTTTTGGCCTGCCCCCACTATCCAGCCTGCCCACCACTATCTAAGGCTGAAAAAAAAAATGGCTGCCACATACTCCTACACCACAGACACATGCACATGCCCTCCCACACACACACTAGCAGACACATACACACATATACACACACGCACGCTGAGGATGATGGGAACAATGTTCAAGCTACAGCTGGAAGGCCATGGTCCAATCTGTATTATGCAGCTTCTTCATTCCCTGTCTTTGAGCCTACACAGCTCTGCTAATTACTACAAGTGAGCTGATTTCTAAACAATCAGCAGGAGGATACTGGCTTGCTGAGAAACTGGAAACAACGGCAGAGAGGTGATAAGGCAGTGCAGAGCAAGGCTTCAGCTGAGCTGGTAAATGGCAGAGACATGGATGTGACTGTATTTATATATTGCACAAAGAGAGAAGGTTGTTTGTCAGTCTGTCTGTAAGTAGAGGTGCCAGTTCCTGCAATCATCTCCATGCTGTACATAGCTCACTGTATAGCATGTATGACAAACTATTTATATATGGTCTGGCATTGTATAGTATACAGTCTGTGTATAAGGACTGGCACTATACAGTATAGGAGGGACAGTCCCTGTTTGACACCCAAATCCCTCTGCTCCTCTATTTAGGAGATCACACGGTGTGGTGTATATACAGTAGGCTGACCAGACCTCACCTTTAACCGGGGACACATAGGAAATAAGCATATTTCAGGAGTGCACCAAAATCAAAGCAGCCCTGCAGTATGCATTTTTCATATGTGTCACTGGTTAAAGGTGAGGTCTGGTCAGCCTAATGTACAAGTGTATCAGATTGCTCCACATCAGTAAAACCCACGGTAATGTGGGTATAAACTTCTGTATATATCTTATAAATTAGTCTGTGTAAAAAAATACTTTAATCTTCTTCTAAATCATTCACTTACAGAAAGAGTAACTTAACCATTTCAGTGCCAGAGGAGATGCAATGCATTGCTTACCCCCTGGCACTCAAAGGGTTAAAAATTCTCTACAATGGTCTGGCACTGTATAGCAGTGGTTCTCAATCTGTGCCCTCAGTGGCTATTAACAGGCCAGGATTTTAGAATTTCCTTTTAAGAGCACAGGTGAGTTAATCAATATGACTGAGCCTCTGATCAACACACTTGTGTTCTAGCAGTGAAATTCCTAAGTCCTGGCCTGTTAGTGGCCACTGAGGGCACGGGCTGAGAACCTCTGCTGTATAGTATACAGTCTGCATGTGTCTGTGTATAAGGACTGGCACTATACAGTATAGGAGGGACAGTCCCTGTTTGACACCCAAATCCCTCTGCTCCTCTATTTAGGAGATCACTTTGTGTGGTGTATATACCAGTGTATCAGATTGCTCCACATCAATAAAACCCACAGTAATGTGGGTATAAACTTCTGTATATATCTGTTACATTAGTCTGTGTAAAAAAAAAACTTTCATCTTCTTCTAAATCATTCACTTACAGAAAGAGTAACTTAACCATTTCAATGCCAGAGGGGATGCAATGCATTGCTTACCCCCTGGCACTCAAAGGGTTAAAAATTCTCTAAAATACACCACCAGCCACGCCCCCAGTAACACCACCGAAAACACAAGTGTCCCTCTTTGGCCATATGAAATGTTGGGAGGTATGTTACTTACACTGCTCACACTGTATGTATTTATGTTCTGATTTGCAGCTGTGTGTCACTGTTTGTGTTGTCAGTGCATGTGTGTGTGTATGTGTGTGTTGCATGTGTCTCTGTCTATCACTGTGTGTACCTTTCTGACACGTACACCCTACGCTATAATTCACTATCATAACATTTATTTAAAAAAAAAGAAACATTTCCTGCATAACATGACGGGCAACGCCGTCCCAAACTGCTAGTTTAAAATAAATGTGGATTATTATAATCAACAGGGCATCTGCTTTCTTCAGCACCATGAAGAACCGGAATTATACGGTAACAGCATATACCTTTGCTTGTTGACTAGTATGCAGAAAAACCTCTTATAACGTTCAAGTTTTCACTGGTCGCCATCATTGTATGTGAGAGAGTAACCATCAGGCAGTAAGGGAGAGATCTCTTGATTGAGAGTTTGGGAGACTATCCAGAAGGTCAGCTTGTCTGCTGTCTTCCCTTTTTATATGAACTACTAAGATGGCTAGTACATTAGTTTCAACCATTGTAGGATCAGGGAGGAAGGTCTTCATGCTTGCCAGATCCCTTACACAGCCATGGTGACATTGAGTGAATCTTGAAAGCTCATCCTTGAATCAGAAGCACTGGCATCTTGAGAGCTCTACAGACCAACAATTTGTGGTGATTTGAGTGGAGCCTTCTTTACTACTGGGACTACAACCCTGGAAATGACTCTCCATGCAGGACATTGTTAGCTGTCATCCATTCTCAGGACAGTCCACTGAGATACAAAGGAAGACCTTCCTGCAGATTTGATTTGCTGCACCACGTGAGAGAAATTTCACCTGAGGAATAATGAGAGATAGATGATGAAGTGCCCAGTGGTCCCTGTTCCATTCATCAGAATGAGGTGTTGAAGCATCCTCATATGCAAACAACCCCAATGTGCCACACATATTGTGGCCTTCATGCGATCCAGAATAGACATAAGCTGTTTTGGAGACTGGAAATTTTGAGCAGATTGGCCTGAGGCAAGAAGATGTTGATTTTCTCTGTGGGAAAAGATCTTTGTCAAAAAAGGAATCCAAGGCTTAAACACCTCTTCTTCCTTTCTAGACTGTACATGAAAGTATGAATTCAATAAGGCAATGGTTGACAACATGTCTCCTTCATATAGAATTCTCACAGTATTTTTGAGTGGATTGCTGTTATCCTGAATCATTCTGTTAGGAAGAACTGGCTGAGGAAGATTGTATTCACCAAAAATCTGAATCCCCTTTTGTGCTTTTGTCACTTAAAAGACTGTGGAATATATGTCTTGCTTGTGGAATTTCCAAGGAACTGGAAAGACCACTTGAGAATCCGTAAGTAGGGATGAGCGAAATCTCTCACCATGTTTCTGAGAGAAATTCCATGAAAACCACGTTGTTGTCCACTTTTTCATGGGAAAATCCATTTAAAACTAGTGATTACAATTTTCGCATTTTTCGGCCATTGGCCAAAATTGTTTGCTATTTTTTCAATGGGTAGAAAGTTTCCACCCATTGATTTATGTGGCTTTCACCTTCTTTCTATAAAAACGTGACATATTTGTGGAAATCAAATACAACAGAAGCAGCTACAGAGAGAGGTAGATGTGCTGTGCTATTCTGCTGTGATCTTGAGGCAAAATTGAGGCAGGAGAGGCTCATAGTGACTGCTATCACTATGAGCAGATTTAAAAATATTGAAGACAAGAACCTGAGTAACAACAAATCTTCAGGGAGGTAAGAAATAAAAGCAAAACTTGCAGCTGTCTTGGGTAATCCGTAAACCCCAGGAGTATGTAGTAATTCCTCTCCGCTGAGCAGGGAAATGATGAAACCTGCCACCAGATGGAAACTGGATCCTGGTGTCAGAAATGTGATATACCATAGGAGTCTTACGAAAATCTCTTGGAGAATTTATTGCCGTTGGCATAATAAGGTTTGTTGACAGGCTTCTTTGCCCTGATGTTGCTTTTAAATGTGTCTGTTTTCATCCCTTCCTGATAAGCAATGAAGCAGTACATCTTACTTCTTGGCCAACCATATCCATTCAAAATTCATGGAGTAAAGGTTATTTTTGGATAAAAAAATTTCTACCGAATGAAAAACCATAGGGCTCTACAGTCTGCTGTAGTGAAGGCAGTGGTGATTCCCATCATATGGACATTCTCCATTGATATGTCACATTGACCAGATCGATGTCTACTTTGAGAATGTGATCTCAGAAAACTGTGTCCTTAGGGTAGAAAGGGAAAAGAGAGTTTAGTTTTTCTGAAAGGAAAGGCACTTATCAGGATTTGCCACTGCTGCTAAATTAGTGGTTTATTCCTTTGTGATCTCTAGTGAGGAATGGATATGCTTGATCAGTATGTCAACATACTCCACTGGAAAATATAGGAATTCGCACACTTTCCTTCTTCAGGAGGTTCTCCAGAATCTGCATCTGATAGTTTTCAAGGCTTCCAATATGCAAAACAGAACTAAGCACAGCCTGGAACGAAAACAATGGACCTACCATTGGAGGAACTGCTAAAAACTTTGCATCTATTAAACATGTTGGACAGTGCTTCTTTAGATAGCCATCATCCAGAGATGCTTTATAGAGAAGCCAATCATTAATCGCCAAGCTCTTTTTATGTAAAAGAAAGAGGATACAGAGAACAGAACCTAAGTAAAACAAAAAAACACACAAGAAATGGAACGTCAAGAAATAACAGGCAGCTGTTCAAGCTATTTACCATGTAGCAGAAAAAAAGACTTAAATGGCTGCCCCTGGTCTGGCTACAGCTGCCCTGGTCAGAAAGAAGGAGCTTGCAGCAGTGACAAGAAAAAACACCACTTGAAAAGCCTCTACAACCCCATTAAGCAATACATGCTTCAGAAATGCTATGGAGAGCAGCCAACTCTGTCCAGAGCTGAACCCATATACAAATTGGGTCTGTAGAATGCACAGCCAGAAGTCGCATATGCACTATAGTAACAATGCCTTCAGCTGACAAGAGTGGAGGAGAATCAAGTTGGGATGACCATCATTACCATCAGTAGAGATCAATAAGAAAAATAAAAATAGAAAAAATGTTGAAACTCCTTTTGTTAATACAAAAACATTGGGGAATCTTACGCCAAGACCCTCTGTTAAAAGAAGAAATAGGAGATTGCCCTATGGTCATATTCCAAAGAGCAAAGCACCTCATAGCTTTTGTTGCAAAGAGCTGTCCAAAGAAAAAGAAAGAGAGAAATCTAGAACAAACTAGCTTAGTTGTGTTGTGGTCTATCTGGATGACATCCTCATTCAATCTACTACATTGGAGACTCATCTTTTGGATGTATCCAGAGTCCTAAGTTTGTTAAAAGAAAACAACTTGTTTTGCAAGTTGCAGAAATGTGAATTTCACAAGCTCCAGGTTACCTTTCTGGGCTACATCATTTCCTCTTCTGGGTTGGCCATGGACCCCCAGAAAATATCCGCTGTGCTGCAATGGCCTCGTCCTGAGGGACTCAAATCTATTCAAAGATTTCTGGGCTTCGCCAATTATTACCGAAGGTTTATTAAGAATTTCTCGTCTATTGTCAAACCTATCACCGATATGACCCATAAGGGTGCTAAGGTTTCAGAATGGTCCCCTAGTGCATTACGTGTCTTCGTAGGCCTCAAGGCAGCATTTGCAGCAGCTCCTATTTTGGTGCATCCCAATCCCATCCTGCCCTTCACACTGGAGGTTGACGCATCTGAGATTGGAGTAGGCGCCCTCCTTTCTCAATGCTCGGCTCCAGGGGAGGCCTTACACCCTTGCGAGTATTTCTCGAAGAAACTAAGGCAGAGATGGTATATCAGACTGGGGACAGAGAATTATTGGCTACTATATTGGCACAGAAAGAATGGCGACACCTCCTGGAGGGTACTAGTTTTCCTATCTTGATTCTTTCTGATCATAAGAATCTCACTTACTTGTCTGAGGCTAAACGCCTGTCTCCCCGCCAAGCTAGATGGGCGTTGTGCCTATCAAGGTTCAATTTTGTGGTTTCATACCTTCCGGACTCTAAGTATGTGAAGGCAGATGCCCTATCACTCCAATTTTGTAAGCTATCCAAGGAGGAGGTTCTTCCCACACCGATTATTCCGAATAATAGAATTCTGGCCACAATACGTACATGTATTACTTCTCCATTGGGAGAACAAATATTGGCCGCTCAGATATCGGCTACGAAGAATTACCCATCTGGTGACTAGCTGCTCAACAGTACTAGTTACCAGAATTATTACCTCCTTATAGAAAATTTCTGCTGCTCCCAAGACTAACAGCCAGGAAACAGCGCAGACATCTCTGCATAGTGACGTCTGCACGCCTGCACTGTCAGTCCCTGCCGGTACCATGTGGTACCTAGTAACGCCTCCTAGAGCAGACTGGGACTAACAGCGCAGGCGTGCAGACGACACTATGCAAAAATGTCTAACGCTGTTTCGTGGCTGTCAGTCCCGGGAATAACAGAATTTCTCTATAACGAGGTAATAATTCTGGCGACTAGCACTCCTGAGCAGCTAGTCGCCAGATGGGTAATTCTTTAGGGGAAACTTTTTGTGGGTAGTTGCGCTTTAAATCAAGCTTTTAACCAATTGAATGCTGGAAAGTCTCCATTCATTGGCAAACGCTCTAGCATTCCAGAGGTTTTGAAGACCAGTATATCCCTTTGAGTGCCAAAAGGTTATGCAACACATTCCCTTCTGGCATCCAAAGGGTTAAAATAATATGAGTGTGTCCCTGTGGTGCAGTCTGTCGCTGAAGTGCAGTTGGTTTGCTGCAGACTTGCTCCAGTGCTTATTAAGTACATACGTCTCACTGTATTTGTAGCAACGTTGGAGCAAACCAACTATACCACCAGGGACAAATGGTAATTTCAATAATTTATATGGGATTTTTTATTCACATGCACCTCTTGAATGCTCTAGCACATTGCTAAGCAATCCATTGGAGCTGTCCCTAGCATCTAGGAGATTAACTCTTTCAGTGTCACAGGGGGTGTGTAACACATTGTTTTGCAATGTGTTGCATACCACTGTGGCACTCAAAGAGTTAAAAGCTGGGAAGCTTTTTTCCTCCCTTATGTTACAGTTCGTTTTGTCCATAATTGCTCCTATCCATTAATACTTCGGCCAGTGTGAGTGATTTATCATTACATCACTAGGAGACTTTCATTACTTTCACAATAAAGTGATACAATGTTTTCTGTAAACAGAATTGTAAGTTTCCCAGTTCCATAAAAACATGTTAGCACAGGAAGTTACTGTGAGTCAGTGACAGCAGTATAAGTTTTACAGTAGTTTCTGTGTCATTGTATACTTTTGTTAGCATTAGAAAATGTAACTCATACACCTTATGTACTTTAAGGAATAGTAATACCTTAAAAAAAATGCAGCTCTGATTGAGCCTCCTATACCCTGGGCCACAAAACTCTGTATTTCAATCTGTTCCATTTTGTAGTTCAAGAGTAATTCAATGCCAAAGGATCCCCTCCCGCCCATTTACTTTTCCGTAGCCGCCTCCCTTCAGATTTGGAATCTGGTCATGTGGCCAGACAGAGCGCCACAATGGAAAATTGTCTCTCACTGCGCACTGTGTGTCTGGCTTAGAGAGCAGCTTGACTTAGTGGGACAGGAGAAGGAGGGGGATCTTTTAACACTGAATTACTCTTGAACTACAAAACGGAACAGATAGAAATACAGAGTTTCATGGCCCAGGTCATAGGAGGCTCAATCGGAGTTGCATTTTTTAAGGAATTACTATCTCTTTAATGGGTGATTACATTTTGTTACATCTGTTCCTATGGGAGCAGCCATAGTAATAAGACTTGGGGTTGCTCTGTTCATCCCCAAAACATTTCCTCTCAGCCATTCGGGGGCTCAGAAATCTGACTCCTCATTTAGAACACAACCAAGAAATATGTGGTTGTCAGCAAAGACCCACAGAGTTGATTTCAAGCATGATACAGAGGAATGGGAACCTGCATCACACAGGGCAGAAAATTGTCCTCGTCATGCCATTCAGTCATTTCCCAGGAGACCATGCTCTTGTTGTGTTCCCTCATTGTGCTCTCTTTGGTCAACTGAGACTCACAATGCAGCCTTGACTTCACTGGCAACGCTGCTCCCAGGGGAGCAAATCGTTCAATGGGACAATGCCCAAATAATAGTTGCCCTTTAAACAGCACTGGATCAACTCTCAAGCAAAAGCACCATGGGGAATGCAACAAAATCCCCATTAATTGAAATGTCAAAATCATAGTAAGTGGCTCTAAGCTTCTCAACAATTGAATAAGGTCCCTTAAAGTCCCAGAATGCCTGGAAAAGGTAATAGATAGTGTGCTTACAGCTGTAATCCCCTGGGAGGTCAGACAAGCTTCTCGGTTTCCAAAAGTCATTTGATAATAACCATAGGATCATCACTGGTATGTAAATCCTACAAGTAGCTAACTGACCTTGTGCTCCATAAGAAATTAAAGTACAGCTAAGATGCATTATCAGTCTTTCTATGTTGTGGAGTCTGAGGGAAAAGCTTTTCCATCAGACTCCATAACATGTTTAGACTGCTGAAATGTCTTACCAAAAATGGAAAGAAAGAAACAGTGACATTTTAGTAAGATGGGAGTAATCATCTTGCCACTACATACACAAATGGGGATCTCATTACACATGCATAGGGTAACACAGTTGTCCTCAACCTTCTTTTGCTCAACTCAAGGCATCCTTAACATGCAATGTGGAACTTTCTGAGAATGTTTAATGTAAGTTATCAAGGGCACACTAAGGAGTACAGTTCATGAATATACAGATATTAGGTCTCACAATCATAGTAATAAAAATAAACATATTGTGCATAACAATTTCCATATGCTACTTTTAAAAGACAATACTTATATTTTTGTCAGTCTTCATAGAACACATGGGGCACCTTAATTTGATGTCCGTGGCACACCAAAGTGCCATGGCACCCTGGTTGATAATCACTAGTGTAGCACAACCCAGACCCCAGTGATTCGCTGTCCATCTCTGCTGGACAATAGGAGGCAAATGACAAATGTACAAGCTCTGGGAAAGAGTCGTCTAGAACACACAAATCTTTAAAAAGCATTGGCAGCCCAGTTGATGATACTGACTGACATACCCTAATTGAAGTGATGGTAAGTGTGTGGCTGGAAGACAGCCCTGCACTAGAGGAAGTCTATTCCAATGAAAAGTGGAGTCGTTGTGGAACAAATCAAATGCACACTAGGAGATAAACAGAATTCCCAAAATTCTAATATTTTCAATTTGGGGCTTTTAACCCCAGTGCTAGAGAGCGCCTCAATGCATTGCAAACTGGAGACCTCTCTAACTTCTGAGACCATGTCCTTTAGGGCTTTATTCAGAAAACAACTAGAGCAATTCTGGATAAAACCAACTGCACCATAGGGGGCAAATGGATATTCCTATCGACTTAAATTGGAACTTTAAACCCTGAGCAAACAAGGGGTTTAATGTCCCATTAAAATCAATAAGAATTAGTATTTTTCCTATGGTGTGGTTGGTTTGCCCCAGACTTGCACCACTTTCCTTAGTACATGTAATGGAGTTTAGACCTGGAATGAGGTAGGACCCTGGGACCGTGGTCTGGTAGCTAAGGGAGAAGACAAATCTCTGCTACTAGGTGGCTAGGGAGCATTGTTAAAGTGTGATGCTGCCAGCTGCAACTGTGCCCTTGCTGCAGCTTCAAGCTGGATAATAAATGTCAACCAAAGTTTTCAATAAGCTAAAGTGGTGCATCAGCCCAGTTGATGATACTGACTGACATACCCTAATTGAAGTGATGGTAAGTGTGTGGCTGGAAGACAGCCCTGCACTAGAGGAAGTCTATTCCAATGAAAAGTGGAGTCGTTGTGGAACAAATCAAATGCACACTAGGAGATAAACAGAATTCCCAAAATTCTAATATTTTCAATTTGGGGCTTTTAACCCCAGTGCTAGAGAGCGCCTCAATGCATTGCAAACTGGAGACCTCTCTAACTTCTGACACCATGTCCTTTAGGGCTTTATTCAGAAAACAACTAGAGCAATTCTGGATAAAACCAACTGCACCATAGGGGGCAAATGGATATTCCTATCGATTTAAATTGGAACTTTAAACCCTGAGCAAACAAGGGGTTTAATGTCCCATTAAAATCAATAAGAATTAGTATTTTTCCTATGGTGTGGTTGGTTTGCCCCAGACTTGCACCACTTTCCTTAGTACATGTAATGGAGTTTAGACCTGGAATGAGGTAGGACCCTGGGACCGTGGTCTGGTAGCTAAGGGAGAAGACAAATCTCTGCTACTAGGTGGCTAGGGAGCATTGTTAAAGTGTGATGCTGCCAGCTGCAACTGTGCCCCTGCTGCAGCTTCAAGCTGGATAATAAATGTCAACCAAAGTTTTCAATAAGCTAAAGTGGTGCATTTCTGGAGCAAATTAACTGCACAGCATAGGGAAGAAATGAAATACCCAATTTTGGGGGGAAGAAACATAATGTAAAAAAAAGGAAATTCTTGCATTGCTTCTTTGCCTTCTAGTGCAGTTGGTTTGCTCCTGAATGACATCTCTTTAGCTTAATGAATATGAACTATAGGGCCTTACGCATCAGGCTATTCTGTAATAAACCAGCTGGACAATAGGGGACAAATCAAAACCGCAAAATCTCCACTGGTTTAAAGAGGAATTTAACCCTTGAATGCTAGAGAAATCTCCGACATATTGCTTCAGAATACATCAGAGACCCATCTAGCATTCAAGGGGTTAAAAGCCCAACCATTGGGAATTTGTGGAATTTTCATTTGTTCCCTATGGGGAGGTTGTTCTGCTCCAGAATTGCACTTCTTTAGCTTCTTCAATAAGGCCCATGGAGTGCATTGTGGGAAACTACTAGAATCTACAATGGTTTGGGTAACCTGGAAAAAAAATGTGGTGTCATTAAAGGTGCACTAACACCCAAAATTAAATTGGGTTATATACTTTGAAATATCATGCACTTCCAACATACATGTGTGAAAAACGTAGTTATTTTATATTAGATCCCTGATATCTAATCCTAAACTTTCATTTTTAAATGGCTGTAGAGCAGACTATCCTGTTTAGACACAATCTGGTTATTTGTGTTCGTTCAAAGCTTTGCAATGCTCTGCGTACCCCTCTAGCACTCAAAGGGTTGATTCCCGGAAATTAGGACTCACACTTTTCTATTCAGAAAGGTTGTTACCATATACCAGCCCACTTACAGACAATAAAAACTATTACGTCTGAGAGCCTTGGAAAAAACAGGAATGGGACCCCTAGAGGGTATATGTAAGACTGCATTTTTGGCCAAAGAAAACATATTGAAGAGATTTACATGGTGTTCAAAGTATTTACAAGTATATAACCTAAGATCACTTTTAGGCAACATAGATTTTTTTTTTAATAAGTAAAGCATATATAAATATGGAACAAAAGAAGTATTGTGTTTTCTGGAGATGATGGATTCGACCTTATCTGGGTATTTATGATAATACATTTGAGCGCTTTGTAGATGAAATCAATGGGGATATGTATTTGTCTCCCATGTTGCACCTGGTTTTCCCCAGAATTGCTACAGCACTTCACAGAACATCAGACTCAGTGACTCTGTTCAGAAAGAGAATGCTTGTTGAAATTGAGTTAACACCACAGACATACTTGGAAACTCTCCAGGTTTGACTGAAATCTCAGGGTGAAATCCTAACTTCTCAGGTTTAGAGTCCTGTGTTATCTACATCAATGAACTGCTTCATTAGTCTCTGAATGGCTCCGTTTCTACCAGAATGGCGGAGAGTGAAGTCGGTCTTGTCTTATATGTGCTCAAGCATTGAGATTGCAAAGTTGTAAATCCTTGGTTAGGCCTCATCTAAAACATGGAGTACAGTTTTGGGTACCAGTTCTTAAAAAATACATTATTGCCTGAGTCCGAATTAGTCAATTTTGGACAATGATTGGCTTTTTATATGACCAGTCTTTGTGTGTAAGCACCTCCCAGTCAATCAGCTTCTAGCGGGGGATGACTGAACCCGGAAGAAGCTGATTGGCTGTGAGGTAATTGGATCGAGGCCTAGGCGTACCTTGAGGACTGACTGGACCACTTCTTGATTAGAGCAGGCAGGGATATATCAGCAAGAATCTATGTCATGAGAAAGTTAAATAGCTAATATTTCAAAGATGTTAGGGTCAGCTCATTTTGAAAGTATCAAGGTATGCCCACATTGGAACCAAAACTAATCCTATATAGAAGGTAGATACAAAAACAACTCTTATTAATACAAATTATACACACACATAGTAGAGTAACTAGAGCATAATATTAATATAGACTGGGGGGTCTGTACCTATCTTGGTCAACACCGAGAAGAAACCCCTCTACACTATAATCATAAGTGATAGCAGATTCATTTTAACTAACCTTGGCTAGCATTTCTGTCTTTCACAACATAACCCAGTCCAGAGGCTCAATAAGTCAAGTCCACTCTGAGATTTAATTCCAAAGAGCAAAAATTAAGAAAAATCATGAAAGCACAATTATTATCTTACTGAAAAAAAAGTACTGGTGCAGAACATATGAAGCCATGTTTAAATATGGCCAAATGCACATAAACATCACATGGGCTGTGGCATGGGCCTTAATTCTTATACATAGCTCTAGAACCCAAAACCATCCACATCCCCAACATTTCCCCACACTGGGCTCCAGAATATTGTGCAACCAATGCAGGACCAGTATACCACCCCTGGAGATATGAACTAACCAATTCAGGAACAGTTAATATTTCCTATCAGCTCAATAGGATTAACAAAATGTTAGCCTCCAGAGCTATGGTTCGCACATACCTCATCAAAGACTCGGCCCTACTGGCAGCCAAGCTACATGAAGATCCCCAGTGAAGACTCATCGTTCTTAGATGTTCTAAAAATTCAGTTTTGTAACTCCACCGGTGTTAGCCCCGAATTCCAGTAGCTGCATACAGGGTATACACTATAGTGTATGATCAATATAGTGCAATCCTGGCAGAAATTTCTGCCATCATTAAAACTTTAATGCCATCAAACCCCTTACCCCTGCATCAGTGCATGCACAGAGAAATGTTTAATACAAAGCGTAAGGGACAAGGTGTAGAGCAAAGGAACACCCTGCATCCCATATGATTCCCTATGAACATCCTCCTGACACAAGGGTATGATTTCTGGTGTACATATTTTAGTAAGATGACTTTAGGCACGTTTGTTTTTAAAATAAATTTCAGCACCAGATTTAGAGTGGAATTGTCATTGTAAATTTACCCCTCTGTTATCTTTGTGTACATGTAGACTGACCAGAGCCTGAGTTTATTGTTCTCAGGTGGCCCTGCTTATCAGGATTCCCCTGGTCCATCTAGCAGTTACTTATGAAATCTATGCTGTTGAAACAAGGTTCTGGGCCAGCGCTGGTGGTCAAGATGGTGATGCATTGAAAATACATACAATGGAAAAAGCAGGAAAGGGAACAAGGTGATTGGAACATCCACTGTGATGGCAGTGGATGGAGGATGAGGTCCTGGGTTTAACCTTTATTATTATTACAGACACTCTTACACCCTCATTGTCACAATCATAGGATATGCCACAAAAATGTTTGAAGCTTATTGGGTTCTTAAAGTCAATGGGAGCTGCTGGGTTCCTGAAAGACCTTGACTTTGGGTACCCAGAATGCATTATAAGTGTGCTGCTCAGCCCAGTTGATCAATTACTTTTAGAGAGATTAGTACATTGTAACCATTTTAAACATGCTGAGGAAGGAAGAGAGTTTGGGTTTAAAGCATGAGATCATTGGCTTTAGCCTCCTCCCACCCCTTCTACCAGTAACTAGCTACTCCCTTGCTTGGAGCAGACACACGGTAACACAGTACAAACTGTTTACTTTTAGCTGAAGATGCTTCCTCATGTTGTCACTCACTAGGTGTTATTAGTGACATATCATATTCCTGGCTATTGTCAGTCATCAGAAACTTTTATTCTGACTGTGGACTTCCCAGATGGGCAGTGGTTGTGTATAAGTATATGCTATTAATAGTTTTCATTTTAATGTAAAGCAGTTCTGTAAACTTTATGATGGGGCAACATACCAGTTTGGTGTGGCAGGCAAGCTTAATCCTTTGAGTGGCAGATGTGTGCGTAAAGCATTGCTCCATGCCCAGTGGTGCTTACCCATCTTCAGAGACTGTGAACTGCTGTGAGTGAAGAGTAGGTGTGACTTAGTCTGATGCATTCATTCAAGGGAATAAAAAAGACTAACTGATCTCCCTAAGAACACACAATACCATTAATTCATTGGATGAAAAATATCCCCTGCTATGTACATTAAAAATAAGCACACATAATACTTATATAAGTAAATACACTGTATACAATACTCATAGCAGTCACTGTACTCCTTTTTCCACTCTTAAATGCCTAACTTGGCTGATAATACCCTCCTTCCACACGGATCAGTTAAAGGGTAATGCTACCTGGGCTTTACCCCTTACTATAACTACTAAAGTGCTTGTCAAGTAACTTCTCTGCCTTCTCTTTTACAGACTAAGTGATTTGTCAGGGGAGATTCACTAAGCGGTGATAAAGATGTGATAAAGAGGAGATCACTTCTCCAGTCCCTATGTTATTCTATTGAGCCTATTCACTAAAATCTCCAGTGTAAGCAGGCCTGGATTTCCCACTGGGCAGAGTAGATAGCTGCCTAAGGTGCCAAATTATAAGGGCCACCTCTACCTTGCTGACTACTTCCACTGTGCTGAGTTGTATGCAGGTCCAATTTATATACTAACTAGCAAATGTTGCACAGCATTACCTGTGGGAATTTTTTTTCAGTGTGTACCTTAGTAAACTAAAAATGGCAAATGTTTGTGTGTGTGTGATATGCACCTACACTACCGTCCAAAAGTTTGGGTTCACTTAGAAATTTCCTTGTTTCTGTTATGAGAGCAGCTTGGCCGTATGGTACGTAAGAAGTGCTCATCAAGCCAATCCAAATTGTGGGAGGTGTTTCAGGAAGCATGGGGTGTACTCTCTTCACATTACCTCAACAAATTGACAACTAGAATGCCAAAGGTATGCAAGGCTGTAATTCCTTAAATGGAGGATTCTTCAACGAAAGCAAAGTTTGAAGGACAAAATTACTATTTAAATTAAAAGCCATTGTTTCCAACCTTGTCAACCTCTTCACTGTATTTTCTATTCATTTTGCAACTCATTTCATGGAAAACAAGGACATTTCTAAGTGACCCCAAACATTTGAACGGTAGTGTACCTCTGTACAGTGTGTGTTTTATATGCCCCTACCTCTGTATAGTGTGTGATTGATATGTACCTACATCTGTATAGTGTATGTGTTTTTGTTATGCACCTACCACATACCTACGTATTGTGTGTGATATGCATCTACCCAGGGGAGTGCTGGCCTGGGGGTCAGGGGGGCAATTGCCCCCTGGGCTGGTCATATGTCTGGGCTGGTAAGCCACTGCATCTCACTAAATCTCCCGATTGCTGCTGTAAATGGAGCTACACTAGTGATACCACAGAGGTACAATCCAAATGGAGCTACACTAGTAGCATAAACCATTTCCCCTGTAAGCGCTATAGTATCACTAGGTAAGCTTTACTTAAATTGCAAGCTTTGCAGTGGCACACTAGTGTAGCCCCATTTCAGCTGTAAGCTATGTGGTATCACATGACTTACATCACAACATTAATGCCAATTTTAAAATTAACAAAAGGGGGTGGGCTGGGACAGTGGCCTGGAACGATAATAGAAATGGGCCACCTGAATGTATTTGCCCCCTGGGCCAGCCCTCCCCTGCATCTACCTCTGTATAGTGTGTGTTTGTGTATGTGATATAACCCTACCTCTGTATTGTGTGTGATATGCACCTACCTCTGCATAGTGTAGTGTGAGATCTCCCTCTATATAGAGTGTGTGTATGTGTCATATGCACCTACCTCTGCATATTTTGTGTGTGTGGTTTTTAACCTAGCTCTTTATAGTGTGTGTGTGTGTGTGTGTGTGTGTGTGTGTGTGTGTGTGTGTGTGTGTGTGTGTGTTGTGCACTTACCTGTGCATAGTGTGTGATATGTACATACAGTATCTCACATAAGTGAGTACACCCCTCACATATCTGTATATATTTGTATTTTATCTTTCATGTGACAACACTGAAGAAATGACACCCTGCTACAATGTAAAGTAGTGAGTGTACAGTCTGTATAACAGTGTAATTTTGCTGTCCCTCTCAAAATAACTCAACACACAGCCATTAATGTCTAAACCTTGGCAACAAAAGTGAGTACTACCCTAAGTCGAAATGTCCAAACCGGGCCCAATTAGCCATTTTCCCTCCCCAGTGTCATGTGACTCGTTAGTGTTACAAGGTCTCAGATGTGAATGGGGAGCAGGTGTGTTAAATTTGGTGTTTTCGCTCTCACACTCTCTCACACTGGTCACTGGAAGTTCAACATGGCACCTCATGGCAAAGAACTCTCTGAGGATCTGAAAAAAATAATTGTTGCTCTACATAAAGATGGCCTAGGCTATAAGAAGATTGCCAAGACCCTGAAACTGAGCTGCAGCATGTTGGGCAAGACCATACAGCGGTTTCACAGGGCAGGTTCCACTCAGGACAGGCCTTGCCATGGTCGACCAAAGAAGTTGAGTGCACGTGCTCAGCTTCATATCCAGAGGTTGTCTTTGGGAAACAGACGTATGAGTGCTGCCAGCATTGCTTCAGAGGTTGAAGGGGTGGGGGGTCAGTCTGTCAGTGCTCAGACCATACGCTGCACACTGCATCAAATTGGTCTGCATGGCTGTCGTCCCAGAAGGAAGCCTCCTCTAAAGATGATGCACAAGAAAGCCTGTAAACAGTTTGATGAAGACAAGCAGACTAAGGACATGGATTACTGGAATCATGTCCTGTGGTCCGATGAGACCAAGATAAACTTATTTGGTTCAGATGGTGCCAAGCGTGTGTGTCAGCAACCAGGTGAGGAGTACAAAGACAAGTGTGTCTTGCCTCCACTCAAGCATGGTCGTGGGAGTGTCATGGTCTGGGTCTGCATGAGTGCTGCCTGACATACTGAAGCAGAGCAGGATCCCCTCCTTTCGGAGGAGTATTCCAACATGATAACGACCCCAAATACACCTCCAAGACAACCACTGCCTTGCTAAAGAATCTGAGGGTAAAGGTGATGGACTGGCTAAGCATGTCTCCAGACTTAAACCCTATTGAGCATCTGTGGGGCATCCTCAAACTGAAGGTGGGGGAGTGCAACATCCACCAGCTCCGTGATGTCGTCATGGAGGAGTGGAAGAGGACTCCAGTGGCAACCTTTGAAGCTCTGGTGAACTCCATGCCCAAGAGGGTTAAGGCCGTGCTGGAAAATAATGGTAGCCACACAAAATATTGACACTTTGGGCCAATTTGGACATTTCCACTTAGGGGTGTACTCAATATATTTAATACAAAAAATGTTATATCAACATTTTTCTCTTTGATAAAGCGGTGGTTTAACACCGCAAAACTCATTAGAGTAATTTTATTTTTACATTACTAATCAATCATATTATTGTTGCACATTTGGCATGTAAATATATCTGTATATGCTGATATACATTTTTTAGTATTAAATGTATTTATGAACATTTCCTGAGCTGATTCCATCTATTTTTTTCTTCAGTTCCAGCTGGGATTTTAAGAGTGAACTGGATTACAACCAATCCTGTGATGTGTTAAGCAGACACGGGCTAATATCCTCTGCTTGCACAGTTTCCAGGGTAACCATCACCTTACTTTCATATCTGTGAATAGACAGTATGTGTACACATATATATAAAGTGTTTACAGTGTTACACTATTGAGTGCCTTTGTTGTTTATGTTTTCTATATAGTAATCCCTTTTGGGGAGCAAATTTATAAGGAGATGCCTACTCTTCTATCCATCTCACGTGTATTATTGCTGGGGCAGGTCAGTATCCAAGAGAGTGCTTTCAGCTGTAAGCTGCACACATCACATCATTTATATCCCCCATGCGAAACACTTGAGCCCTTTCCAGGGATACAAGAAGCAAAAGTTCCAAGGCATGCCAATCATCTCTGGACTATCCTGTGATGCCTTACAATCAGAACAGTTTCCTGTCTTAGCTGGTGGCCACTAACATCATCACTGACTGCCGCCAGCCAGTAAAATATGAATAGCAGTCATGTGGATCATGAATCCTAATTCATCAGCTTCCTGGCACTGCAAGGGGATTGCTTTTCCTCTCTGTCTTTTCCCTATCACACAAAGACCTCCAGTGGTAAATTGCATCTTGTGTCTATGTTGGTGCATTATTCAAATTTGCTGCAGACAAAGTAATGGGCCCAGCCTCAGATTTCACCACAGGGCCCAGTTGACTTTTTATGCCCCTGGGTTGGCTATTCATTGGAGGTTGCACTGAGCATCTTCAACATTCCTTGTGTGAAAGGTCTGCAGGCAGCCTTATAGACCACTCCACAGAACTTCTTTTCTGAATAATGACTGCATTTCTGACCTTCATAAAGATGCAGCTTGCTAGTTTTGATATGTTCACATTAGGCAATAGTCATCTGCTTTCTTGTCAACCAGAGTAACCCCATTCTGTAGCTGAAACCAATGATACATTTTAATTAAGGTTATTCGTAAACACCAAATGGGAACAAATTTGCGTTGTGTGTAACGCCCGACATGCGCAGTAGACACTGCTGTGCGTGTGGCAGTCATGCACAGTACAGACTGCCCGCGCCGCGGCTGATAGAGCGTCCAGCTCTGTATCAGCAGTGGCGCTGGCGGTCTCCACTGCGCGTGACTGCCCCGCGACCGGCTGCCAGAGGCACTGTGGCCCGTGTAACGGGCTGTTCAACTAGTTATTAGATAATAATTAACCATCTCCAGGGAATGCAGTCTTAGATATCAGTGAACTTCTTCCAGTTGAGAGTATAATGAAGATTGACTGATTCCACCAGAGAACCCACTATAACCATATATCCATTGGTATAACTGGGTACTTTCAGGGCTTGATCCCGAGACTCAGGGTTTTGACCCAAATCTCAGGGAAGAGGGTCAGATTATCAGGGTGAGACAGTCCAATGCTATTTTCTATATGATCTGCAGCAATTAACTGCTTCTTTAGTCACTAAATTAGTGATATTTATACCAAGAGTTTATGGGGAGAAGTGCTGCTTGTCTTGTCTGTGTTCAAGCAGTTATGTTTCAAACTGGTTTCATGTTAATGCAAAGCAATGCAGTGAATATTATTCTAGAATCTAAGATTTTAAGCATTTGAACATAGAGATACAGGGCTGTGGAGGAGTTCTGGGACAAACCATTTGCAATAAAGGGGAGAACTAAAAATTATAAAAAGTAGAAAATTATACAAAGTAGAGACCTCTCTAGCATTCAAGGGGTTAAAATCCCCATTTAAATCCATGGAAATATTTAGTTCTCCCCATAGTGCAAATGGTTTGCCCGGGAACGCCTCCATGTTTCTTTTGAACATGTAGTTGTTTGTGGTATATAATATACATTATGCCAAACACCATATACAGCATAGCCAGTCCTTATGGTCAGATAAATTCCTTGCACTTTCAGTGGGCTGAAGTGACTAGTCTCCTCTCTCCCTTTGGGCCTTAGAAGCCTGACTTGAGTAATTGTGGAGAAAATCTGTACCACAGAGGACAAATACATATTCACATTGAGTTAAATTGGACTTTTGACTTCTTGAATGATATATAGGTCTCCAAGGCATTACTTAATAAGTTGGAATTTAGATTTATACCTGTAATACAGCTGGATTGCATCAGAATTGCCCATCTTTACTTCCTGAATATGGCCTCAAAAGTAGATGATAGGAAGAATGAAGATCAGAACTGGGGGGAAAGTTATTTGACAAATGGGGTAATTAAAGTTATAGACTACTGCCACAATATGTTTAATTACCAATCATCCATTACAGATATTAGAAACTGATCTTAGTGCAAGAAACCGAGGAAAAATTATTTAAAAAACTGAGCAATAAAACAGAGCATAGATGGAGCAACAAAATGGAGCAGCAAAACGGAGGAAAGAAACGTGCTCCAATCCTGCGACATTCTTAGAAGCTACCGTATTTAGATTTCTACAACTTTAGACATCTTAGTGCAAGAACACAGGGCAGAAAAAGAAGCAACAAAATGGAGCATAAAAATTAGCCAAAAATTAGAGCAAGAAAATGGAGGAAAATTTGGAGCAAAAAGTGTAAATCAAATTTTGGTTGAAAAATTTTGGTTGAAAAACATGCCTGTGTTCTGCAGCCATTCAATAACCTGTTCTGCCAATGGAAGGTAGGCTATTAGGGCATGTAACCTCCCAACATGAGCCACATCTTTTTTCCTCATCATGCATTGATTTCAGCCACGAAATAACGGGAGTAACATCAAGTTCAAAGGAATGTAGCTATCGCCTTACGTTAGAAAGCATAGTTAGATGTTGTCAAAGCAAGTTCAACTCCCCAGAAAACCAACATCCAGAAAAGTATCAGTTTCATTCAAATAAATGTATTTAATAGCCAGGAATGTTTGGATGTTCTGCAATCTACAGCACAGGGCTCAGGAGTGGAGGATAGAGAGAGAGAGAGAGAGAGACAGGAGCACACTTTTTTTGGCCACAAACACTACGCATTTTATATTTTTATTTCAGACAGACTGAGCGAGTGTAAGGGAGTGGTAGACGGTGTCTGAGTGAGTGACTGAGTGTGAGTGGGTGTGTGAAGCTGGAAAGGGAAGATTGCATACTCTAGGGTATACACAATAAAATATTTTGTCCTTGCCATGGCATATATTTAGAATAATGCATGCTGTGATGTTAAGAACCCTATCTGTCCTGTTCCTAAAAAAAGTTCAATCAATCCTTGCTATCTAACAAATTTAAAAAAATACTCATGGTCAGTGACTATATTGTATTGGTATCATTGTCCAGAATTAATGTCACATTATAACATGTTTCCATTGCCCAGTTTTTTATCTCCATCTGTCATCCAGGTGATTGGTAAGGTCTGCCACCTCTGCTCCCTCCCCCACCCAAAGAAGGGAAATGATAATGTGTGCATTGTCGTAGAGCAATACATATTAAATGTATGTAACTGTGTGACTGTGGCTTTACACTCAGGTTTAACACTGTCAGTGCCAGAAATGTATCCAAAGCATTGCAAAACAATGCATTGGACACCACACTGGCACTCAGTCGATTGTGTTCAATTTGTTTTGCAGTGATGCAACAAACATTCCTCCGCTGTTTTCAAACTTCTACTGACATCAGACTCATCATGGATGATTACTGCGCTGGAGTTCAACAACAGCTCATATGCTACCAGTTAGCTAATCATTGTTCCATGCAGGTTCAGGTTTAGGAAACAGGGACACTATCAAGGCATAAAGACGGAGATCCTGGCTGTCAGAATGGCAATGTGCATGCCAACTGACAACTGGAACACATTCAGACAAACACAACATTTGCAATACATGTCAGGTGCAAATTACTCAGCCAGTGGTTTCCAAACCCATCCTCAAGCCTCCACAACAATGCATGTGTTCTGGATCTCCTCAGTAAAGCACTGGTGATTCTGTCATCAGAAAAGGTGAATGCTCAATCAAAGATAATGAGCCAATGATTGATAAATTCTAGAGCATGGGAGGAGATTCAGAAACCTTCACCATGGGGGTGACCTGAGGCCAGGCTGGGGAAACACTGCACTCAAGTAATGAGATGCATTTATGAGGGAAACAAGGTATATTACAGGGAGATTCAAATTGTTCTGAAATGAATCTCTAACCCCTTGGATGTCAGATTGGTCTGCAAAACTTCTCTTCCCTTTGTGTTTCAGACCTCTCCACCATTCAATGGGATGAATGCCCAGTTCAGAACAATGTGCCATGGTTGATGTTTATTAGGTCTCCTCTGTGGTGCAGTTGTTTGGCAACAGAATTGCCTCACTCTATATTGTTGCATGTGGTTTGTGGTGTTTACATGACATGACAAGTTCCCATAAAGTTTTAAGATGTATAATCAGTCACCAAGGAAGAAACAGCATTTTCAGGGAAAGGAGGGGATTATCCCACACAGGTAACCCCTGCATCCATCTGCCTCACGGTCCTGAGCTAGGTCATGCAATGGATAGCTATGGAGCTATAGGAGGAATGGAAATGAAACAGTTGTGAGGTAATGCACAGTTTACAGGTATTATGTTATGTTGCTTGACAGAATAAAGGAATACCAGGAGGTATGTATACTTCACCTCCATCCACATGCAGTGTCAAGGGGTCAAGCAGCAACTCAGCATCCTGTAGAGTGATACATTGTGATTACGCCTTTACTCATAATCCTGATCTAGAATGGGGAGCTCATGGTGTTACATGATTAGTGGAGGGTTCAGGCATGATACTGACAGGCAATGGATTTTCAGATGATTCTGTCCCATGTCTCAGCATCTCTTGAAGTATAACCATCCAATGGCTGTGGCACTGGATCCTCCAAAAAGGGGTGTATATCCCCTAAAAAAAGTGTCTACTGAAATGTTGTGTAATATGGCATATGTTAGGATAAGACACCTGAATCTGATTTCAGAAAACCAAAGGTGCATTCTATGACATTCCTTGTCCTGATGTGAGCCTCATTGAACCTGTGCTGCGCTGATGTCTGGGTATAAGTAACAGTTGGGAGGAGCCACAATACATATTAGGAGTGCTCACTAATATTTCAGGAAAGAAATATAGATATTCTTTAACTGAGAGGTAGTGTGACCATACACATGTCGTATATTGGGGATAAGGAAATCAATGTATATATATATATATATATATATATATATATATATATATATATATATATATATATATATATATATATACCCAAATCAAGACAATGATACTGGAGACAGAAAGTAATATACAATACACTAAATATACAGATTATGAGTTGTTGTGGTGACTAAAATAACAATGGTCAGAACATAAACAGATAAAAGAAAAATACATATGGGAAGAAATATATATGAGAAAGAATAATAATAACGAAATGGAGGGTATAGTAATGATATTGTGCAGGCCAATGGCCGTCACTGACTAAAAAAACAGTACAAAAGACTTTACCATCGCTGAGAGACAGAAGTCAAAATAAACAGATGAATGGTATGGAGGATGAATGAGTTCATGAAGATGAAATGATGGATGATAAGTTCGTGATGATGAGATAAAGATAATGTGGAATGGCAGGTAGGAGAGTGCAGTTGGTCACTAGTATACACAGTTCATGGATATAAATAGATTGTCCTGTGCTGCTTTCAGGTGCCTGGAGTCCACTTGAGCAGATACATGTAATTAAAAAAAAAAAAGAAAAGGAGACAGAGCACCAAGGATCTAAGTGTAGTATATGTTAGACTGTGCTAATATTAATTCAGATGCATAACAACATATCAATAAAGAAAAGTAGGATAAATTAGAATATTTTTCAAAAAATATAAATTTATTAGAAATTAAAAACAAAAAATAAATTGGTTAGAGCTAAAAACATCCATAAACAATTGCAGCTCTCCTTATGGGCCAAATACTGGCCCACTGTGGCTCACTCTCTGCTGAGGAGAATAGGTGTGGCACCGCAGCAACATCAGCCTCCATTTTGATTGGGCCCTGAAAGCAGAGTTGTGCTCTGCCCTCCTAGTTTCTATTTCTTCTGAGTCTGTCAAACAAAATGACTACATAAAAGACCCTACAGGACAAGGAAATGAGAAAACACATTCTGTTACACCTTTGAATGCCTGGGGTGAGTTTACAGAGTTGAATACATGGATTTAATGTTTTGCACACCCTTCATATATGCAGAGAGTTAAACAAAGAAACATTCTTTGTCTTTTAACAGAGAATGTAATTTGATGACAGAGATGGATTCTGAATAAACAAAATAATATGCTTTTGTGTAACAGATACTTACCAGGAAAAGGTTTGTAAAAATCACCTTCATTTGTCTTTTTGTCCAATAACATATTTTAATAATTAACTTTGGTTAGGAAAGTAGAACAGTAAGGTAACAAAGTGACATACAGAGACTGATACTAAAGGAAAGTGTTGCATTTCTGTGGAAATGAAACAGTTGTGAGGTAATGCATGCTTTACAGGTATTATGTTATGTTGGTTGACACAATAAAGGAAGTCCAGGAGGTATGTATATTTCACGTCCATCTACATGCAGTGTCAAGGGGTCAAGCAAGAACTCAGCAACAAAACATTTTACCATCCGTGAGGGACAGAAGTCAAAATAATCAGATGAATAGTATGGAGGATGAATGCATTCATTAAGATGAAATGATGGATGATGAATGATAAGTTTGTGATGATGAGATAAAGATGATGTGGGATGGCAGGTAGGAGAGTGCAGTTGGTCACTAGTATATACAGTCCATGGATATAAATAGATTGTCCTGTGCTGCTGTCAGGTGCCTGGAGTCCACTTGAGCAGATACATGTAAGTAAAAAAAAAAAAAAAAGAAAAGAAAAGGAGACAGCGCACCAAGGATCTAAGTGTAGTATATGTGAGACTGTGCTAATATTAATTCAGATGCATCACAACATATCAATAAAGAAAAGTAGGATAAATGAGAATATCTATCAAAAAATATACGTTTATTAGAAATTAAAAACAAAAAAAAATGGTTAGCCCTAAAAAATACATAAAAGATTATATTAAAAATAAAAATAAAAAACAGACCGATAATAGATTACAGCATCAAGAGTAGGGATGGGCGAAAATTTCTGCCTTGAACTGAAATTGGCGAAAAATGGCACTTTCTGCTTGGTGAAAAATATCCAGCGAAAAGTGCCGATTTTCCACTTTTTTCCGCCTATTTCGCCTAGCTCATTCCATTGAAATCAATGGGAACAAAGAAGTTACACACAACACATTACAAATAATATTTTATTTCCCAAAGACACAGTATAAAAGTGGCATGAGGGTGCCTGTGTTGGTGGGTGTAGGGAAAGAATCAGTTGAACAGGGGATGATTTTTGGGGGGGTTGTTTACTGGGACATGGTATAAAGGGGTCTGAGGACGGTGCCTGTGTTGGTGAATAAATGAATCATTTGAACAGGGAATTTGTTTTGGGGGAGTTTCTTGACTGCTATTGGAGGGACAGTTAATAAAAAAATCAATAAAATAAAATAAGAAATTTGTATGTAAAGTGATAGAGACGGGATCCCCCTGACATAAGCGGCCACTGGGGTGGACTGATACTAGACTTGATAGAGTATTCTGTAGAGGATGATTTGTTTGATGTGTTGTTAGAGGCCTTTGTAGGACGTAGACTTATTAGAGGCCCAAGTCCTGAAGAAACATTGATTTCTAGGACTTAAGCTTGTTTGGCACAAGGCCTAAGGAAACATTGATTTGTAGGACTTAGGCTTGTTAGAAACAAACCCCCCAAAAATTGTTTATTTTTTTGTAGGACTATTTTTTTTTTTTTCAAAACACAAGCCCTGAGAAAAAAAGTAAAAATGCCCTACTGGCCTAATGCCAGCAGGTCATGTTGTCCAGTGGCCACTGTCAAATGTCCTCCTGAGTTGCAGCTGCTGTCCGTACTGCTGCTGAGTTGTTTAAGCAGCAGGATGATTAGGCAGCTGAAAGGGAATGGGACTAACAATAGCAGTAACATGGAAGATGGATGATGAAGGTTCCACTTGCCACGACTGGCTCCAGTGATGCGCCTGAGGCAGTCGCAGCAGAATAAATAGCCCCCAGTATATGTGGAGAAAAGAAGAAGTTGGCCATTAAATCTTATCCACCTGCCTCTCCTTCAAAATCATCATGGGTGTGTTGTTATTAGAATATATTTTTTCCCTTGAGAACAGAAACAGCAGGTCTCCTCAGCAACTGCAATGTGCACAGTGTGTGTGTGTGTGTGTGTGTGTGTGGTAAATAACATCTGGGGGCACAACTGTATCCAAACACCATGACACTCGAAACCAAGTACTGCCGCTTTCACTGTACCCTTTTTCCAGACCCGCTAAGGACACATGACAACTTGCGGACAGTTTAATAGTAATGATGAACCCTCCCTGTCACCATCTTAGCATATTCTGCAGGATGGAATCTCCTCAGATGCCGCTTGATGCACTGACTGAGATTCTCCTCCACCACACTGGCATGTGTGGTCAGTGCACCACAAAGTGTGCAATGGGTAGAGGTGAACTGCCACATCCTAACATCGACAGAGTGGCTATCATTTGGCGGGGGAGGTAATGAATGAGGTGGATTGGCAGAAGATGTAGTTACCCTAGAAGGTGATGGCGAGCTAGTTGTTTCACTCATCCTGGAACTTTGGGTCTTTGTCTGGGTTGTTCTATTCCTCCTCTTCTTTGATCTTCGCCTCGCCTCTTATTGCCATTCTGGAAAGTCAGAGACAGAAAAAGCGGTGCTTGATTTCTGTGGTGGGTGTTTGGCTTTAACATGTTTGGAGTAAATGTCATGGTTTCTGTGTTTCATGTGTGATGTCAGGGCGCTTGTGCCAAAGTGTGTTCCCTCCTTTCCTCTTTTCACTGACTTATCACAAATTGTGCACAGTGCAGTTTTGCTGATGACTGCACTGTGCCTGCCCCAAGAGAAAAATAGTCCCACACTCATGATGACTTCAGGGGGAAGGTAACAGATGGAGAAGAATGGCCTCTTCCTTCTTGTCCTCCTTTCCCTTCATTGTCTGTGGCAGCGGATAATGTTGCTGCTGTTGCTGCTACTGCCTCAGATTCAGCACTGCAACTAGGATCAGGGGTATTGCTACTGCTGGTAAGTGAAATCTGTCCTAGTCCTGCATCACTTATTGAGCCCATTTCACTGTGTCCATGGTGGTCTGTGACACACTAGCCTGTTCCTCAGCATCCTGCTGCCCTTGCATCTCAGCATCAAAAGTAATTAGAGCAGTTGCAAATTCCTCTAATTCCAAAATGTCATTGCTAGTGGTGGTGGTGATGGCCATCCTCATCCCTGTCTCCCATTCCTTCTCAGTTTATGCTAAAAAGGCCATCAATGTGTCTTCCACCCCAGCTTCTCCAACATCATCATCACCACCACCACTAATCCATACATGCTGTTGTTGCTGCTGCTCTATTCCAGACATTTCACTGCTGCTTGGAGGAGGTGACAAGCAATGTGACAGAGGCTCCCCTAAGGTCACACTTGCCATTTCCTTTTGCCCTGAAGAAGAAGGCAGACTAGCAGCAGGCACAGGCAGCTGATCTGTACCCCTGCTGGTGGTGATGGTATAAATTCTGAGCCTGCTCTCCCCAACACCATTTCTGGCCTCTTAAGGATCATGTTCAACATGGACACTGTAGTGAAGGGAAGGGGACTCCCAGAGCCAGAGGAATGGTGTGAGCTCCTTTGACCGCTAGTCTGGATGCTGTCAAATGTTTCCCCTACCACTCCCCTAACACTAGTCCCACCGGCTGCTTCACCATTACTGCTACTAACACCAACCACCTCAAGTTCAGCCGCAGAGTCTTCCTCCTCAGTCTCACAGTCACTAGTGGGTTGATTACCCACACTAGTGGCTGCAGGAACAGAAATGGTGGCACTGGCAGCAGGGGAAGCACATCTGGCAGCAGGTACAACACTAGTGGCTGTAGAAACAGAAATGGTGGCACTGGCAGCTGGCACTGGCAGCAGGGCAGCACGTCTTGCAACAGGCACAGGCAGCTGACCTGTCCTGCTCTCACTAGTACTATCCTTTTCTCATTCCCTTTTCTCCCTTCCTTCCCATTCCCTTTTCTCCCTCCCTTCTCATTAAATTCCCCAAGATCCCTTGGGGTGATTTAGGGGAACTGGACAGCATTGGTTCAGTACTGCTAGTCACTTCCTCTTCCTCCTCCTCAGATTAAGTGGAACATAATAAGTGTCCTTCCAGTTCCTCTTTTTGCTGCTCATAGTGATAGGAGTCACTATGAGCCTCTCCTGCCTCACTTTTTGCCAAATATCACAGCAGAACAGCACAGGTCTATCTCGTTCTGTAGCTGCTTCTATTGTGTTTGTCTTCATTGAAAACGTCATTTTTTTATAGTTGATGTGCGAAAACAACGTAAATCAGTGGGAGAAACTTTCTAGGTATTGAAAAAATGGTGAAAGATTTTGGCCAATGGACGAAAGATGCAAAAATTTTTACCACTAGTTTTAAAGTGGATTTTCCCGCGAAAAGCAGATAACAACGGGGTTTTTCTTGAAATTTCTCTCGGGAACACAGTGACAACTTTTGCCCATCCTTAATCAAGAGGCAATGGGATAAAAAATGGCACTAAATAAAAAATAAAAATATAAGTGAAGCACAGCACTGCAGAGAGTGTAATTAGTATGAGGAACCGTGAAAACTATACACTGGGGTATCAGGCTTTCTGATCTGTTAGCTTATCCATTTAGCACGTTATAACTTAGTATCATTTTTTATATATTTTTTGTTACGGTTGGCAAGCAAGACAAGGAGTCAGACGGTATAGTTAAGATCACCTTTATTAGAATAATAATAACAGAAATGCAAAAGATAAATAAGAGGCAGAGGGTGACCGAAGAGGCTATGACTCTATAAGAAATAGGAGTCTGCCAAAAGATCCACCACTACTGCTAGAGACTAGGCCTCAGCCCATTGTAGTCTCTCTATATGGAGAAATGCCAAACGGACTAGCACTGACTCAGCCTGCAGTCAGTCTAGGAGAGATGTCTCCAATAACGAACACAACCAAGGAGATTACTGACTCATGCCCTCAGTCAGTAAGAAAGGAGTCTGATAGAGCCCCAGGTCTGCACTAGGATGCATGTCTGTGAAGCGGGAGCCAACACACATAGGAAACAGACAGAGCCCCAAGTCAGCACCAGCTAGGATAGTCAGACAGGCCAGGTCATACACGGAGTGGGTAGTCAGCCAGAGCTACAGGTTTGCTCCAGATAGGATATCCACTGAAGCGTTGGTACGCTGGATGCGCAGTGGACAGAGCCCCAGGTCAACACCAGGATGGGTAGTCAGACAAGCCAGGTCATACACAGTGCGGGTAGTCAGCCAGAGCCACAGGTTTGCACCAGATAGGATATTCACTGAAGCATTGGTATGCTGGATGCGCAAAGGACAGAGCCCCAGGTCAACACCAGGATGGGTAGTCAGACAAGCCAGGTCATACATTGAGCGGTTAGTCAGCCAGAGCCACAGGTTTTCACCAGAAAGGATGTCTAAGCCAAATCGGAACGCTCACAGAGAATGGTCAGACAGAGCCACAGGTCAACACCAGAATGGATGGACAGACAAGCTGGGTCATACACAGGAATCAGGAATACAAATCAATGAACTTCTCAGAACAACAACGTAAGGGTAACTGATACACAGGCCCATCAAGATTTATGAAGGAGTAGGAGAAGGCAAAACTAATTAGGTCCCCCAGGCTGGGCACTGTGACAATTTTTTTTAGTTCTAACGGATTTCTTTTTTGTTTTTAATTTCTAATAAATGTATATTTTTTATATTCTTATTTATCCTACTTTACTTTATTGATATGTTGTGATGCATCTGAATTAATATTACCACAGTCTCACATGTACTACACTACACTTAGATCCTTGGTGCGCTGTCTCCTTTTCTTTTTTTTTTTTAATTTACATGTATCTACTCAGGAGGAGCCACAGTCTGCAGCCATATCCTGCATCCCATAGGACAGTGTTTCTCAACTCCTGTCCTCTAACAGGCCAGGATTTGATGATTTCCTTGTTAGGTCACAGGTGAATTAATCAATGTGAATGAGCCTCTGATCACCACACCTGTGCTCTAGCAGTGAGATCCCTATGTCCTGGCCTGATAGTGGGTCCTGAGGACAGGAGTTGAGAACCACTGCCCTAGAAGATGGAGGGAATAAGTATGAGAATGTGGGACATGTGCCTCATGTATGTCATGATGATGGTGGTGGTGTGTAAACATAGAAATTGTGGTGTGCAATCATACATTGATGCTTCTGCTTATTGTGTGGGTGCTCCTGTTTTTGTTGGAATGATGTGATGTTTATGTTCACATTGGTTACTCACCCAGCAGCTATTCAAAAATACGTAAAAAACAACTTTACTCCACAGAGGTTGCAGGGATGCCACACATGTGAATAAAGTTGTTTTTACATATTTTTGAAACTCCACGCTTTGTACAGTCTTCTCTTCTTCATATGCTATAAGGATTGGAACTCCTTTGACTAGCACTGCGGATGAATGCAATACAGGCGGTGAGAGTTTGCAGTTTGATTTGGGATTATATCTTGTTTTACTGAATTACCTTACAGCGGTGCCGTTGATTTTTCACTTGCTTCTGTAGGTGCAGTGTAAGAGATGGCAAAACACAGCACAATACAGGACTTACATAGTAACATACTATATTAGTCCGAATAAAGACACAGGCCATTAAGGTCAACCTTTGCCTCATACATACCCCAGTGACTGAGAATTTTATAGCTTGCCTGCTACCAAATAAGTTAGTCTTTATCAGACCTTCCTGATCTGCCTACTGATAAACAGTATAATTCTCTGTGTTCCCTTTTGAAAGAAATGTATCTAATCTTCTCTTAAATGTATCCATTGTATCTGCCATAACCACCTCCTTGGGCAAGGAATTCCACAATGTAACAGACCTTACTGTAAAATACCCCTTCCTCTGCTCCTTTCCTCTAATCTCAAGGGGTGTCCCCTGGTCACCTGATCAGGCCTTGGAATAAATAGCTCACCGCAGAGATCCTTGTATTGACCTCTCATATACTTGTACAATGTGATAAGATCTCCTCTTAGTCATCTTTTCTCTATGTAAATAAATCAAGTTTGTCTAGTTGTTTCCAATACGTCAAGTCCTCCATTCCCTTGATTAATTTTGTTGCTCTTTACTGTACCCTCTCTAGTTCTAGTATATCCTTTTTCAGAACTGGTGCCCAAAACTGCACTGCATACTCAAGGTGAGGTCTTACCAATGATTTGTACAATTGCAAAATAATGTTATCCACTCTTGCTTCAATACCTCTTTTTATGCAAGACAGGATTTTGTTTGCCTTTACTACTGCTGTTTGACATTGGTCACTGTTTCCAAGTTTGTAGTTGACAAGGATACCCAGGTCTTTGTCTAGCAATGAGTCCCCTAAAATGATTCAATTAAGTTCATAAGTAGCCTTGGGGTTATTTCCTCCCAAATGCATGAATTTACACTTCCCTACACTTCATAGTCCATTTGTTTTCCCAATCTGGAATTTTCTGTAAATCCCTCTATAGAAAGCAAATATCCTGTTCTGAATGAATTATCCTGCATAATTTAGTGTCATCTGCAAATATTGATATTTTGCTTTCTATATCTATGTCCAGGTCATTTATAAACATATTTAAAAAGCAATGGACCTAATACTGTGCCCTGAGGTACTCCGCTCTCCACTTTAACTGTATTGGAGAATTGTTCATTTACAACCACACACTGTTCCCTATCTTTCAACCAGATTTGTATCCAATTGCAAAGGTTATCTCCTAGCCCTGATTTCCTTATTTTATACCCCAGCCTTTTGTGTAGCACTGTAGCAAATGCCTTTGCAAAGTCTAGATATATTACATCAACTGCCTTGCCATTATCAAGGTTGCTGCTTACTTCCTCATAGAAGCTGAAAATGTTTGTTTGGCATGATCTATTCTTCATAAAACCATGTTGATTCTTGCTAATGATCTTATTTTTTTGTGTTGTAATCCTGAATATAGTCCCTTATTATCCCTTCTAGCAGTTTTCCCACTACAGAGGTCAAACTAACAGGTCTATAATTTCCAGGTTCTGTTTTAGTTCCCTTCTTAAATAGAGGCACTATATTGGCTCCTCGCCAATCTTGCGGCACTGAGCCTGTGGTGAGAGAATCTTTAAAGAGTAAATATAGGGGTTTTGCTAACACTGCACTGAGTTCCTGAAGGACCCTTGGATATATACCATCAGGACCCGGTGCTTTGTCAGTCTTAATTTTGTTCAGTCTTCCCATGACATCTTCCTGAGTTAACCCAATATCTGATAAATGTATTGTTTTATTAGTTACTTGTTGAGGCGCTTTTACCATTCCTTGTTCCCTTGTATATACTGATGCAAGGGTGTGCCTGGCACTCAAAGGGATAAATATTATTTTCTTTTTTTTTTTTCAAAGTTTCAGTCAGTATTAAGAAATAATGTTGCAGCACTTCTAATGGGCCAAATACTGGCCCACTGTGGCTCACTCTCTGCTGATGAGAATAGGTGTGGTGCCACAGCTCCATCAGCCTCCATTTTGATTGGGCCCTGAAAGCAGAGTTGTGCTCTGCCCTCCTAGTTTCTATTTCTTCTGAGTCTGTCAAACAATATGACTACATAAAAGACCCTACAGGGCAAGGAAATGAGAAAACACATTCTGTTACACCTTTGAATGCCTGGGGTGAGTGTACAGAGTTGAATACATGGATTAAATGTTTTGCACACCCTTCAAATATGCAGAGAGTTAAACAAAGAAACTTTCTTTGTCTTTTAACAGAGAATGGACTTTTATGACAGAGATGGATTCTGAATAAACAAAATAATATGCTTTTGTGTAACCAGAAGTAACCAGGAAAAGGTTTGTAAAAATCCCCTTCATTTGTCTTTTTGTCCAATAACATATTTTAATAATTAACATTGGTTAGGAAAGTAGAACAGTAAGGTAACAAAGTGACATACAGATAATGATATACTAAAGGAAAGTGATGCTTTTTTTGTGGCAAATCAGCTCACTGAGATAAATGGGGCTTTTAATGGAGCAATGTGTTGGAGATCCTGTTAACATTCACAGGTGTTAAAGCAACAGTGGGGATTTGGGAAATTTGTATTTCTTCTATATGGTGGATGGATTGCTTTATAAATTCTCCACTCTATCAGTACAAGAACCTAATTGTATGGATGTAAATATGCAACATGCCTAATTCATGAATATTAACCCCTTAAGGACCCATCAGGACCTGCGTGGACGTCAGCTAAGGACCACAGGGCATTTTTTCCCATTCAGTTCAAGGCTCCGCGAATGGCATGCAGCCACATGGGGAGCCCTGAATTCAATGATGTGCCAGGTCCGTCAATGACATGTCATGGGTCCTTAAGGGGTTAACCCTTTGAGTGCCAGAGGGGTACGCAGCACATTGCAAAGTAATGTATTGCGAACTCCTCTGGCACTCAAAGGGTTAATACCCCGGTAACAATGCAGCTATGTTATTTGTGTGGCACATGTAGATATGTGACTGCTTATATCTTAAATAGCCAAGTATATTTCTGACCACTTCTATACATGTATCTTGAATACTTAGAGGCTGATTTAAAGTGGATCTATCACCACTTTACAAGTTTTGATCATTATGTAGACTACTTAGTGAATAATTATAAAAATTTATTAAAAAAAATATATATATTTGTGAGAAAATTACAGTATAAAGTATGCCCAGCAATCTACTTCCTGTTAAACTGCTCTTGCCGCACTGCCTCTGCTCCCGTCACTCTCCCCAGCATCCTCCAATGACAGAGTCATTCTGTTAGTAAGCTGGAGCGATCTCATTGGCTAGATATCCATCTCTGCCAATGAGATCGCTCCAGCTTACATACAGAACACCTCTGTCAGCAGAGTATGCTGGGGAGAGTGATGGGAACAGAGGCAGAGTGGCAAGAGCAGTTTACCAGGAAGTAGGCTGCTGGGCATACTTTAAACTGTTATTTTCTCATAAATAACGTTTTTTTTTTTTTTTTTTTTTAAATAATGTTTTATAATTAGTCACATAATCTACATAATGATCAAAACTTGTAAAGTGGTGATAGATCCACTTTAACCCCTTAACGACCCTTGATGGGTCGATCTAAGTTAACAACCCATGACGTACTATGACCGTCATGGAATTCCGGGCTCCCCCCGCAGCTGCACGTCGTTCGGGGAGTCCGGAACAGGAAACGACAAAAAAAAAAAAAATGCTACGTGGTCGTTGGGTGACCACACCGCGCCGATCGGCAGGTCGTTAAAACTTCATCAGAGGTTTTATCAACAAAATCCCCCATAGACTTCATTAGGAATAGCTGATACTAAACCACCAGTCACTTACCGTTATCATCTGTAATGTAATCCAGCTCTAGAGTAGCCAGATCATGCCTTTAACTCTGAGTGCCAGAGGTATCCAACACAATGTGTTGGATACCACTCTGGCAATTAAAGGGTTAAAAAAGAATTCATATCACTAATGCATGCAGCATTTCTATTTGAAACCATTTTAGCTCAGGAATAATCACAGCTGCCCTGCAGCATGCATTTTCCATATGTCTCAATTTCTAAATTGATGATCTAGCAACTCTGTCCAGCCCTTAATAAGGAATGGAGCAAACCAGCCTTACCATAAGGGAGAAATAAACATTTGTGTCGGAGACCTCTCTAGTCCTATTTACGTTTAAGGGAAATTATATTAGTTCCATATGGTGCAGCTGATTTGCTCCCATTTTTTTTTTACAACCCACCAGGTGACATGTCAGGACTGTCACAGAAATCTATCCTTTGAGGACAGGAGATGGTCCTGGAACATCATAGGTTAATGATCACAGCATCCCTTAGGGAGCTCTGTAATTATGGCAAGGAGGTTGTAACTCACTAATCCAGGACTGGAGCAATCAGCTGATCACTTCTATGCATGAAAACATTGTCTTTGTCACTGTTCTCTGCCTCTCTCTTCTTCACTGGGATTGTGTGATAGGGAGAGACAGACAATACAGCTCCCAAACGGTCAAAGAGCAAAGTTTTAATTTAGGTGGTGTTGTCAGGGGCAAGACTGACGTGTAGAGCATTTTATCCTATTTCTTGACCTGTTTACACCTCTGTATATCTGAATATATGATTTAGAGCAAGATCAAAGGAAGAGGTTTATAAAAACTGTCCTTATTACTTTTTAAAGAACTGTACTTATGGCATGGCAAGTGGAGATGACGTCAGGTCTGATTTATAAATGGTTAAAGACGTTTTTATTAATACGGCATTATTATGCTGATTTTAACACCAGGAATGCTTAAAGGGATAGTAATGTTTCACAATAAAAGCAGCCCCAAATAATCTTTATAGTATTTGGGCCATGGAGAGTGTTATCGCAATACTGGCAGGGTTGTAGTTCAAGATTAATTGCATGGTAAAGTATCCCCCTCCTGTCCCTTTTACTGATGTAACACTGCTCACCTCAGAGCAGCATGACTGTTCGAGGGACATTCTTCAATTAGCAAAAGGGAAAACCGGAAAAACCTGTCAAGGGGAGCAGGTTTTCCTTATGCTCACAGTATGAAGAATGTCCCTTGCTGTGATCTGTCTGGTCTCAAGACCAGATTCCACATCTGAGGGGAGGAGGCTTACACTAGGTAAAATGGGAGGGAGGGGAATACTTTATCATTCAATTACTCTTGCACTACAACTCTGTGTCACAGTAATCAGGCAAAGAAGGACAGACACAGTAATAAAATATAACCACCTTTATTAGAATATACAGTGATAATAATATATATGACACAGAGATGATAATATCCCACACAACCCCAGACCACCAGATGATAGGGCCCAAGCTCTTACCTGGAGCTGCACACTATGCTACGCACTGCACTACTGCGAGGTACCAGAGAACTGTTACGGTTTTCAGACACTCAGACAGTGGTAGATAAAACAAACAGAGTTTTATTAAAGCAAAATGAATGACAAGGTCGCCACTGGGGCGATACTGGCATAAATAGAATAAAGACAGAGATACCTGGTGCAACAGGTAATACGTCACTAAGTATGGAAGCACAAAACAGGGAACAAGAGGTTAATAGTATTGGTCATCAGTCTCAGATGTGGTGTTAGGCACGCCCTTGGTGCTGCATATAGCTATGTGTGCTTGAAGATAGCACCCAAGTCCATTCACTGAGTGAAGCTGTAGCGAAAAGCTATGACTGGACGGGAACTGCAGGTGATACGGTGATAGCCCCCACGGGCGTAACCGGAGACTACTAGTATAGTGATTGCTTGAGCCAATAGCCCCCACGGGCGTAACCGGAGACTACAGTATCGTGATTGCTTGAGCCAATAGCCCCCACGGGCGTAACCGGAGACCACCAGTATCGTGATTGCTTGTGTCGATAGCCCCTCCACGGGCGTAACGGAGACCACTGGGTACAGTACTGTTCGTCAACAGCCAACGGGTGTAACGGAACCACTGCTCTGTCAAGGTAGAGCCGCCGACTACCGAGGCCCCCAAGCGGTGGCTCACAGAAACAGCGTAACAGGCTGAGGCAATAGGTGGAAGAGTAGCAGTAATCGGATAAACCAACACCAGCGTCTATAAACGGAAAACTACACAGCACAGTTAGGGTCTGGACTCAGCACACGTATAACAACCAATGGAAGGTTCAGCAACGGCTCAGCAACGGAGAAGCGAAGGCTCAGTCACACTATGCAGTATCAGAACGTCGCCGAGGCGACAACGGGAATCGTCCGTCAGGATAGCAGGAACAAGGCAATGAGTGGTCAGTCGTCAGCCAGGCCTGGTCAGGACAGGACAGGACAGGATTCGCAGACAAGCCAGATCAGTAACGGAGAAGGATCGTCAGCCAGACCGGGTCAGATGCCGTAGGAGATTCGCAGACAAGCCGGATCAGGAACACGCAGGAAGTCAGCCAGGCCAGGTCAATCACGGAACAGGAACACAGGAACGTCGTCCAACAGGCCTAGTCGGTACACGGTAGATCAGGATACTGGAATACTGCAACAGCAACGCTGGCTCGGAAACACCACAAAAGGGCACCTGTGGCCGGATTAAAACAGGTAACCAGGGGCGGGCCAACACAGCTCAACCAATCAGGAAGCAGCACAGTTGAGAGTGACATGAAGGATCACGGGGACCGTGATAAGACTAAAGGCAACAGGGAGCGAGAGTCTGACAGAGCCGCTGGACACAGAGGCTAATGGTCAGGCAGGCTAGGAGCATACAGAGCGAGTAGTCAGCCAGAGCCACAGGTCAGACAAGCCATGGATACATAGAGCAAGATAGGAGCCAGAGCCGGAGGACAGACAAACCGGGGACTACATGGAGCGAGTGAGTCAGCCAGAGCCACAAGTAAGAATCGATGTGGGTAGTCAGAAAAGCCGGGGTCATACACTGAGCGAGTAAGTCAACCAGAGCCACAGGTCAGAACCGATGTGGATAGTCAGACAGGCCGGGTCATACATGGAGCAAGTAAGTCAGCCAGAGCCACAGGTCAGAACCGATGTGGGTAGTCAGGCAAGCCGGGGTCATACACTTAGCGGATTCTCAGATAAGTACAGGTCACAAAACAGCACAAGAGTAACTAACAGGAACACCATGTAAGGGCAATGACTCCCAGGTCCAAGGAGGTTTATAAAGGAACAGATGGAGGCGGGACCCAATTAGGCCACCCAGAATAAGCCCATAAACAGGCGTCCATACTAGTGCCTGTTACCTGATGTCAGCAATGAGGACGTGGCCGGAGGCCATACATTGGAACTGCTGTTTTTGTGAAACATTACTATTCCTTTAAGAACAACATATACCTGGCATTAAGATTCTGGAGAAAATTCAGTTGCAAAATATCGACATTTCTTTATAAATTTGCTTTGCAACTTTTTACAAACATTGTTACTCCACTTTACAAAAAAAAACATACTAAACTGATTTCAGTCCTCTTAAACTGGCATTGTTACATTTATAATTATCGGAAACTCTGTCATAGACATTTTAACGCCTATTTTCGCTGAAGTTTAAAGAAATATTAATGTGAGTTTTATTACTGTGGAGTAACATGATATACTTATATACACACCACACAGTCTGATCTCATAAAAAGAGAAATACCATGATAGGAAAGCACGACATATGGATTTGCATCTCTGAGAAACATTACCCCCTTAAAAGGGACACTTGGGCGGTATGAAAGAACAGTCATACTTTTTATCCAGTATAATACAGTATAATTGAGTATAAATCATCACAGGAAACCTAAAAAAATTGTTTTTTATTTTCATTTTTTTTGATATTATTATTATAAACTAAAAAATGTAATAAACATATAAATATGGCAAAAAAAGGAATATGGTTGAACAATGACATACTAAAATAGGTCAAAATTGCTCTTGTCCTCTTGTGTAAAAAAACCTTGTCACAAAGGGGTTAAGGCAAGGATTCTATTGCAATAACTTTATACCTGGGGAGGGGGAGATTCACTAAGTGGTGATAAAGAGGTGATAAAGTGGAGATGACTTCTCCAGTTTATCATTTCTCCAATTCCAATGTTATTTCATGGAGCCTATGCACTACTTTGGAGATCTTAGTGCATAGATTCTATAGAATGACATAGGAACTGAAGAAATGATATCACTGGAGAAGTGATCTCCACTTTATCACCCCTTTATCACCAGTTAGTGAAGTCATGTGTTTCTTCATAAGCAAACTTGCTATAACCTTCCAAAGGAGATTGCTCCAAGACTTTTTTTTCATAAACTGAGATTAAAATATAAATTTTAAAGCACATTTTTGTCAACTATTTTGTCAAATACAATGGGAATAACAGCTGGGCTTTTTTTTTGTTAAAGTGTATGTGTCACCTATGGACAACATCGCATAAATAGTTAGGCTACATAACAAATACTACTAAAATGGTATTCATTTTGTATTTAAAGTTTTGATTTCATGTAAATGTAACTTACAAAGTCTGGGCTGCAGCTACTTCCGCATAGACTGCAGCCCGATGCTCTGCCTCTGCTCTCCTCCCTCCTCCGATGACGTAGGCTTCAGACTGTAAGCTAGAGCGGTCTCATTGGCTAGATATCGATCTCTGCCAATGAGACCGCTCCACTTTACAGACAGAAGCCTCCATCATTGGAGGAGGGAGGAGAGCAGAGGCAAAGCGTCGGACTGTGGTTTCAGAGCAGGTAACCGCAGTCTATACAGAAGTAGCTACAGCCCAGACTTTGTACGTTAAATTTACACAAAATCAAAACTTAAAATAAAAATTGAATACTGTTTTCGTAGTATTTGATATGTTGCCTAACTATTTATGCAATGTTGTCCATAGGTGACACATCCACTTTAAATAATTCATCAATGTCCTCATCAGTGCTCCTGTGAACAATCTAGTGATGGTAGAATTGTAATTAAAGTGGTCCTCAATGACATTTACAGTATATATTAACCTCTACATACCTTTTGAGAATGAAAACTAAGCTATTGAAGATAAACACAACAAGGTGGTAACATGTGGCTTAAAAAAGGCAGGGTGCGCCTTAAAAATTCCTGGGTCATGTATAAAAATTCTGGCTAGATCATTGGTATAACACTGTCATTTGGAAATTATGAAACCACAAAAGGACTTCAATATCACAAAAATAGAACTGAAACAAGAATTCATTATGGGGTTCAACTGCCATTAAAACAGAAAATGACCTATAAATCAGTAATTATCATTAATACACGTTGGTCCTAAGAGGGTCTACCCATAAATATGTGACTTCCATTAGTAACTTTGGTCAAAGGAAGGGATGACCAATAAATATGTCACTGTTGTTAGTACATCTCTTTAATTCGTTTACTATGGTTTTATGTAATGTAGTCATATATTTTGGACTGAGGAAAGACTGATTCATAAAAGTGTCCCTATCTTTATTACAGTGTGGTCCTAAGCGGGACTGACCTATAAAGATATAACTTCTACTTATGGTCTTAGTAAGGAATGACCCATAAAAATGTCTGATTTATTAGTATACTTTGGTCCTAGGAAGACTGAACCATAAACATGTCACTGCCATTAATATACTTTAGTCAAGGACTGACCCATAAAAATGTAACTGTCATTAACACACTTTAGTCCTAGGAAGGACTGATCCATAAATGTTTTTGTGTGTCTGTGTATGTGGTCATCATCATCATCATCATCATCTTCTTTTGCAGCTTTTGTCGATCTACTGCATGATGAAGGCCTCCTCAGCAAGTATCTTACAAATTCGGTCTTGTGCCTTTTGTTGCCACTGTGTACCAACAAACTTGGCAATTTCTTCTACCCATCTTGTCTTTGGTCTTTTTTTTGGGTACTTAGTATTGAGTAGAATTCAATCAAACATTTGATTGGTCCATCTACTGTCATGTGTTCTTGCTATGTGGCCTGCCCATTTCCATTTCAGGTGCTTTACTCTTTCATTGATGCCATATACATTTGTTTGCTGAAGAATCCATCATGTTTTTTGGTCTCTTTTTGTTATGTTTAGAAGCCGCTCCATACTTCTCTGTGTAATCTTAAGATTTTATATGGCTTTCGCATTCAGTGTCCATGTTTCACAGCCACACGTAAGGATGGGGAGGACACAGTGGTCAAAAACCTTTCATTTGAGGCAGAGTGGTAAATTTACAGTACAAACTAAATTTTCTAAATGTTTGCCACCCCAATTATTTTCTTCGCTCAGTTTCCATCATAATGTTTCCATCTGTTGACATTTCCTGTCCAAGGTAAACATACCTGTAAACTTCTTCTAGTTCTTGTCCATGTACAGTGATTCTTCTTGGTGTAATAAATTTGCTATACATGACTTGGATTTTGTTTTATATTTATCTTCAGACCCAAATTTTGCTTTCCTGTTGTAGCTCTTTAAAGTGTTCTGGCAGTTCTTCAGGACTACTGGAAAAGAGTATGATATCATCTGCAAAAATTAAGTGATGTAGGCAGGCTCCATTGATTAAGTCCTTTTTGGTCCCAATTCAGTTTGTGGGAAAAAAATAGTTTTGGGGAGTTTGTGTCTCCTTGTCAGACACCTTTCTCTGTGCTGATCTGGACTTTGTCATTGTTGTCCTGTATTGATGTAGTTGCATTTCCATATATTGATTGGATTATATTGATATAAGCTCTAGCTATTTCTTGGTTGATCAGAGCATTGATTACTGTTTGCTTTTTCACTGAGTCAAATGCCTTTTCGTAGTCAATGAAGGCTATGCATGATGGAAGGTTGTATTCATTATATTGCTCTATAAGTTGTTGCACTGTCTGGATATGGTCCATTGAACTGAAACCTCTCCTGAAGCTTGCTTGTTCTTTAGGTTGTGCCGCATTAAGTATTTTGTCCATTCGTCTTGATAGTACCTTTATGAAAACCTTGCAGACCGCTGTCAATAGACTTATTGGTCAGTAGTTTTTTAGATCTGCCTCATCACTTTTTTTGCGCTGGAGGACAACTTGTTTCAGGTGCTTTGACAAGTAGTAGGCGTTTTTAAAATATTTATCAAGCTTTTTGAACAATGGTTGACCTCCGGCTTTCAACATTTCATAGGTAACTTTATCAGGTCCAGCTGCTTTGCAATTTTTCATTGATTTCATTGAAGCGTCTACTTTTTACCACAACTTCAGTCACAGCTTCAGCCACTGACACTGCATTCAATTGTTGTCCTACATCCTTTTGAATAAAATTCTTCTACTTGTTTTACTATTTTTGTTGAATTTTTGCTGTTGTACCATCTTCAAGTTTTAATGCCAACATTTGACTCCTATGTGTGGCCATCTTTTGTTTTGCTTTCTTTAGCCCTTGATTTTCTTCCAGTGTCCTCCTGATGAGCTCAACACTGAACTTACGCATTTCTTCTTTTATGCTCTTCCTTATGGTCTTGCACATTTCTACATATTCCACACTGTTTCTATTATTACAGTTTTGCTTAATTTCTCGTAAATTTGTCATCATGACAGCTGTTTCTTTTGATATTCGGATTGTTTTTTCTTGTTTTATTGTAGGTGCAATGGCATGGGCAGTGTCTATGATAGCCTCAATAACTTTTTCATTGTGGGTTGAAATTTCTGTGTCTGGAAGGTCTTGCATAGTTCTAGACTTCATTGACAAATGCAAACACTCGCACCAGGATAAGGCATCGACCCCTGGGAGTGGTACAAGTGGCAGGTGTGCATATGTTTGTGTGTGCATAAGTATGTGTGTGTATCTGTGTATGTCTCTGAGTGTGAATAATTAGGGTTAATTTGGAAGTAATGATCATCTACAGTAGGCATTTTTTAATTTACATTTGTACTAAAGACAAGGCATGGATTTGATGGCATACATTTAGCTTCATATCTATACCTATATACACAAAAACGTACAGTATATTTATAAAACTCATGTTTTGAAATATATCTTATGTATTTTAGATTTCAGAAATACCTCTGAAAATATATTTTGGAGACCAAAATGCAGCTCATAAATCAGTACCAGTTAGTGCTAGAGACTGAAAAAAGCAAAGAAAATTAATGTGCTGGGATCTACCAAGCTTTTCCCTGTTTACCTCTCACACAGCAAGTGAACCCATTCCCACATGTGCAAGAGGAAAGCTATCACTGACTGTCTTGTTAGAAACCCAACTGTCTCTTCAGACTAAGGGGAAATAAACCATGGCACAATTGTATGTGCTATTCTGTTCCTCTTGGTTCATGTAGCATTGTATGTCTCTAACTTGCATGAATTAGATGAGACACTCCAGCCAGTGTTTTCAAACCACATTTGATTCTGTGCCTCGTATGGTGGTACACTGAATTCTGGAGTGATTAAACCATGGTGCAGTAATCAAATTCTGAAGTGCTTTGAAAGCCTCAAGCAAAGGACAGGGGCATAGAAATGATTAGGCTATAATCAGAACACATTTTACTTTATCATATGTCTGCAGTGAGAACTTAGTCCCATGTGGGTCTGTTCTTACACATCTTCACACTCTCACCATGCTTCTTTAGTCTACCTTGAGATACTCTCAGTAGTATGGGCTGATCAGAGTGCATATGGAACATGTGGCTGTAACACCCACACACACTGCTACATAGATAATGCACTTCTGCTTTAGGTGGCTGGTAATAACTAACTCTATCAGCTCCATTAGTAGGTACCTCTATATTTGCCATCTTATAGATTCTGGCACCTGTGACACTGTGCCTCATTATAAGAACTCACACATTATGCTCAAATCAAGCCCTTACAATTATTAAATATAGACTGTTAATTTGCTTAACCCTTTGAGTGGGGTACACAAAGAATTTAAAAGCAATGCATTGCATACCCCTCTGGCACTCAGTGGGTTAATCCTTATTACTTCTAGCTGAACAATGGCTATATTAAACACATATTCTACAAGAATGTGCTTTTGAGAGCCAGAAGATTGCCACTTAAGTGGTTAAGTATATATGGTGGATTTAGTACACACCCAGGCTGCAGGAACACACTATTTGAATGTTGAGGGATTCTACTGTGTCGATTGTCTCCAGCAAGGTCAGATGGAGTTGAGTAGGCATAATTAGCACAGAGGGAAAGTGGTAATATGAAAAAAATAAACCCATATGTTGATTACCTGTAATCTGCTAATGCTGCTCTGTGTGTACATACATCCTTATGATGGGAAGGGCATCTGAAAACAATGATGCCTCAGTCAAAAGCTGTAACATGCACTCATAATGAGATCCATGGAGTAAAAAATTCTCAGTGCACACAGGTTTTAATTCTCAGTGACCGAACTCTCCTGCGGACATGTTAAATTAGACCATGGCAAGATCGTAGTTGTATAATACTGAATATGCGTTTGTATAACTTCAGCAGAATCTACCATTGCACAGCTTTGTGTTTCTGTGTACAAGTTTACATCGGAGGTAGCAGCTGAAGACCATGAGTCCTGAGTAACAAAATACTTGCTAGAACAACTAGTATAGCACAGAAAAAGTACAGTCAATCTACACAAAGTCAAAATGGGAGCAATTCTGACACAAACCAACTGTACCATACTTAAAAATTAACATTTCCATCCATTTTCTGGGGCTCTTAACGCCTTCCTTGGATGCTAGAGTGGTCAGTTTATTGGGAAACAATGCTTTGGGGAACTCTCTAGGATTCAAGGGGTTCAATGCTCCATTAAAATCTGTGAGACTTTAGGTAATTCTGAGTGTGTGCATACTCTAACTTGCTCATATGGTCTAGTGCAGTTGAAAGAAAAATGGAGCCCACAGGCAGTTTTCCCTCGCTCACAATATTGTCAGGATTTTCACATACAGCTGTACTTCAGGATAGAAAATACCACTTCTGGCTTTCCATGCAGAGGAAGTGATACATTTTATTTATAGTGTCACGGGGTATACACACACATTACAGCCCAATATGTTGTACATCCCTCTGGAACTCAAAGAATTAAACAGGAGGGAAATAGAGGTAAGATTGTTCAATTTATTCCAAAGTTCTCTCATATGTACACCAGATGTGTATAGCTCTGTCTTACCTATTGACCTGTAACCCTAACCCTTTGATAAATTATAAGATTACCTCACTCACTGTTGGACTAACAGCCCTCTTAGTGACTATCCCTACATCACATACACATCTGCCAATAGTCTAGTTGATCTCTAGTTCAATTTCTATTTTCTCCTATCACCATGCTGTGTGCCTCCTCTCTTCAACCATGTTCTGTTAGCTGATGTGTTTTTTTCTCTGTCACCTCCCTGTTTATCAGTTTTTTTCCTCTTCCTGAATGTCTGTTGACTCCAGTTGCATCTCCACTACTGCTCTCAGCAACTACTGTCGTTTCTTCAATCCCTGGTTCTTGTCACATCAAGATGCAAAGCTCAGATTGGAGAGAACTAGGTCTGGGTCTAGTAGCTAGAGAATGATGCTAGCTAGCATTGTTCAGGATCAAAGATTACCTCCAAAAGAGATATAAGGCTGGAGTAGAAGCCATTCTAGAAACAACTGCAGCAGTGGTGAAGGATAGGTCATATGAAGAGCAACCGACAGGCCATGATCAGATATGGAAGCCTCCAGGCCCCACGAGAGGGTAGAAAAAGCTGAGCCAGAGACATTGCTCTGGTGAGCAGCCATCTCAACAATGCAGTGAGAGACCACAACACCATGACCAGGAGGGTAGGGGCATGAGCTGTCCAAGATTGAGAAGGTTGAGGCACTGTAGAACTTGTAGGAGTAGGATGCCTGCTAACGAAGTGCAGGAAACTAGACAATCAATTCAGCGTCACGAATAGCTGGGTCATACACAGAAAAACATCAAAATCTAAAGGTGGAACCATGGACTGGGTGATGAGTAGACAGATGAAGCCAATATATCAGGTGAGCAAACACATGAAGTCACAAGCACAAAAAAATAATAGTCAAGGTAGGGCAGAATCCAGACTCCTAAAAAGGATCAGTATACAATGAAAATGCAGGTGGTAGATACAAATAAATGAAAGGTGAGAAAAGCATGACAGTTCTACCTTCTCCACTCTTCACCACAATTCACAAGCCATTAAATGTCACTCATATCATCTACCTTTCAATACTTTTGCTTCTAGCAGCTGTAGATATCTCCCCTAATCTTGGATCTCTCGTCCATTCTCTCGGTAAACATTCAGAAACCACATACACAGTCTCTGTCTACCTACCCTTTCTACTTCCTTTACATGTACCTTCTAGAATCCCCAATCTGTGTGTGGTCATTTTATGTGTCAATGAGCTTCGCAGTCATTGAGACCTGGAACCCTTCTGATACAACCTCATCTTATGCACTCTTCTTTGGTGGATCACAAATCAACCACACCCTAACATGGTGTGGTAAAAAGGGAATGGGGTAGAATTTGTATCGTTTATTAGATTACTCCTGTCCCTTCCTTCTCATTTGCCAACATTCAAGTCCATTCAGTATGACTCTTCCCTCAATAACCATTGATTGTTTCTGTCATTTACTGTCCCTCTGGTACTCTTCTCCTATTTCCTGACCACATTTCTGCATAGCCTTCCTAATTTCTCTGTTTTGGTATTTCCACTCTCATCTTTCAGAACTTCAATATAGCTGATAATACTCCAGATGCTTCCAAACTCTTCATTTTAACTTCCTCCTTTGCTCTCACCCAGTATACCAACTCTTTCACTCACCAAGGTCATTCCCTAGAACTAGTGTTCATCCACCTGTTGAGAGAATGTAACCTCTCTAACACTCCTTTCCCGCTCTCTGACCACCAGCTGTCATTATGTTGCCTAACCCTACCTCATGTTCCTCTCACTCTACCTAAATCCAACTGCATATGCAGAAACCTAAACTCAATTGACACATCAGTGTTTCACATCCCTACAACCTTTCTTCTTTACAATATTCTGCCTGTCCTGCACAAATCTGGCCATATCACACACAATTCCACTCTTTTAACTACTCTTGACAAAAGCAGATTCTGTCTGCTTATACTACTCCAAATTGTTCATGCCATGGCACACAAAACAGACCCAATACCTCCAACACCACAAATGCCAATCAGTTTTGGAGAAATTCACACTCTGTTGAAGACTTCTAATACTACAAATTCATCCTTTGCTTATACTGCTGTATCGTTTTTTCTGACACACTATCGCGGTGCCCGTGATTGCTGCTTTTCTTTGTCAGTTATCTGTAGGGGGCTCTCCATTGGCTGTCTGCCTTCAGCCCGCCCTGCATTGCCTATTTAGACTGAGCTTGGGCACCCTTTGGTTGCCCTTTCGTGTTGTCTCTATGCTGCTCGTTCCTGCATTGAGTTCCTGAGCTTCCTGGGCCATGTCTACGTTCCTGCTTGTCTGAGATCGTCTAGTTCCTGCTCACCAGTTGCCCTGGTTCCTGCATCCATTCCTGATCCGGTTGGGGTTGCTGTCCGGCTGCCGTTTCCTGCTGCCGTTCCTAATCCGGTTGACTGCCCGTTGTGCTGTTTCCTGTCCATCCTTGGCTGGGTTCCTGCTTGTGGGTCGCCTGCAGTGTGCCTATCTTCCCTAGTCGCTCTGGCAACATTTTTACTCTCTTGTTGCTTCCTCCGGTACGCTGGTACTGGTTCGCTCACTGCCAACCGGCTGCTGTTGCCCGATAGAGTTGTTGGTTACTCCAGTACGTGGGTACTGGTTCGCTCCACAAACTACCGGCTGCTGTTGCACCGATTCAGTTATTGGTTATCCCAGTATGCGGGTACTGGTTCGCTCCATAAAAAAACGACTGCTGTTGCATCGGTAGAGTTATTGGTTATCCCAGTACGCGGGTACTGGTTCGCTCCACTGCCAGCCGGCTGCTGTTGCACCGGTAGTGATATTGGTATTCCCAGTATGCGGTTACTGGTTCGCTCCTCAAACAACCGGCTGCTGTAGCTCCGGTAGAGATCTTTGTTTCTCCAGTACGCGGGTACTGGTGCGCTCCATGTTTTACTGGTTGCTGTTAAGTCCTAGACAGCTCCAGTAATCCGCTTGTCTCTCCAGTACGCGGGTACTGGTTCGCTCCTTGTTTTACCGGTCGCTGTTCAGTCCTAGACAGCACCGGAAGATTGGTGGTTTTCTCCAGTACGCGGGTACTGGGTCGCTCCCTGTATATATACCGGTTGCTTGTTGCAAGATCTGTTAGCACCGGTAGAGACTGTGTCTCCACTGCACGATTACTGGTTTGCTCCTGCACTTCTCGCTGGCTATGCCATACTGTATATCCATTAGGCCTCTGTCTGTCATACTATGTGACTGGGCTATCCAACTAGCCAGTCACAGAGGTCTTAGTTGCTGCCATCCTGTTCTACAGTCCAGGCTGCCTTGCCCAGTATATTGGTAAGGCCGGTAGAACCTATTCCTCTCTATACCATCTTGGGTTGCCTTACCCGGTATTGGCAAGGCCAGTAAAGCCTCTATACTTGCTGTCTCAGTCTCAGACTGCCCTGTCCGGTATATTGGCAGGGCCGGTAGATCCTACATTATTTCGTTGTACCAGTCTCCAGGCTGCCTTGCCCGGTATATTGGCAAGGCTGATAGAGCCTACATTATTTCGTTGTACCAGTCTCCAGGCTGCCTTGCCCGGTATATTGGCAAGGCTGGTAGAGCCTACATTATTTCGTTGTACCAGTCTCCAGGCTGCCTTGCCCGGTATATTGGCAGGGCCGGTAGAGCCTATACTATTCATTGTACCAGCCTCCAGGCTGCCTTACCCGTTATATTGGTAAGGCCGGTAGAACCTTTTCCATCTTGTACCACCTAGGTTGCCTTACCCGGTATTGGCAAGGCCGGTAGAGCCTGTGTCCCATTCCTTACCATTGCTTATGCTACTATGTAATTCGCTATATATATATATATATATATGTATGCTACCCAATAGGGTTTTCTTTAAACTTTTCAATAAAGTTGTGTTTTTACCTAACTCTGTGTCTGAGAGTCTTAACAAACTGTGACACACAGACTCATGAGGTTATGGTAAAACACAGTTTATTGATAACACAAGAAATAAGGTAACCTACACGGGTCCAGTAGATACAAAATGATACAATACTGACACAGGTCAGGTTACAAATAGTATACAGTAACCCACACGGGTCCAGTAGATACAATATGATACAATACTGACACAGGTCAGGTTAACAGTTCATGTGAATCCTTGGCGAGACAGTGGAACAAGGATACTACTATGCCAAGGGATACCAGCAGGCTGTAGTAGTACTGAGGCCCAACAGAGACTCTCTACGCAGAGAGTGACACCAGGAGAGAATGAGTCACAACAGAGGTGGAAGAGTAGGAGGCCACTACTACCCCCTGTACTTCGGATAGTCAGGACAGACTGAGGCAACACGGAGACAATCGAAGGCCCTGGACAAGTGATAGACTGACAGAGGCCCTAGACAGCCCAATCGGGGACACAGGACTGTAGGGTTCTGATAGCAGCGATAGAGGGTCTGGCCCAAAAACTTATAGGTATAGCAAACTGCCAAAGCAGTATCAAGAAAGGTATCCCCAGACTGCCAGAACAGTCAGAAGGAAACAGAGCAGCAGAATATCACAGTGTACTGACCAACCAGTGGCTGCTAAGGACTGTGACCCTAAAGCGCAACAGCACCAACCCACAAGGGGTTAAACGGACGCTCAGACCTGGAATTGGCTGCAAGGCCGTGGATCCTAACCGAGGTACCCAAAGACGAAACCAACCTTGGAAGTAAGTGGTGGACAGGACAAGCATACCAGGGTGCTTACCCAATAGATCTCAAACACCGTAGCATAAGGATCACAATATCGCACAGAAACGGAGACTGGGTCACAGTATAGCACTGCTGCCGTAGCAGTGCGAATACGGAGGCAACAAGAGGACTGTCTAGACAGACAATAAACAGGCACAGGAGGTGAGCCCTCCAGACGGAACACAGACCAGGACCGTCAGCAATACCGGGTCAGTACATAGAGCAGGAACATCAGCCAGGCTGGGTCAGTACACAGAGCAGGAACGTCAGCCAGGCCAGGTCGGTACACGGAGCAGAAACGTCAGCCAATCCCGGTCGGTACACAGAGCAGGAATGTCAGCCAATCTGGGTCGGTACACAGAGCAGGAACGTCAGCCAGGCCAGGTCGGTACACAGAGCAGGAACAAAAACAGGCAGAGTAGTCAGTCAGTCCGGGTCATACACAGGATATACACTGGAAGTCAGGAACAAGCGCTAGTGACTGGAACACCACAAAAGGGCGCCCATGAAATGACAGGGCTGAGTATTTAACGGCTAGAGCTTGGTGGAGATATGATCCATCAGCCAATAAAAGATAGGCAGTAAGTAAACCGGACATAGCAATGTCACCAGAGGAATCATGGACACCATGATAACTGCTCTGTCAATTCCTTTGACAAACACGCTTACTTCACTTCTTCCATCTCTTCACTGCCCTCTTACCCTAAATAATTCTTCAAAACATCCAGCTCCTAGTGGGTTTTCTGTACCCAATCAACATTCTCCCTATCTATTAAAATCAGATTAGAAAATATCAGACAATTCCTTCTGCCTACACTCAGCTCATTCCAAAGCTAATACTCTCCATTCAGGTATCCAAATTGCATATTTTCCCACTCATGACCAATGGTGCTCTGTTTCTACCTTGGAAAAACTGGTTTCCTTTTTGGCTAACAAATCCAAATGTACTTCCCTATTATTTATGCCATATTGCCCTCTCAGTACATAATCTTTCATTGGCTATCTCAGAATCCTTCTCACTCGCTTACAGCTCAGTCCTCACCTATACATACCAGCCCATATTATTCAGAAAATGGGCCACTGGTAATCCTCTTGCTTCACCAGATATATTCCTAATTAACGACATGAAATCAAATACTCTTCCCGTTCACTTACCCACTAACCTGGCACCATATGTCATGCTCACGCTCGCTTTTTGGCATCTAACGAGGGCCACTGTCACTCACACGACTTTAGGTTCACTTAACCTATGTTTCAACACACTTCACCACTTTCGCTTTCCTTATTTCAACAACAAGTTTAAGGCTATGCCTGCATTTGTGGGTGAGGCTGGAGGCCTTTATAAACCAGCAGGTCCAGCCCCTGTCTGTACACTTCACCTTCATGATGTGCACAGAGACCACCATTCTACGCCCTCTTTTGTTTTAATTACTCATTGAGGTGGCCTTCTAACCAGGCCCACTGCCACTCGCACAACCTTAGGTTTGCCACTTTCACTTTCCTTATTACACCTCATCATACACAGCCATAAGCCCTGCCTACAGATGATAATAATCACTTTATCTTTGAGCACAACATTTATATAATGTATCAGTCTCAGATGGGCATAATCTTTGCACAACAGTGAACGTATCAATTCAGTCAATGATCAGACCACCAGACATAAATGTAATGTTCACTCACAGCTCATATCTCTCCCTCATCTCTCTCACTTTCAATTACCAGTAACGTATGGTATCAGGGAGTCAGCTGCCTTTAGCAAATTCATGCCCCCTCCCCACCCCATTGTATTTACTGAAATATGCAACCCATGTGTAATTGTACATACTATATAAAATAAATCACATCCTTCTTAATATTAGTCATCCTATAATATAAAAGGCCAGATGTATGTTTGTCCGATGCAGTCATGCGCAGCAGAGACTGCCTGAACGTGCAGTTATGCATAGTAGAGACTGCTCGAATGCACAGAATGCTAGGCCTGTGTACTCAGGCTTTTACATTAGTATTATATAATAAGATGGACTGTCAAGAAATTTCTTATTTTCTATGAAGCTTTTTGCATTTGGTTTCATTTTCTCTCTTGTCGGTCAGATTGTTCAAACTTTCATTTCATTTGGTTCTAAGTAGCATTCTAAGTCTAGTTTAAAAAAAGATGTTTTGTCATAGTCTCGTGTTAGTGCTGCAGGTCACATTCTTTAACTAAATCAATCAGGAGAAACACTTCCTCTAACTAAGGAACTCCCCAGTCATTATTCATATAATCTAAGCTATGGTTGACACAAATGTCACCCTAAGGCTACAGTTAATGACAGAAGGAAACAAATATGCATGAAATGATGCACAAGTTCAAAAATAATATTGACTTCTAATTGTAAAAAAAGCAATCTATTCAAATGACTTAAAGGTAAGCAGGCAATGTAATAAAGCGATGGGGAATGCAAGCAGGGCACTGGGTTGTATAGCTAGGGGCATTAGTAGCAGAAAAAGGGAAGTAGTCATGCCACTGTACAGATCTCTAGTTAGACCTTACCTAGAATATTGTGTACAGTACTGGAGACCCCATCTCCAGAAGGATATTGATACTCTAGAGAAAATTCAAAGAAGGGCTACTAAAATGGTGACTGGTCTACAGGAAAAGAAATATCAGGATAGACTGAAGGATCTGAATATGTATAGCTTGGAGGAGAGAAGAGAGAGAGGGGATATGATAGAAACATTCAAATACATGAAGGGATTCAACAAAGTACAGGATGGAAGTATATTTCAAAAGAGTAAAAACGTTAGGACAAGAGGCCATAGTCTAAAACTAGAGGGACACAGGTTTAAATGTAATGTAAGAAAGTTTTACTTCACTGAGAGGGTAGTAGATAAGTGGAATAGCCTACCAGCAGAAGTGGTAGATGTCAATACAGTGACAGAATTTAAGCATGCATGGGATAGGCATAAGGCGGTCCTTAACATAAGAAAAGACCAAGGACCAAAAAAGGTTTGAGGTTGTGTGTTTTTTACACAGTAGGAAATTGGGCAGACTAGATGGGCCGAATGGTTCTTATCTGCCGTCAAATTCTATGTTTCTATCTAAAATTAACTTGAAATTGTCAGTTATCAATCTACGGACTCTATATGCAGATATAACACATGATTTTCAAACAGTCGTCATAATGAGAAAAATGATGGCTCATGAGTTGTTGTTAAAAGATTATATTATTTTCAAAAGTAAATTAGTCAGTTTTGAAAGTGTGTCATAAAGAACTGAAAACAGTGGTAAGATGAGCTTGATTAATATTTACCTTCAAAATTCTTATGTTAAAAATTGTATTTATGTGTCTTTACAGCACAAATTGTTTAAAGAAATAAAATAAAGTTTTTTTTTACCAATTAAAATCAGACTACTGCCTCCCACTCCTATATCTTAATTGTAGTTTAAACTGTCTTCTCCAAGTTTAGATAAAAAAATGTACATAAATCAGACAAAAAGTTGAGGGCTAAAATATTTTTATTTTAAATACTTTACATTATGACTGTTGATTAAACTACTACTAATTTTAAGACTGTTTTTTCGTTTTGATGGAGACGGCAGAATTAAATGCAAAAAATAACAGACCATGAGGCAAGAACTTTTTCAGATAAATTACAGACAATGTCAGGTACCTTAGTTTCCTCAACATCTCTCCCACAATATAGTTCTAATTCAGTGGTAGGGATGGGCAAAACGTCCACAGGGATTTTTGTGAAAAAGCAGGATGTTTTTTTCTGTGAAAATTCCCGCACATAGGAAACCCATAAAATGTCTGCCTTATTGATAAACCCAGTAAATTTCATTTGAGAACTTTGCTATTTTGTTTTCCACCTTGCTTTCTGTAGCCCGAGAATTCCCACTGCAATACTGGGAGGACCTCAGTAAGTGTGGTCCTATGGCTTCCAGTGGCACAAAGCTGGAGGCTTAGCATGTGTGATTCTATGGCTAGCAATGGGATAAAGCTGGAGGGTCAGTATGTGAGGACCTACAGCTATGAGTGCAGTCAGACAAGGCAACTGCTGCAGTGGGATAAATCTGTGGTTCAGTATGTTTGGTTCTATGGCTGGTAGTGCAGTGAGACAAGGCATGGGGTCAGTATTTGTAGTACTATGGCTTTCATTGCAGTGAGTCATGGCTGGGGGTCAATATGTGTGGTTCCATGGCTATTATTACATTTGAACAAGGTTAAAGAGTTAGTTGGCTGGATTCTATTACAGGTGCTTATTTTTTCACTGCTTTTATCTCCAGGTTTCCCCATATACTTCAATAGGAAAATGTTTGATAAAACGGGTGTTAACATTTATCACCTGCAATAGAATCCAGCCCTGTATGTGTGGTTCTAAAGTTACCAGTATATTGGGAGAAGGCTGGGGGACAGTATATATGGTTCTATGGCTACCAGTGTGGGGAACGATGCAGGAAGGGTCAGTATTCATGGTTCTATGGTTACTGGTGGCACAAGGCTGTGGGGTCACAATGTGTGGCTAGAAGTGGAACAAGGCTTGGGGGATCTGTGCTTCAGCAGCTTTCGCCACCATTCCAGCACAGACCGACAAACTGACGTACTCTGATCTGGAACAAACAAACTGCACTACATGGGAAAAATAAAAATTCCCCAAATGGTTATTGGTTTAAAGTGATAGTAATGTTTCACAAAAACAGCAGCTCCAATTAATCCAGTTAAAGAGTAATTGAATGATAAAGTATCCCCCTCCCGTCCCTTTTAACTAGTGTAAGCCACCTCCCCTCAGATGTGGAATCTGGTCTTCAGACCAGACAGATAACAGCAAGGGACACACTTCTTACTGTGAGAGCAATGAAAACCCTGCCCCCCTTGACAGATTTTTCAGCTTTTTCCCTTATCTTAATTGAAGATTGTCCCTCTCTGCAATCTACCTGGGCACCTCCCTGCTGCTCTGAGTGGAGCAGTGTTATATCAGTAAAAGGGGCGGGAGAGAGATACGTTATCATTCAACTACTCTTGAACTACAACTCTGACAGTATTGAAATAACACTCTCCATGGCCCAAATACTATGAATATTAATTGGAACTGTTTTTATTGTGAAACATTACTATCACTTAAAATTGAGCTTTTAACCACATGAATTTTGCAATCAATGCATCAGAGACCACACTACCATTCAAAGGGTTAAATTACACTTATAACTGATTGTTAATTCTTTTTGTCCCCATAATGCAGTTGGTGTACCTTAATATTAATCTTTCTTATTAAATCAGCTTCTAATAGTGGATAGTCCTAGGATATGTGTGATAGGGAAGCACTAATACTCCATCCCAACATGCTAACATTACTATAACTGTCACAACAATGGAACTTCATCATCAACATTTAGGGACGTATGTTCAAAGAAGTAGCGAAATAGCTTTTACCATTTTTAATGACGTTGTAGTAGTCTTCATATATATTTTCAAAGAATGTCATTTGTTATAGAAAATATGTAGTTTTTTCTTTGAAGTACGACTTCTGACTGGAAATGTCGTAAAAAGTTTTCCAGATTCATATCAAACATTTCCAGTTTCATATCTCTACATTTTACTTCACTTTTTAACTGACATAAATTTTTTGTCATTTTTACAATATTTTTTTTTAGTTGAAACCGACATATTTTCATTGCCACTATACAACACTGGCTGATATTTAAGCCCCACCCTTGTCCCTCCCCTTTCAACGACAATTCTTGTTTTATTTCGTACACGACGGACATTGCTAGTTTTTTGTCATACACTCTACAGAAAATATGTCGTTCTTGCATACAATTACTTATTTTTGTTATTCATGCAACACTTTATATTAACATTATCCCTTTGAATATCCAGCCCTTAGATATCCATACCAGCCTTAAGCCTTTCATTGTTTTGCAATGTGTTGTATGCCTCTTTGGCACTCAAAGGGTTAAAGGTCTAAAACCTCCAGTGCTTTCTTAGTGATTCTATGGTATAGCTGGTTTGCTTTAGAATCGCTTCTCTTTTCTTTTTGCCAATGTTATTGTCACATGTCTGGTGTTTTCCTACGGTTGTTTAGGAATATTAAATTAACCATTTGAGTGCCTGAGGTGTATGCAATGCATTGCAAAGCAATGTGTTGTGTACCCCTCTGGCACTCAAAGGGTTAATAATAGTGCCTTCTAGACAGGGTAGGTTTATGATAATGTGTGTTATGACTAATTATGTTTAAACAATATGTAGAATCTGCTGGGGCATTTTACATTGTGGAATTACTTAAACCTGTTACTTTATGTGATGTGACAACAATTTCTCATGCATGACATGAGTCCATTATTTTCAAGCAGAATAGGTTGCTGTGAGGTACGCACACAGCAATAGTAAGTTTTGTGATGAAAGAGCATGACAAGTGTTGTATAATCAGCTGCTAACACTTTGTGTTTGATGTTGTGCTTGACTAATGAGGGCAGTCCACTCTACTTATTCGGGCTGAGAGTAGAGTTAATAGGAATGTCGCTTTGTACAAACAGTCACTAAATCTCTATTACTTATCTTGGCCATTCGTATTATAAAATACATGCATTTTGACTTGGAAGTGAATAGTGCAAGGAGAGGCTGAGGGGTTTATGTAGAAAAGAAACAGCTTAGTAAATCTGGAGCAAACACCTTTATTAGGCTGACCAGATCTCACCTTTAACTGGGGACACATAGGAAATAGGCATATTTCAGTACTTCACTGAAATCAAAGCAGTCCTGCTGTATGCATTTTTCCTATGTGTCCCCAGTTAAAGGTGAGGTCTTGTAAGCCTAACCTTTATGTACCAAATCTTGATGTACTAAGAATTGGGCTTATTATGGAGCAAACCAATGACACCACAGGAGAGAAATAAAGTTCCCAAAATTCTCATTAATTTAAATCTAGCTTTTAACCTCTCGACTGCTAGAGAGGTCTCAACACATTGCAAAGTACCTACAAGGTATGTCTTAATTAGCGTCATCTATCAATCTAATCTAAATAACCATAAATAATAAACGGCTAATACAACATCAAGCTGTTTCAAATCCCAATTTTTTTTTCTAGCTGAAAGTGTCCCTGTGAATGGAGCATTTATAGCGGAATGTTCTCCTTCCCTAAACCCCCCTCTCAATATCTTTATTACTCTTACAGACATCAAATATTGTGTTGACATGTAAAGAAGCGTTCCCCCCATGCCTATACTATATCCTGTCCTCGGAGTGCAGCCATGTAGCTGACGTCCTTGTGAATGGGTGTTGCCAAACTTGCAGACACTGCCCCTTTTTGCTTGCTTTGCCAATGAGAGCCGAGCTTTGCCTGGATATCTGCAGGGGGGGAGGAACTAATAAGCTGTGCTGAACAGCTTGTACCACACAGAGATAGCTTCAGTATACTGTACTGTGCAGGGTTTTCGATATACTGAATGAAAGCAGATTGTGTCTTGTAGCTTTCTGTCCGGTCAAGCGACCGGATTGCAGATCTCAGGGGATGTGGCCTGCCATTGTGAAAAGGAGTGTCAGGGGGGATAACACATAATATTATTTCAGGATCACTAACATAACTATTCGGATGTATTCACTATAAGAAAGGATTGCAGCATTGTTGATATGGAAACATTATTATCACTTTAAGGTGTCGGTCCTTGCCTTACTCTCACTAATTAATTCACCTGTCTCAGTTTTAAGGGGAACAATATTAACCTTAATCTTTTTGCCATGTATATACTTGTTGAATTGTTTAGGATTTTTCTTGTTATCTTTTACAATATTTTCTCATTTTCAATTTAGCTAGTCTAATTGCTTGTTTGCAGATCCTATTGCATCTATATATAGAAGAAAAAGCCTCACTGTATAATTTATGTCTCCACAGGAGACAAACACATACCCAGGGGCGACAGTAAGGAGGAGATATTCATAACTAGGAACTGTAACATATTTAAGCAAGTACACGTGAAATAATATAAACATTGGACTTTTTTATTATATGGTATCATTTTTATTTATAGAATTTGACAGGGGAGCATGGATAGTTCAAAATTATTGTTAAAGTAGCACTAATACTCTACAGTAAAGTTAAAACATAGTAGAATATATTTATATTTATCAATAAATATTGAACAAGAGAATATAAAAAACTTTTTTTAAGGTGGTAGATGCAAAGTGTTATATTTCTTTGAACAGTTGTCATTTACCATATTGTCTGCTAAATATTCCAGTAGGTTAAATTACTAGAATTAGAAGAATCGGTATAACTATAAACACAACAGGTGGACATTGTAAAAGGGAAAAGTATAGTAAATATATTTTAATTGTACCAACATACCATATAATTTTAATTATAAAAATAAACAACTGCATTATTACAAAACATTGAGACATCTTGAAAGGGGACAAACCTTTCCCCGGTACACATCCTAAACCCCTATCATTGTTTCTTTCCAAAACCCCAACACTAATCACTGTTATAACCTCTAATGTACCTTGAGATAGAAAGCAAAAACATGGCTTCATAACGAAATTAACATTTTTTTAAATGTGGAGAAAGTATAGGATGCAGAAGTTAAGAAGCCAAAGACTTTTGTTCCTCAGCGTCAAGAGAGAGTTCTAAGATAGAAAGTTATTACATGAGTCTGTCTTGAAAATATGTGATGCTGTAAGAATGCAGTGGAGATGGAAATCTATACAGCATCAAACATGCACAGATGCCACGGCGTAACAATAGGGGTTGCACCTGCTACTCCAGGGGCCTGGCCGCCCCCTGCAACCCCATCACCATGCTCCCACAGCAACTCAGCTGATCTCCCGGCGCTCTAGTAATGCAGAGCGCTGGAAGTTGACATCATCTCCCAGGGCTCTGCATTACTGAGAACCTCGTGGGAGTGGGGAAGGTGATGGAGGTAGGAGATGAACACAGGCCAATGTGATGGTTTTGGGGGGGGACAATGTGGAGACCATGTGGTCAGGGGGGCCCATGGCAATTTCTGCACCATCGCCCAGTGGTTTCTAGTCACGCCACTGCACAGATAAGAAAGTTTCAAAAATCCAGAACGCCCACCTGGTACTGTGAGTTGTACACGATAGTGTAGTGTAGCATTTCTCACTTGAGATAACATTTTGCCGTATCTTTCACAACTAAGCTATTATTCAATACGCCATTCAGTGACCCATAATTTAGAATTTTGTTCAGGAACATAACATAGCATCTTTTTTTCATCCACTACCTATCCATCTATGAAACCTTCTATTTGATTTATTCTATCCGTATTTTTTTTTTTTTTTTGTATCTACATATTCATAGAGATTAACCCTTTGAGTCCCCGAGGGGTACGCAATGCATTACATATCCCTCTGGCACTCAAATGATTAATAAGTCTGTGTTTTAATAGCTAGCATGTTATCTTACACAAGTGTAAAATGGTTAAAGTGGAACTTTAATCAACATTACATTTTGGTCCAAATCCTTAATATGTTAGCGATAAACATAGAAATACTTGTAATTTGCAGTATAAGTCTGGCATAAGTAAAAGAGAGAACGTTTTCAGCAGGCAGCAGCGGGGAACAGCACAGACATCTTGCAGAGTCGGCATCTCTGTGTCTGTGCTGTCAGTCTCCTTCAGCTCCACGACTGGTGAGTTGGAAGCCTTTGTGCCGAAAGGCACCAGAATGGGCTGACAGCACAGGCGCAGAGAACGCCTCCTGCAGCACCCCCGCCATGCCTGTATGCTGGGAACGTTCTCTCTTTTACTTATGCCGAACTTATACTGCAAGTATTTCTATGTATATCTTTACCATATTAAAGGGATAGTAATACTTCGTTTTAACTTTATTTTATTTTGTAAGCATTAAAAAAACATGAAGAATGATATAAGTCTTATCTCTCAAACCTTTATGGTTTATGAGATATTCACAAGCAAAGTTTCCCCCTCCCGCCCCTTTTACCTAGTGTAAGCCATCTCTTCTCAGATGTGGAATGCAGTCCATAGACTGGACAGATAACAGAAGGGGACACTCTTATTCCTATGAAAACAATGAAATCCCTGCCCCCCTTGACAAGCTTTTCAGGTTTTTCCCTTATCTTAATTGAAGATTGTCCCTCTCTGCAGTCTACCTGGGCACCTCCCTTCTGCCCTGGCTGAGAAGTGTTACATAAGTAAAAGGGGCTGGAGGGGGACACTTTGCTTGTGAATATCTCTTAAACCATAAAGGTTTGAGAAATAAGACTTATATCATTCTTCATGTTTTTTTAATGCCTACAGAATAAAATAAAGTTAAAATGAAGTATTACTATCCCTTTAAGGATTTGGGGCTAAATGCAATGTTGATGAAAGTTCCACTTTATTTAAATATTAGTTAAAGAGCCTGTTACACGGGCCACAGTGCCACTGCCAGCCAGTCGCGGGGCAGTCATACACAGTAGAGACTGCCCACGCCGCGGCTGATACAGTGCCAGCCGGTCGTGGTGCAGTCATGCTCAGTAGAGACTGCCCTCGCCGGGCCTGACACAGATCTGAATGCTCCTTCGGAGAGCCCCTCTCTGTATCAGCCTCATCATGGGCAGTCTCTACTGTGCATGACCACAGCATGCACAGCAATCTCTACTCCGTATGACTGCGTCGTTACAAAGTTTCTAGCAAATTATAATATAGGATAGTATCAGGGAGAAATCATTGCGGATTGATGCTGCATAACAATAACTGATACCTTTTGCAATCAGATTTTCTTTTATATTTAGGACAAATTCATCAAGCTGTGGGAAAAGCAGCATATCAAACACTTTGCTATTCACCAGCAATTCACCATTTTTATTCATGTATTGGATATTCATCAATGATTGATCATATTTCCCTGCCTTATGTATGCAAAGCAGGGAAATACATGAAACAAGGGGGGGGGGGAATCACTAATCTGTGATAAAGCGGTGATAAAGAGGTGATAAAGTGGAGATGACGTCTCCAGTTGATCACTTCTCCAGTTCCAATGTTATTCTATGGCGCCTATTCACTAAGATCTCCAAAGTAGAAGAAATCTTAGGGAATAGGCTCCATAGAATAACATAGGAATTGGAGAAGTGATAAACTGGAGGAGTCATTTCCATTTTATCACCTTTTTATCACCACTTAGTGAATCTCCCCCAGTGGCATTGATGGTGCCATTACAATGATAAACATATGCACATACACTGTCTGCATGTATGAGTGTGTTTGCTCTTATTGCCTAGAATCTTATTCTGGTGGATGGACTTTGTCAGCCTGCATTGCCATCTCTCATTGATAAGTAATGGCCATAGCTAACTTGCTTCTGCATTGAGCCATTCACCGCTTTATGAGTTTCAGCCTTTACTGTGCACTTGTAGCATTATATGTGTCATGATTCTGTCCTTTCCTCAGCCTGGTGCAGTACCTCTAAGTGCCACTATCTTTCTGTGGTGCTGTTGTAGGCTGCTGCACTCAGACTAAACAGATCTGATTCTGTTCTTAGCTGGCCCTACCTTGCAATCACCTCCTCCCTATTTAGTTCAGTCGCTCCCCTTCCTTTGGGCCAGATTATACTGATCAGTTTCAGTTCAGTTTCTTTTAGGCCTGAGTTACTTGAGCTAAGCTGCACCCTGAGTTACTTGAGCTAAGCTGCACCCTTAGTTCCTTGAACTAAGCTGCACCCTGAGTTCTTTGAGCTAAGCTGCACCTTGAGTTCCTTGAGCTTAGCTGCACCCTGAGTTCCTTGATCCAGCTGCACCCTGAGTTCCTTGAGCTAGACGCACCCTGAGTTCCTTGAGCTATCAGCACCCTGAGTTGTTGGCTGTTTTCCTGAGCTGGCTGCCATCCTGTGTTCCTGAGCTGGCTGTTTTCCTGAGCCGGCTGATTCCCTGTGTTCCTGAGCTGGCTGATTCCCTGTGTTCCTGAGCTGGCTGATTCCCTGTGTTCCTGAGCTGGCTGCCCTCCTGTGCTTCTTAGCTGGCTGCATTCCTGTGCCTCCCTCCTGTGTTCCTGAGCTAGCTTCTTCCCCATGCCCAGAGGTCCTATTCCCCATGCCCAGATTCCCTTTAAGTTGTGTGTGTACTGGTTTTCTTACTTTCTGGGTTCCAATTTATTTATGTTGTTTATTATGGTCAGCACCCCTTCCTGACCAGCACCCATGACAATATGTATACTGATATTCTAGGATTTTACTTTTATTTCTTTAGATTGTACAGGATACCGTTTAAACTTTTATGCAACCAGTAAATATGGCATTCAAGTACATTATATTATATGTTGAATATGTAAAGGACACAGCAGCTCTGACATCTGATATTGTGATAATTCTATGTCAGTTGTTTCAAAGCATTTTTTTAACTTATGACATAACTTTTTAATTTGTGATGCATGGAGCTGGAATAATTACATGTATGAGGCATGCATATATAGTAACATAGTTAACATAGTAACATAGATGAAGAAGCTGAAAAAAGACATGCATCCGTCAAGTCCAGCCCATGCCAAATTACCCCTGTTGATGCACAGGAAAGGAAAAAAACAACAGCATTGAAGCCATTTCCAATTAAGCCCCAAGTGGCTAAAAATTCCTTCCTGACTCCAAATAGCAGTCGAATATTCTCCTGTATCAACATTCTATCTGCTTTGAGGCCAACTGTCATAATTCTCAGTATTGATCTATGCTAGACAGGTATCCAAAGCAGTTACATTATCTGCAACCAAAGCATCCTGAAGCAAATAATTCCATAAATTTACTGCACTTACTGTAAGAAACCCGTGCCTTTGTTTTAGCCAAAAGCACCTTACTTCTAGTCTTAATGGATGACCATCTTTGCTCAGCTCTTTGATTAAATAGTTCCTTAGAGTGTTTTTGTATTGACCTTGAATATGTTTGTAAATGGTAATCATATCACCCCTTAGATGTCTCTTCTCTAATGTAAACAAGCAAAAGAAAAAACATCTTGATTTCTATGTACTTCCTTACAAAACTTAGTTTTATCAGCAAAGATTGAGACAGTACTTTCAATATCCACTTCTACATCATTAAAAAAGAAGTTAAAAAGTATTGGGATCAGGCCTGAAACACGTGGCACCCTACTTACAATTACAACTTTAGACCAACTTGTTAATGTTCCATTTACAACAGCTCTCTGCTATCTATCATTTAACCAGTTATCTATCAATGCACAGATATCACCTCCCAAACAGAAGCCCTTTAATTTATGCAGTAACCTGTTGTGAAGCACAGTATCAAAGGCTTTTGTAAAAGACCAGTAAGTAAATTAGTTTGACATGATCTATTCTTCATAACACCATGCATATTGTCAGTTAGTAACCCTCCTAATATTTTCTTCACTATGGAAGTCAAGCTCACAGGTCTATAATTTCCTGGTTTAGATCTTGACCCCTTTTTAAATAATGGTACTACATCAGCTTTCCTCCAATTACAGGACACTATGCCTGATGAAAGTGAATTAATAAATATTAAGTATTATTTATATAGAAGAAAAATATATAGCATCTGAGAAGTTGTAACAAGCTGAGCATTTATGGGCCGTATTCAAGAAGGTAAAAAAGTGGAATTCTGGAGTAAGCCAACAGCACCATAAGGAGGAAATGAAAATGAGTAAAATCCTCATTTAAATCCATGGGAATTTGGGGAATTTATATTTGTCCCCTGTTGTGTAATTGGGTTGTTCCAGAACTGTGCCTCTTTACCTTTAGCTGAATACAGCCCCGTATATCTTGATACACATGATGGGTACCACTGTCTAATAAATGTGGGGTTTTAGACTATTTTGAAGTAGAATTTGTCATCTTTCAAAACGAAAACGTCCACAAATGTGAATCACAATATGGACCAGTAACTTGATATTATGTTAGAGGATGTTGATAATGGCAGGGATTTTTTTTTTAACACTAAGGGTAGTACGAATGTGGACTTCCTTTCCTTGGGAGGCTGTCTTGACAAGTAATGTAGCTCAGTTGTGGATACCCTTTTTGGCTCAGAGCAGTATAGAGAATTCTGGCAATTGATTTCAGTGTACACAGGATGTTGATCCAGGGAGATATCCTATTGTCTTTTAGAGCCATGAAGGAATTCTGTTTGCCACTTGGGGCATAATTCGAAAGGACTTCAATACGTTTTTAGTTTGTTTGTAGCCTACCTCTGGATAAAAAAAGAGCCATGAATAAACATGATGAATGTGTGTCTTTTTCTACCTCATCAAATATGTTACTGTGTTATATATGTCCTGTGTTGGGACCATCTATGTGTAGTAGAAGAAAATGTATTTAATATCTTACAACAATGACTCTTAACTCCAGTCCTTGGTGCACAGCAACAGATCAGATATTAAGGATCTGCCTATTAATGCACAGGTAAATGAGTCACAGTGATTGAGTCCCTGATATACTGAAAATCTGACCAGTAGAGACACATTGTCCTGAAGCAATGGAACATCAACACATTAAGGTTACACAGAAGTTATATACACGAGTCACCATGGTTTTGAGATTGTCAAGAGTTTGGCCCAATATCTTAGTATGTTTAGTAGTCATTCCCAGTCATTCCCAGTCATGCGGCTTTGTCGTCAAATGCCTTGGCACAGTTCTTAAAAGGATAGTAATACTTAAAATGTAAAAAAATATATGTTGTAGGGTTTATCTCCCTGAGTAAAAAAAAAGTACTCCCACTGCTGAAAGGTGTTTTATTCAAAAGTTATTAAAGATCAAAGTTGCATTTTTTAAGTGCAGTATCACAATGGCCTGAAATTGTACAGTGGTGCTGTTTCTACACCATCCTATGGACAGCTCTGGTCCCGGGACCAGACCTGTCCATAGGATGGTGTAGCAACAGCGCCACTGTACAATGTCAGGCCACTGTGATATTGCTCCTAAAAATTTCAACAAAAATTCAACTTTGAGCTGTAATAACTATTGAATAAAACACCTTTAAGCAGTGGGAGTACTCTTGTTTTACTCAGGGGGATAAACCCTACAACATATATTTTCATACATTTTAAGTATTACTATCCCTTTAAACACAACCAAACCATCCTTACTTAGCAAACAGAAACAAGGTCTTACTTGGTTGTGCATCAGGTCTTACTGGTATTTTCTTTACTTACCTGCTAAGGAGAAAGTATTCTGTGCCTGGAGACCTTAGTGGTCAAGTGTGATACAATTGTGATACAATAACCAATAGCAGGGGGGGAATTCTTTGTTGTTATTCCTCTCAAGACTGATAAACCATAATGCCCTGCATTGGGGTGACATTGCAACAAGTGGTGACCTATACAAGCATGGCCATAAAGATTGTATCTTATGCAGGATCAGCTGAGTTTCACTTACCTTTATATTAAGTAAATGTCCAAGTGCTTGTTCCAGTGACTAGCATGAAAAATATGTCTGCAAGATTAATTTTCAGCCGTTATTAACTTACCTCAGTTTGAAATAATAGCTTCTCTTGATTCTTGAGTATGATGATAATTACAGTTCAATGTGAAATAAGGAAATAATATTCAATGTGGAATAAGGAAATTAAATATGTTCTTGATATACAAATAGTAACCATTGTGTGCAATCAACCTTTTGTCACAAACACATTGCTGGGGAGTTGATTCCTTTTGAAAGCTCATACCAGATAATCCAAAACAACAAATTCCTTTGACAAAAAAAATTTTCTGGTTATAGAATGTAAACCACTTTGACATGTGGCACAAAGCACAAGGAAATAGCAATGCATAATGGATAAAATAGAGAACGTGCCTTGTCTGTCAACATCTATTGTCATAAGACAAGGAAACATATTGCATGACCTCACTTTTAACTGACAAAGTTACAAATATTTGTTAAACTGGAAAAATACAAATAAAATATTCAATAAATGTTTGGATTCATTTTTTTGGCAAACTACATTATAAAGGGTATATAATATTTAAAGGGCTAAACTTGTTAGACACAAAACTTTTTATGTAACTTAAGGAATGCCAAATCCTAAAAAAGAAATTAGGTTTTAGGCATTAAATATAATGTAGTCCAAGCTATGAAAATATTTATTTCATTCTAGATACATAAAATCTAATCTTAAACTCTCCAGTGCTTCCTATGAAACTCCGGATATGTTCTAAAATACTGCCTCTCTCTTTCAAGACCCTTCTCTCCACTACCCCATCCTTCATTTCCACTCTGTTCTACTATACCCCATCTTGCCACCTACGATCAGCCAATGACATTCTTCTCTCAGCTCCTTTTGTGTGTAACCGGGAGCGCCCAACGTAAGCTGCATGAATCTGAATTCTATGAAGATGATACTTCACAGGGACTAAGCAGACATCTAGATTATTATATATAGAAGATACCAGAGTAGGATTCTATGGGACACAACAGCAAATTAAAGGTGCTGACCACAAGGTCAGTTTAGTGCCGACCGAAGGAGCTGACCCGCACCCTGGATGACAGCCTAAGGGAAAGCAACTACCAACTGCAGTTGAGGGAGGTGACAGACAAAGACACAGAGTTACCTGCAGTGTATGTTGAACGTTGCCGGTGAGAGATGCTGGGAAGCAATAATATTCAACCTATGTCACAAAGGAACAATTCCTAGTCGAAGTTCGACTAGTTGGGCTGGAATCCAGCTGGCAGTCGAACAGAGGCATGACAGGTGGTTGAGATAGTTAAACTGTCATCGCTTCACTGCGCAGCAAGGATAGATGAGTTGAACAAATGGTGGGATCAACCGGGTATGGTCATAGTAACAGAGCTGATAACAGGTGGTCAATAACAAACTAGCACTGCCCCTAAAATGGAGCCCTAGCATATAACTAATAGTTAGTTCATGTGGATTCTTGAACTGGTGTTGCTCAGATGAGCCAGAAGACCAAGGGGTTTGCAGTGATGTATAGACAGAGCAAAAAGTGCATGAAAAAGATACAAAGAAAGAAAAGAGCATACTAACTGCAGTAGTTATATAATCATGATTGCACAGCAGACAATAATGAAGTGTTATTTAATATGTGAGATGGCTGGGGTAGCGTACAATATCAAGTGATATTTAAATAATTATGTAAACAAAAAGTTTTAATAAGAATCAATATATAAAAAAATAACTCATACTCATTAATGTAAATATAGAGACAATAAATATATAGTGGTACAATGACTGAAAGTAGAGTCAATACATAAACTATTGCCTTGCATCAAAATGATGATGATAATGTCCTGTGTTTGTAAGTGAAATAGATATACAAGGCAGAAGGTAACAAAAATGATTGTACAGGTGTACCCTTACACTCAGGAGTCTTGTTTCAATGCAGAAAGGATAACAGTTCTATAATTTGCAGGTTCTCTTTTAGTTCCCTTCTTTAATAAAGGCACTGAAGTGGCTTTACACCAATCTTGTTGCACTGAAAGTGTGGAGATAGAGTCTTCAAAAGTTAAAAAAAAAGTGACCTTGCTAACACTGCATCAGGACATGGTCCTTTGTTAGTCTTAATTTTGTCCAGTCTTTCCATGACCTCATCTTGGACCCACCCTATAATATTTGTAATTGTTATTTGTTGAGGATCTTCTACCATTGTTTGTTTTCTGGCATATACAGATTAAACAAACGTGTTTGGATCTTTTTTGCATCTGTTTCCCAAAACTATATATACTAGAATATATTTCTGCAATCTAAATTTAGATTCTGGCCATTTTCCCACAGCATTTTTTCATTTAATAGTTTATACCAGTCTATTGCATTGATGCTGTTAAAAATGTGGTTATCTTTTTTAAAATTAGAGAAGGAAAGAGAGATATGTACTTCATAGGATAACTCCATTTCCAACTAACATCATAAAATTGCATGAGCTAAATGCATGCTCACTAAATTGGTTAACAACCAAGGTAACAATAGTTACATGAGCATATGATATTCTTCTGCCTTCATACAGTTCTTTTCTGGCTGATGAATCTCGTATCCTGGTTTTCTTCCCTACTTACAGGGTAAAGCTCTGGTATGCAATATTGAAAAGGAAAAAGAAGCAAATGTTTCTAGCCAATGGCATGTTTGTGGTTCTGATATTTCTAGAAGTATTGGCTAGTGTACTTTCATTTTTTTTTCCTTTGCTTTTCAAAATGAAGAGGCTTGGTTGACCCTTTAAACTTTTGTTTCTTCAAAATGATATCGAATAAGGCCATGTTGTGATCACTGTTTCCCAAATGTTCATCTGTATTAACCTTTTGAATGCCAGAGGTATGCACAACACATTTGCTTTGAAATGTGTTGCACACCCCTCTGGCGCTCAAAGGATTAATATTGGACACCATGTCTATATTGTTTGTTATCACCAGGTCCAATATATTGTTATTTCTTGTCGGTATTTCAACCACTTGTGATGTAGATATCCCGAAGCAAACTCAAAACCTGCTTACCTTAGCAGTCAGATAGGTCTCATTTCTTCAGTATATAGCTAGATAGTTAAAACAGATGATGATTATGGTATGCCCAAGATGTGTAGCTTCTTTCATTTACAGTAATATCTGGGTCTCATCGTTCTCAGCAATATTTGGTGGTTTGTAGTATATACTCACCAACACTTTTTTTACATTTATGCCACAGTAAACTTCAATTTCTACCCACAGTCTATCACCAGTTTCCTCACAAATATTTCCCTGTGAACTTGAATTTAGATCTGGTTTCATATCAGCACACACCTCCCCATTACTTGATCACCCTGCCTCTATGTTTTGGTTATACCAATTATGTCCAAATGCTCATTAACCTCCAGCTCTCCCATTTCGTATACCATACATCTTGCATTCTCCAACATACAATTCATTTTGATATCATTATATATTTTACCCACTACAATACTACAACATTTTTTATGTATCTTAATTTAATAGGAGTTCCTCCTGTTAGATACGATTACCCCCACTTCTCCACCACTTTGATCCTTTATTTGTACCCATTTCCTAGATACATTTTACTTGCTGTACTTTCTACCCATTTCCTGGTTTAAAAGCTCCTCCAGTCTTCTAATCGTTCCATCCCCTTGCACAGCACTGCCCCCTTTCATTTAGGCGCCATCAATCACTACCATACAGATTGTACCCAAGAACAAAGTCAGCTGTTTTATATATCGTATCACATAATAATAAAAAATGGACATGTAAAATATTGCAAAATAATTTAATAACACGTTTTCTTTTTAAACAAAACTTAATAAATATAGAGATGTTGATATTATTCAACATATTTACAATCATACAGTAAACATTCCTTCACAATGCTTAGCAATGTATTGGAGACCTCTCTAGCATTCAAGGGATTTAAAACCCCATTTAAATCAAGGGAGGGGTTATGGTGCAATTGGATTGCTCCAGTTTCCTTTTGTGCACAAGGCAGCTTGTGATATACATATATACATATGTACAAATAATTATTATATACAAATAACAAGGGATTGTACAGATAGTTAAATTCAAAGCTTTACATCTGTTTCTTCATTCATTGTGAATCCACCATTAACGTAGGATTCTGGTGAGGGTTCCTCAGAGTCTGAGTTGAGTTCCTTGTCATGTAGCTGCTCAGTAGAACTAGCGAAGGCAATGTTGTCATAGAAATGCTTATTGTTTTTCTGAACTTGCTCAAAAATCTGTAGAACCTAAGAAAACATCATCATGTTAGTTCCTGAAATTGAGCGTTACATATCTTATACTAGTTTTAAGTCTTGCATTTCATCAGATTAGCATATGTTCCAGAGATCTGATTTCCCATTTTATGTATGTTTCTCTGTGTTTTCAAGCACACTCATACTAATATTAATATTCATTGTCAGGGGCATCCACACAAATTTTTCCAGGGTGGGGGGCAAAGCCATAACATGTCCCCCAGTCCAGCACGCCAGCCCCTATGTTTATATGGAGGAGGTAAATGTAGGGGATCAAGTGCTCCCTTGCCCCCCACAGATGCCCATCTTTATTGTACCATTCCTACCTTGTGCTCTCTTGTTCTTTCTCATACTCTCGGTCACTCTCTATCTAATGCTCTCTTGTTCTCTCTTTCTCTTGTACTCTCACTCACTCTATCTCATGCTCTGTCTTCTCTCTCCTACTCCCAGTTCTATCTCATGCACTTTTATTCTCTCTCTCTCATACTCTCTCACTCTCTAGAGAATGGTTCATTGTTCTCACTCACTCTTTATCTTATACTCTCTTTTTCTCTCTCTCATACCCTTACACACTCTCTGTCACATAGTCTCTTATTCTCTCTCATACTATCTACTCAAGGTCTCTTGTTCTCTCTCATAGTCTCATTCTCTATCTCACAGTCCCTTGCTCTATAGCAGTGGTTCTCAACTCCTGTCCTCAGGACCCACTAACAGGCCAGGATGTGATGATTTCCTTGTTAGAGCACAGATGAGTTAATCGATCTGAATGAGCCTCTGATCACCACACCTGTGCTCTAGCAGAGAAATCCCTAAGTCCTGGCCTGTTAGTGGGTCCTGAGGACAGGAGTTGAGAACCACTGCTCTATAGCATGCTGTTTTGTACTTTATCATACTCTATCTTTCACCCTCTTGCTTTCACTCTCTGTAATACTTTCTCACTCTGTCAGGCACTCTAGGTCATGCTCCCTTTTTTCTCAGACACCTATGTTTCATGCTATAACTTGCTCTGTATCTCATGCTCTCTTGTGCTCTCTCATACTCACTGTCTCACACTTGCTATTGATTGGAGCCAACTAGCAATCTGATCACTGAATTACACAAGGCCCTATAATATATAGTCCATATCTGACAACTGTCTCAGTTTTCCAGGAAGTGTTGCTAGTTTTCATCCCGCTGTACCTGCTTTTATGCAGAACTACCACCCAGTAATAAGATAGCATCACATCATTGCCCATCTGGTGACTAGCTGTTCAGTAGCACTAGTCGCCAGAATTCTTACCGGATTAAAGGGAAATCTCTATTCTTCATGGATTGATAGCAACACGGAGCGTGGACATCTTGCTGTAGTGACGTCCATGCACCTGCGCTGTCAGTCCCTTATGGAGCCGGCCGGCTCCTAGCAACGCCTCCTAGACCCGGCTAGGACTGACAGCGCAGGCGCGTGGAAGTCACTAGGGCAAGATGTTTGCGCTCTGTCTTGCTGTCAGTCCATGAAGAATAGAGATTTCTCTTTAATCCAGTAAGAATTCTGGCAACTAGCGCTACTGAGCAGCTAGTCACCAGATGGGTAATGATGTGATGCTATCTTATTATTGGGTGGTAGTTCCGCTTTAACCTCACATTCTATGTGCTTGCCATTAAAATGTTAGAAAGTTGTGAGATTATCAAAATGTGCTAGTATTGCTTATTTATATGATTTCATGTAATATATATATATATATATATATATATATATATATATATATATATATATCATAAATGGATATAAATCAGCACTCTCAGGATCAATGTTTCGACCCCACACCGGGATCTTTCTCAAGAGAGTGGGATTGAAACGTTGCTCCTTAAATAAATACTCGTAACACAAGAGAGCAGACCTGAGATGCTGATTTATATCCATTTACTTCATAACTTTGTTTCTGCACCCAGGCAATCACCTAATTTTTGAGAATGCCTATTTCACTAACTATATATATATATATATATATATATATATATATATATATATATATATAGTAGAGTGGAGATTGTAGCCGTATTAGTCCAGTGATGCAAGAAAGGGAGGTTCTCCCGAAAGCTTGTCAATCCAAAATTCTGTTAGTCCAATAAAAAAGGTATTACAAGATACTTATTTTGTTTGTTATTTTACATATATATATATATATATATATATATATATATATATATATACATATGTGATTTAGGGACAATGCCAAAGAGCAGTAATTACCTGTGATTTAGGGACAATGCCAACTCGGAAAAAGCCAAGGCTTCCACTTTCAATTTTGGTGCAGTCCACCACAGTTGAAGCAATATTTTCTGGGGAGGCTCCATCACAAAGCACTCCATCAACCTAAAAATATACGTGCTTGGTTACATCTATACCTACATACTTTGTTATTTCATTTTGAACAATTCAATGTATCCAAGTCAATAACCAAAAATGTGTTTACCTTATCTCCTAACTTGGCATAGACTTGATTGTGATGTGTTGTATCTGCTTCTCCAGAAGGATTTGCTGATGTAACTGCAATAGGACCAACCTGCAAAAATAAGAATACGTTTTACTGAATATCAATGATTTTCAGCTTCAGTCCTCAGAGTACAGCAACAGATCAGATTTTTAAGATATCCCTAATTAAGCACAGACAATTGAATAACAATGAGTATCACACTGATTAGTAACCTGTGATTAAGTAAGGATGTCCATTAAAGCTGACCTGTTGGTGTCCCCAAGGTTTAACTCTGAGAATCACTGCTGTGTATCTGCTATTAGTATGCTCATTTACATAGGGCAGTGGCACTGTGCACCTTCTGTAACAGGGATAGTCAGTACTTGGATCTGTAGCCATTGAAGGCTAAACTATTAAGCTTTATTATTTCAAAGCGGTCAGGGTTAGTTCATTTTGAAAGTTCACAGGTATGTTAATGATGGCATCATCCCAATGTTTCTATGTACAGCCTTTTTAAAGTGTCGCTTAACATAATATACTTTTGAAAGATTCCTTCTTACCATATCAATTAAATGTGTAGTCACAGAACAGTCTGGGATCCTGATGGCAATGCTTTGAGGAGTTCCTATATACTTTGAGGAGTCCTTTGCACCCAAAACCTCCAACCACTGGCCTGTAAAGTGAAATGTGTTTATGAAAAGAAGTACAATGCCCACTATTATACTGTATGCTGAGATCACACAGGAACACAGTCTGTCTACTTAGATTGTAAGCTCTATGGGGGAGGGACCTTTTATCCTAATCTATACTCACCTGATGTCCCCATTATGGTTGTCTATATAAGCACTTAATCACTTATTGTACCACTTCTATACTAAATGTAAACTGTAAAGTGCCAGGTACACAGGTTGGTGCTATATAAATAAAATTATCCTATAACATAAAGTGATAGAATGCTTCGCTCCCTTTGAGCGTAAACCGCACATGCGCAGTAGAGACTGTGCATGGGTGGTTTCGCACAAAGGGAGCTTCGCTGTGAGCCGTCTGGAGCTCCCCGTTGAGGATCAGCGCGTTCAGCCGTCTGGAGCTCCAGACAGCTCACTGCCTGTCTCTGCTCCGGGGCAGCAGCCAGGCCGCTGGGTGCACTTTAGCCCGTGTATACGGGCTTTGATACTAGTACATACATAAGTGTGCACGGCCTTCAATACAGAAACAGAAAGCACTGTGGCACAGTACAGACTCACAATGAGGCTGATGTACATACTGCAACACTGCAGCAAACCAACTGCACCATAGGGAACAAATAAACATTCATAATACATTCTCACTGGGTAAAATAGGGCTTTTAACCCCTTGAATGCTAGAGAGATCTCCAAAACATTGTGAAGTAAATAAATTGGGTACATACACACACTATGGTGCAAATGATTAACCCCAGAATTGCAAATGGTTTCTTTTTTGCGTATGGCCAGTCCTTTAAGTATCTCATTCACAGCAGTTCCAATTCATCTTCATAGTATTTGGGCCATGGAGACTGTTATTTAAATACTGTCAGAGTTGTAGTTCAAGAGTAATGGAATGATAAAATATCCCCCTCCCGTCCCTTTTACCTAGTGTAAGACACCTCCCCTCAGATGTGGAATCTGGTCTTCAGACCAGACAGCTCACAGCAAGAGGCAATCTTTTTACTGTGAGCATAAGGAAATCCCTGCCCCCTTGACAGGTTTTCCCTTATGCTAATTGAAGACTGTCCCTCTCTGCGATCCATCCAGACAGTCTTGCTGCTCTGAGGTGAGCAGTGTTACATCATTAAAAGGGGCTGGAGGGGGATACTTTATCATTCAATTACTCTTGAACTACAGCTCTGAAGTAACACTCTCCATGGCCCAAATACTATGAAGATTGATTGAAGCTGCTTTTATTTTGAAACATTACTATCCCTTTAACAGGAAAAAGGTATGCTACTATTTAGACACATTACAGCATGGAACCAACCATAAGGCTGATTTGCACTTTAGTAAATTCCACTTATGGGGCATACGTAATACATTTGCTCCTTAAAACCCACTGAAAAATAAATAACCATGCTTTCATTTGTTTTATAGTAAAGGGAATACAGTTGTGGAATTAATTGCCTCTGGAATGGGGTACTGTGTTTGCAGATAGAGCAGATGTTTTTAAATAAGTACTGGATAGCTTTCTTGCTCAGAACAATGTTGAGGAATGTGACAGTTGGTATTAATGCAGATAGGATGTTGATCAATTAAATATCTCACTGCCTTTTTGAGTCAGGAAGGAATTTTTAACCACTTGAGGCTTAATTGGAAATTGCATCAATTTTTTTTTGCCTTCCACTGAATCAATGGTGTGATATGGCATGAGCTGTCTTTTTTCAGCCTCATCAACTATGATACCATGTAAATGAGTAGTCCGAGGGTGTCTTGCAATGTTCCTTTTCTCTATTATTTGTTTAACGTTGGTGGATTTGTACATCCCCCTAAATGTCTTACTTCTAACTTGTCCTACTTCCCTCTTAAAGCAACATATATTTGTGGCAGACCTCATTATGATAGAGAAAAGCCCCATAGTAGGACCTAAGCTGTCTGTCACTACCTGTCATGTGGTTATAAAATATACCAGTAAATAACGAGAAGAGGGGACAACAGCAAACAGGGCGCCCCTGTGTATATCAGTGTATAAAAATCAGTGAACCATCACCAAAAATCTCCAGATGTGCACTCACAATTGTATCGTGCCAGTGATGGCATATACCATAACTGGCCCCACAGCAGGGGCGGACTGACAGGACCCAGGGCCCCTGGTCCAAAAAGAGGTCTGGGCCCCTGCAGAAATCTCCACATTGCCCCTTCATCTCCACAATGCCCCTTCCACAATGCCCCCATCTCCACATTGCCCCTTCCACAATGCCCCCTTCATCTCCACAATGCCCCCTTCATCTCCACAATGCCCCTTCCACAATGCCCCCTTCATCTCCACAATGCCCCTTCATTGCCACAATGCCCCTTCCACAATGCCCCCATCTCCACATTGCCCCTTCCACAATGCCCCCTTCATCTCCACAATGCCCCCTTCATCTCCACAATGCCCCTTCATTGCCACAATGCCCCTTCCACAATGCCTCCATCTCCACATTGCCCCTTCCACAATGCCCCCTTCATCTCCACAATGCCCCCTTCATCTCCACAATGCCCCCTTCATCTCCACACTGCCCCTACCTCCAGTCCCTGGTGGTCTAGCGGCGTGGCTTAACACTGAGCGAAGTCCCACGTGCCTCTAGTAATGCAGAGGCTGGGAGATGATGTCATTGTTAGAGAGCTGCTGAGTGGCGCTGGAAGCAGCGGCGGGCCCCCTTCGGTCACGGGCCCTCGGTCCGTGACCGAATGCCCGTATTGTCAGTCCGCCCCTGCCCCACAGGCAACTGGGAATTTAATACTGCTCCCACACGCAGTTTCTCTCAGATAGGCAGCTTCTCACACACACTCTCCCCCGGCGGCATTCATCATACAATAGTGGCAAAACCATAAAAGAGAAGCGCCACAATAGTGTAATTTTGTTGTTATACACCAAATATTAAAATGAGAAACTCTATCTACGCACATGTAAAAACTACATACACATTTTTAAATAACACGGGCTACCTTTTAGCTGTGATACAGCAGCGTTCTGTGCTCTGAAACGCGTAAGCGTATTATAGCCAATTTTTAATTTTAATAAAGTTTTATTTTTCACAATCGATTTAAGCCTCCGCCTGCCTTCATCCAGGGGAAAGTATCCTGTTTTAATCTGAACGGAGACGATGAAATTTCTCCGTATGCGCTGAAGTCAGATTTGTTGGTACCAGCGGTCTAACACATTTTACATACGAGTAGATAGAGTTTCTAATTTTAATATTTGGTGTATAACAACAGAATTACACTATTGTGGTGCTTCTCTTTTCTTGTATGGTTTTGCCACTATTGTATACCAGTAAATAGAGTATTACATAACATTTCAATGCAACAGTCAGCACTGCTTTACTTTAAATCCTTGGATGTTATAGATTTTTCCAGTGCATTTTTTCTGACACATTTCTAGCATTGAAGGGGTTAATGATGATTATATATTTGAGATCTGTAGAAGAGCTCACCTCTGGGGATTACCAAACTGATTGAAGATGGCCATGCAGCCTGCATGAAGTTCCATAAAAGAGGACTAAATAAATGCTTTGCTGCTTCCAGCTGTTGTAAACTTGAAATCCATAGTGACATTGGTCGATCCTGAGCCTGCTTCTTGGTTCTTTATAGAAGGAAAAACATATCTGGATTAATTTGGTGCACAGTGAAATGCCAATTTACTGAGGTCATGTTCACATGGGAAACTTGGCTGTGCTCTGTTTTAGGACATGCTAAACCGCACCTGCCATCTTACCTCTATGTACTGCATCCCCTGCACATAGGGGGAACATAGAGGAGGTGTGTCACAAGGTCAGCCCACTTGGGCATTGCCCATATATTATTATCCAATACCCGCGTGGGTGTGCCGGTCACTGAAGGATGTGAATGGCATCACGTCCTCCAGAATCACTAGTGTGCACGATCTGCACAGTGGCCATGCTGGATTTGCCCAGTGCATGAGTACATCCAAGTTATAGCTTGCTGCATTCTGGGAAGTGGAAATCACCCACGTGAACAATACCACTAGGGGCAAGCTGTTCTACATGGGTAAGTATAGCACAGAGATAATGTCACTACATAAAAAAATAAAACACAGCCTTAATCCTTTTAGTTTCAGAGAGCGTACCCGTCTGACACTAAAAGGATTAAACAAATCCAACAGTTCATTACTGTGCAGAGATGGCTCAGTTGGTTAAGGCCCCAGCTATAGAATTTGCTCAGACTGTGAGGTTGCAGGTTCTAATCCCAGCAAGGCCAGTTCAGCCTTTTACCTTTCTAAGGTAGAGAAAATGAGTCCAGGACATAACTTAAAAATGAGAGGCAATCTCAATGTATTCTATAAAATGCTTTCACCAAAAAAAAAAATCCGTAAAATAAAAACGAAGACAAATAGTATGGTTCTGTTGTCAACTTCACCAAAGAAAACCCAAAACTAATAGGTTTAAAACGCATTGCATGGGCCTTTGACGCTCAAAGGGTTAAAACATGATATTGGTATTTTATTCTTTTTCATAAATAAAGGTGTTTTTAGGAAAATAAAAAGCCAGTCCATAAGAGAAGGAAGAAGTGGGGGTGAATCTGGAACAATCAAACTGCACCAAAGGGTACAACTGAAATACCACATTGATTTACATGGGGTTTTATCCCTTGAATGTGTTGCCATGCCTTGGAGACCCTCTCTCTCTTGAGGGGTTTATACCCAATCTAAATCAATGGGATTGTGGAGAATGTTTACTTGTTCCCTTTGAATGGAGAGGGGTGTTGCTAGGTACTGGCTGTTGAGGCTGAGGGTCCAGGTTTTACACTAAAGCTCAGGGGTGGGGGAGAGAGATGCAGTAAGGTGTGATAAACAGGTGATAAAGTGGAGATGACTTCCCCAGTGATATCACTTCTCCAAATCGTATTTAATACTATGGAGCTAAGCCGCTAAGATTTTTCCAGCTTGAAAGATCTTAGTGTATTGAATAACGCAGGAACTGGAGAAGATGTCACTGGAGATGTCAGTCTCCATTTTATCACCTCCTTATCACACCTTAGTGTCTAAACCCCCTAGCTCTTGGTCCTAGTTTGTTATAATGCTGATCTTCCTGCTGTTAGTAATCGTGCAGCCTCACTATACAATGAATTAACAATGCATTAGGTTGGCCCAGACCCTCTATCCTCTGAGAGCCTAGCAACACCTCTGTCTACAGTGCAGATACTTTGCCCCAGAATAGAACCACTTCTTCATCAGCCACATTGTTTCACAATGCATTGCATACTCCTCTGAATAATTTAAGACCTTGCACTTATACTGATTACACATACTTGTAAGCCTTCTCCACAGCAGCAGGCTGATTGCAAGCAGCCACTAGAACATACACAGTATCAGTTGGAACGCCGCATATTCCTCCATTCTTCATGATATCTGAAAGAAAAAGAGGATTATTTTCTCTGCTAAATGGTCTATGTGCAACTGTACAATAGTTACAACGTAATTCCTCTGCACATACAGAACATTTCTACTTGCATCATGAATTTTGGTTTTAAAACTTAATAGAGTGCATACAAGCTGATATACTACTGGAGCAAATCAACTTCACTTTATGGGACAAACTGAAATTAGCATTGATGTAAATCCAGCTTTACCCCAGTTGAATGCTGGATCTATCCGGAAGGATACACTGAGACTGCCTCTTGTTTTTAAGTTTGTCCTAGGGGGTATAGATATTATTCCCCAATTTAAAGGGGAACTACCACCCCGCAATAATTTAACATGCATTCATTCTTCATCTGGCGACTAGCTGCTTAGTAGCGCTAGTCGCCAGAAATATTACCTGGTTCCAAAGATTTTGCCGTTTTTCCAATGCTCACAGGAGCAGGAAGCACGGACATCTCATCACAGTGACGTCCGTGTGCCTGCGCTGTCAGTCCCTTTTGGAACCAGGTAATATTTCTGGTAACTAGCGCTACTAAGCAGCTAGTCGCCAGATGAAGAATTAATGCATGTTAAGTTATTGTGGGGTGGTAGTTCCCCTTTAATGGTACTCAATTTATTTACTTTGAAAGGGTAAGTTGACCTTGCCTGGACTAGAACCTGTGACCTTGAGATTTGAAGAGATTCTACAGCTGGTGCATTAACCAACCAAGCCACCTCCCCAGCTTAAATAAAGCTATATAAAGCAAGTATATATATAGATAGATATAGATATATAGATAGATATATAGATATGCACATGACATCAGAATCATTGCTTCACAATGCAATGCGCATCACTCTGGTCCAAAAGAAGACAATATTAATGTATATACACACATATGCTCTTACCTGCAATTTGTCTCACAGAGCTGGTTTTTGTGGAAATTAGATGCGGGCACTTTGATTTGTCCTTGGAAAAGCCACTAATTTTTATAAAAGGACTACCAACGGGTATCTGGGGACCTTCAAAAGTACTGTTAAATAAGGAAGCAAGGAAGATATAGAAGCTAGCCAGCCCAAAGATGATAGTGACAGCAATGTCATAGCCAAGAGGTAGAGCATTTAAAGAATCTAGAAGAAAGCTGATCAGGATGAGTTGAAAGGTAAGGGAATACACAAACCATGCCTTAGTTAGGAAAAGAGTGCTGAAAACGATAAAACTATTAAAGAGAATGAAGCATATTATACCCACAGCAGTGTTGAAACCTCTGTTTGTTCCATAAAGGCCACCATACCGAGTGAGCCCCCAAATTACCCACATGACTCCATAGAGGATAAAAGCACTACTCTCAAGTGTCTTGCCACGTGAAAAAGCCACAGATCCACAAATAACATGGTAAATCCCCCCAGCTACCACGATCCAGGGTAGGACAACTGTAAGCAAGGGTACATCAGAGCTACCTGGCATTGTCATAGCAAATGCTGCCAAAACACTGCATGCATGGGCAAGCACTTCAGCATCTGCATACTTAGAGCTGCCAAGGAATGGCTCCTGAGCATCTTTCCCCTGACGAAGCTTGAAAAGGTCACTGCGCACAAACAGTTTCTCAATGATTCCCTCCCCAGTGGGGATCTGCACAGATGACTTAAAGTTATATAGTTTCACTAAAAGCACAATAGCAGATACAAAGAATATAGCAACATTGACCCCTTGGGATCCACCATGGAAAAAGGCGTTAGGGTTACAGGCCAAAGCAATGCAATATGCAACAAAAAGGAGAAGATATACAGATTCTATTATATTTTTTAAACTTGTAAAAAGCATCACAATAAAAAATAAAATGGCAAAAACTACCAGAAATGGAAGAGGAAAAGATATCTCCCCAGTCTTAAAATGTTCATACAGTAAAGAATAACCCTCTGCAAATCTTAAAATGGAAAAAAAGGCAAATAAAATGGCGTCTAGTACGTCATAAGTACGATACGATAATACACAGAGGGCAGTCTGGAAAACAGCAGCTGTCCAAAGCCATGCCACCTGACCAATAAACAGATTATTGGTTATGCCCACAAGCCTGCAACCAAATATACTAGAGGCTACCATGTTAAGGATAAGACAAGTCGCTGCAAATTCTATTTTGTTGGGCCCTTTAACTGCACTTTGGTCTTTAATCTTAAACAAGTCAGTGCCAGGCAAGTTAATATGCTTTTTACTGACAATGTAGAGTACCCGTCCTCCAATAAAGTATATCCCTATTAAAGTGACAATGAGGTGGTTACATGCAATGGCAAAGTAAGAAAAACTGATTGCATAAAGATTTACAATTTCATGAATAGCTGAAAGAGAAAGAGCAACCGCCATTAAAGCAAGAGGAATTTCCTTTTGAAGTATCCCCATAATCCCAATAATAAGTAGCCCCACAGTAAAAGCTATTAGCCCAGGGACATTGGCATTAATCATATCGCTGGTGGTAAGGACATTATGTCCTGCCAGAATGAAGTTTATTCCAGAACTGCACCACAGAGCCGACACAGTCCAGTAAAACGAGACGGACAGAGAGAATTTTTTTCCACATTTCCGGATCCCTAAATTGGAAAAAGCAACATTTTTAATCACTGCAGTATTAAAAAAAAAATACAGTTAATACTGTGATGCAGTAGACATTTCCAACTTAACCTTTTCAGTGCCAGAGGGGTACAGAACGTACCTCCTCTGGCACTCAAAGGGTTAACGAGATGCTGGGGTTAAAAAGGAACTAACACACCAAAAAAAGGATTAAAATTGGATCAATTCAAGAAGTGACCTATCTGCAAAAGTTTCACCATTCCATTGGTTTAAAGGGATAGTAATACTTAAAATGTAAAAAAAAATATGTTGTAGGGTTTATCTCCCTGAGTAAAACAAGGGTATTCCTACTGCTGAAATGTGTTTTATTCAAAAGTTATTACAGCTCAGATTTGGTATTTTCAGGTGCAATATCACAGTGGCCTGAAAATGTACAGTGGCGCTGTTGCTACACCATCCTATGGAGATTTATGGTCAACTGACCATAGGATGGTGTAGCAACAGCGCCACTGTACAATTTCAGGCCATTGAGATACTCACCTAAACATTTCAAGTTTGAGCTGTAATAACTTTAGAATAAAACACCTTTCAGCCATGGGAGTACTCTTGTTTTACTCAGGGGGATAAACCCTACAACAAATGTATTTTTACATTTTAAGTATTACTACCCCTTTAATATAGGGGTTTTAACCCACTGAATTGCAGTGGTCTCCAACACAAAGTGAGGTAATGTGTTGGAGAACTCTGTAGAATTCAAGGGATCAAAATCCCCAAATCATTTGAGGGATTAATTTGCCCTCTGAAGTGCAGGAGGCTGGCCACTGAATCAGACCAGCTCTTCTTAGTACAATAGCCTCTTTATTTCTGCCACTAAACCTTGTGTAGCATTGTATAAAATAGGATAGTAATGTGTGTGTGTTGTGGGGGGTCATATTATTTATCTGCTTGTTTGAAGAACACTATTTTAATCATGTGACTTGTATCTACTACTGCCAATCAAAAAACAGGATCCTGGAGACATTTGCATTGAGCCCCACACAATCAGTGGATCTCTTTGGAAAAAAGTAACATCAGGCTGTGTGATGTTATTTCCTTTTGACCACAACTCAGTATGTGGATAAAGAGGGCAGCCTGTGGCTCTCCAGCTATCGTTAAACTAAAACCTTCATCATCCTCAGCTGCTATTTACCAGCAGACTATGGCACAGTAACAGCTGGAGTGCCACAGGTTCTCCACCATAGCCTAGAGGCACTTAGTAACCTGGCCTAGCCCAAAGTCTTGAACAGCTTCATGATTAACCTTTTGAGGGCCAGTGGGCATCTAACAAATTCCGAAGCAATTTGTTGGATGCTCCTCTGGCATACACTGGGTTAATACTTCATTTTATGACACAAACATACATTTGCATTTTCGTGTGTAACATTTTTATAGAATGTGTTGGTTGGAATTCACTTTTTTGTAATGATTTTTTAATTTCAATATTTATCATACTGTATAGCTAGACCAAACAAGTATATACTTAAGAGAACGTATGCTACGGCGGTGCAATTCTGGAGCAAACAAACTGTACCACAGGGAGGAAATGAGCAGCCTACTCAGTAAATTCCTAGTGATGCAAAAGGGACTTTCAACCCAGTGAATGCTAGAGAGCAAGAATGATCTCTAGCACTCAAGGGATTAAAGACCTATTGGATGAAATCAGTGTGAATTTACACAACCCCCCCCCCCCATCCGGCCATGGTGCAGTTGGTTTGATCCAGTACGGAACCTCTATGTTGTCCAGCCATACGCAATTAGAACATATGGGTTGATTTATAAATTCTTTTACCACTGAATCTGCTCTTGTTTTCCAGAATCACCAGTTCATATAAATTACAATTTAACCATTTACACACTCTGTACACTAAAGTGAATATGAATTCACACCATACATCACAATTATCACTTAATACAATATGTTATGTTGATTATTGAGCATAATTCTAACTCCATATATGGGGTAAATGATATTAAAATAGTTAACTTATTATCACAAAGAAAGCAAGATAATTTTTAAAGTACAATAAAGAGTGGAGATATATGAAAACGTCCCATTAAGAAAAGCTCTGATTTACTCCTGCTTACCCCTACTTAAAAATAAGGGTTAACACATTTAAAAGTGTGTGTGGTCTGTGTGTATGTGTGTATGGTGTGAGGGTGTGTATGCTGTGTGTGTGGTGTGTGCATGTCTGTGTGTGAGTTTGTGTATGCTGCGTGTGCGTGTGTGTGTGAGAGAGTCTGTGTATGGTGTGTGTGTGTGTGTGTGTGTGTGTGTGTATGCTGTTTGTGATTTGTGCATGTCTTTGTGTGAGTTTGTGTATGCTGTGTGTGTGTGTATGGTGTGTGTGTATGGTGTGTGTGTGTATGGAATGTGTGTATATGGTGTGTGTGTATGGTGTGTGTGTATGCTGTTTGTGATGTGTGCATGTCTTTGTGTGAGTTTGTGTATGCTGTGTGTGTGTATGGTGTGTGTGTGTGTGTGTGTGTGTGTGTATGGTATGTGTGTGTATATGGTGTATGTGTGTGTGTGTGTGTGTGTGTGTATGGTGTGTGTTTGTGTGTGTGTGGTATGTCTGTGTGTATGGTATGTGTGTGTGTGTATGGTGTTCTGTTTATATGGTGTGTGTGTGTGTGTGTGTGTGTGTGTGTGTGTGTGTGTGTGTGTATGTATGGTATTTGTGTGTGTGTTGTTTGTGGTTGTATGTTATGTGTTTATGCATATGGTATGTGTGTGTATTGTATATGTGTGTATGGCGTGTGTGTGTATATGATGTGTGTGCGGTATGTGAGTGTGTGTATGGTGTATATGTATGGTATGCATGTGTATGGTATGTGTGTGTGTATCATATGTATGTGTATGGCATGTGTGTGTGTGTGTGTGTGTGTGTGTGTGTATATGTGTATGGTACATGTGTGTGTGTGTGTGTGTGTGTGGTGTGTGTGTGTGTGTGTGTGTGTATGCATGGTGTGTGTGTGTGTATGTATGTGTGTGTGTATGGTATGTGTGTGTATGGTGTGTGTATGTGTATATGGTATGTGTGTGTGTGGTGTGTGTGTATGGTATGTATGTGTATGGTATGTGTGTGTGTATGGTGTATGTATGGTATGTCTGTGTGTATGGTATGTGTGTGTGTGTGTTTATGGTATGTCTGTGTGTATGGTATGTGTGTGTTTGTGTGTGTATGGTGTGTAAGCGTGTGTGTATGGTATGTATGTGTGTGTGTGTGTGTGTGTGTGTATGGTATGTGTGTGTGTGGTATGTATGTGTGTGTGTGTGTGTGTGTGTATGGTATGTATGTGTGTGTATATGATATGTGTGTTTCTGTGGTATGTATGAGTATTTTGTGTGTGTGGTATGTGTATGGTGTGTGTGTATGTATGGAGCGTGTGTGTATGGTATTTGTGTGTGTTGTGTGTGTGTTTGGTATGTGTGTATGCGTGTGGTATGTGTATGGTATTTGTGTGTGTGTTGTGTGTGTATGCATGGTGTGTGTGTATGTGTGTGTGTGTGTGTGTGTGTGTGTGTGAAAGTATGTGTGTGTATATTGTATTGCTTAACCCCTTAAATGTCAAAGACTGCAATGGATTGCTCTGCACACCCATCTGACACCAAGTGGTCAATACTGTCATGCATATTAACTTTAGTAAAACATGCATAAACCTTTATGGTACATACCTGCATAAGCCAGAACAGCTGATACAATAAGGAGCAGGACACCGAGGGCTGCGCTAGGGATGAGAGTAGTAGCTGCTGATGTTGCACTGTAATACTGTATTGCCAGCAAAAAGGATCCTACATGATAGTAATAACATCATATAATATAGGTTAATACAAAATATTCTTAAGACGTGTGGATATTACATATATTAACATTTGATTAAATTAACCATCTGGTTGCCAAGAAAGTACTAGCAATTCATTAGACTGCTGGTAGTTTCTTCCTACCTGTGCTGATAGCCAGGATACCAATACTATAGTGCAGGGACTCTCCCTTGGACTCAGACATACTACAGATTAATTTGGTTTAGCTCAATGAGAAAATGTTAGGCATATGCTGCCATCACTGTATTTATACAGCTCAGAGGCCACGCCCACACAGTCTACTTGCTCATTTAGAAAAGTCTGCTATTTCCTCATGCACAGTGATTGCTGGGAGGATTATTTCCCTGGAAGGCATGGTACTGGCAGTATACGTAAGCAGTTCAGGTTAAACCAGCTCAATTTAACTCTTGAGTGCCAGAGTGATACACAATGCATATCATTGCATTGCACCACGTGCAAGTGCTCCATTTCCTAGGTCATGACAAATAATAATAACATGAGTAACGAGAGGAAGTTTTTGAAGGAAACTAATACAATTGCTAAATATAGTATATTTTTCTGGAGCAGGCTTTATCCATTTGAGTGTCAGAGGGATGAGCAATGCATTACAGATTGATACATTGCTCATCCCTCTGGCACTCAATGGGTCAAATGTTATGTCATATTTCCATACCTCCCAACATCAGAGCTGGATCATCCATTATGCCAACCTAGGCTACTGTCTAGGACCCAGGGCAATTTGAGGGACCCTGGCTGCAAGTGATGAGTTACAGACAGAGGTTCTGCTATTGCTACCACTAACATCTTGGGGGTTATTCACTAAGTGGGGATAAGATAAAGTGGAAGTGATATCACTTCTCCAGTTCCCATGTTATTCAATGAAGCCTATGCACTTACATCTCCAAAACTTAAGAAATATTAGTGAATAACATGGGAATTGGAGAAGTGATGTCACTGGAGAAGTCATCTCCACGTTATCACCTCTTTATCATGCCTTAGTGAATAACTCCCCTTGTGTCAGATGCTTTTTTGTTGAAACAGAAAAGCACAATTCAATTGCTCCCATTTCCATTAATGTCTCACTGTCAGTATGTGCTAGCAGCACTCTGTGTCAGAGGCACCAGCTCAGAAGATATGGGGCCCCAAAATGGTACCTTGCCTAGGGCCCTATGGAGCCGTAATTTGTCTCCGCCCAACTTGTCTAATGGCCAAACAGGGACATTTTTCTTTTAGAAAGTGTTGCTGGGGGTGGGGCATGACCTATACTGACAGCTCTTCATGTAACCGAATAAATGATTTAGAGCAAAGTCAAAGTATTTTATTTCCACAGACCAATTTATTAACACATATACTGACGTTCAAGCAAACATTAATGTGTTATTGCTGTGGATCAATGTGATACACTTACATACACACCAAACAGGCTGATCTTCTAAACACAGGGACACCAGGGTGATACACTTATATACACACCACACAGTCTGATCTCCTAAACACAGGGACACCAGGGTGATACACTTATATACACACCACACAGTCTGATCTCCTAAACACAGGGACACCAGGGTGATACACTTATATACACACCACACAGCCTGATCTCCTAAACAGAGGGACACCAGGGTGATACACTTATATACACACCACACAGTCTGATCTCCTAAACACAGGGACATCAGGGTGATACATTCCTATACACACCACACAGTCTGATCTCCTAAACAGAGGGACATCAGGGTGATACACTTATATACACACCACACAGTCTGATCTCCTACACACAGGGACATCAGGGTGATACACTCCTATACACACCACACAGTCTGATCTCCTAAACACAGGGACACCAGGGTGATACACTTCTATACACTCCGCACAGTCTGATCTCCTAAACACAGGGACACCAGGGTGATACACTTATATACACACCACACAGTCTGATCTCCTAAACACAGGGACACCAGGGTGATACACTTATATATACACCACACAGTCTGATCTCCTAAACACAGGGACACCAGGGTGGGAAATATTTGTTCACTCATCAGAAACATCATATGAAGTGAGAAAATGTAATCTCACAGAAAACTAAATATCTATTTCTTGTGATAAACCTGATATGTTGGAAAATGGAGCTTAACCCTTTAGTGGACGAGGGGCCCAACACATTTCAGAGCAATGCTTTGCACATATCTCTGGTCATTAAAGGGTTAAATACATAAAACCAAATATCAAATACTAGTAGTGTGGGAAGGCATTACCCGTCTTTTTTTTATCCTTGTATTTAGTTATGTAAAGTGTAATTGTATTGTGCTATTAGCGTGAAAGCTGAAGAGGTGCAATTGTGAAGCAACACATCTGCATCTTAGAGGACATTTTATAAAGTATCCAAATTGCTACTGATTGAAACTGTTATGTTAACCCTTTGAGTGAATGAAGGGAATGCAAGGCATTGCAAAGCAATACACATACATACACAGACACAGACACACATACCTGGGAACTTCCGAAATTAGCTCACCTTGAGATCTTTAAAATATTAACCCTTAATGCTCCCAAGAAAGTAGATTATAGGTGCTATGTCAATGTTGTCTCTAACCCAGAGATGATCCAGCCAGTCCTCAAGGAACCTTTAACATGTTACAGTTCTGAGCTATCACTTCTTAAACTCTTGCAAGACAAGCAGGACATCTCCTTCTGTCATTCTGATAGAAATGTCACTCATCTGGACATTAAATAAACAAAAAATTGGTGTAAATCATATGGTGGGAAACACTGGATTCTCTCACCCTGATAATTTGGCCCTTCACCCTGAGATTTCATTCAAAACCCTGAGTCTCAGGGTCAAATCCTGAGAGTTCCCAGCTATGCAGATACATAGACATAGACACACATACATACATATTATATGCATACACACACACACATATTATTATACATAGACACGCACACATACCTATACACACATATACATATTATATATACATACATATTTACATACGCATACATACATACAGAGACACGAATACATAGACACAAACATACATACTATAACAACACAGAGGCGGCACAGAAGATCTTCTGAGTGTAGTATATAACACAAAAGGGATACTTCACCAACAACACAGTAGTAAGAGTATTACAATCATCCGGATGATACAGGGTACTTAAAGATCAAATAGGTTCAGCCAAAGTTATATTGGGTGTACAATCACCCTTTATTAGGAGTGGCATTTTCCACATATTTTGATTCCCTGACGGAGTGATAAAGGAGAAAGTAGCAGTGGACTGGGGAACAAGCACACCATACTGGGGTGAGAGCCAGTACAGGTGCTTTTACTGAGAGGCAGGTTACGGCCTCTAAAGATTGTGAGTAATACACTTACTACTGTGGTGTTGGTGAAGGATCCCTTTTGTGTTATATACTACATTCAGATCTTCTGCGCCACCTCTGTGGGGTGGGGGTGGGGGGTTTGTTCTAGTTCGTTTCTAAGTGGGAACCCAGCCCATTGGGAGGCATGCAACATGGATCAAGTAACTCAATTGGGACTCACGGTGGACTATATTTTTTGGAACAGATACTTTATATTTTTTTGTAACAGATATTTTATATTTTACTAGTGTAAAAGCCCGTGTACATGGGCCAACGTCCCGGTAATGTTAACCCTTTGAGTGCCAGAGGGCTATGCAACACATTGCTTTGCAATGCGTTGCGTACCCCTCTGGCAATCAAAGGGTTAAAGGGATAGTAATGTTTCATAATAAAAGCAGCTCTAATTAATCGTCATAGTATTTGGACTTTGGAGAGTGTTATTTCAATTCTGTCAGAGTTGTAGTTCAAGAGTAATTCTATGACAAAGTATCCCCCTCCCTCCCCTTTTACTGATGTAACACTGTTCAGCCAGAGCAGAAGGGAGGTGCCCAGGTAGATTGCAGAGAGGGATAATCTTCAATTAAGATAAGGGAAAAACCTGAAAAACTTGTCAAGGGGGGCAGGGCTTTCATTGTTCTCATAGGAAGAATATTGTCCCTTGCTGTTATCTGTCTGGTCTATGGACTGCATTTCACATCTGAGAAGAGATGGCTTACACTAGGTAAAAGGGGCGGGAGGGGAAAATTTGCTTGTGAATATCTCTCAAACCATAAAGGTTTGAGAGATAAGACTTATATCGTTCTTCATGTTTTTTTAATGCCTACAGAATAAAATAAAGATAAAACGAAGTACTGCTATCCCTTTAAGTGGCCACTACCTTACTGCTCCACTCGATGCAGTCTTGCGTCGCCTCACTCACGTGATGCAATCATGCTCAGTAGAGACTGCCCAAACGAGTGAAGTGTCTACTGCGCATGACGGCTTCTGACAAACATCCTAGTGAATTATTATATAGGATTATTTTTTATTTTTATTGTTTATTAAAAACTTTCAACTGCATAAGTTGTCTATCTACTCTTGATAGTATTGTTTGTATCTGGTATATTGTGTCTGATGTGCTGCTTGTTACAGAGATTTCGTGCTTGCGACACACCAGATATTAATAGAATTGGATAACTGTAATTGCATTTTATATTAACTGTTTTATTTTCCCTGTAGGGAGGTGCAGCCAATTGGAAATATTGTACTCCACCCTTTCGGTGGATACATTCTTTCCTAATTTGTTGTTTGTTTTTTTTTACAAACACGTACATACATATTATTTACATATACACACACACATATACATATTTTTATAGATAGACTCGCACACTTACATACATACACACACACATATCCATACACACACAGATTCATACATACATAGACACACACATACCTAGCTACCTAAACAGGACATGTGTGTCAGACAGAGAGGATAAAGAGGACACGTCTGTCAGTTGGGGTGAGTGGTAGGGGACAAAGGGGAGATGGAAAAAAATGATCACTATATGTTAGCTCTTGCTTTAATCCTTTCAGTGGCGGAGGAGTATGCATTGCAAAGCAATGCCCTTGAGCACTGAACTTGGACAGACCTGCTATAGATATTACTGAGCAGCACATTTTGTGGGGTTGCTCAGTTATGGTACTTTTTTCAAAAAACAAAACATACAGTTTAAATGACACTTTTCTCTGAAAGACGAATAGGCCTGTTAGAAGGCATTTTGCTGCTAGGTGTTGGATGATGGAGCTAAAGCCCCAGGTCTCTTTCTTAAAGGGGAAGTAACATCTCCTAATAATAAGAACAACCCCTCTTTACTTTACTATGGCCATAAAATCCTAATAACCCTTCCTATTTTCTTCCTTCCCCATTGATCCCACTTTTCACGCACTGAGTACCCCTCTGTTCCTTAAAGGGTTAAAGGGATAATAATGTTTCACAATAAAAGCGGCTTCAATTAATCTTCATAGCATTTGGGCCATAGAGAGTGTTATTTCAATACTGACAGAGTTGTAGTTCAAGAGTAATTGAATTATAAAGTATCCCCCCCCCAGTCCCTTTTACTGATGTAACACCTCAGAGCAGCAAGACTGTCCGGATGGATCACAGAGAGGGACAATCTTCAGTGAGCATAAAGAAAAAACTGAAAACCCTGTCAAGGGGGGCAGGGTTTTCCTTATATTCACAGTAAGAAGATTGTCCCTTGCTGTGATCTGTCCGATCAAGTGTCCAAATTCCACATCTGAGGGGAGGCGGCTTACACTTGGTAAAAGGGGCGGGATGGGGATACTTTATCATTCAATTACTCTTGAACTACAACACTGACAGTATTGAAATAACACTCTCCATGGCCCAAATACTATGAAGATTAATTGGAGCTGCTGTTTTTGTGAAACATTACTATTCCTTTAAGTTTTCTCATGCACTCTGCCTGCTTAAGTGTGGAAAAAAACTCCAGCAACTATCATGACATCCAGGACCGATTTAACCCTTTGAGTGCCAGAGGGGTACGCAACGCATTGCTTTGCAATGCGTTGCGTACCCCTCTGGCACTCAAAGGGTTAAGATGTTCACTTTTAAATAAAGGGAAACATTCATGGGGCCATTAGAATTTTCTGACCTTAGTTAAGTGAATGGAGCTTATCATTAGGAGATGTTATTTCCTCTTTAATGCAACTCATTGTTCCGCAATGCGTTGGACACTCTTCTGGCACTCAAAGGGTTAATAATCAAATACAATCTGCATTTTTATGAAGCTCGTCAGCGCCTACTTCTTTCCAGCATTTTCTCTCTCTCTCTCTCTCTAGTTGTGGATTATTACACTAGCATCATAACTACTGAGACACAGCCCACAGAGCTGTACAATTGGATGTACCACTTCTAAACAACATTGCATATAAGTACATTGCTATACAAAAGACGGTGATTGTCCTGCTCCTGTGTGCTTCCAATGTATATGCATTTGTATATTTTCTTTATCAAAAATACATTTCAATTCATCAAAGTTCTGGAACGTCATTTGAGATTATTTTGATTAGAAGGAACTATTGAATATGATATTTAGATGTTCTGGGTCTTGAAAATTAAAAAGGAAATTACCACAACCTGTTCTCCATCACTTGGGAATATCCCAGGACTCCGCCTTTTTCAGACTTAGTGCCTGGGGTAACGTATTCAGAAAGTGAGACCAGGAAGCTTGATGATAGCCAATTCCATGACATAATCCTGCATGTGGTATACGACTTTTCATTCTCCAATTGCACAATCATTCAGAATTGCCATACCTTGCCTTTCAGTCACCAAGGAAATATAAAGTTAAAAAATAACAATTTCTAAGAATAGCCCTGTTGGAGGATGGGATGGTGTCCCATTATGTATATATAGGACGGTATTAACAACGAACAGGTACACTACATCCCTGCACTATCCCAGCAGTGTCTGCACACCTGAGATCACTTTGCACTGAACCATGAGGGCAGATTCCAGCCAGATGAAGACTCAGTATGATGCCAATGGCTTCCTGACAGCGATCAATGTTCTGGAGGAGAACGAGCTGCATCAGGCCTGCAAGGAGTACGAGAAACTGGAGGAAAAGTTTGGTAAGGTCTTTTTCATTTTTTAAAATTAGAAATAAACATTTAAGGACCAGTGGAGTGTGTGACGCATTGTGAAGTAAGGTGTTGCACATCTCTGGTTCTTAAAGGGTTACATGAATAAGATGGATGCTACCAATATAAAATGGGGCATCTGTATCAATCCAAAAGCTTATTGACCCTTTGAGTGCCAGAGGGTCACGCAACACATTGTGGAGCAATACATAATGCACCCCTCTGGCACTCAAAGGGTTACATTTGGAGGGAAATAAACATTTGCACATTCTGAGGCATACGGACAAAAATGATTAGCAATTCGGGAGCAAACCATCTAAATTATAGGGAACAAATAAAAGATTCTATTACCTTAAATAGCGGATTTAACCCCTTGATTGCAAGAGAGGTCTCCAACATCGGGTAAAGGTTCCATTTAAATGAATGGGAATTTGGGGACTTTTTATTTGTCCCCTGTGTTGAAGTTGGTTTACCCTAGAATTGCTTCACTACCTTTGTAAATGTGGCCTTACTTACCTAGAATACAAATTCCCACAGAGATCAATGGGGTGGGGAGTTTTCTTTGACACGTGGTGTAACTGATTTTCTCATCAATGACAACGGTTGCCTTGATATATATGTCTCAGATATACTGGGTAGAAGGATACAGTATGTTACAGATGAATCATAAGAAAACTTGGAAGCGTGACTTAAAGTGACTTGTCACCTTCCATTTTCTTTATATATTTGAAAACTTCATTCAAACTGCCAAAGTGTCATGTTAACCAAAAGTCCAGCAGATGTATTAATATTCACTCTTTTATTTCAGGGAAAAGTGAAAGTGTCCTAGTACTTCCCAAACCTTCATTAGCATATCATATGTCACTGAAAAGGCTTGGATGCCAGTGTCTCCATTCATTGTTTTGCAGTGTATTGAAGACATTGATGGCATTCAAGAGGTTAATCCCAGAAGATGTGTAAAGTATACAAATTACCATACATTGAATAATATGGTTTACTTTACATATCAGAGTTCATTTCAATATAATTGCACTAGTGCTGTATTACAGGATGACATTTTAATCTGTATAATATAGGAGATATCTGCTGTCCTCTATTTTTTATTTATTTTCTATGGCTCTCTGCTGATTTTCCAGGCAAGGAATATACCCAGTACAGTCTGCACAACATCCATATGGAGAATGAGTGGGTGATGAATCTGGCTTCTCACCCCAAACTGCTACAGGTGATCACTGCAGTGCTGGGACCCAATGTCATTCTCCTGGACTCCAGATTTATCTGTAAATATCCTTCCACTGAGGTCCCACACAAAGATAACACAGCCCCCTACGTGGCCTGGCACCAGGACATCAAGTAAGTTCAGAGACACAGAGAGACCGGTATATGTAGAACCCGAGCATTGAAAATCATACCAGATCAGGGTGAACAACCTGTACCATTGGACTTCAACTCCCATTATCCTCAGCCAGCTCTTGACTGTCTGAGGATAATAGGATTTGTAGTGCAACTGTAGCAGGAGAGCCACAAGTTGTCTATCCCTGCACTAAAGAGTTCACAGCAGGAGTATTCAATCTGTGGTCCTCCAACTGTTGGGAACCACAGCTCCCATCATTGCTAAATAGCCGTTGACTGTTTGTAGATGATCTGGGCTGTAGTCTCCAAGAGCTGACATCCCATACATTGACTTCTCTTGGTTATAGCATTGTGCAGGTCACTAATGCATTCCGTATTCCACTACAGATACTGGGGATTTGAGGGTGGTCCCGTGGCTTCAGTATGGCTGGCATTTGATGACGTGGACACAGAAAATGGAGTCCTGCAAGTGATCCCAGGTATTGTATATTTAAAGATTGTGAAACTGAAACCTCAGCTATAAAATTAAATGCATTCACAATAAGAGTGTTCAGATACCATATTGCAATACACAAACACATAATTACAATGGGCTAGTATGCAATTATACCATGAATACTAATTAAAGTGCCTCTGTGCAGGGAGCCACAAACAAGGCATTCTGGAGCACAGAGCAGCGGAAGTCCCAGGAAACATGCTGACAGCCAATCAGGAGATACCAAGGCACCTGGTGGCGGTGGAAGAATCTGTTGAGTGTCCGCTCAAAGCTGGACAGATGTCTGTGAGTAATCATCAACATCCTCCAGAAAAGTGTCAAACACCAGTAGTTTCAAATGTTTTGCTGCTGTAAAACCCTAACAATTAAACACTTAAACCCCTTGGATGTTAGAGAGGTCTCCAACGTGTTGTTTTAGCATAAGATCTGGGGCCTAGCAACACCCCTGTTTATAGGGCACAAATAATTGTATAAATTCCACTTGATTTAAATAGGGCTTTTAACTTTAAAAGCTAGAGATGTGTAATTCATTGTTGAAGACCTCTCTAGCTTTCAAGGAATTAAATGCCCAAATTAAATGGGAAGCATTATTGCTGATGTGCACCAAAAGGGACCCCCTTTTCTATTGTACATAATTCCTTAAATCAATGTTCGGCAATGTGAGGCCCTAACAGTGGGAGTTGTACTTTGGCAGCAGCTCACATTCCCCACTCCTGCGCTAAAGCTTCTCACCTTTATCTGGTCCCTTCCTCCAAGCCCAATACATAACACATATGTGAAAAGCAATAACAGATATAGGAGACAACAATGCTACAATATATTCCTGCACACCTTCTAGAAAAAAAGACGTTCTCTTTCACATATGCAGGTCCATGATGGGCTGACTGTCCATGCCAGTGAACCCAACATGTCCAACAGAAGAAGATGTGGATTTGTAATCCGCTACGTTCCCACCATTGCATATCCTATTGAGGTGAGAAATTTAAGTTTATTCTGTTGTAAGCTTTTGCAGTAAATGGAGTAACTACAAAGGTAGTGGACATGGGACCTAGGCCTAGAACTAGGGTCAATTTAATGCATTATTATTGCAACATGCACTTGAATTTCATCATTATTAGTGGCGGATTATCATCATTACATGCCTGAAGCTGGCTTTTGTTATGAGAACTGAGGTTTTTATCCCCTCATTCAGTACATAGCAAGATCCCTGGGAGCAAGAGATGAGATAAGGCCTAGCACTTTATGAGCTTTGGCTAACTTACTCACTCTCTGCTTGACCTCAGGGTACTTGTCTACTGTCAGTGGTTCTTGAACCCTGACAGATGCTTATCTCTAATTTGATACCTCTACCACTACCCTTATACCGCTTGACCTATCCAACACTACCCGGGTTCAGAACTATCAAGGCAGTTACTGTGACAAGCATCATCCTAAAAGGAGAGGAGAACATTGTATGTGCCACCGGAGCATTAAGATGCTCCTTTCACTGCAGCTTGAAGTATCCCTTACGGCCATATTCAGGAAGCTGAAGATTACACAACGGGGTGACAGGGGAGTAACTACAGGACTTGCAGAGGTTGCAGTTGTGCCAGGGCGTCCAGGGAGACCCTCTTCTGCCCTAGATTCCAATAGGTTGTAGTTATGCATCTATGAATAATTTTTTGTTAGGGGGATCAAAAAATGTTTGCGCCAGGGCCCTCCAAAGACCAGTTTTGACACTGTGAGGTGAAATAAAAATTTCCATTGATCAAAATAATGCATTAAATTGACCTTGAATGCTATAGTGGTATCCAGTGCTGTTCATAGCTATTCATTGTTATGCAGCACATCACATCCATGCATGAAGATCACACTGCATTCAAGCCTTATTTAACTAGATTGGAATTTTAGAAATATTTGTTTGTCCTTACAGTGAAGTTCAATGTTTATTACCAACTGGTTATAACGTGAGCATAACTAGTGGTATAAGAGCCATGATTTGGGAAAATCTGAAGTAGACAATGTAAAAAATGATCATTATTACAACAGATACTAAAGTCACATATTATTTTGAATTCTAGGATCCTGAACGTCCCCGTACCTTCCCTGCAACCGTCCTTGTCACTGGGACAGACGAGTATAAGAATTTTCAAGATCACGCTCCTAACTTTTTTACCAAGCTACATTAACCAAGAAAAAGTGATGTTAAATTCATTTAGGCATCATTTATTCTGATATCTGTTATACAAATGATAGGTGTAGCTAAAATATTTGATAAAGCTTGAGGCAGATGAGCTGAGGTAATTCTGGGGCAAACCAACTGCACCATACGGGAACAGATAAAAAAGTCAAATTTATTTAAATGGGGATTTTAACCTCTTTGATGCTAGAGAGGTTTCTAGTCCTCTCTCTGTCATTCAAGGAGTTAAATGCCCAATTTAAATTAATTACAATGTTTATGTGTCCCCTATGGTGCAGTTGGTTTGCCCCAGAATTGCACCCATTCTTCTTAGTGCATCATCCGCCCTGTGTAGTCATTTCCTTTATTCATTGATGACTTTGAAACCTGGAGATTTTGGAAGATGACACATCTTACAAATCTTTGTTGTATAATAAGTGTGAGGGCAGCCATTTTTTTTAACCCGTTGAATATTAGAGAGTCTCTGTGTGCTAGGGTCACTTTAGCTCTTAAGTTAATTCATCTTAATAGATAATATATCAGTTATAAATATACTTGAACATTATTATTAGATGTATAAAGCTATACATTAGCTCTCTGAGTGCCAGAGGAGTGCGCAACGCATTGCAAGGCAATGCATTGCCTACCCCCTCTGGCACTCAGAGGGTCAATGCTGAAAGGATCAACTATAACAAATATTGAACAAGTCAATACAGAAATAATAATCTGCTGATATTTTAATAATGTAATGTTAATATTGTCTGATTCTGAGATATGTATATCTCTGCATTGAAAATATGATCAATGTTCTCATATGAACAAGGTCATAGAGTAACCTGGTGATCATTGTCCTCTACAAAGACCAGTTGTGAGTAAGCCAGTACTGAAAGAGTTAGAATTATAATTAAAACTGGGCGTGATACATCTGTTATTCCATTGCTGCTCTGGATAAACACTCATCTTTAACTGTTTCAGTCCTGGGTCAGTCATCTGTACTCATTTTAGAGGGAACATTATTGGTTACCAGAACGTGTGTGTGTTTACAAATCTTGTACTGTGTTTAAAAAATAAAGATGAAAATAATTAATAAAATGTACTTTATATTTTACCAGAAGCCATCAAATACCAGGAACAGACCAGGATTAACCCTTTAAGTGCCGGGGTGATTAAAGCATTGTAGAGTGATGCACTGCTCATCCTCTGGCACACAGTCTTTATCCCCACATGCAGAGTCATTGACTGACTCACCTGTGATCAAAAGAGAGAGCCTAAACCCCTTGACTATTAGAGATACCTCCAGTGCATTGCTTTGCAATACAAAGGTGACCTCTCTGGCATCTAAGGGGTTTAAATCTGTCCGGTTAGCAGCTTTGTTGAATGTGGAAGTAAAATTAACATGGATACTAGAACTATTGCTAATTATATAGGGATCTGGCTAATGGGCTTACAATGGATAATTTGAATCACAGTTTACAAGGTTTTACCTTTTTATACATAGTGAAATAAAATATGTAATTGTACATTGTTGTAAATATCATTTCTTGGCTGTTTTAAAATAAAAATCATACATTTTCAAAACCAAAGTTATATTTTGTAGTTTGCTTCAGAAGACAAAAATAGATATCCTAGTTTGTAAGGAGCTAGAATTGACTGCTATATGCCTGGATTCTTAGCAGGGGCATCACCTGAGGGGCTAAGGGGGTTGAATCCCCGAGTGTTTTGGTGGGAAGCTATGACTGGAGACTGTGTACTAAATTATTGTGAGGAACAGGGGACCAGTATGTGAAGATTCATGTGACACGGGGCATAGCAGTGCATGCTGGGGTTATTTTCATCAGTTGGGCCAGAATCATACCAGGGAACTCCCAAGGATCAGCCCTGGAGACTCTGTTTTTTAAAGTTAATTACCGGGTCTCCGTGGACAAAGGCTAACTCTACAGTGGTGGGGAGTTTCTTCTGATACTCTGCCCATGTGAAGGTTCCCAGGAATAAACCAGGAGTCAGTACGGTAAAGTAAAACAATCTTTTATTAGAATAATAACAGTACGTCACGTAAACAGATAACACACAGAGGGTGATCAAAGAGGCAAGCACTGTATCAGAAATAGCAGTCCGCCAAGAGATCCACCACACTGTCTGAGACTAGGCCTCAGCCTACTGGAGCCTCCAGGTAATTCAAAACTCCAAAAGGACTAGCACTGACTAAGCCTGCAGTCATTCTAGGAGTCTGATAGAGCCCCAGGTTCACTCTAGGACGGGTGTTTGTGGAGCGGGGACCAACACACGGAGGAAACAGACACAGCCCCCTAGCCAGCACCAGAAAGAATAGTCAGACAAGCTGGGTCATACACAGAGCAGGTAGTCAGCCAGAGCCACAGGTTTGCTCCAGATAGGATATCCACTGAAGCGTTGGTATGCTTGAAGAGCAGTGGACAGAGACAGGAGAATGGCCAGACAGAGCCACAGGTCAACACCAGAATGGATGGACAGACAGGCCGGGTCGCACACAGTTCAGGTAGTCAGACAGAGCCACAGGTCAGCACCAGAATGGATGGTTAGACAAGCCAGGTCATTCACAGAGCCCAAGGGAAACAGAACTGTATTGTACAACAGGAAGTAGGTAGGAGGAGCAGCTCAGAGGGAGGGAGTATGTAGGAGGAGACTACAGGAAGCAAACACATAAAACAGACGCCTGCTGCATGCTTGAAGCCTCGCGCCTGCAGATGACGCTGAAACCAAGGTATGCTGTAATAGCCCACTTCTCATCTTTCCTGCCCTGTTCCTCCCACTTCCCATCATCTTCTCCTCCTTCTCACCCTGCTCTGCCCACTTCCTGCCCACTTCTTAAGTACCATGTCTAAAAGCCCTACCAATATTATTAAGCCCCACCCCTTTATGGAGTGAATCACTTAATTTACTTACCTCTGGGCACAGCACATGAGCCCTATATGGGAGGGCTCAAGCAGAAGAAGTTTCCAGTATTGCGCAGCATGTAGGTCCCCCTGTTCCTCACAATAGTTTAATGTGAGCAGGAGATAGAGACAAAAGGGAAGATACTGCTCAGAGGCAGACAATGGTAGACAACTGTACCAGGCTCAGACCTTTGGGGGGGGGGAATCTGTGTTGGCATGTAACTGAATGAATGAGGTTTAAAATGTGAGTATCTGTGTGCAATCCAATTAATCAACAACAAAAGGAATGGAAATCTTCACAAAAAATACAGAATAACAATAGCAAAAATGTCCTTCTAGAGCTAAAAATGTCTGCTGCTTATTGAGAAATTTAAGAAAAGATCATGGAGATCTGAAACATTGTTGTCTCAATGTGCTTGTTTGGGACAAATATATTAAGGTTAAGCAGAATTTCTGAATGCTGATCTCTATATACTTGCGTAATGCAGGGGTGATAACCTCTAACCTAACACCAACAGGTGAGTGCTGTCTGATTTGGACTGTGTGCATATTAAGAAGTATTAAGAGTGGATAACCACTCAAGCTAGATGGCTAAACTGATGTTAATCTGCGAGAATTTAGTAAGGACAGGCTTGGCATGAATCACTTCAATGGGCACTAAAACCTTCTTTTCACAAATATTTTCTTAATTGATTCGGCAACTCCCAGTAATTTGTCCAAGTGCACAGAGTATCTTTCATTTTTTGTCAATAATTGTATTTCACACTATCATTTCAGCATGGAGAGTTGAAAAATGAATTGCAGATTACTAAAAAAATAATGAAGACTATCAACCCTTAGAGTGCCAGAAGAGTGTACAACATTTTGAGGAGCAATGTGCTGCACCTGTTACCCCCTTGTGACAATCTCTTATCACTACCCACATCCTATATAATAATTCGATAGGATGTTTGTCAGAAGCCATCATGTACAGTAGAGACTGCCCGAATGCACAGCATGTTGGGAGCACAGAATGCTGGGAGCACGGAATGCTGGGAGTTCTGTGCTGGGAACATTCTGTGCTTTCTGGCAGTCTCTATAGTGCATGACTGCGGCAGGACACAGAGCAGGACCGGCCTCTTAACCCTTTGAGTGCCAGAGGGGTATGCAAATCACCCAGACCTTGGCCCGTGTACACGGGCTTTTACACTAGTAACCTATAAATCAACATAGAGCAACATCTTACAATCGCAAAAACCCAATCCAAAAGGTGGCCCTGCTAAATGAACTTCTTGATTGTTAGAGAGGGATACAACATATTCAATATATATTTTTTTTAATTTATTATAATTTTTTTTTAAGAATTTGATTTCAGATCAGAACCAAAAGGCTCTGACTTAGTAAATCATTAAAATAGCCACTTATCTATCACAATAGTTCTTAAATTGATTTACTGTTTTAGACATTATATTTCCTCTCATTTTTCCACCTTCTGATTTTAGGGTATGTCCTCTTGTTATAGCATCCATTTTACTCTGAAACATCGTTCAGTTTATTTATTTTTCCTGATAAGTTTTGCTGTTTCACCCAAGAACCATTTTAGTGCCACTTTCTTGAATAGTCTCTAATATTTTCATTTCCTTCTGGCGATATGGGAGGTTATGCACTGAGGTGTGATAAAGAGGCGATGAAGTGAATATGACTTCTCCAATGTTGTAAATTTCCAAGGCCTATTTTATTCTATAGAACCAATGCACTAAGATCTCTACAGTTACAGAAATCTTAGTGCATTGACTCCATAGAATAGCACTGGACTTGGTGAGTTTATCACACTAGAGAATTCATCACCTCTTTATCACACTTTAGTGCATCTCCTCCATGGTCTCTAGAAGTGTACACCATGTTATAGGTCAGGTCAAACTAGCGATCAATAAAATTATATTGTAACTTCTATTTTTACTGCTGTAATGCCTCTTCCTGTTAAACCTGTTATCCTACTGACTGATGTATTGCTTGCCTACCTTTACATCAGTGGTGTCCAAGCTTTTTTTTGTATCAAGGACCAGACTACTGCAATATATAGAAAGGTACTCTATAGATAATGGATGTTTATTGCATGTAACACACAGGTAATCATTATCTATAAGTTATCTATATATACCATTAACCATATGCATTTCATTTGTAAGCACTGTAGAATCACTAACATAACTCCATTTTATTTGCAAGCTCTGTAGTATCACTAGTTTTACTGTATATGAAAAATACTCTGATATCATTAGTTTAGCACCATTTCCATTGTAAAGTCTGTAATATCTGTGTAGCTGCATTTCAAATATAAACGCTATTTCATTTGCAAGCTATGTGTATCACCAGTGTATCTCCATTTCAATTGTAAGCTATCTGGTATCAATAGTATAGCACCACTGCAATTGTAAGCTCTGTGATATCACTAATAGTGTTGAGCGAGCACCCCGATGCTCGGGTGTTCGGGTGCTCTGACCGAGCACCCCCTGAAGCTCGAGTGCTCGGCCGAGCACCCGAACCCCATTGCATTAAATGGGAGGACTCGAGCATTACACCAGGCACCCCCTGCTCTGATGAGGGGAGGGTGCCTGGTCAATGCCTCCCTTCATCTCCACAATGCCCCTCTTCCACAATGTCCCCCTTCCACAATGTCCCCCTTCATCTCCGCAATGTCCCCCTTCATCTCCGCAATGCTCCCTTCATCTCCGCAATGTCCCCCTTCATCTCCGCAATGCCCCCTTCATCTCCGCAATGCCCCCCTTCCACAATGTCCCCCTTCCACAATGTCCCCCTTCCACAATGTCCCCCTTCATCTCCGCAATGTCCCCCTTCATCTCCGCAATGTCCCCCTTCATCTCCGCAATGCCCCCTTCATCTCCGCAATGCCCCCCTTCCACAATGTCCCCCTTCCACAATGTCCCCCTTCATCTCCACAATGTCCCCCTTCATCTTCGCAATGCCCCCTTCATCTCCGCAATGCCCCCTACCTCCAGTCCCTGGTGGTCCAGCGGAGCGTCTGCAAGATCTGTGCCTCCTCCAGTACAGATCCCTGCCCCCCGAACATGGCGGGCGAGCACATGGCGGTACTCGTACGAGTACCGCCATGTGCCGAGCAGAGCGATGTTCGAGCCGATCCGAGCATCGGCCGAGCATGCTCGCTCAACACTAATCACTAATATTGTTCCATTTCAACTGTAAGCATCCCTTTCCTTACATTTGTAAAATTAACACATTTATAAAATTATCCAAAGGGCTGTGGGCTAGAGTGATTGTAGAAATAGGCCACTTGATGAAATGTGGGGTTGGTATCCCATTTTTTTTCAGGGCTGGTTCTTATTCCAAGTCCAACCCAGCAGGGCATTCCGTTTTAATCTCCTAACGAAATCCACAAGGCAGGATAAATATGCACCATTGTCTGCAGCCATCAAGCGGGTCATGTAACCCAACCTCACGTAAATCCACGTTTGTGGTGTGGCAGCTCCAGCACTGCTCACACACCTGCAGCACTAGATGCAGGTAAGAGAAAATAGACTTTAGAAAAAAAAAAAATGAGTTCTCCCCTATAGTGCAAATGGTTTTCCCCAGAACTCCTCCACTTTCTTTTGAACATACAATCGCAATAATTTTATTAATGCAAAAAAATATTTTATAAACTAAATATTTTTTGAAACATTACAAACATATTGAGAAGAGTCAATCTTGCAGATATGCTACATAAAGCTCATAATATTAATGTTTTATATATATATATATATATATATATATATATATATATATATATATATATATATATAAAACACTGTACAGCAGTGATGGGCAACATGAGGCCCTCTAGCTGCTGCCAGAATGAATGATGAATGAATGGGAGCTGTATTTTTACACCAACTGGAGAGCCATATGTTGTGCATCACTACTTTATGACACTGGGATAAGTCCTGTAGCAGAGAATTACACTAATGAAGTACACAGGAACATTATGCATACAATATTCCACACTAAGTAGTATCATGCATGCAAACAGGGTCTAAATAGACAGTGTAGCATAAACATAAAGGAACTGGGAACAAACTGACATTGTTTCAAAATGGGGCCTTTTACTGCTTGAATGCCAGGGAGATCGCTGCATTGCAATGCATTGAAGATTTCTCCAGTATTCAAATGGTTAGTTCCATTTAAAGGGATAGTATTACTTCAAAATTACTATCCCTCATATTGTAGCCCTTAATAAACTGAGTTAAATGACACCAGCGACATCTCTCAGACCTTTATGGTTTAAGAGATAGCCGCTTTCAAAGTTTCCTCTCCCCTGCTGTCAGCGTTCTGCTGCCAGCAGGAGAATCCGGTATCTGAATCAAGAGGAGGCTCTTCAGCAGAGCAGATATCTCGTTATGGAAGGAAAAATGATTCATTGAAACTGTCTTCTACGTGTGCTTGGTAACCAAGCACACGTAGAAGACTGTTTCAAAGAATCATTTTTCCTTCCATAACGAGATATCGGCTCTGTTTAAGAGCCTCCGCCTGTACCGGGACCGGATTCCCCTGCTGGCAGCAGAACGCTGACAGCAGGGGAGAGGAAACTTTGAAAGCGGCTATCTCTTAAACCATAAAGGTCTGAGAGATGTCGCTGGTGTCATTTAACTCAGTTTATTAAGGGCTACAAAATGAGGGATAGTAATTTTGAAGTAATACTATCCCTTTAAATGAATAGTAATTTTAATTGGTTCCTATGGGGCACTGCAGTCAGTTTTCCCTAGATTGTCTTGACTTTGGCTGATTTTTATATTCTTGTATGCATTAAGCTAGAAATTGATCTTGCATGGCATAGCATAGGGGTGTGTAAGTTTTGGGGTACTGCCTTCCCCCCACCCCTGGAGAGCCTCCAAGAATGGTCAGAGCAGAACAAAGTAACATAGCTGACGAGGCTGAAAAAAGACGTGCGTCCATCAAGTCCAGCCCCTGCCAAAACAACCCTGTGGATCCAGAGGAAGGCAAAAAAAAAAAAAAAAAAACCTGAAGCCATTTCCAATTTAACCCCAAGTGGGTAAGAAATGTCTTTCCTGACTCCAAATGGCAGTCACATAGTTCCCTGGATCAGTAACCTATCCGCATTGAAGCCATCTGTCATACTTCTCAATATAGTTCTTTGCTAGATAGGTATCGACTGCTTTTTTGAAAGCAGTTACATTATCTGCTACCACAACATCCCAAGGCAAAGAATTCCATAGCTTTACCACTCTTAAAATCCATGCCTTTGTTTTAGTCCAGAGCACCTTTCCTCTAGTGTTGGATGACCTCTCGTTCTTAGCTCAGCTCTTTGAGTAAATAATTAATGAGATATTGGCCTTGAATGTATTTATAAATGGTAATCACATCACCCCTTAGACGTCTCTTCTCTAATGTAAACAAACCCAGTTTGGCTAGTCTCTCCTTATAACTCAGATCCTCCAATCCCTTTATCAGTTTTGTTGCACGTCTCCGTACTTTTTCAGTTCAGTAATGTCTTTTTTAAAGGGATAGAAATACTTTGTTTTAACTTTATTTTATTTTGTAGGCATTAAAAAAACATGAAGAACGATATAAGTCTTATCTCTCAAACCTTTATGGTTTAAGAGATATTCACAAGCAAAGTGTCCCCCTCCCGTCCCTTTTACTGATGTAACACTTTTCAGCCAGGGCAGAAGGGAGCTGCCCAGGTAGACTGCAGAGAGGGACAATCTTCAATTAAGATAAGGGAAAAACCTGAAAAGCTTGTCAAGGGGGGCAGGGATTTCATTGTTTTCATAGGAATAAGTGTGTCCCCTTCTGTTATCTGTCCAGTCTATGGACTGTATTCCACATCTGAGAAGAGATTGTTTACAGTAGGTAAAAGGGGTGGGAGGGGGAAACTTTGCTTGTGAATATCTCATAAACCATAAAGGTTTGAGAGATAAGACTTATATCATTCTTCATGTTTTTTTTAATGCCTACAAAATAAAATAAAGTTAAAACGAAGTATTACTATCCCTTTAAGAACTGGTGCCCAAATTTGTACTTCATACTCTAGATGAGGCCTTACCAAGGATTTATATAGAGGTAGGATAATATTAGCATCCCTTGCATCAACACCTCTTTTTATGCAGGCTAGAACCTTATTTGCTCTTGCAGCAGCTGAGTGACTGCACACTGCTGTGAATTCTATCATCTAAAAGAACTCCTAAATATTTCTCTAATGAGGATTTCCCAAGCTGTTTCCCATTTAGTATTTATGTAGCATATGTGTTTCTACAGCCCAAATGCATAACCTTACACTTACCTATATTAAATGTTATCTGCCAGTTTTATACTCATTCATTCAGTTTATCTAAATCCTTCTTCAGAGAAAAACATCCAGCTCTGTATGTATTTACATTGCTTAGTATCATCATCAAAGGCTGAGATACTACTTTAAATTCCTACTTCTAGATCATTAATAAACAAATTAAAGCATATTGGGGCCAGGACTGAACCCTGTGGCACCCTACTTATAACTTTAGAAGTGAAACACAAAATGCAGGGATTCCCCTGCAAACTCTAAGATGGAGCCCCTATGCACCACCACGGTTATGCCCCGCCTCCAATTATACCCCACACGCAATTATGTCCTGTTAGGTTTGCAATGGTAACCATAGTAGCATTGCTCAATCGATCATCCAGTCTCTGCAAAGGAGAAGGAGATGAAGTCATAAGAGGAGAGAGGGATAGTCAGTCAGATGGCTTGCAGAGGGTTTTTTAGGGCAGGTTACCTACAAGACATACAACAGATGGAAAGGTTTTTGCAGAATCTAGCCTTAAGGGGTACATGCCCTCCCTTCCCTTCTCTCTTCATCCTTGAATCATAACCATTCCACATTGCAGAGAATAAAACAGAACTGTTTCATATTGAAACCTGTATGTAATGCTACCATGGATTATCTGAGGTGCCTTTAGAAGGGATTACCTTCAGTAAGGTCGAAGAGACCTCAAAAATGGGGCGATATCTACAGTCCATTGTTATAAAGGTCTGCCCCACCCACTACTATTAACTGCATAGACCCTGAACAATACAACTTTCCAATATGGATCAAGTCTTTTAATTTACTCAAGTGACTTGGAGGGTTTCCAGGCTAACATGGACAAGAAAAACTCACAAACATAATGACTTGTTTTATCCCTTTAAAAACCACCCCCGCAATGGTCATCAACTGAGCTTATATAATTTATATTGCACTCCATTATATCCCATTGTTGTCGTGTATATATATATATATATATATATATATATATATATATATATATATATATATATATATATATATATATGTATATTTATATATACATAACATAAAAGTTTAGTAAAATGTGGTGAGAAAGCTGCTAGAATGAGGAAAAGACATTTGTTAGGGAAAGGAAAGAATTTTTTCCTATAATCAGTTCCTACAGAGGTTTTCACGGTTCACCTCTTTTAACTGCATAGAGTCTGAATAAAACAGCGCTCCAATATGCAGCAAGCCTTTTATTTTCATTTTTCATATTTTTCTCTTCTGGTGCCATGAGACTTTTTTTTTCTAAGGTTTACAGTATATACTGCAGTAATTCTGGAATATGTCCACTGCACCGCAGGTGACAAATACTAATTCATATTGACTTAAATGGGGTTCTAACATTCAACATGTTAAAAGTCTATATTCAATCAATGGGAACTTTGACAATTTTATTCGTCCCCTATGGTGCAGTTGGTTTATTCCAGAATTACCCCAATTCTTCTTAGTCCATCTGCCTCACCATTTCACAGAAAGGAAAATGATTCATTCATGCGTATGCGCAGAGCAGACTGTTGTAGCGAAACCCCACTGAATTTAATCAAATAATTTCTATAACTGAAAAATGCTAATGTTTTAATCAATTATGGTGCTGGCAAATCCTATATAATAATTTGCTAGGATGTTTGTCAGAAGCCATCATGTGCAGTAGAGACTGCGTGCGCTGCAGTCATGCCCAGTAGAGACTGCCCACACTGCTATCATGCGCAGTACAAAGTGCCTGAACGCCCCGTGGCGCAATCAGGCACTCTGTACTGCACATGACTGCATCGTGGGCAGTGAGCAGAGAGGCTCTGGGCACCAGCTGAGGCTGCTGGGTGGCACTGTGGCCCGTGTACACGGGCTTTTAAACTAGTATGGTATAAAATGATGGAAACTAAAAGGCAAACATGTTCATTAAAGGAAACATGAAAGCTCTCATTCAAATAAACAAAATATGGGAAACTCAGGGTTAAATTTCCCATCCTACATTAATTTGAGAAAGAACATTTGTTTTAATAAAAGTTTTTTTTGTGTTTTAACCCTTTGAGTGCCAGAGGGGTATGCAAAGCATTGGCATGCAATGCTTTGTGTACACCTCTAGCACTCAAAGGGTTAATATTGATCACATTCTAGTGATGAGTGTCTGGAAACCTTAACCCTTTGAGTGCCAGAGGAGTATGGAATGCATTGCTTTGCAATGCATTCCGTACGCCTCTGGCAGGCCTGGACTGGGACAAAAAATAGGCCCGGGCATTTAAAGCTGAGCAGCCCATTTTTATTTTCTGAGCAGCCCGGGGGGGGCACGTTCGCTCTTTTTTTTTTTTTTACGCCCAGACCGGCCCCCGGGCCGGTACAAGGATTTATGTATACACAGGGCGAAGGTGCATTTTGATGCCCCCACCCCCCTCCGGCCCGGACACAATCCCCTGACCCGCCCACATATTTACCCCCACACTCTGCCCAGCTCCACACTGCCCACCCCATCTCCACATTGCCCACACTGTTCACCTCCACAATGCCCTCTTCATCTCCACATTGCCCCCTTCATCACCACAATGCCCCCTTCATCACCACATTGCCCCCTTCATCACCACATTGCCCCCTTCATCACCACATTGCCCCTTCCACATCCACAATGCCCCCTTCCACAATGCCCCCTTCATGTCCACAATGCTCCTTCCACAATGCCCCCTTCATCTCCACAATGCCGCCTTCAACAATTCCCCTTCATCTCCACAACGCCGCCTTCATCAGTGCCCAATAAAGCCCCTTCATCTACACATTGCCCGTTCTTCTCCACAATGTCCCTTGATCCCCTACCTCATGGTATGCCGCTAGATCACCAGGGACTTAACAGTGCTCTGTGCCTCCTTCGGCACAGAGCTGAATCTCCCACGCGCGGGTCGCAGTAATGCAGAGCGCTGGGAGATGATGTCATCTCCCAGCGCTCTGTATTACTACAGAGCCTGGGTCGCCGGACCAGCCCACCGGGAAAATGCCCGCTATGTCCGATGGCCAGTCCGGGCCTGCCCTCTGGCACTCAAAGGGTTAAACACAAATGTTGATTTTTAAGTTGTAAATGTTTATAACACTTTGGGAAAATCTCAGTTGTTCAATGGAAGATGACTAATGCTAGCTGATGTATTTTAAATGAAATTAAGATTAGCAGAAAGGCCTACAAACAACTCCAATGTAATGGACAGAGGTCAGAGGTTCCCACTCTTGTGTTGGTCCTCAGTGTTTGTAGAGAGTTTGAAAATGCCACAAAAAAAGCAGTCTTTCATTACTCCACCTTTTCTAAAATAAGCACTTCCTCATATCTGGGATATTAATAGTGGGATGACAGCAGGAGACTCAATGGTGAAACTCAAATAAAGGCACAGAAAGGTAAAGGCAACTAGGAAAAATATCCTTGTTACAAATTGATATGTATGTACTGCACTCATCACTATGCCAACACTTTTCCACACGACAATTAAATTCAATCCCTCAGTACCAGTCTATAGTTTATCTAGTGTGGTGCCAACAGAATGCCTTGCACATCAGTCTTTATAACCCGAATGCTACAAGAAATAATGAGGAAAAATAACGAAGATGCAAAATGATTACATGTTGGCAAGGGCAAAGTCTGTTAACCTTTAATGATAGTTACCTGACTAGATGAAAGTCCACATAGTTATAGCAGGGGACTTCGACAACTAGCTCACATTACTGATAGTTCTTCAGGTGCCAGTGAGTAGCTCACTCCACTCTAAACAGATGTCAAGCTATCTAGTCTGCCAAAGACAGGTCAAGTGGTTGAAATCTGCTCACCAATTGGCTGCAGCCAATCTGGGTACAGCTTTCATCTGCGGTACCCGGCAGTGGTCAATCAGACAACTGATTGTAATGCATATATAGTGCATCACAGCATTTTCATGGTTTTCCTATCCCACTGCCATAATAGCTTTGTAAAGATAACTTGTAATGTAAGTGTTGTGGTAAATATGTGGTGTCCAAATGGGTAACAGCCACAGTGTGATTCCATATTGTCTCACCCATTGCAATAATAGTTGCCAGCTTTCTGTTATGTGTATTAAATGTTTTAATAAACCACTCTAATAATGTTAAACATGCGCATTAATATAGGATAGTATGGTTAAGAATGGCAGGTACTATCATCAGAAAATAAGTGTAGAGGCACAGGATTTGTCTTCTATAGTGAATATGGATTATTTTCTGCTAAAAAATATACTTGTAGCAGAATTTTGCAATGCACTGGAAATCTCTGGAGCATCCTAGGGGTTAACCCTTTGAGTGCTGGTACTCAAAGGGTTAAATAATAGCCTGTAAAAGGTTATATTATTGGTACAGGGACATTGAGATGGCTCTGGCCACACTCACAATTCAAAATTTGGGTGAGGCCTGCATACCTGATGTAACACTGCTCACCTCAGAGCAGCAAGACTGTCCAGATGGATTGCAGAGAGGGACAATCTTCAGCCAGGATAAGGAAAAACCTGTCAAGGGGGCAGGGTTTTCTTATGTTCACAGTAAGAAGATTGTCCCTTGCTGTGAATTGTCTGGTCCCAGGACCAGATTCCACATCTGAGGGGAGGCAGCTTACACTAGGTAAAAGGGGCAGAGGGGGATACTTTATCATTCAATTACGCTTGAACTACAACTCTGACAGAACTGAAATAACCCTCTCCATGGCTCAAATACTATGGAGATTCATTTGTGCTGCTGTTTTTCCCTTTAAACCTTTGAGAGCCAGAGAGGTATCCAACACAATACATCTCTGGCACTCAAAGGGTTAAAGGAGAAGTAACACCTCCTAATAATAACCACCAATTACCTCACTATGGCCGGGAAATCCTAATGGCCCCTATGAATGCTGCCCTTGTGGCTGTATACAAGAGATAACATCTGCAATTGGTCCTAGATGTCCTGTCTATGGAGGCAGACATGACCATTTCTTCAAAGTGAAGCAGTCAGACTGTACTTAACCTTAACCATTTAGAGGCATTGCTGCGGAGGCTGATGGGGCATGATGGCTGATGGGAGTTGTAGTATGGTCACTGCTGTGGGCCTCACCACTTCTATAGTGCACATTCCAGTTTATTTAACCATTTGAATGAAAGAGAGGTATCCAGCACATTGCATTGCAATGCTACCTCTCTGGCACTTAATGGGTTAAATGGAACTTCCAACTAAATGAATGCTAGAGAGATCGCTGACACATTACAAGGTAATGTTTTGGTGACATTTCTAGCATCAAGGGGTTAAAAGATTAATTTTCAATTAGTTTGAATCTTTATGTGTTCCCAATGGAGAAGCTGATGTGATTCAAAATTACTCCAGTTCTTGTTAGACCAACCTACCTCCCAAGTGTCCCTCTTTGTGACCCAAATCTCTCTGTCCCTCTTTCCAACACTGAAGTCCCTCTTTTTAGGAGATCAGACTATGTGGTGTGTATATACATGTATTACATTGCTTCACAGCAGTAAAACTCACATTAATGTCTGTTTAAACATCAGTATGTGTATTTATGAATTAGTCTGTGTAAATAAAATACTTTGGTCTTGTTCTAATTAATTTATTCAGTTACACAAAGATGTGTCAATAGGTCATGAAATAGCCTTAACATTCATGGATATGCCCTGCCCACCAGCCATGCTCCCAGCAACACCAACTAAAGTGTCCCTCTTTGATCATTTGAAATGTTGAGAGGTATGGAACATCAGACTCACTGATGGATATATAAGTTCTAACCACACATGTTATTAATTACATGACGGTATAGCCCTGGAACAGGAGATTCATCTTGACAGCTAATGCATGATATGAAGACTTGACATTGAAATAGGGACCTAGGTTATAAAGTACTTTTAATAAATCTAGATGCGTTATTATTCTGGCAATTGAAGACAATACAAATATTATTTTGTATAAAGATCATTTATTTTAAAACAGTCAAACAAATATTGTGTAACGAAAGCATGAATGTGTTAACTTTACAGTGAAACGTACAATTACTATGGTTTAATTTATATACATTTAAAGAAATGCCAGAGCATTAGACTACTAGTTACATTATTAACCCTTTGAGTGCCAGAGAGGTGCACAATGCATTGCTCTACAATGTGTTGCTTACCCCTCTGGCGTTCAAAGGGTTAATTACTCTCTGGAATATTGATAAGTAAATGTTCTTTGGGAGCTTCTTGAAGACAGTGCCTCTTTTCAGTGTGCCATCAAAACCATGGCCAGATTTACATCCCAGGAGCCGCTAGACAAAGCACTGTAGGTGTCCTTAGTACCACCCAAGCCCACGCCCTCACTCATCACCTGGCCCCAACCCCTAGTCCCATCCACTGTTTCCTGCACCAGCACACCTCCCAACATTTCAAATTGCCAAAGAGGGACACTTGTGTTTTAGGGGGTGTTGCTGGGGGCGTGGCTGATGGAAGGGGCATTACCAAGAATTTTTAGGCTATTTCATGACCTATTGACACCTCCTTGTGTAACCTAATAAATGATTAATAACAAGACCAAAGTACTTTATTTGCACAGACTAATGTATAAACACATATACTGAGGTTTACACAAACATTAAGATGAGATTTATTGCTGTAGAGCAGTGTGATACACTTATATACACACTGCACAGTCTGATCTCCTTAAAAGAGGGACATCAGGGTGGGAAAGAGGGACAGAGGGATTTAGGTCTAAAAGAGGGACTGTCCCTCCTAAAGAGGGACACTTGGGAGGTATGCACCAGAAAATACACTTGGCCCATAACAAGGAAGAACAAAAAATCTTTAACCCCTCAGTTACTAGACAGCTCTCCAAAGCAATGCTCTATAGCCTCCAAAGTGTTCAATAATTGCCAGTAAATGCATATAAAACTGGTGCAGTGACAGTGAGATTGCTCTGGCCACACCTATAATTCAGAATGTGGGTGTGGCCAGCACAGCTGGAGCTCAAGTCATTTGCCTAGTCTGCTTATTTGAAAATCTTGCCCTGAGCATAAAGAATCAAAATGTATAGAAATCCTTCACAATGAAAGACCCCTCTCTGCCATTTAGAAGTTTAAATAGGAGGAGAATGAAAAATCGCTGCTGGTTCCCTGCAAATGTACTGACTTTTAATTCTCCCATCCTAATTAAATACAATCAATACAATCTAATAAAAGGCCTGTACACCATCAATACCATATAAAACAGAGCAGCAATTGATAAAGCGATATTTACAGTTTATTTATGTAGAACCTCCAGCCCACTGCATTGAACACCAGCCTGGCAGTGAACAAGTTAAAGGGGTGAGAGGGGGATATTTTGTCATTAAATTACTCTCAAACTACAACTCTGACAGATTTGAAATAACACTCTCCAAGGCCCACATACTATGAAGATTAATTAGAGCTGCTTTTATTATGAAACATTACTATCCCTTTAAGCCCTTGAATGCCAAAAAATTCACAAGCATTTTGCCTTTTGAATGCATTTTTACACTTTGTATTTTCCCCTTTAGTGCAAGGGTCTTAACCCTTTGAGTGCCAGTGCATTAATGCGTTGCGTACCCCTCTGGTACTCAAAGGGTTAAGAGTGTGATTTTATTCAGCAATATCCTTTTTAAAAGGTTATGAAGAGGGTTTTTAACCATTTGGGTGTCGGAGCAGTATCCAATGCAATGTGATGATTTGGATACTATTCTGGCACTCAAAGGGTTAAAGGGGCAGTGATATATTACAACGTAGGAATACCACCTGCTCAGTAAAACTATTCACTGACCCTTACGAAAGCCCACAGTTTAACAGGTGGAAAAAAAAATTCTCTCCTAGGTAAATAAAGGTTTCACAAATGAAAACATAGAATGAGAATGTTTAACCCTTTGAGTTCCAGAGAAGTATCCAATGAATGCGTTGGATACCTCTCTAGCACTCAAAGGGTTAATCCCTTGAGTGCCAGATAGTGTCCAACGCATTGGGAAGTTGAGTCGATTTCCAGTCAACTCTTTTTTTTTTCTGTGTAAAGACTGTTCGATGAACATTATGGTAATCATAGAACTTAAAGTAATAGTAATACTTAAAATTTAAAAAAATATATTGTAGGGTTTGTCCCCCTGAGTAAAACTGCTGAGAGATATTTTATTAAAAATGGTAACAGCTCAAACTTGAACTTTTAGGTGCAATATCACAGTGGCCTGAAAATTTACAGTGGCGATGTTTCTACACCATCCTATGGACAGCTCTGGCCCATAGACCATAAATTTCCATAGGATGGTGTAGAAACAGCGCCACTGTAAATTTTCAGGCCACTGTGATATTGCACCTAAAAAATTCAATTTTGAGCTGTTATAATTTTTTAATAAAATATCTCTCAGCAGTGGGAGAACCCTTGTTTTATTCAGGGACATAAACCCCACAACATATATTTTTACATCTTAAGTATTACTATCCCTTTAAGAAATCATGAGTTGATAGAGCCAATGCTTTCAATATTTTCTTCAGCTTTGGAGATCTTAGTGTATAGACTCCATACAATAACATAGGAACTGGAGAAGTGATAAACTGGAGATGTCATCTCCACTTTATCACTTCTTTATCACCGCTTAGTGAATTTCCCCCATTGTTTCTCAATTACAGTTTCGAACATAATGCTAAATTCATTAAAAAACAATTGGTTTGTTAGGGGGTTCTTACTATTAATTACGTGTACAGTTACCCTTTAACATTGCTTCTTAGATACTTAAATAGACTACTGTGTGTTTACTCAACTTTTCATATATCGTAAGCATTGCCCTGTTTGTCATTTTCCAACTAACCTATAAAATAATTTTAGAACGCAATTAGGTAATGTCACTTTCACATAGTTAAAATGCCTTGTTGAAAAAGCTAGGAGCGTGATCTTGAAAATTCTTAAACTCGTCAGTTCCAGCAACAAGAACGGTGGCAGGAAATGTTCTTGGACGTTCTGGATCCTTTAATACAAAATAAAAAGTGAGCTGTTTAACTTGAATTAGAATGTGGTGCTTAACTTAAAGGGATAGTAATACTTCGTTTTAACTTTATTTTATTTTGTAGGCATTAAAAAAACATGAAGAATGATATAAGTCTTATCTCTCAAACCTTTATGGTTTATGAGATATTCACAAGCAAATTTCCCCTCCCCGCCCCTTTTACCTAGTGTAAGCCATCTCTTCTCAGATGTGAGTCTGGTTGTATGACAGGACAGATAACAGAAGGGGACAATTTTCTTTGTATGAAAACAATGAAAGCTCTTCCCCCCTTGACAAGTTTTTCAGCTTTTTCCCTTATCTTAATTGAAGATTGTCCCTCTCTGCAGTCTACCTGGGCATTTCCCTTCTGATCTGGTTGAACAGGGGGGGGATACTTTGTTTGTGAATATCTCTTAAACCATAAAGGTTTCAGAGATAAGACTTATATCATTCGTCATGTTTTTTTAATGCCTACAAAATAAAATAAAGTTAAAATGAAGTATTACTATCCCTTTAAGGACCCTTGATGGTCTTGGCACATCATGGGTTGGGGAGCCAAAAGGACCCATGATGTGCCAGGACCGTCATGGAATTCAGGGCTCCCTGCACGGCTGCATGCTGTTCGGGGAGCCCTGAATAAGATTAAAAAAAATAAATAAAAATTGTCTGTGGTCCTTAAGTGCCGGCCAGGTGCTTGATCGGACAGTCCTTAAGGGGTTAAGGGGTTTCAAAATTGCAGCAGTATATTCCACTGGCACTTCATTTTTGTGCTGTGATACAACTGCAGAATATACCAGTTTCTTTGAATTGAAAGTGTTAGTAATGTCTAAAAAAAGTTTTTTGCATTCAGAAGAGCTTAAAAAGCTGAGCTAAATGCAAAAAAATGTATCTCTCAAACCGCTATGGTTTAAGAGATACAAGCATTTAAAGTTCGCTGTTTCCTACTGACAGCTGTAAAGCTGTCGGCAGGAGATTCTTGTCGGTCGACACAGAGGCGCTTGAGAAGTTCTGTGATCTCGTTACTTACGAGGAATCCCTTCATTGGAATGATCTAAAACGTGTGCCTGAACACGTTGTGTGTGTGCTTCTCTGTATGTGTATCGGTGTGTCAGAGTGTATGTTCTCTATATGTGACTCTCCCCCTCTTGACTGTTGATCCCCCCTTTGACTCTCTCTCTCTCTCTCTCCCCCATCTGACTGTTGATCCCCCTCTTGACTGTTGATCCCCCCTTTGACACTTTCTTCCCCCGTCTGACTCTTTATCTCCTCTTGACCAACCTTTCCAATTACTCTTCCCGGTGCACGTCTCCTCTCTTTCTCTAGAATAAATATTGACCAGTGCTTCCCGCTGCATGTCTCTCTCTCCTAGTGAGTACGTTTCAGTGCCCTCCCTTGGCTGGCTATTTTTTTAATGTAGCACAACGATGCCCTTTTCTCTCTCCCCCTCCGCTCCTTCAATCCTGTCCAGGATGCGATGCGCCCCCACAGAATGTGTGCCCTAGGCCGGCGCCTACCTCTCCTATAGGTGGCACTGGCCCTGAACTAACCTTTACTTGACACAGAAAAAATTCTATTTATTTGAATCAAATTTTTAACCCATTGAATCATAGAGAGTTGTCCAGTGTCCAGTCCCCCTCACTAACTGTGTGTTTAATGTCCAAGTGATTGGTTTTGGCCAATCAGTCTGGCTAGTACTGATAACAGTCATTGTCAATAATAATAATAATAATAATAATATCAATTAATTCATTCTAAACTTTCATTTCTCACCTCAACCGGATACGCAGTGGTGGGAACGTAGCGGATCACAAACCCACATCTTCTTCTGTTAGACATGTTGGGCTCGCTGGCATGGACAGTCAGCCCATCATGCACCTGCAAAATTCACATGAACCCCATTAATCTTCACACACTACAATTAACTGAAATTATATGACTTTCAATATGTAGGTGTTGATGTTGATTGATGCACTAAGAATACGTTGAAATTCCACCAGTTCCACCATTGGTAGCAATGCTTTGGATACCTCTTTAGCATTCAAGAGATTAAAAGCCCCATGTAAAATCTGTAGGATTTGGGGAATTGTATCCCTCCCCTTTTGTGCGGTTGGTTTGCTCAAGAATTGCTCCATTTATTCTTAGTACATCAGCCTTATTATGATAAAAATTAATCAAGTATGGTGTTTGTGTACTAAAATCTTCTAATTAGCAACGATACAGCAAGATATATTCACCCTAAATATCACTGCAAAAGGGGAACCATTTGGGGGTAAAAAAGTTGACACTATTGAAGTAAATTGTATTTTTTACCCTAAATGCATTGTTTTGGCCAGAATTGCTCCACCCCTATCTTGATACATAGAGGTGTGTGAATTGAAAGAAGAAATGGATCAATTCTAGACCATATCGACTGTATTGCAGGGCAGAAATAGAGAGGTCTATAACATTCAAGGGATTAAAGCCCCTTTAAAATTAATTAAAATTATTTTCACCACCCTCCCCCCATGATTTACTCCAAAATTGTTCATGTTTTCTTTTGGTATGTGACTGATTGGGTCTGGATATCTCCTGGGTCCTGCATCCAGGATACTGTGGTATGTAATTCCATATGTACTTGTGTGTGTGTGTGTGTGGGGGGGGGTATGTATGTTTGTGTGTGTGTGTGTGTGTGTGTGTGTATGTGTCCAAAGCTTCATTAGGTGAATCCTCATTTGTCTTGATACGTGTTATCAATGATGGTATCCTATATAATAATTTGCCAAATGTGTGTTTGTCAGATGCCACCATGCGCAGTAGAGATGGCTGCGCACGCTGTAGTCATGGGCAGTACAGACTGCCTGCAACGAGGCTGATAACGGAGCACAGAGAGGACTACGGTCTGAATTTGGAGCGCTCCGCTCCGTATCAGCCTCGGCGCGGGCAGTCTCTACTGCGCATGACTGCACCGCAGCCTTGGCTGGGTTGAACTGTGGCTTGTGTACACGGGCTCTTCAACTAGTACACTTATAATCAGCAATCAATATACAGTGAGAAATATCATTATACTAAATATCTACAATGATAATTTGAATGCTATTCTGTATACTACAAGTTGTGCTTGTATGTTTAACTAGCGTGCTTTTTTTTTTTTTTAAAGGGAAGGGTAAAAAGGGTGAATAAAAAGGTTGAATTTAGCAGACTGACATAATTAAACAATAATTTGTATTTTCACACAGGGTGCCAAGTGTTCCAGACAATCAATTACCCTTTCTAGTACAAACCCTATATAATAATTTGCTATGTATGTTTGTCAGAAGCTGTCATGCGCAGTACAGACTGCTTGCGCCACTGCTGATAATGGAGCGGGGCTCTCCAAATTCAGACCGTAGTCCTCTCTGCGCACCGAAGGTGTGCAACGAAGACTATGGTTTAAATTCAGAGCGCCCCGCTCCGTATCAGCCACTGCGCAGGCAGTCTCTACTGTGCATGACTGCACCGCGGCCATTGCTGCCTGGCACTGTGGCCCGTGTACACGGGCTTTTCAACTAGTTATATAATATTTGTTCAGAAGGATGTTGATGATTACTCACAGACATCTGTCCAGCTTTGAGCGGACACTCAACTGATTCTTCCACCGCCACCAGGTGCCTTGGTATCTCCTGATTGGCTGTCAGCATGTTTCCTGGGATTTCCGCTGCTCTGTGCTCCAGAATGCCTTGCTTGTGGCTCCCTGCACAGAGGCACTTTAATTAGTATTCATGGTATCATTGCATACTAGCCCATTGTAATTATGTGTTTATGTATTGCATTATGGTATCTGAACACTGTTGTTGTGAATGCATTTACTTTTATAGATGAGGTTTCAATTTCACAACCATATATTAAACATATAATACCTGGGATTACTTGCAGAACTCCATTTTCTGTGTCCACGTCATCAAATGCCAGCCATACTGAAGCCACGGGACCACCCTCAAATCCCCAGTATCTGTCACGGCATAGGGAATGCATTAGTGACCTGCACAATGCTATAACCAAGGGCAATCAATGTATTGGATGTCAGCTGTTGGGAACTAAAACTTTCATCATCCTCAACCAGCCAAAGACTGTTTGGCTGTTCTCAACAGCTTGAGGACCACAGGTTGATGACTCCTTTTGTAAACTCTCCAGTACAGGGATAAAAAACCAGTAGCTCTATGGTTGCTGCTGGTAGGCTAAAGATAATGGGAGTTGAAGTCCAACAGCACAGGTTGTCCACCCTGATCTGGTATGATTTTCAATGCTTGGGTTCTACATATACTGGTCTCTCTGTGTCTCTGAACTTACTTGATGTCCTGGTGCCAGGCCACGTAGGGGGCTGTGTTATCTTTGTGTGGGACCTCAGTGGAAGGATATTTACAGATAAATCTAGAGTCCAGAAGAATGACATTGGGTCCCAGCACTGCAGTGATCACCTGTAGCAGTTTGGGGTGAGAAGCCAGATTCATCACCCACTCATACTCCATATGGATGTTGTGCAGACTGTACTGGGTATATTCCTTGCCTGGAAAATCAGCAGGGAGCCATAGAAAATAAACATGTGACCTGATCTATAGAGGACAGCTCACAAGCAAGGATATTGTCCCTACACTTTCCACATTGTATGTATCTCCTATATTATACACATTAACATTTCACCATGTAATACAGCAGTAGTGTAATTATACATAACTCTTCAGCTATCATATAAGGTATGCAAAGAATTGAAGAGACATGAATCACAACATCTCTGGTACTGAAAGAGTTAAAATTGTTGTGATCTGCCATTCAAAATGTCCACTACCATATATGGTTATGTGTGTACTGTAGAATTAATTAATAAGGTATATCATTAAGATTAAAAATATGTGATGGCTTAATCAGACTTTCCTAATGTTCATCTTTAAAGGGCAACAAACAAAGAAATTAAAAAAAAAAAAGTTAAAATGCACTCTTTTCATACTCAATCACCATTTCTCCTACCTCTGGGAATATCAGCTTTTAACCTAACAGCCCCAGCTGTGCAGGTCCAGCCATCGGCAGCCTCATTTCTGTTGGTTATGCAGGAGAGTGAGATTTGATTGCAACCAATAGGACTCATTAGCAGTCTCTGTCTCTCTAGGACTCACAGAACCAATTCTGGGGAGAAAATATCCAGGAGGGGGTGGGGAAGGAAGCTGAGTCCCATACACTTAGGTCTGTAAGGTTATAAAGGAACTGTTTTGGGTGGGAGGAGCACCTATTAAGTACTGAGCAATGAACTTGAACATAAAATATTAATTTTTCATTATAGTTGCTCTTGAATTTATCTCTTTTTATTCCATACTAGGGTTTAAAGAGATAACTATAAGTTAGATGTGGCACATTTCTTTATTGCAAATCCCCATTTCATTAATTCTATTATTATTATTTTAAATAATATTACTAGAGAAAGAGAAGTGTGCAGAGCATTGATTTGCAATGACCTGCATATTCCTCTGAAAACCAAAGGACTTACAGAGACCTTACCAAGCGTTTCCTCCAGTTTCTCGTACTCCTTGCAGGCCTGATGCAGCTCGTTCTCCTCCAGAACATTGATCGCTGTCAGGAAGCCATTGGCATCATACAGAGTCTTCAGCTGTCTGGGATCTGCCCTCATGGTTCAGTGCAAAGTGACCTCAGGTGTGCAGACACTGCTGGGATAGTGCAGGGATGTAGTGTACCTGTCTAGTGTTAATACCATCCTATATATACATTATGGGACACCAACTCATCCTCCAACAGGGCTATTCTTAGAAATGTTATTTTGTTGGGTTTTTTTTGGATCATTAATTTTATATTTCCTGAATGGGTGCTAAAAAAAGAAAGTCAATGCTTAATGGTTATGCGATGGTAATTACATACTTCGTACAAACATTTATGATGTAAATAAGGAAGCAAAATATTTGAACCATGCATCAAGTTAACTGAGCATTAATGTCTTTACTTAGAGGAAAGGGAAATTCCTAATTGTATTTTCCTCCTGTGTCACCTCCATGTGACTATGTATGGGGTAGAGACTTAACTACATGAGCTGAAGAGGGTGCAGTTGAGTGGGCCCAGTATCCAAGAAGGCCCCATCTGCTGTAGGGTCTAATAGGTTCTATTTCTGCCTCTGTGGAAAAAGTTTTGTGATAGGCGGCCCACAAATGTTTGCAACAGGGCCTTCAAATGACTAGATAGACCACTGATACTAGAGATTCTGGAGTGATGGAAGAAATGTCCAGCAGTAACTTTAAAGCAGGGGTATTCAATCTTTCAATCTCTAGGTGTTGAGGACTATAAGCCCATCATCCACAACCAGCTATTGTGAGCTAAAACCAGTGATAACTTGAATCCAGCACAGTGTTGCGACATATTGCCCACCAAGGAGGAAAGCAAAAGCACACGAGAACCTCAGATCAAAGGGTTGTTACAGAAAAAAGGAACCTCTGTGTGTAATTCTAAGAATATCAAAGAAGATCTGTGCTCTGTGCCACATTAACATAATGGGTCACCTCTATAGATATTAATTCATATATGACAATAAGGCTCTATCATGAAATCTCTGCCATAAAACATCACAAGGCTGCTGTTTTTATAACAAGAGGGAGCAGATACGTCTCATGACTACCTAAAAAATGTCTCTCCCCACCCCCCAGAAAAAAGCTTAAACCTAATACTGGAAGGGTTTCTCAGCCATTCCAGTGTCCAGAGGGCATGAGAAAAAAACAGTGAGCTAAGAGAGAGGATGGAGGCTAACAGATAATATGCTAGCTAAGCAAGAGTGTAGGCACTGGGAGAAAAGATAGGGGCTTTGAGAAAAGATATGGGGCTAAGAGAGAGGATGATGGTCTGAGAGAAAAAGTAGGACAGGAGCATTGACCATTTTGAGGCCACATCTTCTTGTTGAGGCTATCATGGGATCAGTTGTCCAGCAAGAAGAAGAGAGCATCAATGGGAGAGCTAGTGGGAGAGAGAGAGAGAGTGTGCACGTCTGTGGGATGAAGAACAGACCAGCAGAAGCGAGGGAAACCAATATACATACTGTGGTACCTCATGTGTTGCTTCTTTTGAATTATAAGATCTGTGGTATAACTTTTGTCACTGCATTTCAGTTGCAAGCTCTGTGGAATTACGTTAGGTCATTGTGATTTAAAGGGATAGTAATACTTAGATAAAAGTAACTTTAATACTGTAGGTATTAAAAAACAAAATCAATTGCATCTAGTTCTATCTCTCAGACCTCTATGGTTTGAGAGATATAAGCTTTCAAAGTTCCCCCTTCCCTTCCCTTGTGCTGACGTCAGTTTTCTGTGTTAGAGAAGGAGATCCCATTCAACTGACCTTCCTGCGCTCTTCAGCAGAGCTGTAATCACGCTAGCTAGACAGAAACGTGTGCCTGGTTTGCAAGCACACGTTGTAGACCTTTCAAATGAATTATTGCTGCCTAACTAGCGTGATTACGGCTCTGCTGAAGAGTGCAGGATGGTCTGTTGAACTGGATCTCCTTCTCTAACCAGTGCATGGAGAGGGAAGGGGGAATTTTGAAAGCTTATATCTCTCATACCATAGAGGTTTGAGAGATAGGACTGGGTGCAAACAATTTTGTTTTTTAATACCTACAGCATTAAAGTTAATTTTTATCTAAGTATTATTATCCCTTTAACTGTAAGATCTGGTATGTAATGTGATATAACAGAGTAACGTAGTTGATGAGCCTGAAATAAAGATATGCATCCATCAAGTCCAGCCTACGTAATATCACACTTGTTGACATTGAGGAAGGTAAAAAAAATAAAAATTGAAACCCATTTCCTGTTACACCTCAAGTTGGTAAACAAATTCCTTCTTGACTCCAAAAAAGCAGTTAGATATTACTCTGGTTCAACAACATCCTATCTGCTTTGAAATTAACTGTCATAATTCTCAATATTGTTTAGTGTTTCCTTTAGTTTTTTTAAAGCAATTATAGTATCTTTAAACACAGCATCCCAGCGCAAATAATTTCACATTTTGCTGCTTTACTGTAAAAAATCCCTGCCTTTGTTTTAGTCACACGTGTCTTTCCTCTAGTCTTAATGAATGACCTCTTGTATTTTGCTCATATCTTTGAGTAAATGGTACTTTAGAGTGTTCTTTGTATTAACCTTGAATATATCTGTAAATTATAATCATATCAACCCTTAGAAGCCTCTTCTCTAATGTAAAAAAACCCAGTTTGGCTAGTCTTTCTTTATAACTCAGATCATCCAATCCGTTTATCAGTTTTGTTGAACATCTCTGCACTTTTTCCAGTCCAATAATGTCCTTTTTTTAAAAAAAAATGGTGCCCAGAATGGTACTTCATAATCTAGTTGAGGCCTTCTATAGAGGTAGAATTATATTCTTATCCCTTGCATCGTACCTCTTTTTATACAGGACAGTACCTCATCCCTTGGCAAACTAATAAACTTCTTTGGGTTTTACCATAATTTCTATTCTGATGACACTCAAATCTGTCTTTCCTCCACAGACGTCTCCTCTTCCCTCCTGTCCCAGGTATCTAATTGTCACTCTGCTGTGTCTTCCTGGATGTCTTCCTGTCATCTCAAACGTAACCTTAGTAAAACTGAACTTATAATTTTCCCTCCCTCTCCAACAAGCCTTATCCCAGATATTGCCCTTACTGTTAACAGCGCCACCATAACTCCAACCTCTTCATCATGCTGCCTGAGAGTCACCTTTATCCCTATCCTTCATTCCCCACATTCAGTCAATCTCCAGCTCATGCCACCTTCACCTCTGTAACAACTCTAGAATTCAACCATTCCTCACCCAAGATACTACTAAACGTCCCATCTCGACTATTGTAACTCACTCTTAATTGGCCTTCCTCTTCCCCGACTAACCATACCACAAACCATAATGAACTCTGCTTCCAGACTAATCTACCACATTCCTCTAATACCACTTCTCTTTGCTCCCATTAGTATGTAGAATTAAAGTCAAAATTCTGGTGCTGACTTACAGAGCCCTTAGTAACACTGTTCCCCCCTATATTTCATCTCTCATTTGCAAATACACTCCCACTCACACTCCCGCTCTGCACAGGACCTTCTTCTCTTTGCAGCTCTTATTACGTCCTCACATTCCTGCCTACAGGACTTCTCCCATGCTGCACCTGAGCTCTGGAATTCCCTCCCCTGTCCCATCAGACTCTCCCCCAGCCTTCAGATCTTCAGAAGCTTCCTGAAAACTCACCTCTTCAGGGAAGCCTATCAACCACCTCCTTGACTATTATGAGCAAGGCCAGACCAACATTCTGTACATCTTCTGCTCACTCTCATTCCCTTCTAAAATCACTCTTTCACCTCCAGGACCTTTTGGTTCACATAGTCTTTTTCTCCCAAACAGAACCACTACTTGCCTGGACCACTGCACTCAATAGCACTTCTTTCTCCCACCCACTCATAGGCAGTTCATGTGGCAGGTGCCACTTATGCCCTGTAGTATTTACTCCTTCTATGTCACACCTACCTTCCTCTAGTATGTAACCTATCATGAGCAGAGCCCCCTTATCCTTTTCTGTTCTTTGTTCCACATATACTGTTTTCTGTCTCTGTATGTCTGTTTTCTATTGTACAGCACTGCGGAATAAGTTGTAGTTTATAAATAAAGAATAATAATAATACATTACTGGTTCTTTAAGCAGCTGAGTAAGTTATGTGTAACTCTATTTTAATTGAAATCTCTGTAGTATCTATTGTACAACTCCATTTCAGTTGTAAGATCTGTGGTATCATTTATGTAGCCAATTTTCATGCCATACATTTTGGATTTCTGTGCCTGAGCAAGTCTGAGTCCTACAAATCATCCTCTACAAAATACTCTATCCTGTCAAGTATTAGTCTGCCCCAGTCACAGCTTACATCAGGGGGTCTCTGTCACATTACATACCAATTTCTTACTTTATTTTATTTTGTTACTGTCACCTCAATCCCAGTCAACAAACCCCCCAACAAAATTCCCTCTTTAACTGATTCTTTCCCTACTCTCCACCAACACAAACACCATCAGACACTTTTTATACTACACCTATGGGAATTAAATAACATTTGTTGTTTGTTGTGTGTAAATACCCACTGATTTCAATGCAACATGCTAGACAAAAAGTATTTGCCAAACTGGAGGCGTCATGATTCACTGATTTTGGTTAAAGGTGAACATTTTTACCCATCCCTAGAAATAAGCAGTGAATAAGTCATTTCACACACACGTGGAATTTTCAACCTCTTTCCTGTTTGAAGAGAAACAATGATGAAATCAACATTTTTGTGACTGTAAAGCTAAAGGTGTAACAATTAAAACAGCATAGTGTTGACATAACAGGTTTATAGTTTCTTTATTTTTAAGTTGTGGAAGAACTTTTAGTAACTTTGAGACTTAAATCTGCTTCTTCCTTATATCTGTTGCACAACTTTCTACATGGAACCCTGTTGATCTTTACAGTCTTTGAAACTCTAAGTGAAACACCTAGGCATTCTTTTGTTTCAGGGGAGGGCTGGCAACTTTTGGCCTGGGGGGCAAGTACAATTAAGTGGCCTATTTCTATTACTGCTCCAGCCCAATGTCCCAGCCCAACCCCTTTTGTTAATGTTATAGCTGGCATTAATGTTATGGATTAAGTCAAGTGATACCTCAGAGCTTATAAGTGAAATGGTAGTACACAATTGATATCACAGAGATGACAATTGAAATGGATCTACACTAGTGATGCCACAGAGTTTACAATTGAAATGGAGCAACACTAGTGATACCACAGAGCTTACAATTGAAATGGAGCTACAATACTCATGTAGCTCCTTAACCCCTTAAGGACCAGCGGTCCCGGGGCGTGCCGTCCCTTAAGGACCACATAGGAAACTTTGACGTGCCGTCCCACGTGACTGATCACATGGGGCGGCACGTCAAACGGGGCACTGGAAGAGATTGCTCCGGTCTTGGAGCGATCAACTTCAGTGCCCGGTATTACTCACCGCGCTCCTACTGGAGCGCGGTGAGTAAAAGTACGTGACGGTCCTGCCACGTCAATGGTCCTTAAGGGGTTAAATTCTGTTTACTCTATTTACAGCAGCAAATGGGAAATTGAGTGAGGCAGTGGCCCACTGGCCCATATTCATGACCAGTCTGGGGGGCAATTGCCCCCTTGCCCCCCAGGCCAGCCCTTCCCTGTTTTGTTTACACTAGGGTAGTTAAACAAAACCTTTAAAAGGAATAATAACCCTTTATTTTTATGTTACATATTCTGTAAGTACACAATATGTAGTCAAATTACCTAAACATTTTCATAGCCCATTTTCTTAACACATGTATGTCCTTGATAGTGAGCTTCCTGTATCTCAGTTTCTGGTTGATAAACCAATAGAGAGATGTGACATAATGTTATACTATCACCTGCAGCACTGAATGCTCTGTACTATTTCATTTTTACATTGTATTAATATACCTTCTTTTATGTTCCCTGACAGAAATGTATCTGCAACCAGACAAAGCTAGCTCATTGTACTGGACATACAAGTTTAAAAAAAATAGATGAAGTTGAACAAAATTATTGAGAGTATAGTCAATTTGAATGTACATATTATGTAAAGTACTTGAAGAAAAATGAAAAGTTCAAAATGAAATGGTTACTGTTCCTTTTAATCCCCTCCCCATCTCAAAAATATATCTTGAGCCCCACCACTTTCAGCCACACTACCCATCTCTGTGCCTAGGAAGCAGCAGGGGGCTCTGTCCAGCAGGCAGCATGCACGCCTTTGCTGCCTACTTCCTAAGCTGCTATTGTTTCCTTCCAGAAAAATTAGAAAATGTGTTATTGCCCTGACAGGACCTTGAGGTCCTGACAGGGCACTACTGTAGTTTCAGTGCACATTCTACAAGTTAATTTTCTCTTTAACTTGTTTATAATATGCACCACCCACTTCATAAAAGGGGAAATGGTAAAAAATGTGTATTATACCCATTATTTTATGATAATGCATTGGCCACATGGTAAATATAGGAAAAGAAGAATATCAAACATAAGTAATTTAAACAAGAAAGACAATGTAGCAGGGTGCCTTAGTGTTGGACTCCACATATTTTTCTCCCCAGGTCCCTGACTCAGGAGTAGGGGTGGCCAAAAAGTGACAAAAATTTCACATATGACTCTTTGCGAAAAAGGGACAATTTTTCTTTTTTTTGGCGAGTTTTCTCCTTTTCGCCTATTCCAACACATTTTTCTCCTATTCTAACACATTTTTCTCCTATGCCAACACATTTTTTTCCTATTCCAACACATTTTTCTCCTATGTTTAATATGATGCAACATTTCCCAGCACAATATTACTTCTTCTGAGGGCTGTAGTGGAGAAATAAGTAGCTGGAATTCAAAGTGTGAGTCCTACAGCAACATATGCCTTGAAAAATGTGTTAGCATGCAGAGTGTATTTGTCCTTTGCTCACAACATTTACTTCCTGCATAAGTGACACTGGCACCTATTCATGATGATGTCAAGTGATTAAAAAAAATAAAGTACAAGCTACAATGTGACAGATGTTTATGGTAATGGTGGTGGGGTCTGGCGTGGTGTGATTGGTGGGACCATGACAAACTGCATCCACCCCGGGAGGAGTAGAATCATCATCATTTACTGCACATGCTGCAGCAACGATTGCTGCAGTCAGTTTTTGTACTACCACTTTACTTTCACATCCCAGCACTGCTCCACCTCCCCACCCCTCTTGTGCATTTGCTAGACATTACTCAACTACTGTGTGTGTTTTTACAACTGATGGAGTGTGATGTCTTGCCTTGGCCCTCAACAAAATTCTCAGTCGTCTGCTGTCTATCAAGTCTGCCTCAGTCACAGAGCTCCCCATCAGCTGTCTAATATATTTATTTGTTTAATTATTGGGGGGGGGGGGTATTTATTTATTTTTTTTAAGTTGTCCATCCTATTTTATCACAGTTAATTAAAAAAAAAAAAAAAAAAAATATATGTATATATATATATATATATATATATATATATATATATATATATATATATATAAAACTAAAAATACAAAATCAACAACTTCTTTCCCCAGACTTCCCCAACACAGAGACAATAAAAGTAAAATCAGCAAGCAATTTGGACCCCAGCGGCCTGTGTCTTGCCAGTCAGTCACAGCCAATTTTGGGGTATTTTGGGTCAACCTCCTTCCTCTTTTCTTCTCCCCCATTGTGCCCCCAGACTCCCCTTCTACAGAGAACAAATGTCCTACCTAAAAGACTCACTAAACTAAGCTTCAATTGCCCTTTATTTGCCAATCTTCTCTAGCTCAAAAACAGGCTGCTTTCTCCTCTCACAAACACAGAATGGCTGCTGTGAGAGCCTGACAGCCTTTTATATGGCTGTAAAAACTTTCGTGTGGTTGAGAAAAAATTTTCTTCCCATTGATTTCAATACACAATGGCGTAGGAGGAAAACGTTGAAAAATGGCACTTTTCACGGGAAATTATTTGCCAGGAGGCAAGTGCCATTATTCACCGGATAGTACACAGACACACAGATCTTACCTCCTGAGTAGAGATGGGCGAAAATATTTGCCTCAAACTGAAATCGGCTAATATTTTCGCCCATCCCTACTCGAGGTAAGATCTGTGTACCTTTTAGGGGTCTCCCTGTATGGAGATGACCACTGCATCGCACTTGTAGCTGTTTCATGTGATGCCTAGTGCCAATTCAGAAATGGAGCAAGACACTGGGGGCACCTGCATTATATTTCGAGCACAGCACAGCAGTAGTGATTAGACAACATGGGCAGTTAGTTGGGAGCATACACCCAAACAAGGTTAGTCAAAGATTATGAGTATGGCAGCATTAGCTGGAGTAATGAGATAGTAGTGAGGAGATTGTAAGTACTAGTAGTACAAATTCAATGTTTCCACATAATACAAACTTATATGGGGTGGATATGTTAGTCCTGTGGGTATAAAACTTTAACAAACTAGATGGCACTCCCACTCTTCATTCATCCAAGGCACTTATTATTTATATTTAACCCTAATCTCACCTGAACTCAATTGTTGTATTCTGCACTTAACCATTATGTTCTCTGTATGCCTCCCTTATCCACTTTAGATTATAAACGCTAGAGCAGTCTTGAGTCTCTGTGAAAGAGATTGGGGCAATAGCATATTTGACAGTGCCTCCAACTGGCTGAGAACTGCCTATGGACAGTGTAAATACACTTGGAGATACTACAATACACAGGTGGGTGTGTAGTGCATTCTTACATTGGCCAAAATGGCCCAGCAGAGGAATTAGGATATCCAGAAATTGACAACCAGATTGTTGAAGCCTCTCAAGTATTCAAGAAAGAAAAACAGATTCCTATTCTGCTGAACAGGTTTGGGATACATGGTCACAGACTGAATGTTTGTACGGACCTGCATAATAATGCACCACTTTAGCAGAGTGTCAGGGAAGATGACTGCAGAACAGTGAGTAAAAGATGCGGGAACCCAGATGACCAGAAGAGGTCAAACTTTTCCAGATACAGAAACTTCCAGTTAGGCAATGGGCTTGTACTGAAGAGAGGAAAACACTCTGCATTCTCAAATGGAAGTGTGGTTATTCTGAGGATTACAGGCTGGAACAGTGTATTACAGGATAAATGACTTATTGTAAGAGTAGTTCAGTGTAAGTGTAGTGTGGGGGGGTTAATGTAGGAGTATTCAAAGAGTAGTAAGAGAGAAGGAGGCTGTAATGCACAAATAGGCTGGCAAGAACAGTAGCTAGAATTATTTCATCATATTAGTATCAACATTTCATCATCATCATCATTTCATCATATTAACAGCTTAGGATAGGATTGAGCTATAGACATAACGGATAATGCCAGGCTATTTAAGAGATGAAAGAGACAACAGAGAAAGCCTAAGAGAATGTCAGGAATTGGTCAGGAAGGTTCTAATGCCACTGATGGGAAGCATAGAACCATAGAACCAGTGGAGTGCACCTGTAGGCCCTATGAGCAGTATCTGTTATAAGGGTCCTGACAGTCCCACATGCACAGTAAAGAGGCTTGGATAGATAAAGATAAAGGAATGTTAGATATATCTGCCTCATTGACCAACAGCTCCAGTGGATACAGCTAAATAGATACAGGGGGATTTTCCACCCTACCTAATTATTTCCTATCAGATTTTACATTTATATAACAAACACTGTAGCCATATAACATACAAGATATATGTGCTTTAAATCAAAAGTATTACTCAGGTTTATGTATAACTATGGGGGTGTTAGTAATCCTTTGGTGCAGGCAGGAGTATTCCTATGTACTGGCTAAGGGGCTAAAGAAGCCTTGTCATTTTTCCAACTCAAGGCATGTAACAAATTAAGATACTTCTTCTGGGGATAAAATTCCCTTTTAAGGAGTGTGCAATGAAGCAGGCGGGGTGAACTGCTTGACACCTTCCAACTGTCAGCAGATGACTGAAGTTGCCTGGCAGCAGCTGGAGGGCCTCACCACTCAAGTTGCCCACCACTGAACTAGTGATTAATACATGTGGTACTAAACATATCCCTCGCCATGGTAGCAAAGCAAACCCACTGCTACATTTGCATGTATGAACATTATATGTGGATGAAAATACACCCTAACAATGGTAAGGCCTCAAAGGAAATAATGTAATAAAAAGAGAATACTTTTGAATGGAAAGCATAGTATAATGGCTCTACAAGCTATAATGTTATTTTACCCAACATATTATGCAGACCAAAAGAAGGTCAGTATTATTTTATCTTTGACTAGTTATTTTTATCAGTCCCTGCACCTGCGGCCTCAGTAACAGCAGTGCGTGAGGTACCAGGAGAGGGAGCGCTTGGGTGTGCATGCGGGAGCGTGCCTTGACCCAGAGCAGGGAGTTCGTGAACGCTCCTCGCATCTCCGGGCTCAGCTAGACACCACTTGACCAGGGCCAAGACTCTCTCACAAACCGGGGCGGACACCGGGCACACCGGGCTGGGAAGATGGTGTGTTTTGTCAGTTTGGGCAGTCTCTACTGCGCATGACTGCATCTGACAAACATACATCTGGCCTTTTATATAATAGGATAGTTTTTATATGACTGGCTTCCTGCTTAGGTTGTAACTAATAAGGTATAGGCAGGGGGAAGGAGTGAACAACTAGGGTAATAGCCCCACTCATGTTCCCTGTAATTCAAGGTTGTTGTTTACAGTGTCCTGATGTTGAGGAATTACAATTCCCACCATTCTCAGCCAGCCAGTGGCATTTCAAGAATGCTGAGTGCAGTAGTCCAAGAACAGCAGGTGTCATGCAGGTTTCCCATCCCAACTCTTTGCTGTTGCATGATGGGTCATCAAGGGGTGGTTTGGCTCCACTAACCAATAAGGCTTCTGCAATATGGCACCAAACAACATGAAAACTAAGGTCTCCATTGCCTGCTAGTTTCTTCCTTTGGGAGCAGATCTACTTCGAAGCCATGGATTGATTGTGAACCCCAGTGATCAAATGGTGAGCTGAACAGGGATCAGACGTGATCCCCAGTGATCTCCCACTGATTTCATGATATATTAAACTGTGACACACTCAGTCTCTTAATTCAGGCTCACAAGGGGTGTGGCCTGGAGCCCCATAGACTGAATTATATAACATGCCCTCTGCATGCGTACACATAATCACACACACACACACATAATCACACACACATATACATACATCATACACCATAAAGACAAAATTTTAATTAATTTAAAATATAAAAGGGCAAATTAGTGGACCACTGATTACTGTGGTCATTGTCATGTGTCCATTTCATCTAAAACCAGACTAACAGGATACAACAGGCCCAGAAAGCTTAAATACGAAGACAAACCCCCCACAAAATTAGCTCTTCAACTTGTCTTTATTTTGATAAAAAAATAGCACAGCATTGATGTAATTCCATTTTTTTATCGGACATATTCACACATCTCTAATCATAATATATAGGGACATATGTGTCAAAACAAAATCAGAGAAATTAATTTTGAATTCACAACAGCTTTTTATTTGATCCATACAGTGCAGTAAAGGTCCCCCAACATTTCTCCATGTTACTTCACACATGAGCCAGTAATATGTATTATCTGACCTGTTCTACACTTTAACTGCAAACAAGGCTAAAACTACTAAAACACTGTTTAAACATGTGATAAATACAAAAAGCTAAGATTCTATAAATAGCTGTTCAATAGTGTGAGGGTTTTGTGGGAGATATTCCTTAACCTTTTGAGTGCCAGAGGGGTACGCAAAGCATGCATTGCCTACCCCTATGGTATTCAAAGGGTTAAAGTAAGCGTGAGATTAGAAATATGTAACAGGTATAGTATGATGCTTATTATTGGACCAGCATATGGATGAAATCACAAGCATTAGGAGCTCACGTGTTGTGTTTGTAACTGGCATTTCCAGCCATACATTTGTTGAAATTAAAGATAACCTGCATCTCTGGTTTCATAATCACTTCAAATGAAGGACCATCTCTGCTAAACACCTCTTTCTTTAACCAGAGCTTCCCATAGACAACAGTAATAACAGTGTTACCAGAAACTGAACTGGTAACATAAAATCTTGCAGCAAAACTCTCACAGAAATTCAGACTTAAGCTACAATAGCCTTTGAATAAGCATCTCCCACCAGTGGGAATGTGTTTGTACTATTCAATTGTAAAAAAAAACTATACATATTCTTTAATACAGTATATTCAAAATAAGCTTTACTTTCTCTTAAACCCTTTGAGTGCCAGAGGGGCACGCAACACATTGGCGCTGCGCACCCCATTGGCACTCAAAGGATAACCCACTGAATGCTAGAGAGCTCTCCAACACATTGATTCTCAAAGCATTGGAAGTGCCCCTAACATACAAGGGGTTAATGTATAAAATGAACCCCTTTTGTGTCAAAGAGGTAAGCAATGCATTGGACACCCCTCCGGGTCTCAAGAGATTAAGCTTCTACTTTGTAAGCCCATTTCTCCAAAGGACAGTAACACTATATATGTTAAAAAAAAAAAAACTCTCACTCGCACTCTCGCTGTTGAGAGGGGGTTTTGTTCAAATGTTATTGCAGCTCAAACTAGAATTATTTAGGTGCAGTACCTCAATGGCCTGAAATATTACAGTGGCGCTGTTACTACACCATCCAGTGGAGGTTTATGATCAACTGACCAGAGCTATCCATAGGATGGAGTTGCAACACTGCCACCATAACTTTTTGGGCCATGGAGGTACTGCAGCAAAACAATTGAAGTTTGAGCAACAATTTGAATAAAATACTCCTCAGCAGTGGGAGTTCCCTTCTTTTACTCAGGAGCATAAACCCTACTCTTTATATATTACATATGAAGTGCTACTATCCCTTTAATGTGGTTCAGAGAAATGGCTTGAACCATTATTGTCTGGTATACAAGGAGGCTGATGTATTATAATGAACTGGAACAATTCTGGAGGAAACCAGATGCACCACAAGGGACACATACAAATTCCATTTGATTTAAATTGGGGTTTTAACCCTTGTGAAGGAATGTGGCAATAATCCCTCAAGCACTGAAGTGGTTAAAAGCCCCCATTACATCAATGGAATTTGGGAACATTTTATTTGCGTCTTTGGTGCAGTTGGTTTGCTCCAGTTCTTAGTACATCAGCCTCACTGAACAGCATAATGATATACTTTGTAAGAAATAAATACATGGTTTGCTTTCTACTATCCAGTGAAAGCCCAATGTGGCCATCGTCACTGTATTAGTGTATCAGCTTCAGCACGTTTTTCACCATTTCACCAATGCCGTCAAAAATCTCGTGCACTGGGCTGTTGCACATAAAAGCGCTGGTGGTGACCAGTTTATTTTTTGCATCCACATGAACTTCATTGACTTGCTTGTTGACGTGTTTACAGCCAAGCTGCTTAATGGCTTCCGCTGTGCCTGCGAATGGCCACCTACACAACAGACAGATTGAAAATGTTATATTCTGGGCATTAGAATCTATAGCAATGTTACATTTTTAAAGCGGCACTATCACTCAAATTAAAGTGCATTGCAAAGTTGTTTGCTAGTTAGGAATTATGGGAATTGTAGTCCCCAAAAGCTGGAGAGCCAGTGGTTTCCTATCCCTGATCTAAACAGAGTTTTAGAAGCTGCCCTTTTAGCATAATGATTTTTTATCTTTCTTTTATCATGAGGTAATCTGTGTGTGTGTGTTTTGTCACCAAAGCTATGAATATCTGTCAAAATGTAATGGTTATTAAATCTGATACAGTATCAAAGTAAACAACATACTTTTCACACTCTGTATCACAGCCAACGGTCAGCTCACATCCAGGAAGCAGTTTTGCTGCCAGTACAGGTGATATACAGCATAGGCCTAAAGGTTTCTTGGCAGAATGGAATCCCTTGATAACCTCCTCAACACTTTGTAAAACTGAACATTCCTTTCCCTTCACAGCCCAGGTACACAGGTTTTTAGCAACTCCGAAGCCTCCTAGACAAACACAAACAGAAAACATAGATAATACATTTTCTAACATGAACCGTAAGTCAATTTGTGCAGTGTTATTAATTAAAGACCAGTGGAGTGTGCAACACATTGCTTCACAAAGCATTGCACACCCCTCTGGTCCTTACAGTGTTATATGACTATGATTTACTGAAATGGTTCTCAAATCGTAGACAGTGGAATCACAAGTTTTCCTGAAAAAGTACAAATGGTGGCAGGGAGGAAACAATGTAGCACACACCCTTTTGCTCCGTAAAGGGTTAATATGATTATAATTTAGGGCCAGAGTTCTCAAACTGTGTTGCAGGGAACATCATTGTTCCCTTCAGAAGTACAAAGGGTGCAGAGTAACAAACATAAGTAAATGCATACAGGGGAACAAGGCATGGTGGCAGACAATGTATATGTGGTTCCAGGTCTACTAATGAACCAGTGAAGGACTGTGCACATTTGTTTTCTGTTTAAAGGCACAGTAATACTTCAAAATTACTATCCCCCATGTTGTAGCCACTAAAAAACTGAGTTAAATGAGACCAGCGGCATCTCTCAAACCTTTATGGTTTGAGAGATATCCTCTCTTTCAAAGTTCCCTCTCCCCTGACATCAGCATTCTAGCTGACAGCAAGGGAATCCGGTCCCGGGATCGACGGAGGCTCTGCAGCAGAGCTGAGATCGTGCTAACAAAAAAAAAAATCCTTAACTTAAAAGGTCTTCTACGTGTGCTTGCAAACCAAGCACACGTAGAAGACCTTTTTAGTAAAGGACTTCCTTTTTGTTAACGCGATCTCTGCTCTGCTTCAGAGCCACCGGATGGTCCCAGGAGAGGATTCCCCTGCTCTCAGCTAAAAAGCTGACGTCAGGGGAAAAGCCAAAAAGATGGAAATTTCAAAGCGGATATCTCTCAAACCATAAAGGTTTGAGAGATGCCGTTGGTCTCATTTAACTCAGTTTTTTAGTGGCTACAACATGGGGGATAGTAATTTTGAAGTATTACTATCCCTTTAAATACTCTTATAATAAGTACTATAGCCTAGTCCAATCTAGGAAAATAATATTATTAGATACAATTACCTGGTATGCTACCCATTACATTCCTGCCTAATATTGTAGGCTTAAAAGTAAGTTAACAACTCCTCTTAATCTGGGCAGAAAATCTTAATGGCCACAATGAATTAATTATGGGTTGGACTAGTTCATCAAAATGAATATTTAATTAGCACTTGGAATAATATCCAAGGAACAGGGGACTGAAGGGGGCGCAGAGGGTGCAGTTGTGAAGGACCTAGCTTCTAAGGGTCGCCTTCGACCCCAGCAAGTTCTAGTAATGCCCCTGGAAGACCATTTGTGAGTTAGGGGGCAAAAAAATTTTTGAGCCAGGGCCCTCCAATGACTAATGACACCAAGGTCAAAGAGCCCGACATGATTCTCTTGGTAGGAATCAAAATGACAAACTCCTTGTACTGAATTATTCTTAGGGAGCTTTTAGGGGGAGGGGACTGTAATTGTTGAATCTTGCTACAAATAATCTACCTTTGCAGATATGATACCCAATGTTAATTAAATATTCATTTTTGAAATCCAATCCGCACATAATTTATTCATAGTGGTACCAGTAGTGAGTGAGAGAGCCACAGTGGGCTGCTATTCAGCCGACAAGGATGTGTTAGTGTTCCTTTATGTTAATGCTACCAACTAACATTTGATACTGTACAAATATAATAGGAAGCCATGTGTTGGAGAACTCCAGTATCCAAGAGATTAACAAGTTTGATTATTAGGAATCCATGGGGATTTCATTTTAGAAAAAGGTGTTTTGTCAATGCAAAAATGTGAGAAGCACCAATTTAGGGCATATAGTTCTTTTTTATGCTAGAAATAGATCATACCTGGTATAATTAGTGCATCAAATTCATTCACTTTGAGATCGTTAAGGTCTTTGACATTTCCTCTTGCAATCCGTGCACTCTCAGCGAGTACGTTACGTTTCTCCTCTGTGGGCTGTCCTTTTGTGTGGTCAACCACATGCATCTGATCAATGTTAGGTGCGAAAAATACCACCTGTGGAGGAAAATATGTAAAGGTTATCATACTAATAACCTATCCGATAATTAGTGAATTAAAACCGAAAATGGGAAACCTTAAATCAACCAAAGTACTGACAGTAAAATTAAATCATAATAAGATTTTTATTTTGGAGAAAAATAAAATATGAGCTTAACCCCTTGGGTGTTAGAGATATCTCCAAAGCATTAGATCACAATGTACTGAAGATAGTTTACTGGGGATGATGGGAAATGTAGTCCTAAACAGTTGGAGGGCCTTAATCCAAGGGGTTGAAGTGAGCACAATTTTTCCTGTTTATTAAGTGTATAATAAAACTATTGTGGATATGGGTATATTGAAAATGAATGGAGACCCATGGCTTTACTGAGTCAGTGCTAGTGAATTATAATATCTGTTTGTTACCTAAGGCTTAAAATCTAGTTTTACATTGGACCTATGGAGGGATTGATTAATTCTTTGTGCATGAATGAATGTATGTGTGTACACCACAAGTGTATGCAGAGATTTACAGTAAAGGGTTTAGACAATACAGGGTTACAAGTGCTTTGCAAAGTATTTACATTATTAGAAACTAGTTGAAGAGCCCATTACACGGGCCACAGTGCCACTGCCAGCCGGTCGTAGGGCAGTCATGCGCAGTAGAGACTGCCGCCGCCGCGGCCGATACAGAGCTGGACGGTCCTTTAGAGTGTCCAGCTCTGTATCAGCCGCGGAGCAGGCAGTCTCTACCGCGCATGACTGCAGCACGCGCAGCAGTCTCTATTGCACATGACTTTGTCGTTACACACGTTTTAGCGAATTATTATATAGGATAATGGCTTCTAAATCTCTTTAGCCAAACAAACCTCGCAACATTTCAAATGGCCAAAGAGGGACACTATTGTTTTAGGTGATGTTGCTGGGGTGTGGCTGGTGGGCGGGGTATTACCAACAATTTTTAGGTTATTTCATGACCTATTGGCACCTCTTTGGTAATTAAAAAAATTATCATAAGACCAAAGTATTTTACTTACACAGACTAAATTATATACACATTCACTGAAGTTTAACCATACATCAATGTGAGTTTTATTGCTGTGGATCACTGTGACCAAATTATGGTCTGGTTTTCAGTGGAGGTAATAACTTTATAATTGTTCCTATCAGAAAATCTCAACAGCATCTGTGTGATATAACCAGTGATACATATTTTTCTTGCAACAGAATGTACTCTTGCTAGCTGCTGAATTTATTTAAATTATTGTTTACTTATTCTATGAGATCAATGGGAAAGCTATAACAAACTTGACTATGCTATACTTTAAGGAGATGGTAACATTTTTTATAAAAATAATATTTGCAGCTGAGTAAAGCAAAAGTGCAGTGACTCTTGGGAGATGCATCCACTGAGTAAAGCAAAAGTACAGTGACTCTTGGGAGATGCATCATTTAAAACTCATTACAGTTTAACATTACATTTTTACCAGAGTCTGAATGCATCATTTTTGTGTCATTTCATTTTATGGTGACACAGTTGATAAGAGTGGTGTTTTTCTCTCAACTGCCTTTTTAATGATTCCTCTTTTTTGTTCCTTATATTACAAATAATACAACAACATATGTATATCCCTTTTTGGCTAGTAAATAGATAGTGTCACAGTACTAAAAAAAAATGTGATTAATTGTACAAGTTAACCCATTTGCTGCCACGATGTGGGATGCAACATTTGCCCTCTCACAGGTAAAGGGTTAATAAAATAAGGTAATGGTTGGATGCCCTGCCAAATATTGTCAGTGCTTTCCCAGTCACAAGGAAAGGGTTAATAATATAATGTCTGAGGACCCTATCGCATATAAATATATATATATATATATATATATATATATATATATATATATATATATATATATATATAAGATAGATAGATAGATAGTGATGGATAGACAGAATAGTCTTATTTCAGGGATGAGAAAACTGTGGTTCCCCAGCTGTTGGACTACAACTCACATAATCTTCCGTCACTGTTTATGGGCCACCTATGGGACTCCAGTTGTTATACTATATCTCCCTCTGCTGGTCAAAGTGCAGCTGAAGATGACAGGAGTTATAGTTCAACAGCTGGCTGCCCAGTGCCCACCCCATAACTATTAACAGTAAGTACAGGTTTGAATAATAATACTGTCTTACCTCAGCGCCAGCTCTGCTCAGATGTACGAATACAGCAGAGGATTCATGAACCTCACTTCCATCATACACTCCACAGCCAGCAAGGATCACTGCTACTTTCTTTGCCATGATGATTTTAGAGGAATAAATTCACCAGCCAGATGAGAGATCTCTGTAATAGAGGAGAGAGCTGTGCTCAGGAAGAAGAGCAGTGTGTGTCAGTGCGTTAGGGAGCTGTGCTTCACTCACCTGTCTGTGCCCTGCCTTTATATCCACCACAGGGGAAGGTGTGCTGGGTGTAGTAGGTGGGTGGATCTGATACCAGGAAACATGCCTGCACTTCCTACTGCAGTTAACCCAACTATTAGGCTGAAAAGGGATTTCCCATCTTACATCATTGCTAAATGTTCAACTGATTTTTTTTGCAGAGTCATTGTAATGCTTTGTTACTCATGCACTACAAGTGTGTAAACTTAGCAAATGAAAAGCTTTTAATGATATGATCTTGAGTTTAACCCTTTGAGTGCCAGAGTGGCATCCAATGCATTGCGTTGCAATGTGTTGGATATCTTCCTGGCACTCAAATGATCTGAACACTATCTCATTTACCACACCTACCAGGGGCTTCATTTATCAAACTGGAGAGGCACAATTCTGGGACAAACCAATAGCGTCATAGGGTTGAAAAGAACTCCCCGTCGACGAACTAGGAAGGGGGAGGCATGTCTGTGCTGGGGGGTGGTAAGTAAAAGTTAGAAGGTGGGTTTGAGAGACAGGAAGTTGGGGTAGGCTGTAGGAGGGGGTAGTATATATAGGGATGTAGGTGCAGGGGCTACTTTCTTGTGGGGCCAACACTCTTGAAAACAGCATCCCCCCATTTCTGGGGGTTTTGGTTGGGGACATGGCATGGGGAGTGTTCGGGGTTGTGGGTCTGTTTGGGTTGTGATATCACTTGTTTTCTTCTCTGTCACAGCTTGGGGCCCTTTGGGCCCTTGTCAGTGGGTAAATATGGTCAATAATTGGTTGAGGTTGTTAAAGGAATATGGCAGGTCAGCAGCCTAGGAGCAAGGACCCCCAGATTGTGGTCACAGGTTTAGTCACTGGCCTTATTGAGCTGAACTGACCAACTAATGGGGCACAGTATGGGTGAGAGGGTGAGGGTGAGAACGGGGCTGAGGTTAAGGCTCAGGAAAGGGGGTAGGCAGATTCTGGCCTGCCAAGTCTGGTGTATTGGTTAGGCACACGCAAGCGCGACCGGCACTTGAGGACCGCAGGGCTTTTTTTTTTCAGTTCCGGTTCAAGGCTTCCGGAGCGGTATGCAGCCGCGCCAGGAGCCCTGAACTCCATGCTGTGCTAGGACTGTCACTGGTCCTTAAGCGCCTTGACGGTCCTGGCACGTCACTGGTCCTTAAGGGGTTAATGTCGGGTTTGGAATTTGTTGTAAAGTATTTTCAGTAACGCCGTGGTCTGATTTTACACCCATATTTATTGTCTGTGTGTTTTTACTTGAACCATTACCCCATGCCTGAGACATGCAATTCTGCATACCACCATTGATGTAAATTGGGTTTTTACCACATTGGATGGTAGAGAGGTTTCCAATGCATTGCTGCAATTCAAGAATACAAGGGGTTAAATGGATGGGAATTTTTATTTCCCTCCTATGGTGCAACTGGTTTACAACAGGATGAATAAGGCTCCGAATTACCCAGATTTCCAGGTACAGTCACTGGTTTTGGATCCTTGCCGGAGGATCCTGCTGTTCCAGTTTTTGTTCCTGGCTTTAACCATTTAATTGCCAGAGAGGAATTCTGGGCATTTCAATGCAATGCACAATATACCCATCTGACACACACAAAGGGTTAAAACTGAATCCATATTTTATGTGCTGTATGTTCTTGTCATTAAAAGGTTGCTATACCCATGCGTCCCAACATGGGTTAACTCCTTTGAAGGCAGTGAAAATCATTGCACTGGACTCCTAAGGCACAGTTAATGACAAAGGCTATTTTGCATGTCAGTTTGAACACTGAATGGCAGAGGGGTACTCTAAACATTGCTTTGCAATTCATTGGATATCCCACTGGCACTCAAAGGGTTATAGTTTCTTGATATATATTTTGGAACAACATTGTTCGAGTTTATTGTTTAGTGTACACTGCCAGCTGTATAGTATTTACTGGCTTGTTTATATAGAATACATTTTTATTTGGTATAATTTGTAAATAAATAACTATGATATTCATAAATAGGCAGAGAATCAAAACAACTAAAACATTTTAATGATTGATTGCCTGAGGTTGTTGTAAAATATCCATAAATAGATTCCCTATTTCTGAAGGTTCTTGTTGTATTTTAGTAATGAAGTAGTTGAAAGTTACAGTCAGTATATAGACAATACTGATACTTTTATATATTTTTAGATCTATTTATTTGACTATTTTTAGACTTTATTTTTGGTACAAGCTGTCAGGAGCGTGAAGTGGGGCATGCACTAGAAAATACCACTGTCACTTTTCATGTGAACAATGTGAGTGCTAGTTACAGGATTTATATTTCCATCAATTTAGTCAATCTTACTGCAGGGAACCAGTTAATTTGGTTCCCAGCAGTAAGATGGTAACAATACTGCCTTTGACAGCCTGGTTCCCTTCCTGTGCATGCACATGTAAGTGCACTATTGCTGATAACGATGCACTCGGTGCACTTCATCATTGTGATCCAATGATTTTAATTTTAAATGAGAGTGCACATTTAGTGGAAATCTGGGTTGTCAGAGACAGCCCTTTTGTGTCTGTTGCCAGGCAAGGAGTGATGTCATTGTTGACAACACTCCCTGTCCCTTCAACTCCATTACACCAAATGTACACAGCATTTTATGGTAAGGCACTTCATAGTGCCTTCTAGGGTGAATCTTGCTTATTTATATAATTGCACTTAGTGCATATCTACATATTATTGCCACCAATACATTATGATATTGTAAGATATCATGAGCAGGGCCCTTTCTCCACTTGAATCAGTCTGTTCATGTAAGTTACCTCATCTATTATACGACTCCAAGATAGAATGGAGTTTTATAAATAAAATTGAATAATAAAATGCAGACTTCTACTTCTGGTAAAGATATTCTTGGGTTTAAACAATAAACTAGTCATTATGTATTAATTATACATATCTCTGAAGAAGTGTTAGCTATCCATACACATATTGCCCATCAGAGTTGAAGCGCTGCCAAGTTCTAAGGTACTTCTGCCCTCAAGGATAACCAAACTTTCTTCCCAAATTTACTATCACAGTAATTGATTTTAAATGTTTGCATTTTTGATTACATAATTTATTCCATTTAAAGAACTAGCATTCGGTCAATCTAAATCTGTTCTTCTTATGCTCATGAATTGTGTAATGTGTAACACAGTAAATTTACATTTGAGTGTATCGGAAATGGGGAGGGTACCTTTTTGTGGACCTATGTTAGCTCAAATTGCAGGTGTCAGAAAACAAACTGAGATGCTGGTAAAACTACTGATAAAACACTAAACAAACATGAACTTTTTTTGCATTCTTTAAATTAGTGGAATGCCATGTTGTTTGAGTATGTAAATGAATATATATATACATTTGCATCCGCTTTTAATCACTTTGGAGATAGCTGTATCATGTCAGATGAACTTCAGGGGAATCAAGATGGTTATTTGTGAAAATGTGTCAATAAAAAAACTATAAGCTTTAGTAAATATTTTCAGTACTGTTGGTAAAAAATATTTTCAGGGGTTAGAAACCCTGCCTGCCTGCATGTCACTATTTAGCCCTCAAGCAGCTCATCATTCTGACTGATTAAGACTCTGATTCCATGGGGAGATTCACTAAGTAGTGATAAAGAGGTGATAAAGTGGAGATGACTTCTCCAGTTTATCAATTCTCTAAATCCTGTGTTATTCTACGGAGCCTATGCACTAAGATTTCCAAAGCTGAATAAATCTTAGTGCATAGGCTCCATAAAATAACATAGGAATTGGAGAAGTGAAAAACTGGAAAAGTCATCTCCACGTTATCACCTTTTCATCACTGCTTAGTGAATCTTCCCCCAGGTTCTCTGGTCAGTACTTAGACTGCTAGGACTGCCCCTGCTAGGGCCTTCTGGCATGTTGAAAAGACATATATTGTCGAAAGGAGTTAGGGATCTGGACACAGTGTCTAAGAAACCTAACCACATCTAATAAGAGTAATTTAGCCCTTCTTGTTGGTTGAATTTTGAGACAGAGAAGGTAAGAATCATTCTTGATTAATGTGAAAGAAGACACCACCTTGGGATGGACATCTAGAATAGTCCCCAGAATTGCTCTATCTTGATGCAAGGTGTTTCAGAGAGGATGAAGACAGGCGTTCAGAAGGATCCTTATCCTTAGGGGTTATTCAATGAAGGGTGATAAAAAGGAGATATAGTGTAGATGATGTCTCAAGAGATATCCCTTCACAATGTCCTATATTATTCTATGGAGCCTATTCACTAAGATCTCAAAAACTGGAGAAATGTTAATGCATAGGCTCCATAGAATAACATAGAAATTGGAGAAGTAATAACACTGCAGAAGTCATCTCCACTGTATCACCTCTTTATCACGCATTAGTGAATCCCCCCCCCCCATCTGCCCTGCAGGTCCATCTTCTTGTCCAGCCAGTCAGCATACCACATGAGAAGCTGCAAATGTTTCCCAGTCCTTCTTTCACAAAAAACAATTGAACAAATTCATAGTAAATTGATTATATTTGTAGAGACTGACAACGAAACCTGGAATTCAAATTAGTAATTTAATTCAAAAGTTATATTTATTTACGAAGTGAAATAGAAACGATGTGTTTCAACTCTTAACTCTGCTACTCTGGCAGCTTTACTGCCATAATACATATTTCACAAGATACACAAGGCAGCGGGGTCTTTAACTCTAAGAACCAGTGTTCTAGGGAAGCTACCTTCCCATAAGGACCACTTTGATTTTTTCCGACGTACCGGGACACGTGACCTGTTACTTGTACCGGCAAGTTGTGTTAGTGTCTGAGCATCACCACTCCAGTCTTTTTCAGACCCCGTTTTTACTTACAGCGCTCTCGGATGAGCACTGTAAATAAAATGTACGTGACGTGCGATGGCCATCACCAGCCCTTAAGACTGTCATAGCACGTCACGTGGTCTTTAAGGGGTTAAGATATAGATCATACTGTAGTGGCATGAGATTTTTTTTTCATAATCATCCTATATAATAATTCGCTAGGATGTTTGTCACGATGAAGTCATACGCAGTAGAGACTACCCGCGTTCGGACAGTCTCTACTGCGCATGATTGCATTCCGTGAGTGAGGCGACTGCATTGCGTGGAGCAGTGAGATAGTGGCTGCTTAACCCTTTGAGTGCCAGAGGGGTACGCAACACATTGCAAATCAATGAGTTGTGTACCCCTCTGGCATTCAGAGGGTTACCATTACCCTAACCTTCACCTGTGTACACGGGCTTTTACACTAGTCCTAACATAATCCATTACCATATCAGCAAGCATCAGTGGTCCCTCGCCATCACATTCAAATATGCTTCATGTTTAGATTGCCTGTCAATGTAGAATAAAATTGGTCCAAAACATGCACAATATTTTAAGAAATCTGTTAAAAACAAGTGGTTCTGGGACAAACCAGCTTTGCCATAGGGAAAAAAATAAATGTTTTCCAAATTTTCCATTGATTTAAATGTGTCTTTTAACCCACTGAATGCTAGCGAGATATCCAAACCAAACTCTACTCAGTTTGAATCTGCTCTACCAGAACCACTTGGTGATCTGTTGTAGATAGTGACCTACTTATTGTGCACCCCTGATCTAGAAGACCTTGTGAATTCTAGTGAGGTAACATCACTTTGTAATGCATAGTAGATCTCTCTAAAACCAACCCTGCATTGTAAAAAAATATACATAAATAAAATAAAAATAGCCAAGAAAAAAACTAATAGCGCAATTAATATGTTTCAGGATGGCTGTGGAATTGCAGCACCAAAGAAACTGACAGCATCCAGTGCTTCCACTACAGTTGTGGATTCTGGGTAAAGTATTCAAATAAGTACCACTCATAGTATTTTTGTGGGTCTTGGCTGCAGAAGAAGGTGGTTAACCCTTTCAGTGCCAAAGGGGTGGGTAACATTGTTTGCACCCCTTCGGTCCTTAAAAGGATAAACAGAAGGGGAAAAACAAATATATACACACGCAGTATATTGTATGGGTTATCAGAAAGAGTAATGTAGGAATATTTGGAGTACTTCTGCTCAAGCAGGAATTAAGTTCTTTTTTTGGCTTTGGGAAATTCCCAGAGATATTGGACCATGCACTTTTCATGACAAAGCTCTGCTGCTATGACAGTGAGTATGTATACTGCTGGAACAGAGACAGTTATATAGATTCAAGAGCTTGATTCACTGCCTGGTACTTTAGGAGCACTAAAGGCATAAAGAAGCACTTTGCTTATATACACGGAAGTGTACAGGGCAAATGTTATACCATGTGCGTGTTTTCTGTATCATCCAGTAGGTTAGACTTAGAGCACTATGGCCAAATGGCCACACTCCCCAACATTTCATATGGCTAAAGAGGGACACTTTTGCTTTAGGTGGTGTTGCTGGGGGAGTGCTGGTGGGCAGGGCATTACTGGGAAAAGTTATGTTATTTTCTGTTATTGTCTCCTCTATGTATAACTGAATAAATGATTTAGGATAAGACCAAATTATTTTATTTATACAGGCTAATGTATAAACAGACATATTGAAGTTTAAGCAAACATTAATGAGAGTTTTATTGATGTGGAGCAATGTGATACACTTATATATACACCACACAGTCTGATCTCCTAAACACAGGGACACCAGGGTGATACACTTATATACACACCACACAGTCTGATCTCCTAAACACAGGGACACCAGGGTGATACACTTCTATACACACCACACAGTCTGATCTCCTAAACACAGGGACACCAGGGTGATACACTTCTATACACACCACACAGTCTGATCTCCTAAACACAGGGACACCAGGGTGATACACTTATATACACACCACACAGTCTGATCTCCTAAACACAGGGACACCAGGGTGATACACTTATATACACACCACACAGTCTGATCTCCTAAACACAGGGACACCAGGGTGATACACTAATATACACACCACACAGTCTGATCTCCTAAACACAGGGATACCAGGGTGATACACTTCTATACACACCACACAGTCTGATCTCCTAAACACAGGGATACCAGGGTGATACACTTCTATACACACCACACTGTCTGATCTCCTAAACACAGGGACATCAGGGTGATACACTTCTATACACACCACACAGTCTGATCTCCTAAACACAGGGACACCAGGGTGATACACTTCTATACACACCACACAGTCTGATCTCCTAAACACAGGGATACCAGGGTGATACACTTCTATACACACCACACTGTCTGATCTCCTAAACACAGGGACATCAGGGTGATACACTTCTATACACACCACACAGTCTGATCTCCTAAACACAGGGACACCAGGGTGATACACTTCTATACACACCACACAGTCTGATTTCCTAAACACAGGGACACCAGGGTGATACACTTATATACACACCACACAGTCTGATCTCCTAAACACAGGGACACCAGGGTGATACACTTCTATACACACCACACAGTCTGATCTCCTAAACACAGGGACACCAGGGTGATACACTTATATACACACCACACAGTCTGATCTCCTAAACACAGGGACACCAGGGTGATACACTTATATACACACCACACAGTCTGATCTCCTAAACACAGGGACACCAGGGTGATACACTTATATACACACCACACAGTCTGATCTCCTAAACACAGGGACACCAGGGTGATACACTTATATACACACCACACTGTCTGATCTCCTAAACACAGGGACATCAGGGTGATACACTTCTATACACACCACACAGTCTGATCTCCTAAACACAGGGACACCAGGGTGATACACTTCTATACACACCACACAGTCTGATTTCCTAAACACAGGGACACCAGGGTGATACACTTATATACACACCACACAGTCTGATCTCCTAAACACAGGGACACCAGGGTGATACACTTCTATACACACCACACAGTCTGATCTCCTAAACACAGGGACACCAGGGTGATACACTTCTATACACACCACACAGTCTGATCTCCTAAACACAGGGACACCAGGGTGATACACTTATATACACACCACACAGTCTGATCTCCTAAACACAGGGACACCAGGGTGATACACTTATATACACACCACACAGTCTGATCTCATAAAAAGAGGGACACCAGGGTGATACACTTATATACACACCACACAGTCTGATCTCCAAAACACAGGGACACCAGGGTGATACACTTATATACACACCACACAGTCTGATCTCCTAAAAAGAGGGACACCAGGGTGATACACTTATATACACACCACACAGTCTGATCTCCTAAACACAGGGACACCAGGGTGATACACTTATATACACACCACACAGTCTGATCTCCTAAACACAGGGACACCAGTGTGATACACTTATATACACACCACACAGTCTGATCTCCTAAAAAGAGGGACACCAGGGTGATACACTTATATACACACCACACAGTCTGATCTCCTAAACACAGGGACACCAGGGTGATACACTTATATACACACCACACAGTCTGATCTCCTAAAAAGAGGGACACCAGGGTGATACACTTATATACACACCACACAGTCTGATCTCATAAAAAGAGGGACACCAGGGTGGGAAAGAGGGACAGAGGGATTTAGGTCTTAAAGAGGAACATGTCCTGACTAAAGAGAGACACTTGGGAGATATGACTATGACCCTTATTTATGAAAGCAAACTAGAGTTATTCTGCTGTAAACTAACTGCTCCATAGGGGACAATTAAAAAGTTCCTGTTAAAGCGGAACTTTGACTTTGTATAAAGCCGTCCTCCAATAATGAAACATATTCTGACTAGCTTCATAATACTTCTATTACCTCTCAGTGCCCGATTCTAAAGTAATCCTTAATCTTCTGAGACTGACGGACAAGTTAGTGCCATCTGCGTGCCTGCACCATCAGTCCCTTCCAGTTACCTTAAAGGAGCAGTAAACTTTTTTTTATGAAAACGCATATTTTATAGATATTCTCATGATGAATAAAACAAGGTCACTCCCATCTCTGTCAGATGTTTTATTCAAATTTTATAGCAAATAACCAGGAAGTGAATTTACTGTGTTTACTTCCTGATACTTCTGACAGGAAGTGACAGGCAGTTTCTATCACATTCTATGGAGAACTGTATGTCTCTGACTTTTCTGACTTTCCTCTCCATTAGAATCGAACAGGAAATCTAGTTAGAATTTGACCACTAGAGGGCACTGCTAATGTAAAAAAACATGGGTTTAAACTGTAATAACCCTGGAAATATAAATCTCTCCGTAGTGGGAGTACCCTTATTTTACTCATTAGGAAAATCCCTACAATATATATTTTTTCATAAAAAAAGTTTACTGCTCCTTTAAGGCACAGTGCTATGCCTCCCAGACTGACAGTGCAGGCACGCAGGCGTCCCTAAGACAAGATGGCTGCTCTGATGCCTGGCTTCCGGTCTCTGAGGATTAAGGAGTACTTTAGAATCAGGTACTTCTGAGAGGCAGAAGTATTATGAAGCTAGTTGCCTTATGTTTCTTTATTGGATTTTATACTAAGTGAAAGTTCCGCTTTAAATTAAATTGGGCTTTTAACCACTTGAATGTTAGAGAGGTCTCCAATGTATTGTGAAGCAATACATTGGAAACCTTTCTGGCATTCAAGGGGTTACATATCTCTATTCAAGTGCTTTGGGAGTTTAGTCATTTTCATTATTTCCCCATGGTGAAGTTGGTTTACTCCAGAATAACATCATCAGATGACATCATCTCCCAGCCTCCGCATTACTAGAGCGGCGCGCGGGAGCTTCAGCTCTAGAGATCTGTGCCAAAGGAGGCACAGATCTGTCAAACCACGCCGCTAGACCACCAGGGACTGGTGGTAGGGGCAATGTGGAGATAAAGGGGAAATGTGGGGATGAAGGGGCAATGTGAAGATGGGGGCATTGTGGAGATGAAGGGGGCATTGTGGAAAGGGCATTGTGGAGATGAAGGGGCATTGTGGAAGGGGCAATGTGGAGATGAAGGGGGCATTGGGGAGATGAAAGGGGCATTGTGGAAAGGGCATTGTGGCGATGAAGGGGGCATTGTGGAAAGGGCATTGTGGAGATGAAGGGGGCATTGTGGAAAGGGCATTGTGGCGATGAAGGGGGCATTGTGGAAGGGGCATTGTGGAGATGAAGGGGGCATTGTGGAAAGGGCATTGTGGAGATGAAGGGGGCATTGTGGAAAGGGCATTGTGGAGATGAAGGGGGCATTGTGGAAAGGGCATTGTGGAGATGAAGGGGGCATTGTGGAAAGGGCATTGTGGAGATGAAGGGGGGCATTGTGGAGATGAAGGGGGGCATTGTGGAAGGGGCAATGTGGAGATGAAGGGGGGCATTGTGGAGATGAAGGGGGCATTGTGGAAAGGGCAATGTGGAGATGAAGGGGGCCAATGTGGTCGGGGGGGCCATGGCAATTCTTGCACCAGGGCCCGGTGGCTTCTAGTTACGCCTCTGGATATTTTATCATTCAATTACTCTTGAACTACAACTCTGACAGTATTGAAATAACACTCTCCTTTCCCCAATACTATGAAGATTAATTTTAGTTGCTTTTTTGTGAAACATTACTACTCCTTTAAAGAATGATCTCAGTCATGCTCTTTAAAGTGCAGCCTTTCTAAAGTTATTAAAATTTTATTCTCCATCCCCTTTCATGGATACCAGTCCCCATAGCAGGAACTGTTAAGGTTGACCAACATGACAAGTGAACAGACAACACTGAAATCCCTTCTCTGTGAGTTATTTTACTGTGTAATATAATGCAGCTATTTCCAGCATTGAGTACCCCCACAAAAAGCACGCTTCGGGGGGGGGGGGGGGGGGGGAATTAGCAAGCAAACCCACAAATAAAAATTAAAAAATATTTTATATATATATATATATATATATATATATATATATACATATATACATATATACATACACACACACACATATATTTCATATGAATGGCACTCATGTTAAAGGGACAGCCAACTCTTAAATAAAAACTCTCCTTCCTAAAGGGAACGCTGACATCTACCTAGTGACTCAAACATCCAGGAACTATTGGGAAACTTTCAGGTAAATCCACTGATAAACTTATTGCCTCCAATGAAAGTGAGCCCTAAATAGCCAATCACTGATCGATCTCTCTGTAACTTCTGCAGGGCTTGGTGATGTCAGTCCCTCTTCCAAGGATAAAGAGCATGCAGTGTTAAACCTTTAAGTGCCAGAGGGGTAGGCAACGCATTGCTTTGCACTCAAAGGGTTAACCTTGTATATAGCCATGATAGGGTGAAATACAGAGCTACTCATTTTAAAACACAGTCCATATATTGTTCAATCTCTTTTCAAATGTGGATGAATGGATGTCTGGGTCACTGGGTGTAACCACAGAGAAACTACAAACACATATTGGACAGGCAATCACAGACAAAAAAAAAGAAATGATGGACCAAACTTGGGCACCCTTGTTTGAGATGATAATTTCCCTTTACCGGTAATACACACAAAAAGCATTCATGACCCAGACCTGCAAAAAAGGCAAATGCAACCTTTATTAAACATTTTGAATGCCAGAGGGTTGTGCAGCTCATTGGTTAAAGGGCTAGTAATATATCAAATGAAGCTCAGATTAAGCTTCATAGTTTTTGGGCCGTGTAGAGCTTTATTGAAATATTGTCCAATGTGTAAATGAAAGTAATTGACATATAAAGGATCCTACTCCAACCCCTTTTACCTGTTCTAAGCCACCTCCCCTCAGATGTGGAATCCGGACCGGATAACTCGCAGCAAGGGACAATCTCCTGACAGTGAGCATAAGGCCACCCTGTTCCCTTGATGAAGGAGGGTACGTTTTTCTTTGTGCTCACAGTAGATTGTCCCTCGCTGTTATCCATCCAGACGGTCTAAGGAAAGCAGTGTTATGTCATTAAAAGGGAGGAGGGAGGGGGATACTATATAATTCAATTACTCTTTAAATACACCTCAGACAGTATTGTAATAAAGTACTACATGGCCCAACAACTATGATGATTAACCAGCGCTCCATTTATTTTTATATATTAATATTGCTTTAAAGGTATAATATGCTCTATGAATAGGTCTAAATAAGGCAGGTGTCCTTCAGGTAACAAAGCAATGCGTTCCGTACCCCTTTGGCACTCAAAGGGTTAAAACAGTAGACTACAACAAAGGTTGAATGAAAAAAAGTGTATAGAAATAGCTGATGGCTGTATGAATGACACTATCTGAGATAGCTCAGTTCTGGTCTATGCCTATGAGTCAGTGAATATTTCTAGTGCTACAATGACACCTAATGGACAAAAATCAGAATGGCTCAGGGGAATACAAATCCTAATAATGAACTGTGAGAAAAGTATATGTTGAATAACCCCTTTGAAATATCAGAGGTGTGCTCATACACAAAACATTAGCAGTGTGGTATTCTAGTAAGTTTCATGCAGTAGCGGGCTCCAGTGCGAGAAAATTCTCCCCTACAACACACTTAAAAAAGTGCTTGTGTGCACCCTTCTCCCTTAAAAAAGTGAATATACATGGCTCAATGGGGAAGTGATTTTCACACGAGTTGCAGTGGCCTTCGGCCACGCTACTTGTGTGAAAATCATGCAGGGAGTTGGCCCACCCACCACTATATAACTAAAGAAAAAAAATGGCTGCCACTCGCTCCTACACCGCAGACACACACACACAAGCCGCACACACACACACACACAAGCCCACACACACACAAGCCCACACACACACAAGCCCACACACACACAAGCAAGAGAGAGACACACACATACACACACACACCAGCCCTGCTCCCTGTATCCCGCCTGTCTTCAGCCACCTATCCACCTGCTGTACACGCTGCATGTCCCTCACTCACACACTGACTTATGACCAAACACAAACCATGAAGACGCTGTTGGCCTGCCATGGAAGAGGGGACAGGTCTGCACAGCTGCATTACATGCCTGCTCATACTATGGTGTGCCCAACCTAAACAGCTGATGTATGCCTATGAGGAGGGGGTAGAACAGTCTCCACGAGCTGTGCCTGATGCCAACGTGAGCTGAGGTACAAGGTGGATGCTCCCGCATCATTACACGTCTTTCAGTTCGCACAATCACACATTTGCCTTAACCTCCCACATCATTACACGTCTTTCAGTTTGCACAATCACACATTTGCCTTAATCTACCACTTGCACGGTGCTATGTTCTGCCAGGGACCTCTGGGGTCAATTGCTCCACTGGTCGTGACAATGCAGGGGCTGCCAGCTGGTTCCTGTGGTACTTGCTGCAGGCCATGGTGCGGACCAGCAGGGGATCCATGCTCTCTTCCTACATACAGCTGGCCTCCTCTGTCCCTGCAGAGTGCCACTTACATAGCACAGCTGTGTAGGTTGAATAAAACTGGGTTAGGAACAGCCAAACTCAGCTAACAAGTTGAGGTTAGTGAAGACCGTTTAATGTCAAAAGTCATACACCATGGCAAGACTGAGCACAGCAACAAGACACAAGATAGTTATACTGCATCAGCAAGGTCTCTCCCATGCAGAAATAGCAGAATAGCTTAATAGCGGCTCCAATAGGGAGAAAAGGAAGGCAGCAAATACCTTCCTTGTCACTCGTACTGAACACCTATCCTATTGGATAAGTGATCAATACTAGGTGGGTATCGGGAGGGGTCCCAATGCCCCCCATAAAGGTCTGAAGTATATTTTTTAATGGCAAATGATTGTAACATATTTTTAACATATAAAGGCAAGGTACCTGTCTGGTACTCAAAGAGTTAACTCTACAATACATATACAAAGGGCACTCTATGTTGAACTACAAAGGGGGGGTTGTATGTCGGAGGAGAGCTCATCCTCCTCCGACTGGCTTCTAGTCCCTGGAGAGGCACAAACCTCAAACTATGGAGTGATGGAGGGTAATGACTGGTAGCCATTTAAAAAAAAGTCAAGAGGAAAAACAAGTTAATAGTAAGACAGCATATTCAAAATAAATCTTTATTTATCAGGACAGAATACAAAACACAAACACACATAAAAATGATAGTAAAAACACATTCATATTGACATAGGATTTCCCTGAGAAGTGAAACTACACTAGAAAACAAACTAAGCCCTGCACATTGCTGCTTACAACTCTCCTCTTTCACAGTTTTTTTATAAAATAGATTTAATCTTCTTGAAGATAAAAGAGGTCTCAAAACATAGTAAGTTGTATATAATTGTAAAATAAAGAAATTCTGAGGCAAACCAACTGCACCATAAGGAGAATAAAAAAATTCCCCCAAATGTCCATTGAATCCAGGGGCAGTAAACCCTAAATATAAACCAATAAAAAAAAAATTCTAAAAGCCATGCTTCCCAGACTATTGCTACTCTCTTCCAGTCAGTCAGGGCTTAACCCTTTGATTGGCAGAGGGGTACACAAAGCATTGCAGAGCAACGCGTTGCGTATCCCCCTGGCAATCAAAGGGTTCATACATTACCCGATTCCACACAGAATCTACAGGGTCAAGTGAATGCTCTCTCCTCGACACTGATAACTATTAATGTAAGATAGTGCAGAGTGGGGAAAGCTGCACAGGATTGGGTGACTGACCTCATACAAACCCTTGAGCTACTGAACTACAACAGCGGTAGTCAGGGACATACAAACTTTCTTTTTACGTACTTTAGATTTCGGATTTACAGTTTCTTTAAGTGGAACATTTAGCCTGAATGAATATACCAAATGGCCACTTGGAACTTAATGCTTTGGAGACTTATTTAGCATTCAAGGATTAGAAAAACTTCAAAATGCATTGGTTAATCTTCATAACATCTTTAACCGAATTTATTCCAAAAACATTAATCCTTAATCTCATATTTCAACATTTAAGACGTAGCAGGACAGAGCTGGGAATGTGTTCATATTGCTCCCATTGACCCAGGTTTCCTCTTTTACATCAGACCACTGCACTGATTAAAGGAAACAAGTAGAACACTCACGAGTGATGCACAGCACCTGCACAACATTCATCCTACAAAACTGAACTACAGTAACTTGCTGAGGTTTATGGTCACAGACTAATATACACAAGTGCTAATGTATGTTCCATGTTAGAGAGGTCTTAATGACCAAAATAAGTTGTTCATATTAATGAGGGGGGGGGGGATTCACAGATCTTATACAGTTTCAAGTCTTGATAGGATTTAAGAAATCAAAAATGTGCAGTTTTTTTTTTTTGTTTTTTTTAACCAGGATATGAGGACAATTTTATTTGTTCTATTTTGTACTGTCATTCATGTACAAGTTCCATTTTGACAAGTGGCAAGCTTGTATTGTCCCCCAAGGCAGCACAACAGATTTCCCACTAATATATACACACATATACACAGATATAGCTGCTCGAGCTATGGGAATGTTTAAATATTGCTGTTTATTTTAATTCAGTTATGAGAAGCTTATTTTTAAGCATTAACACCTTCAACGTAAACTGGAGTTAACTGCAGGTCAAATTTGTTTATAAAGGTTTTGGACCTAAGTGATCAAGCGAATGATGTACAATACTGAAGTAAATCTACTCCAACAAAGGGGACATTTTTAGTATTCATGGGGTTAAAAGCCACATTTACATCAATGGGAATCTGCAGACTTAATTTCCACCTTTGTGCTGCAGTTGGTTTGCTCCAGAACTGCAATTCTAACTTGATGAATAAAGGGGGCATTTAAATGAATTTCATATCTTCGCCTTCGATGAAAAATCTGCACTGAGTTTCCGCATCACTTCTGCATGGCTCATTCCAGTCATCTCTCGCTTTGCAGATCCATAATTCTCTTTAACAAACTTGGCAAAGGGGGTGAGTTGGGTGCTGGATGAAGACCCATCTTTTCCAGTTGACAACAAAACCAGTTTTCCCTTACACAGGGCACAAACAAATTTCTCTGTATCAAGAGACTTGGAATGACGCCCAATTCTAGAGCCAAACAGAGGAGTAAACTATTAGTGCTTGTTTAGAAATGCATGATAATGTCAAAAGTGCCAGTGCTAAACAATGGACATTTACATCTATGGCATCAGGATAGACCATGTTGGAGTGGCAAGTGAATAAAGTCTGCCTTGCTCACAAAAGGCTAAAAATGGTCAAAATAATAGGAATTCCTTAGAAAAAATGGCTTAACCCAACGAGTATGAGGTCTGACTACAAATATGCTTGGGATTGGTGTGGTTATGAACCAAGGTGTGAAAAGTTATAAGCACTACCTAGAGTGTGATCAACTCTCCAGTTCCTGTTATTCTGTAGAGACTATGCACGAAGATCTCAAATTTGTGAGATAGTTTCATGAATAAGCTTCATAATATGGACATAAATTCTATTATGTTTACACATCCACACCTTCATGCAACTCCCTCCCCAGTTTTTGGAGGGGTGAATGAAGCTTCTTCTGGCTTGTCACTGACTGGTAACATGGAAAATGAGACTGGACAAACTTCCTACCTATTCAAACAAATTATTACTACTGGGTAATCACAAAGCTCATATTCCCCTTTTTACAAGTATCCTATCAAGCCAGTAGAAGAGTAAGGTTTAACCTAACTTCACAAGAAGTCTGCACAGGACCAAAGGTGCACTGAAATATTCAGGGCAACATGCCCTTTAGGATAAGCAGATTACTTTTTGTTTGATAGAAACGAGGGATGAAACGAATCATAAGCTTAGTTTGAGCCTGACACATATCCTGGGTTAAACTGGTGAAGAGAATCAAATATAAATTAACATTCCCATGGCAGGAAATGCAGTTGCAATTAATTTACAAATGAATGGGATTTATTTGGATCCTTTTAAAGCAGAATCTTCACGAATATTAAAGTGCACCCAAAATCATTTTTCATAGCGTTGAGCATATCAGTACTTGTATTATCCTTATTTAGAAATCAAAGTTCTTCAAGGACTCACCGCAGGCATCTATTTGCTTGCACTGTCCATCCCTGTCTCCTCAATGATTGGCTAGTGGGAGTTACATTGTACCTTAAGGTACAGAAAGGGATGGGAAGTGCAGGCGCACAGATTTCTCTTCATCGAGATGCCTGCTGGTGAGTCTACGAAGAAGTTGGATTTCTAAATTAATGAAAGTTCTGCTTTAAAAATTCATGGTTCCATATTTGTTGCATTCGTAATAATAAATGGAAAAAAAAAAAAAAAAAAAAAAAAAAACTATTCATTTATTACTCACGTGTTTCTGCAACGGGAACACTCATAAGTGTACTTGTAATTGATCTCATAGGTGTGGCATCGTGTAACCATTGGCAACTCGGGGTGAATAATTGTGGCTTTCTTGGCATAAAATCTCCAGAACTGACCATGTCCATCCCTAACTCCATTAATCAACCAGGTGGCAGCGTGACATATTTCATGGATTAACGTGTCTCTAAGCCGATCTAAAGGGGGATACACATTTCATGTGATTACAGATGCACTGAGGCAACAAGACTACCAGATAATTACCCGATTTTACACTTTAGGGCACAGACTCTCAGTCCATCTACTGTAGTGGAATTCCAGTGGAACCCTAAAACACAAAGCCTTTGATCTCTCAGATACTAGAATTCTCCAAAACATTGCAAAGCAGTACACAGATACCACTCATTTATGGTGGGAAACGTTACCAGGTAATTATACCAGTTTTGTTTTCCTAAGGTAGAGGTTATAGTTTGTTTGGGTTTTTGTTTTTTTGTTGTTTTTTTTTTTTTTTTTTTTTTAACAAAAATGAACAAAAAACAATAATAATAATAAAGCTCATTATTTGAACTATTGCATTCTTTCATACATCCAGTCACAGGACTATGCATACGCAGAGGCTGATGTACTAAAAAACAAACAAAAAAAACCCCCCAAAAAAAAAAAAATAAAACCTGGAGCAAACCAACAAAGACAACACATTAACACCTTAAGGATGTTGTTAAGTTGTTAATGAAACCATTTCACTTGAATGCAAAATAAAAAAGGTCAACATCACATTATAAAGCAATGTCCTGGAGACCTCAAGAATCCAAGAGGTTAAAAGAACCATTAAAATGAATGGTGGAAGTCTTGTGAATTTGTATTTGTTCCTTACAGTGCAGTTTATTTGCTCCAATTTTCTTAGTACACCAGAATTTCAGCACTGAAACCTCATTTCCCTGTCCATCATTACCTACGTGGGTTCTGTTGAACCCCTTCTTACCAAAAACTGTAATAGTCCCCAATTTAGGAATTTAAAAGTCAGGATTTCCTTAGTTAACCTCTTGGATACTAGAAACATCTCAAATGCATTGTGCAGCAATGCATTATAGATAGCTCTATCATACAAGGGGTTAAAGGGAAGCACTTACAAAAATCATTAATCAAACAGTTGATAAGACATACCTGCAGAATCACACACTTTTTCAGATAACTCAATCCTGGCATAGCGCTGTACTTCTGGAGCTTTCTTCTGCCCGGTAACACAATAGCCAGCAGTTTTTCGCATCTTTTTATTCCAAATTATTTCCATATTATCAGGAAGCTGGGCAAAAATTAGAAGAATTCAAGTTATCACAAATAAAGTACAGGAATAAAAAGGTTTATAAGCCATTCAATATAAAATATTCTTGTTTGTAACATGCATCTGTAGCTAAACCCCCCACCCCCGTTTAAACAGTGTATGAGAAGTATATTTAACAAGTTACACAACAGATACAGACCTTTTGATCAAATATGGTGCGATTATAATGACTGTATAATCTGCTTGTCAGTTCCACTTTTTTCTGCTTAAAATTCTTCACATACACAGAGTTTGGATATGAAAGGTCATGAAGGAAACAATCTGGCACCTTGCATGGAAGTTTTCTGGAAAGAGAACACAAGTCTTCAAATGGCAGTAAAACCACCTGACATCCATTAAAGGGATATTAATACTTAAAAATTACTATCCCCCATGTTGTAGCCACAAAAAAACGGAGTTAAATGAGACCAGCGGCATCTTATCCGGTTTCAACGTTCCCTCTTTTTGGCTTTTCCCCTGATGTCAGCGTTCTAGCTGAGAGCAGTGTGTGCGCGCGAGTATGTGTGTATGCACACGAGCAAGTGGTGTGCGCGCACACGAGCAAGTGGTGTGCGCGCGTGTGTGTGTGTGTGTGTAAAAGGTAGCCATTACTTTTCTAAATCAGCTACAGTATCTGAAAGCACAGCATACCAACTTTACTGCCCTTAGTCAAAAGGGAATAGTTCTTTACATTTACAGATATATTCAAGGTCAATATAATCATATCATCCCTTAAATTGTCACTTATCTAATGTAAACAAACCCAGTTTGGCTAGCCTCTCTTTATAAATCAGATACTCCAGTCCTTTTAAAGGGATAGTAATACTTCGTTTTAAATTTATTTTATTTTGTAGGCATTAAAAATACATGAAGAATGATATAAGTCTTATCTCTCAACCCTTTATGGTTTATGAGATATTCACAAGCAAAGTTTCCCCCTCCCGCCCCTTTTACCTACTGTAAACAATCTCTTCTCAGATGTGGAATACAGTCCATAGACTGGACAGATAACAGAAGGGGACACTCTTATTCCTATGAAAACAATGAAATCCCTGCCCCCCTTGACAAGATTTTCAGGTTTTTCCCTTATCCTAATTGAAGATTGTCCCTCTCTGCAGTCTACCTGGGCAGCTCCCTTCTGCCCTGGCTGAAAAGTGTTACATCAGTAAAAGGGGCGGGAGGGGGATACTTTGCTTGTGAATATCTCTTAAACCATAAAGGTTTGAGAGATAAGACTTATATCATTATTCATGTTTTTTTAATGCCTACAAAATAAAATAAAGTTAAAACGAAGTATTACTATCCCTTTAATCATGCCTCTACACTTTTTCCACTTCAATAATGTGTTTAAGAAATGGTGCCCAAAACTGCACTCCATATTCTAGATGTGGCCTTACCAAGGAACTATATAGAGGTAGAATTACATTCCCATCCAGTATAGCTATATCCTTTTTATACATGATAATACCCTATTGGCTCTTGCAGCAGCTTCACAACATTGTACACTGCTGTGAAGTATCAATAATCCTACATATTTCTCCTACCAGCATTTCCCAAGTAGTTTCCAATTTAGTGTATATGTAGCATGCTTGTTTCTGCAGCCTAAACACAACCTGACATTTATCTGTTAAACCTTGTCTGCCACTTTTCCACCTATCCACAAAGTTTATCCATTCTTTCTGCAGAGAAAAAATATTCTTTATTTATATAGCACCAACTTATTCCACAGTGCTGGAAGTCAACCTACCCTGTTTGCATTTCCTTACACAACTTGGTATCAGCAGCAAAGATCGAGACATTACTTTCAATTTCCACTTCTAGATTAATAAACAAATTAAAAAGCATTGTGCCCAGGACTGAACACTGTGGATTTAATTTATGCAGAAACATGTTGTGAGGTAATGTATCAAAATCCTTGGCAAAATCCAAATATTATCAACACAAAACCCTTGTCCATATTACTACTTGCTCCGGTCTTAAAAATAAGTACATTAATTTGACATGATCTATTCTTCATAAAACCAATAGTTTTACTGATCATTGATTAGTCATGAATACTATAGTTTTGTAATCCTAATATCTTACCCACGTCAAGCTCACAGGTCTATAATTTCCTGGTTTAGATCTTGCCTCCCTTTGACTTATGGTACTACAGCTGCTTCCCTCCAATTAAAAGGTCTCTATGCCTGATAATAGTGAATCAATAATTACTAAATAGAAGGGTCTTGCTATTACTCAACCAGATTCCTTAAGTACCCTTGGGTGTATGCCATCACGTTCAGGAGATGTTTTCACCATAACCGCTCCCAGCCCCTTTTAGAGTTTGTCCTCAGTAAGACACGTATATAATGGAGGAAATTCTGTGATTCCATTATGCCATTGTTGCTTTCTTTGTACAAGAATTGTTAATATGGATCAACAGGTGATATGGCATGGGCTGAACTTGATGGACGCATGTCTTTTTTCAGCCTTATCAACTATGTAATCGCTAGTCAGGCTAGGTAATTACAATTAATATTTGCATCTCTAAACACACTTTAGTTATCATATGAAATACATCTTAATAGCTTGCTAGTGCCTTTTTTTTTTTTTTTTTAAACAGGGTTACAAGTATCAGCATCAGGACTAATTAATGACAGTCCATAATAAAACAAGGGTCACATACACACTCTCCGAACGTGGCTTCTCAGTAATGTCATGGGCTCCTTTAAGAATCTTGTCTGAAGGGATGTGTGGACTTAAGGGAACACCACTCTGTGATTTGGGTTTTCTCCATGAACCCTTCTCTTTTCTGTTTGTTAAATCAAGGCAAGGGGCTTTTGGTGGTTCTGTTACAGGAAAGAAAACAAAACATTAAGTAGAGGAAATAAGGCTCATTATCTATATGTTAACCCTTTAAGTGCCAGAGGGTACTCAATATTGCTCTGCGTACCCCTCTAGCACTCAAAGGGTTAATTAGCCTGAAAAACATTAACATGCTATTCTAAAGTTGTGCCAGGTGTTGGTACCATTTGACAGATTTAAGATGCTTGTCTTTAAAAGGACCTGTCATTCGAAAAACAAAAGTCCTTTTAAAATCTATAGTAGTGCAATATACGGAAAAAATATATTGCACTTTTTTTTCCTGCAGATTAAAACAAGAGTACACTGAGCTGCAGTTCCTTTTGCATAAACCATTTCAAAGCAATTTTTCCCCAAGACATTTTACAGTGGCACTTGCTATAGCAGACTATGGAATATTATTTATTTTCACTGACAACAGTTCACAGCGCCAACATTTCAGGACATGGAAGTACTAAATCTCAGCAGGCTAAACCCCAGCAAGATAATGGAAAAAAAAAAAAAAAAAAAAAAAAAAAAAATAATATATAATATATATATATATATATTTTTTTTTTTTTTTTTTTTTTTTTTTCCCCGAACAAAGATTTAATATTCCTTTAAAATCTTAAACCAGCATTGCTTTTTTTTTTTTTTCCTGCAAAGCACCTCTCTTTTGGGAGAAGTCCTAACATTTTAACCAGTTTGCTTCTATGGCTATGCTTCACAGCTCGAAAAAAACCTATACTGTCAGCTACTTGTGGGAAAACCATAAACTGCCAAATTGGCTGGCAGGGTGGGGGCTGAACACAACTACAGTCATGTGAAAAAGAAAGTACACCTTCTTTGAATTCTATGGTTTTACATATCATGACATAGTAACAATCATCTGTTCCTTAGAAGGTCTAAAAAGTGTAACTACAACCTCAGATGAACAACACCACACAACATATTACACAGTGTCACACAAGCCATGTGTGAAAAACTAAGTACATCCTTATAGGTTCCATAACAATTAAGATGCTAAGTAGCAGACAGGTGCTGCTAATCAAATGCTCTTGATTAATTGATCATAAGCAAGTGTGACCACCTCTATAAAAGCCAAAGTTTTAGCAGTTTGCTGGTCTGGAGAACTCCAATGCCAAGGAGGAAATAAATCAGCAATGATCTTAGAGAAGCAATTGTTGCTGCCCATCAATCTGGGAAGGGTTATTAGTCCATTTCCAAATAATTTAAAGTCCATCATTCTACAGTGAGAAAGATTATTCAAAAGAGGAAAACATTCAAGACAGTCGCCAACCTTGCCAGGAGTGGATGTCCCAGCAAATTCACCTCAAGGTCAGACCATGCAATGCTCAGAGAAATTGCAAACAACCCAAGAGTTATATCTCAGACTCCGCAGGCCTCAGTTAGCATAACTGTTAAAGTGCATGACAGTACAATTAGAAAAAGACTGAACAAGTATGGTTTGTTTGGAAGGGTTGCCAGGAGAAAGCCTCTTCTCTCTAAAAAGAGCATGGCAGCATGGCTTAGGTCTGCAAAATTGCATCTGAACAAACCATAAGACTTCTGGAAGAATGTCCTTTGGACAGACGAGACCAAAGTGGAGGTGCACAGTGCCACGTTTGGTGAAAACCAAACACAGAACATCAGCACAAACACCTCATACAAAGTGTCAAGCATGGTGGAAGATTGAGGATTTGGACTTGTTTTGCAGCCACAGGACCTGGGAACCTTGCAGTCATTGAGTCGACCATGAACTCTCCTGTATACCAAAGTATTCTAGGGTGAAATGTGAGGCCAACTGTCCGACAGCTACAGCTTTGCCAAAATTGAGTCACACAACAGGACAATGATCCCAAGAACACCAGCAAATCTATAAAAGAATGGCTGAAAGAAAATAATCAAGGTGTAGCAATGGTCCAGTCAAAGTCCAGACCTCAACCTGATTGAAATTTTGTGGCGGGAACTTGAGAGCGGTGCATAAACAAATGCCCACAAACCTCAATGAATCGAAGCAACGTTGTAAAGAAGAGTGGGCCAAAATACCGCCACAACAATGTGAGACTGAAAGTCATACAGAAAATTACTTCAAGTTATTGCTGCTACAGGTGGTTCTACAAGCTATCAAATCATAAGGCGTACTTAGGTTTTCACACGTGGCTTCTCCATTTTGGCTTTATTTTTGTTAAATAAATCATGACACGGTGTAATATGTCATGTGTTGTTGTTCACCTGAGGTTGTATTTACCTAATTTTTAGACCTGCTAAGGAACAGAGGATTGTTATGTCCCAATATGTAAAACCATAGAATTCAAATAGGGTGTACTTTTTTTCACACGACTGTAAGCAGTTTGTGAATCAAAGCCACACATTTTACAGGTTTCTCACAAAGCACCATACAGTTACAAATCCAATCCCTAGCAGGGGTCACTATTCTGACAGGGAGGCAATACAACCCCAATTTCCTTGGCAGACATGCCTAGAGGGCACCATCAAGGTGACATTTTCCATCGTACACTTTGAGGTACCAGAGGTGTGTGCAATGCATAGCTTTTGCATACTTCATTAGTCCTTAACCCTTTGAATGCTTGCGTTATCCAAAGCATTGCTTTGCAATGCGTTGAGTGTGTTGGATACCTCTCTGGCACTCAAAGGGTTAAAGAGGTAGTACGATCACAAAAATAAATGTCCATCCAATTGTTCAATGTGATTTTTGATACTGAATACTATGTTCTGAGGAGACTTTACCTTTATATTTGTCTTAAAAATCCAATTAAAAGCTTCCCCTCCCGGCCCTTTTCAGCAGGCCATGCCGACTTCCTTCAGATCCGAAAGCTGGCCGCTTGACTGGAGGGAATCACAATGAGGGACAATATTATGTCTGTCAGAATAAAGAAAAAACCCTGCCCCCCTTTCCCGATGAATGGAAACAGGTTTTTCCTTATGTCGACACAATATTGTCCCTCGTTGAGATCCGTCCGGACTGGCTTTTGGATCTGAGGGAAGTCTGCGTGATGCGCTGGAAAAGGGGAGGGAGAGGGATAATTTTAAATTTGAATTTCAAGCCAAATATAAATTTAACAGATTTGTTTTATATTACTCTGCCTTTAAAGGATCAACTTTCAAAGCTAAAACCTTGGTTGCCCACTATCCGTGGCTGTGCGGAGGCTAACACTCACTCTTTTTGACACCATATGCAATTTTTTTCAGTTTAACTAAATGAAAGAATGTACATGTTAAAGTATTCTGAAATACCTGAAAACTATGGTATTAGATTAGGTATCTAGAGTTCTACTAAGCAAACTGGTACCCCATTGGTATGAGTGGATATGTCGTAGGGGGTCCCAGGACCACAAAACTGCACTGAATATAAATTTTTTTTGTGTGTATTTAAAAAAAAAAAAAAAAAAAAAAAAAAAAAGACAACCCACTCCACTGTATGAGTTTGGAATTTCCTACTGTATTCATTAGCAGCTCCTCTCAAGAGAAAAGTAATGCCTTACTGGTTAAGAGCACATTAGCAGCTCCTCTCAAGAGAAAAGTAATGCCTTACTGGTTAAGAGCAAACATAATATAGGGGGTGCCAGCAGCACAAAACTACCCTGCCTGAACAAAATGGTAGTAAGAATACAGGAATGGGGAAAGGTAGATAATGCTTACTATTTTGAAAAGGAAACAGCCACCCACATCAAATGAGGGGTCAATTGCCTTTTTATCCCTAGGCTGCTGTGCACAAATATTTCTATAAGGTGACAATAGGAAAAACACTTACATTTGCACCACTTCTAATATACTGAAATAATTGAAAGTTATGGTATTTCTGTACTTGCTTGAATCCAGAAAAGGAAAAAAAAATACCACACTTGTATATGGGATGCATTACCCTATACCCGCCACTACTAGATATATTTTTATTATAAAAAACATGCCTAGACTAAAGTTGGCAAGCATTACAGATATGATGAATACGTATGCAAATCATATAATTATTTTGGAAATTAGACATCAGTATCAAATGAGGGGGACTCTTTACACCTCTGTTTGTTTTTACCCCTGGGCTAGTGTGAACAATTTTTTTTTTGATATATACACATTTCTACCATTCAAAGATACCAAAGAGCTTTAACTTTTTGCAATGCATTGGATACCTCTGGCACTCAAGAGTTAAAACCATGGAATTGCATACTGCATTCAGTGCCCTTTGTTGGAACAAGAAAAATTATACCCCAATTAGGTTTACATACCATAGGGAATGCAAGGAGCATAAAACACATAGCTAGACTTTGCTATAATTTATTATCTTAATAGGTCATCTTAAAAATGGGGGCTTTACTCTTTGAAATTAGGGTTCCTCTGACCCTATAATGAGTATGTGTGTCACCCTTACATATTTCAGAGCAAGAGGAGATAGAATAGGGAGTCAACAGTCACTCACATTTTAGCGATAATCCAACATCCTGTAGGTAAAAATTAGTTATAAAACACAGTTTTATCACTGTTTGAAAGAGACCCCCCCCTGCACACACACACTCTTTTGAACAAGGGTAGCTTTGCGTCTGGAAGAAAGAGGTGCCAAGATGAGTTACTTCTAGAGCTCCCAGCCCTTCAGAAGCTGTGCATGTGTTGTTAACCCCTATATTACTAGAATATACAACATTGGTCTTTCAAACAAAGTCCCCACTTTCAAACAGTACTCGGGACTGAATTGGATAAGGGAGGCTGAAACTGAGGCTTGCAATGTGCCTCTTGCCCTTCTTTGTTCCCAGTACCTTAATCTATGCTGGTCTAGTGAAGCACTCTCCCACTAGAGATATCACCATGCTCAAACTTATACACAGAGTGAGACAGAGGAAGTTTGTGGGACTGAAGGAGTCCACTATACTAAACCCCAGTTCCCTAAATAAACTATTTTGTTGCATCTCCACATAGGACATGATGGGCCATATCCTTATCAGTTGTAGGGGGTAGGTTTAGGACGTGGACCATTATGCCCATAGTGGAAATATGGTAAAAACAACATCTATACAGAAAATTTAATAATTAAAGCCTATTGCTTCATTAAATTTGCAAACAAGATGTACTTGCCAAGTCAAGTTTGGTTTCCCAGGCACAGACATAGGAAAATATACAAGCTAAATAAATAATCCAACCTGGTAATGCTGTTTTGGATGGACTGTTTTTATTTGCGGTTGAACATGGCGTTTGACTCTTAATCCGGTTTTTAATTCGTTCCATAAGACTTTCAAACTCCTCATCAGAACTTCCAGGCGTACAGAATTTAGTTTTCTGCTCTGCTTGTCTTTCGCCATTTTCCTTCTTTCTGAAATATGTGTCACTTGACAGCTCTTGAGAGTTTTCTTTGTTATTCTTTCCAAGAATTTCTTTGGTGCAAGTGGTCTCAGGCCTTGGTTTATGGTCATTATTTATCTTCATATTTCTCTTTCCCTTATGCCGGTCATGCCATGTACTTTTTATAACAAAATCATCATCATCGTCGCTGTCACTTATGAACACTGGAGACACCCGGTCTTCAGAATGCAACAAGTCTCTATCGGTGGCACGGGACAAGTCTTCATCGTGAAAGTTCTTTGTTCCTGTGGATGAATGAAAGGGAGTATATAAAAGTGTGTCAACTTTCATCCACATCACTAGCTAAATTTCTACAAGTGGAAACGGTGCTTAATCATAGTAAACCATTTTAGGGCCATATTCAGAAGGAGAAATTAGCAATTCTGAAGCAAATGAACTAGAGTAAAAAAAATCCACGTGCAAGTTGTTAGATACTTCTCCTGGCTATAACGGGTTAAAGGACAACCATCACTTGGAAAGTGCACCATCAGCAGATGTGCTCCCCTGAAAGAAGACCTGTCAAAGCCAGGGCTGAACTGTGAGCCCCAGAAGAGCAAAGAGTGTCTGAAGAGAGACATCTGATGCGTCCCAAGGGAAACACAGCTGGATTGTGTACAGTTTCTTACAGCTGGATTGTTTACAGTTTCTTACAGTGTCCTTCAAGATGCATGTCCCCATAACATTGGGCTTGAAGGCTTTACACATATTCTGTGGGACCTGTTGACACATCCCAGGAGTTTGCAGCCAAGAAACACAGGTTTCGGGAATGGCTGACAGAAACCATTTTGTGTTAAATTGTACAGCCCTAAGCTTTTTACCAAGTTTGCTCCCATAGGACTTAAATGTATAGTAATGTTTCATAATAAAAGCAGCTCTAATTAATCATGGAGAGTTATTTCAGTACTGTCAGAGTTGTAGTTCAACAGTAATTGAATTATAAAATATCCCCCTCCCACACCTTTTATTGATGTAACACTGCTCAACTCAGACCAGTAGGGAGTGTCCAGGCAGATTGCAGAGAGAGACAATCTTCAATTAAGAGAAGAGAAAAAGCTGAAAAACCTGTCAAGGGGGGCAGGGTTTTCATTATTCTCACAGTAAGAAAATTGACCCTTGATATGAGCTGTCTGGTCTATGGACTGGATTCCACATCTGAGGAGTGGGGGCTTACACTAGGTAAAAGGGGCGGGAGGGGGAAACTAACATTCAATTACTCTTGAACTACATCTCTGACAGTATTGAAATAACACTCTCTATGGCTCAAATACTATGAAGATTAATTGGAGCTGCAGTTTTTGTGAAACATTACTGTCACTTTAATGTCTCTAGAGAGGGCAAATTTCTAATTTAAAAATCAATGGGGCAGTTTGCTCACTGCTTGCTTTCTGCAATTACAGGGCTTTACAGATAGTGGTAATTCTGTAACAAGTCCACTACACCATAGGGTAGCGGGAAAAAAAAAAAAAAAAAAAAAAAAAAAAAAAGAGAGAAGACTCCCAGTTATATAAAAGGTAATTCGTGGAATCATTTTCCCCCATGGTGCATTTAGTTTGCTGCAAAATTGAACCTATCTTATGGAATATAGTCTACAGTGTGGTGGGAAGCAATATAAAGAACCAATTTATAATGTTTAAACAAAATATGAAATGGCATTTCGGAAAGATCACTCACTATTCTTGCTTTTAGTCCCCTTTTTATTTTGTGAAAACACAGAAGCAAATTCATCATCCTCATCTGAACGGATAATAAAGTCTTTCAAACTGCAAGAGATAAATTGAGAGAGATGTTAAAAATCATCATGTAACAAAGAAACTGAATATTTTTTAATCTGCATGGATTCACTATCAAAAGCCATATTTATATGTATAACTCATAATTTAGCTTCATTATAAGGGGAAAAAATGTATAGGTTTTTCTGTTATGATTTGTATACAATTAGTGCATCTGAAGTACCCCATATGCCTAGGGTTTCAATCTTTTTTTTTTCATATTTACAGGGTAAATATTACAAGGTGAGCACCACTATTTTCAACCTGCAAGTTTTCTAAATGTAGTTAATTGTTTCAGAACCTCAAAAGTCCCACAAAAAAAGTGTACATTTCTGAAAAGTAGATGGCATACAATAATTCATCAGAAGAATGTTTTTGTTTGCTTTTTTTTTTTATTATTTTATTTTTCCAGAAATCCGTACCGTACCAAATTTGTAGTATTTTTTTTTCTATTTTAAATATGCAAGGTTTTTCATGTTCAGCTACATCTTCTAAGTATAGCACGCATAGGTTTGTCATGCTAAAGGGAAGCCAATATGCTAGATTTGCTACATGATAAATTCAATTTGCAGACGGAATTTTCACAATTTGCTTTAACAGTGCCATACCTAATTTTGGGGTAGTTTAGCAGCCCCTCCAGTTCAAATTATCCCCACAAAAGTATATGTTTTTGAAAAGTAGGCAGCCCAGGGTTTCATTCTAGGTCATTTTGAAGTAAGAAAAAAAAAAAAAAATAATCTATGTTTTTAAAGGCATTCCTTATACAAAAAATATTTGGTTGTAGAAAATTATCACAAATTAGATTCTACTATTTCTCAATTTCTTGGAAATACGTAGAATAGACAACTATTATTGGTATTTCTAAGTCAAATTCACTTGGCATTGTCTGCTAGCCTTTATTTATAACAGAAAGAGCCCCATCTACAGATTTAGTCTAACCCCCCTCAAAAAATAAATAAATTAAGTAAGGATCCCTTGCTTCCCATAATATTTTTCATAGTGCTAGATCAAGGAGAGATGTGTGCTAAAAAAAAATATACAAAGAGACAGGATATTTCAGGAGAAAAAAAAAAAAAAAAAAAAAAAAAAAAAAAGTACAGTAAAAATTTTAACCATTTCATCACTATTGGATTGCAGCTATGTGATTTTGCTTAAAGCAATTATCAATGCAGAGCCCATGTTGTAAAGGGCAATCAGGACAGCAGAATTTAGTTACTCTCCATTTCCCACTGCTGTAGCACACACACTGCACCGTTTGTGTGTTTTGCTTGTTGGAGGAATTTTAAAGGAAAAGTGTGCTGCACCAGTTCGAGACCCTGATTTACCGGGTGCATCTGAAAATAAAAATCAGGGGATTCAGGATCTTACACCAAAGAGGATACTCCTCTTCAGCAGTATACATTCACTGCATTACCACCTACCTAGGTAGATACCTACAGTAAGCATCTACTATATAACTTCCCACCCACCTTATTAACCTGTTTACTCTATTTTTTTCTCCTCTTCTTTTTGATTGCACTGACCCACACCTTACACTCTACTTTTGTAAATTACTATTTTTTAATGTTATTTTAATTAATAATCTACATAAAACCTAATACCTGACTAAATAACTTCTCAACCAAGCTACAGAACTAACCAAAACAAGTTTTAGAAAAATTAAACCCTAAACGGACAATACTATGTAAACAATATTTACTTCATTACTCAAGACTACAAATAAACCTTAACCCTAAATCACTTAAAACCTAATCCTACCCACATTTAACACTATCTACCCATCCCAACTAAATAATTCAATGTAATTAAAAAAGGGGAGACAAAAAGGAATGCAGATCCACAAATACTGATCAGCTACACCTGATCACAATGATTGTGGGGGAAATTCACTTTTATTGATGTGACTTGAAACATTGTCGCAGATGCTTCTCTGCCTCACAACCAAATGTGCCTTTGTCATAGGGTTCCATAGGACATGTGATTCGCTGTATCAGTGATCACGTGTAGAAGAAACCTGGATTAGCTAAAACTAACTGCTCCGGTCTAGAAGCAGTTAGAAACAGCCTTCCTGCTGTGTTCATGATGTGCCCGAAGGTGTTCTGTGAATTTTATCTGTCTTCAAAGGACAGATTTATGTGACGGTCATGGCACATCACTTGTCCTCAATGGGTTAAATGCAGGAAGGAAGGATGCTGGAATGCTATGTGAATGACTCCAACCTAGATAAGTTAATATGCTATACAAATTAGGAAACTTTCATTTCTCTAGCTCAGTGGTTATCAATTTTTCTTTCTAAATGATGCATTGCACACCCTTCAGTTCCGAAACTGATTAATACATTTCTACCAGTGTGAATCTGCCACAAAGATAAAACTTAGTAGGCCTACATATGCCAGAAGATTTGTAGCAACACAAAACATGCCTTTTTCCCCCACGTAATAACACAGACTGTCTGCTCAGTCCAGGCAAAGGTTTTGCTACAGAGTGCCAAATTCTTGACCTCGCTCACTAGTGTAAGTGAGCCCAAAAGTCTAGCCATTCATAGACAGACAGGCAAATAAAAATAAATACAACAATTTTCTGGCACGTTTTCTACTCCTCTCCCCCCGTTTTTTTGCGCTTTTTTATTTTTTTAAGCAGACATTTACATTTGAGTTTTAGTAAGCAGACCCCATTTAAATGTTCATGTACTTTCCACCAATTATGCTCCTCAGTGACAGCCTATCCAGTTTTGCAGCTTTCCAGTTACCTGTCATTTTGTTTGTTTGAAGCTGTTTTTGACACTGGTTTGGGTGTTTTCAGCTTAGTTAGAACTGTTTAGGGATAAGAAAAGTTGGTTAATGTACACACTTTATTTCAAGTCTTACTTATTACTGTAAAAACTAAAACTAAGAAAAAACATGGATAGCACTAACATCAAAAAGGAAAAATATTTTACACAAACAATCTCGATAAAGGCCACAAGAGCTGGCCAACACATCAATCTAATAAATCACTGGTCTTTCAGCCACAAAGCATTCTGGGAATGTTTTCCACATTACCGAACTGTGTTTGTGCGAGTATATATCTCAATATTCCTAACAAGTTTTTCCAGCATGAAATATGTCAGTGCAGTGCCCATTTTTTTTTCTTTTGTACAGCTTTAGACAGAATACAAAGAAAAAACAAAAACTAAGCCATATCAAAGAATTAAAAGAGGACCAAACTGGGACAGACCAACAGCACTACAGGAGACAGAGGCCTTAACTCCTGGAAAGCTACAGAGGTCTACAGTGTGTTGCTAAGAAATTTAGATCAACAGGAATTTGGATGTTTTTCCCTTATTTATTTTCTGTGGTGTAGCTAGTTTGCCCCAGAATTAACTTATTCCTCTTTAGTTTGCAGCCCAGTATACCAGAAACACAATTTTCGGCATGAGAAGTCTGTTGACATACAGTTTTCAAAGTCTTCATCGCTGGAATCAGATATCACCACAGCAGATCTGTAAGACAAACTCATTATGTCAATGACTCGAGGAAATTCAAACATCTGGTTCATAAAATAATTTTAAGGATCAGTAACATTTTACTATGAAGAAATGTCTTGCAGAGTAAAACATGGTTAATCTCACCTCTGGCAGCTGCTTTATTGAAAAAGTGAAATTTACTAACCGATATTTGTATTTCCTCTGTGTCCTTCCACGGCACTGTGGGCTTTGGCTCCGCCTTCCAGCTGGGTAGGACCAATCTTTAAATTTTGCTAGCTACCTCTCCTCTGCAGTTATACCGTTTGACCAAGCTGAAAGATACAAGAGGTTAGAGATAGCTATTCCATAACATATCTACATATATCTATATATACATAGTATATAGGAAGTATATTAGAAATCTTGTCACAATAGGAACTGATACTCATACCATAATTACCCTGGGTGGGTTGCCGTGGAAGGACACAGAGGAAATACAAATATCGGTTAGTAAATTTCACTTTTCCTCTGTGTCCAATCCACGGCACTGTGGGACTTACCAGAGCAGTACCCCACATAGGGACGGGGCCGAATGGAATTTAGAGGGTTATAGCTGCTTCAAGCACCTTTCGCCCAAACTTGGCGTCAGCAGATGCCTGTAAGTCCAATTTATAATGTTTGATGAACGTAGAAATAGAAGCCCAGGTAGCTGCCTTACAAATTTCTTCTGGGGAAGCAGCTGCTTTGAGGGCCCATGAGGTTGACATGGCCCTAGTTGAGTGGGCTTTTAGTCCTTTTGGAGGATCTTGATCTGCTGTTTCATAAGAGAGGGCAATGCAGTCACGTATCCACCTAGCGATCGAAGCCTTAGAGGCTGCCGATCCCTTATATTGACCCCCAAAGTGTACTAGAAGAGAGTCAGATTTTCGGAAGTCCTGAGTTCTGGACAGATAAATCTGTAGACACCTGACCAGATCTAGGTTATGTAGACGTTTTTCCAGATCATGCTCTGGATGAGGACAGAAGGATGGTAACACTATATCCTGATTCAGGTGAAACTGGGAGATGACTTTGGAACGGAAGGTCGGTTTAGGTCGCAACACAACTTTATCCTGATGGAATGTGATAAAGGGTGATACCGCCATCAATGCTTGTAATTCGCTGACCCTTCTAGCTGAAGTAACTGCTATTAAGAATGCTGTTTTCAAGGAAAGGTGTTTAATGGATACCTCTTGAAGAGGCTCAAAATATGGATGAGATGCCAATTGCTGTAACACCAAATTAAGATCCCAAGGGGGAATGGTATCTCTTATGGTTGGTTTAATTTTAGAAATAGAAGTTAAATAACGTCTAATAAGGTAGTTATCCGCCAGCGGAGATGCCAATATAGCTGATAATGCTGACAGTTGTACTTTTAATGATGAGGGTTTTAATCCTTTTTGGAATCCTTCCTGTAAAAAATCCAAGATTTTAGTAGGAGATATGGTAGATCTGTCCAAATGATGGCTCACGCACCATTTGTAAAATATGGACCATACTCTGTAATAAATTTTTGTGGATGATATTTTCCTTCCTTTGAGCATGGTTTCAATCACTGCTTCGGAAGTGCCTTGTAACCTTAAGGACTGCCGCTCAGCCTCCAAGCCTGAAGCTGGAAGAAAGCTGGGTTGGGATGTTGTATCGGTCCCTGAAGAAGCAGGTCTGAGCTGACTGGGAGAGGTAGAGGAACTCTGCATGACAACCGGAGCAAGTCTGGAAACCATGGCTTCCTCGGCCAGTATGGAGCAATCAGAATTATTTCTGCTTTGTCCTTTCTGATTTTCCTGATGACCTCGTTTATCAGAGGTAGCGGAGGAAACAGGTATGCTAGTTTGAAGTTCCACGGGATCCTTAGGGCGTCTTGTCCTAATGCCCGAGGCTCCAGCCACCTGGACAGGTACTGATCGCATTTTTTGTTTTGATTTGTGGCCATGAGATCCACTTCTGGGAGACCCAGATTGGCCACTACTAGTTGAAATATTTTTGGGTTTAGCTCCCATTCTCCTGGATCGATTTGATGTCTGCTGAGATAATCCGCTTGAGTATTCAGATGACCTGATAGGAAGGAGGCTGTGAGGGCATGCAGATTGTGCTCTGCCCAAAGTAGGATCCTGATTGCTAGACAGTTCAATTGGTGGCTGCGGGTTCCTCCTTGGTTTAGGATGTATTGTACTGCCGTGGAGTTGTCTGATCTGATCAGAACAGACTGTTGATGAAGGTGTTGTCTGAAATGCTTCAGAGTGTTCCAGACTGCCTTGAGTTCCAGGACATTGATATGCATAGTTTCTTCCCTGGCAGACCATATGCCCTGAACTGTTTTGTTGTTCCAAATCCCTCCCCAGCCTAGCTTGCTGGCATCTGTGTGGAGAATCTGCCATTCTGGATCGGTCAAAGCTCTGCCCTTTGCTAGGTTTGAAGGAAGAGTCCACCATTCCAATTCCAGTCTGACTGGCTTTGAGACTGGGATTAGTTGGTGGAAATTCTTGGGCTGTCTTTTGAAGTAGGTCAAGTAATGCATTTGTGTCATTCGGGCATGCGTCCTGGCCCAGGGAATAACCTGATTGGTTGATGCAAGGTGTCCCAGGAGTCTTGAGAAGGCTTTTGCCGATCGTTGTCTCTGTTGAAGAAACTTGCGGACATGATTGAGTATTCTTGTCTGCCGATCTGATGACAGGAATGCTAGGCCCCGTAGGGTGTTGAATCTTATTCCCAGGAATATCAGGTCCTGAGAGGGTACCATAGAGCTCTTGCTGAAATTTATTAGCCATCCTAATTGCTGCATCTGGTTTATGCATATTCTGGTGCTGGTCAGAGCATTCTGTAAGGAAGATTCTATTATCAAAATGTCGTCCAGGTAAGGAATGACTTTGAGAAGATATTGCTTTCTGAGAAATGCCATCACGTTTGACATGATCTTTGTGAAGATCCGGGGTGCCGATGCCAGGCCGAATGGTAGGGCTCGGTATTGGAAATGCCTGCCGAAGATGTGAAACCTGAGAAATCTTCGATGTTGTTGCCGGATCAACACATGGTAATAGGCGTCGCGAAGATCTATTCGTGTCAAGTATGCACCCTGTTGTATCAACTTCATTGTGGATGATATCGTTTCCATCTTGAAGTGATGTACATAAAGATGAGAGTTGAGATCCTTCAGATCCAAGATGATACGTAGTTCCCCTGTAGGCTTTATAGTATAGAAAAGAGTTGAATAGAAGCCCCTGAATTTCTGTTGAGCAGGGACTTCCTCTATTACTTTGTTCTTCAACAGGCACTGGAGGGCTTGTCTCATCTTTGGGATCATAGATGTTTTCCTTACTTTTGAACAACGAAATTGATGAGATGGGGGGGCAGTTTTGAATTCCAGAGAATACCCCTTCTGGATAATTTCCCATACCCACTTGTCTGGATGAATCTGAGACCAGGTCAAATGGAATTCCTCCAGTCTGCCCCCTACTGGAGGAGAAGGGGGGAGACTGGCTTCATTGATTGAACTGTCCACGCCGCTGGAAATCTCTACGATTTCCAGGTCTCTGGGAGATTTGTGAACCACGTTTCTTCTGATCATAGCCTCTTCCTGGTTTGTAACTTCGGGCCTCACGAAAGGACTGTTTCTTGTACTGCCCAGAACGTATGGGAGATCTTCTTATCTTCTTGTCCTGTGGAAGGAACTGACTCTTACCGCCTGAAGATCGTTTTATTATCTCCTCCAGTTGATCTCCAAATAGTTTCGCACCTGAAAAGGGCAGCGAGACCAGTTTGTTTTTAGAAGAAGGATCTGCTTCCCAAGCCTTGATCCACATAGCGCGTCTGGCAGTAACCGAGAGTGATGAAGCTCTTGCTAGCAGACGTATGTTATCCAGGGAGGCATCACAGGAGTAGTTGATGGCATCTTTGATGGTGGCTAATTCTTTAATAAGGCGTGCTCTGGATACAGATGATTCAATCTTTTCTTCAAGTTCCGTAATCCAGATCCTTAGGGTTCTAAAGGTAGATGCCATGGCCGTAGCTGTTTTGAGGTTCTGGCCTATGGTGGCGAATTGCTTCTTCAATACGCTATCTGCTTTTTTCTCCATGGGATCCTTTAGAGTGGTGCCGTCTTCCAGGAGAATAGAGGTTCGCCTTGAAGTTTGGGCAATTGCAGCGTCTACTTTAGGAGGGTTGAACCAGTTGGAAGTTTCTTCTTCTGGAAAGGGATACATCCGATGAAATCTTTTTGAGATAGCTCCTCTTTTTTCAGTCATCTTCCATTCAGAAGTAATGATGTCCTGAATTGAGCTGTGCACAGGAAATTGGGGAACTGCCTTCTTATAACCCACAAATGCGGCATCCATTACATTTAAATCTTTTTGGGTTTCTGATAATCCCAGAGTTTTTCTCATAATTTTTATAAGATGATCCATTTTATCAATGCTAAAACTGCCGGCTTCTTCCACCAGCTCTCCTTCTTCTGCTGATGAAGCCGCTGACTCTAAATCAATGTAAGTATCATCATAGTCGTCCTGAGTACCTGATGGACCCTCTTCTGGATCTGAAGTCCTAGGACGCTTTTTTGCTGCCTCCTGCATTGAAGTAAAAGTGTCCTGCATAGAGGTCTTCATCCAGGACAAGAAGTCCTGGAATTGAACAGGCACATTTCCACCTGCCGCTAGTTGCAGGCATGTAGCACACAGCTTAGCCTGATCTGTAACAGGTAAAGTTTTGTTGCATCCTGCACAGGGTTTTTCCTTTGTACCTGCTTTGTCTTCTTTAGCAGGTTCAGCAAGTTTGCTTTTATCAGCCTTAGCCTCTTTGGCAGTAGACATGGCTTAAGGCAATACAGGCAGCAATGGGACGATACTTTGTTACCACATACAGATAGAGGCAGAAACAAATATCTATATATCTATATATATAACGATCACTTACCTGTAGTCCGTTCAGGATCCATCCTTTATGCCTGCAGTGCCGACCGGAAGTTCCTCGTCCGCGTGCGTTCCACCCTGGAACGCATCGTGATGCGTTTCCTGTTTCCGGTCCTATGCCTTCAACATAGGCTGTGAGCGGGCGCGTGCGCGCGCTAACAAGCCCTGAACTCCGAATGGAGATGCCACATGGGGGGAAGTGGAATGGCGCCCTGCGAGAATCCAGTTTCCCAAAGTGGCCAAAGGATGCAACGCCACTGACTACGGTATGTGTGTTAGCCTGGTACGTTCCCATAGTAGGGGAGTCCTCTGTACTTAGCGAGTTGAGAGCGGGAGGCATAGCCTCCGTCCTCCAGCTGGGTAGGACCAAAATAACTGCAGAGGAGAGGTAGCTAGCAAAATTTAAAGATTGGTCCTACCCAGCTGGAAGGCGGAGCCAAAGCCCACAGTGCCGTGGATTGGACACAGAGGAAAGTTATAGTTTAAACTGTCACTAAAGGATGCATCTGTTACCATCACATTCAATGGAGAACTGTAGCCAGAGACTCACCTCACCCATATGATGCAACAGTATAACTGTGTAGACACCAGGGCCAAGATGCACTAAGGTTCAATGTTGTAGCAATGTGTGATAAGCACATCACCATGGTGATGGAGATATCTCCATATGAACAAAGAATTAGGAATGCAACGGGAGGGTGGAAAATCCCCTCATAGACATGAAAGGCTGTTGAACTGCTGGTGATTAGGAAAGGATGTACTCCTCCCTTACACATCGCCAGCAATTTGACAACCCTGAATTCCGAGTGTATTTTCCCTGCCCCCCCCCCCCCCACTGGGGGAGCAGAGAGGATGTGCCCAAAACTTCAGCACCACAGGGATGTGCATGTTATACTTATAGAACTGGATGCTCTATAACTGCAAAAACCATAAATGTCTATGTCCTGTAGCACCCAGCTCGACAAAGCAATTGCTGCATCAGCTCACCTAGCCTGTTCCTCCTTGTTATGTACAATGATTCATTACAAAAGGTATTTACCATAAACAATTGGATGAAATACAATATAATTATTAATGATACTTAAAGTATAAAACACTATGTACGCAATACTGGATGAATGTGATCCACAACATATATGGAATGATGATGTGCCCCACTAATAGCGGAGTTTGAACTTGCAATTTGACAAATACATATAGACAGGAAACAAATGTAGTCCTGCTCTGCAGCAATCTGCCCTCTGTTTTGATCACTATGGACAGAGCCAGTCTGAAAAGACAGAGCTGTGTCAGGCATACATTTTATCTCTCAAAATGAATACTAGAGTAATAACCATCATCTCCAAAGCGTTTCGGCGCTTGCAGCACAGATGATCCAGCCACTTTAACAGCTTATGCTGGCTCCATTCCTTACAGTGATCAACAGAGTGGGCCGAGCTAAGATACAGAGCTTGACTACATTTGTTTCCTTTCTAAATACATTCAGCCATTTGCAAGTTCAAAGTCATCTATTTGTGATACATATCATTCCACTCATGTACAGTGCTATACGTTTTGAAAATCATTAATTTTTTTTATTGTATTTCATCCAGTTATCTATGGTAAATACCTTTGTAATAAATAATTGTGTATTATAAGGAGAAACAAATGTGTAGTGGAGGACAGGCGAAGCAGTGTGTGGACAGTGTAAGGAGAATTATTATAAGGGTGGAGAGTGACAGGGGAGGGTGGGAGGAGAGCAGACTTTGAAAAACATACCTATGCATCTCCTGAAAAATAGATTCAAGTGTACATGTCCCCTTCAACCATTTGAAAGTCAGAGGGAAGTGCATCCCATTGCAAAAGCAATGTGCTGCACACTCCTCTGACACTGAAAGGGTTCATTTATAATAAATCAACAAGAATGCACTTTTTGCAGAAAACAGAAGGGATGGGAACACACACTTCCCACTTATAGATTTAAATCAAAGCACCCTGGTCAAAAGTGAATAAGCTTTGCTTTACACAATAAAGACAAATAAGGGAGTAAATAAGGTAAAATGAAGATTCCAGAGGTCATACACCATGGAGCTTAAAGGGATAGTAATGTTTCATAATAAAAGCAGCTCTAATCAATCATCATAGTATTTGGGACATGGAGAGTTATTTCAGTTCTGTCAGAGTTGTAGTTCAAGAGTAATTGAATAATAAAGTATCTCCCTCCCATCCCTTTTACTGATGTAACACTGCTCAGCTCAGAGCAGCAGGGAGGTGCCCAGGTAGATTGCATAGAGGGACAATCTTCAATTAAAATAAGGGAAAAAGCTGAAAAACATGTCAAGGTGGAGACAGGGTTTTCCTTTTGGTCACAGTAAGAAGATTGTCCCTTGCTGTGATCTGTCCGGTCAAGTGACCAGATTCCATATCTGAGGGGAGGAGGCTTACACTAGGTAAAAGGGGCAGGAGGGGGATACTTTATCATTCAATTACTCGTGAACTACAACTCTGACAGTATTAAAATAACACTCTCCATGGCCCAAATACTATGAAGATTATTGGAGCTGCTGTTTTTTTGTGAAACATTACTATCCCTTTAAGAGTTTATAGGACATTTGTGGGACTGGTAAACTTGTGTCTTAAAAGGGACCAGTTTTAACGTAGTCCGCAATTCCAAATGTTATACGAAGCAGGGTGATCATCATTATATAGGAAGGAATTAAGAATATAATGGTTGTAATTATTGCATTATAATTTTAGAAAGATAAATTTATATATATTTTAGCGTTACCTTGGAGTCTCTTGTAAGGCTGTAAAGTTTACATTCCAGAGTTTGCTGCTAGGATCTGAAAGAAAAAAAAAAGTGATTAATTAGTTTTTATTTTCCATGATTTCACTTTGCTTTTCAATCTGCAGGGCATCATGAGGTAAGGGTGGAAAATCCCAGGAGCCTGGGCTCCTAAAATGTTACCCTTGGCTCTATAACTTTGGGGATATTTTATTTGCATCTGTGTACACATAGCCCTCGACTGGCTCAAATATTACATTTTGTTCATAATATCTTCAATTAGTCCTTGCTATCATGTCCATGGAAGCAAACATGACAGATACTGGCATTTTTTTCTCAACTGAAGAAAGCAAAGTGTATGAGCCTACTTAAATTTACTATGTTCAGTACTTTGGGTTTGTGTATTTTATTCCTCCTTACAACTACCATGGCTACCTCCAGAAATCATTGAAGAGGTTATCATTTGAACAGAGACACAAGGACAAAATTCATAAAAGGGCATTAGGATTTCCTATCCATAGCCAAATAAATTGGGGTATTATGAGAAGGTATTCATTCTCCTTTAAAAACTTAAGGCAGTAATCTATTCTCAGTGCATAGTGTAGGATGCCACGGTTGGACAGCAGGTAGCTGTTTGGCTTCACATACCTAAATGAAAACAGATTAACGCTTTGAGGATCAATGCATTGCACAACTCTCTGGTCCTTAAAGGGTTAAGCAAAAAGAGCCAAAAAATGAGATTTACTGCTGACATACCTGTCTCCTTCAGTCCAAACTTTACACATCGTTCTTGCTTGCTATGGTAATGCTGCGAGGTGCTTTCAGTGTCGGAGTCTGACAGATGAAGTTTCTGAGAACAGAGAGGCAGCAGTGGACTATCAGCACCTTCAAGCTCTGGGCTCATCACATCTCGTGTCTGCTCTGTAGGAAGTAGCTTCTTCCTTTGCTGCAAGAGAGATAAACAGGTTCAATTTCTATGAACAGATATTGGCAATACATACCTTGAAGTAACAGTAACACAATATGTAAAAATTATATATTAACGGGTGTACCCTACTGTGAGGCATTTTAGTCAAACATTATTGCAGGGCAAACGTTTTTTTTTTCCTAAGTGCAGCATCTCAATGGCTTAACATTTTACAGTAGTATTGTTACTACCATACATTTTAAAGGGATAGTAATACTTCGTTTTATCTTTATTTTAATTTGTAGGCATTAAAAAACATGAAAAACAATATAAGTCTCATCTCTCAAACCTTTCTGGTTTGAAAGATATTCACAAGCAAAGTTTCCCCTCCCGTCCCTTTTACATAGTGTAAGCCATCTCTTCTCAGATGTGGAATCCAGTCCATTGACCAGACAGATAACAGAAGGGGACAATCTTCTTCCTATGAGAACAATGAAAGCCCTGTTCCCCTTGACATGTTTTGCCCTTATCTTAATTGAAGATTGTCCCTCTCTGCAGTCTACCTGGGCACCTCCCTTCTAATCTGGCTGAGCAGTGTTATATCAGTAAAAGGGGTGGGAGGGGGACACTATCATTGAATAACTCTTGAACTACAACTCTGACAGATCTGAAATAACACTCTCCAAAGTCCAAATACTATGATGATTAATTAGAGCTGCTTTTATTATGAAACATTACTATCCCTTTAAGGACATTGTCATACTTCACTTAAAATACAAAATAAAGTTTGAGATGCAATAACTTATGAATAAAACACCTCTCGGCATCAAGTTTATTTCACTCAGGAGTATAAACCCTACAATAATTTAAATACATATATCATTTGTTATTATGCCGTTAACAGGCAAAGTCCCAGAGCGTTTAAGGCATCCTCCAGGTACTCAAAGGGTTTAACAACCCACTTCACAGACACCCCCTTTTCTGCTATTAAAACGTTGCTTTACGGTGTAGCGCTGCGCACACTCAGTCAATGAGAAAATCCTTTGAGTGGAAGAACTGGGTCATATAGCACTCAAATGATTAAGGCAGTACTGACATAGTCAGTATTATATTTCATCCGTAACGATTCGGGGGGGGGGGTTGTCACACGCTTTCATTCACCGTTAGCTCAACTTACTGGCTCCACCACCGGACGGCCGCCCCATCCCGCTCTGGCAGAGATCCTCTCCATCAGACTCCGGCATTCAGTCGCCATCACAATCAAGACAAGAAAAGCTACTGTGACAAAATATTTTCAAACTTCCCGCGAACCGGAAGTATAATGCGTTATCCGGGTCAAAAGAAGATTGTCTGCGGGACACTTCCGGGTCTTCTAAAGTTGTTGGTATGTGAACAGAGGTGGTTTTGACAGTTGTACGAGATGACAGATGAGTTAGGTTATGGTGTAATTGGCTTTATTTAATGTACCGCGCTTTAGCTATGCCAGGCTTGATTGTGTGCGCATGGAAATGTGCACTCAAATCTTCATTCACGCAAGTGTGGATGTGTGTAAATGCGTGTACGCATGCATATTTGTGTGTTCACATGCGTGTTTGGATTTTGATGTGATCATACAGCTGTCTTTGGAATACAGGTCCATTATTCTTGGCTACTGAACTGCCAAAGATGACTGGAGCTGTATTCCAGCAAAAGCTGGGGAGCCACTGCTTCTTAACACCAAGTGCAATAACCCTATGAGTGCCAGACCGCTTCTACTCTGTAACCGCCCCCCCCCCCCCAAAAAAAAAAACAAACAAAAAACCGTTCCTCGGTAGCTTACGAGACGGTAGGGGCCCCTCAGCAAACCCTTAAGTGGATAGTGATATTTCAGTTAAACCTAAGCTACAGTCTTTCATTGTAGTGTACTAAGATGCCAATGGATGTGAGCGGCTCTGAGCACGAACAGAAGCATGTTGCCTGTTCTACATTAGTCACCTCTCAAGAACATCACATTACAGCTCTCTTGTACCATTACAGAGGAGAAGTTTCCACATTCACATTAGACTAATCCCTTCCCATAAGGGTGGTCCAGTTCCAACATAATAGGCAAGTCCCTGTTAGCAAAACGCCTGTTCTCTTGCCGCTCTGCCAATGAAGAGACAAGATTGGAGGAGAGCAAAACAGGAATATTTCTTTATTCGAATATAGAGAGAACAGTACAGCACATTAGCATGGAAAGAAAACTTGTTCTGTTCTGAAAATTATGAGCAGAGGGGGTATCTAATATACTAATACCACACCCTTGGGCAATAAGATGATTGGTTTAACAGAAAACAAGAATTGCAAAAATTACATATTCAGTAAACTACAACATTGCATATTTCGTTAGTCCAATAGTAAAGCATTAATATTGCTCCTCCACCCAAATAACATAATCAGTTTCCACCCCCTAATATTGCTCCTCCACCCAAATAACATAATCAGTTTCCACCCTCTATTAGAATTACAAGCTTTGCATATTTGGAAATAACAAAACATTAGTTCTCAGCAAATACAAGACATTATGATTTAACCTAACTTAGCAAAATATCTTATCAACCTATGTGAAGGGGGGGAGAGAATGAGCTGTGAGTTTCTCTTCTTATCAATATGTTGGCAGGGAGATGGGAGGGGGAAGAACATAACATTTCTGCTGTCTCTTTAGGTGCTGGTTAACCCTTCCCTTGCTATATTGTGTGATGTAGCTTATTTTTAAACACTTGATATTTGATAACAATCCCCCCTTTGGTCATTGGATCACCTTATAAGTGTGATCCACATGACCACCTAAATCACTTGACCATATTTGGGAGTAGGAACAGACTGAATGCAGGTAAGTAGGGTAGGAAAACATTGGATACAACAACACATAGTGACTAGTAGAACAATGAAAAGAAGTAATCCTATGAGGATCTGTCTTAGCCATCCAAAATTCGGTAGCCAGGACCAGAGCCAGTTCCACCACCCGTCCCCGACAACATCCTGTTTGATGTTCTTGACTATTTCATGCAGTCCCTGTATGTGATCATGAATGGATTTGGAATGATCAGACAAGTTAAAACAACACATGCCAGTAAATTCCTCACCCCCATGATTATGTTTAAGCAGAAGATAATCAATAGCAGCTCTATTCTGGAGAGACATATCATGGACCCCTTTAACATCAGTTAAGAGACCGTCTAAGGCTGCAGAGGTGTGCTTGATAGCTTTAACTAGTGCACATGCAAGCTTATTAACAGTCCTAGCTGTCCCTACAGCCAACCCTGGTGTTCCAAGAATAGAGATGCCCAGTGAGAGAATTTCAGCATTATTCATCAAATGAACATCTGAGTCACAGTCCTCGGGCAACAGTAACGGGGCACTTCTCTTAGGTCGGCTACCCCTAACAACAGATGAGGTAACTATGTGTCTGGAGGGAAGCAAGAGACTAAGCCTGCTAAGGCAGCACGGCCCCCCAGTAGCATTAGCAGGGATGTAAGAGTAAGAGGTGATACCACATGACATAAACCAACCCTTAGGTAACTTGAGGGGTTTAGCAGTATAAGAGACATTCATGGTATAATTACAGAGCATATCATTGATAAGGGAGAGACAGTGTTTACCAGTCTTTTGCTTAGTACAGTTAACAAAGGAGAAGCAGAGGTCTGAAATATTCATCACTTGTTGAGCCAAATGCACCCAAACATTGGAAACCTCCTGAGACAGTTGTTGTGGTGCAGCCCTGAAATGTCTGGTAAGGGCAGAAGGATCCATGGCCATATTGTGGATCTTGGGGCCACAAAGGGATGGGGGCGGGATGTATGTAAAGTACAGAACCCATCCCATCACCCCCAATACCAGGATTATGAGGAACACCACCCCCTGTTCACTGACCTTATCAGGTAATTCTGTAAGGGGGTGGGAGGCACCAGTAGGCTTGGGGTTCCCAAAAGGGTGTATTTTCATGATACACAGATCCCACGTAGGTAGGTGATACAATAAACCCACTTGATGATATGAAGAGGCAGGTAGTGCAGTAGGCCTGCTTTTAATCCCACGGAGGCAGGCGGTCAGGGATTATTGTGCCCCGACAAAACACCTGCTTGATGATCTCACGGTGGCAGGCGGTGCAAGAAGCCTGCTTGCTGGTCTGCGGTGGTAGGTGGTCAGGTAGTATTATGCCTGTCAAAACACCTACTTGCTGGTATTCCGGAACAAAAGCCTCAGGCCTTCACCCTGTTCTACCTCCCACTGGGCATCTGCTGGGCACTGGGAGGGAGCAGGGCCTTTATCTTGCTCAGGCTCTGGTGCAGCTGTCACTCTGGTATGGTGTACCCAGGTCTTTCCTTTATGTAGCTTGACTGCGCTGTGACTTGTCATCAAAATCTGGAATGGACCTTTCCACTGGGGCTCCAAACAGTCTGTTCTCTAGGTCTTTACATACACTCACCCTCCAGGCTGGAAGGCATGCACTGGACCAGCCAAAGGCAAAGGCTGTTGCTGAACAGTAAATCTGTGAAGAGAAGAGAGGGTAGACTGCAGGGCAGTTTCATAGCCCTTGATCTGCTGATTACCAGTCTCTAAGGTAGGTCCCTGATGCTGAACAATCCTGTTCCAGGGCCTAACAAAAAGGATCTCATAGGGATTCAACTTTAGAGCCTTTAAGGGGGTTTGCTCTGATGCAAGTCAGAGCCATTAGGAACTGTCCATTTGAGTTCAGTATACAGTTTGGTGATATTTCCATTCCATTCAACCTTCCCCCAAAGTAATACACAATTCTTTACAATGTCTCTAGTCTGACTCAATAGTTCTTAGTACGCCAAATCTTGGAATTACTTCCCTCATTAACTCTTTAGCTATTGATCCTGCAGTAGCACTTTTCCAGACAAAGTCTCTGGCCACTTAAACAATTAATCAATTATTACCAAAAGATACCGTACAGGTGGCAACTCAATGTATCTGGTATATCACACAAGTTCTAACAATTTTCTGACTTACTATGCACAAACCTGGTCCTACAGCTATTCACAGCAAGGTGTTTGCCATAACATCACTCCCTGATGAGTGTTCTCATACAAATTGCGCAAAATCTGCACCATGACCAACCTAGGCAGAAATACCCTGCCATCTGGGTTAACCCAGCTACTATCAATCAACTGGGCATGGTACTGATATGGCAACTTTACCAGTCCTCAGGGGTATATACAGCCTGCACCTTTGTTAATAACAGAATCATTATTGTGGGATTACCACAGATATTCTGAAGATAGGGGTTCAAGGCAGCTGCTGCAACAAACTCCCCCCTCTCTCCCACAAAATAGCAAAAACATGAACAATGTCAAAAACAGATTCTGAATCAGTGAAAACATTTACAGATTGGTCTCAGGCACATTGCAATGCTTTAGTCAACGCTATGATTTCAGCATCCTGAGCTGAGAGAAAATTAGGGAGTCCCTCAGCTAAAACAAATAGTTCCAATTCAGGGTTAGGGAGGGGCACATCATTCAGGTCTGGTCTGGGTAAAGTCAATTCCTCCAGGGCTTCTACACAGTCAGGTTCTGGAGAGTCACTTTTGTCACTTGGCAATAGGGTAACTGGTTTTGGCAGAGTTAAAGTAGGGACAGACATCAGCACCAACTTCAGACTGTCAAAATCAAACACAGATAGTTCATCCCATACTATCCTGTCAGGCAAATCATATTTGTCCACTATTGGTCTTAACCCTTGCCTAGCTTCTTTGCTGATGAGGAACTATCTGACTTAGACCAGTCCTGTGTTAGGCTACAAGTCAATAACAGGTTGGGCATCTCTAGCAACCCATGGCTTTCCAGCTGCCAAACAGCAGAGGGTACTGAGCGCAGCACTTCCTCCAGGACTATCCTGGGAAATGTGTCTCAATTCCATCTGGAGTCAGTTCATAATACACAGATACATATACTTATATCTCGTCAGTGACAAATGTAATTCCTGTCCTTAATTTAGTCAACAGATCCCTTCCATATAGTGCAGTGGGGCATAACTCTGATAGGAGAAAACTTATCCTGGACAATAGTCCCTTCTATGGTAACTTCCATAGGTTGTATACATGGCATAGAGGAGGGACTTCAATCCACCCCTTCTATGCTGATAGTTTTCTCACTAAGAATTCCCCCCTGCACTGTAGGCTAATACTATAAAGACTGCTCCTGATCCACTCTATTCTGTCTTATTAGGGGAGTCATTTCTGTCTGTATCACCACTACCATATGCACCTTCTCCATTACTTCACTTACTGGCTTACACAACACACTCTGAGTCCTACTCAATTTCCTCTGAATGTCTGAATTATTGTCAACAAAGTCATCTGGTCTAAAAAGGGGTGTCAGAGTCTAGATACAATAAAACATTAATACATTATCAGTCCTGTCATTAAGAGGGCTTATCAGTCTCTAATTAAATCAGAAGTTAATTTTCTATATGTATCAACAATCCTTTAACCTCTTCCTGTCACATTCAGGGAAGCAGTATTATCAGTTTGCTATATATACATATATATAACTAGTTCTTCTGGAGGTTAAATCACATGAAAACACATTCTCATTACATTCATTACTCTTATTGCTTAAAAACATTAACATTTACTTTTTCCTTAAGTTTTACACATTTTCTAAAAACCCAAAATCAGGATCCCACTTACCCAGCGACTGCAGTCTTTGTCTCAGATTAACCACTGTGTCTCTCTCCAAACACCCCCTGTCGGCGGCCAACCGACACCCATACTGGCCAGACCTTAGTACATAAGAGCACAAAAGTCTGCCAGTCAAATTCCTTAGACCCATGGGTAACTAGATGACTGGTCCCTGAAACACTGAAGAGGTTCACTCTTCCACTTACTGGACTCAAAACCCATGCGGCCTATACCAAGGAAAACAAAAGTACCTAGTACCAAACTGGGAGAAACTGGTATACCAAATGATCACAAAACAAGGATTAATGTATATAAAATACAACACCTTACCTACAGGATGAGACACACGGTTAGCCTGACTGATTCCTGTTAGCTCTTGTCCTGGATTCTTAGGACTCCAATGGATTGGAGTGAACTGGTCCTGTAAGATCAGTGAAGGTATGCACAGGGATGGACACAATGGATCCACTTTAGCCGGCTTACCTATACATGCCTTGTCACTGGTCCAGCAGGTAAGAAACGCAGTTCCTCTGTCGATTGGGGTCCCATCTGGGGTGCCAATTTGTTAGCAAAACGCCTGTTCTCTTGCCGCTCTGCCAATGAAGAGACAAGATTGGAGGAGAGCAAAACAGGAATATTTCTTTAGTCGAATATAGAGAGAACAGTACAGCACATTAGCATGGAAAGAAAACTTGTTCTGTTCTGAAAATTATGAGCAGAGGGGGTATCTAATATACTAATACCACACCCTTGGGCAATAAGATGATTGGTTTAACAGAAAACAAGAATTGCAAAAATTACATATTCAGTAAACTACAACATTGCATATTTCGTTAGTCCAATAGTAAAGCATTAATATTGCTCCTCCACCCAAATAACATAATCAGTTTCCACCCCCTAATATTGCTCCTCCACCCAAATAACATAATCAGTTTCCACCCTCTATTAGAATTACAAGCTTTGCATATTTGGAAATAACAAAACATTAGTTCTCAGCAAATACAAGACATTATGATTTAACCTAACTTAGCAAAATATCTTATCAACCTATGTGAAGGGGGGGAGAGAATGAGCTGTGAGTTTCTCTTCTTATCAATATGTTGGCAGGGAGATGGGAGGGGGAAGAACATAACATTTCTGCTGTCTCTTTAGGTGCTGGTTAACCCTTCCCTTGCTATATTGTGTGATGTAGCTTATTTTTAAACACTTGATATTTGATAACATCCCCAACACAGGAAATACCACCCATCTCCAGATGTACATTCAATGAGGTGCAGCTGGTTTCCCTAGGCACTGAGAGCAAGGGATCCATGTCTGGATTACCCTTTACTCTTAGGGAGAAACCCTAAGAGTGGATCACAAACAAGCCAATGGATGTGAGAGGCACTGAGTATGAACAGAAGCATGTTGTATGGCTAGTCACCCACCGCTCAAGAGCATCACATTTTAGCTCTCTAGCACCATTACAGAGGAGAAATTTCCACATACACACATGCCTCCCAACATTTAAAATGTGCAAAGAGGGGCACTTCTACTTTAGGTGATATTGCTGGGGGGTGTGGACGATGGGCAGGGCATTACTAAGAAACTTTAGTTTATTTTATGACCTGTTGACACCACTTTGTGCAACTGAATAAAGAATTCAGTCCAAGACCAAAATGTTTTATTTACACACACTAATGTATAAATGCATATTTTGAAGTTTATACAAACATTAATGTGAGTTTTATTGCTGTGGAGCAATGTTGTGATGCACACACACAATCTGAACTCTTAAATAGTGGGACAGAGGGACCTGGGTCTCAAAAAGTGACACTTAGTAGGTATGTAAGTTTTACTCAGACAATAAACCCTAGAAATATAATATAGAGTGCCACTGGGGTATACAATGCATTGCACACCCCTCTGGCACTCAAAGGGTTAACAAAGCAACTAGCGCAACTTCGCAACACCTGATTGCTACTATAGCAAGCTAGCCAGCCAGGCTCAGGTACTCTGGCAGCTGGCTGCTCTGGCTCAGTTAGGCGTTCATTGCAAATTCTGTATTGAATTTACTCCATCTGGGACTCGGAGTCACAATGACTAAATTGACTCACTGTGTACATCATGATACTGCCGCCACTGGCCGTGTCACTACAATGCCAGGTACTACGGTCCAAGAAGTAAACATGTGTGGCAAACCTTCCAAACCCCAGCCCAGCTCATGCAACTCAGGCGGCGTTGCTGTCACATACATTCACTCAGTTTAAAGGGATAGTAATACTTCGTTTTAACTTTATTTTATTTTGTAGGCATTAAAAAAACATGAAGAATGATATAAGTCTTATCTCTCAAACCTTTATGGTTTAAGAGATATTCACAAGCAAAGTGTCCTCCTCCCACCCCTTTTACTGATGTAACACTTCTCAGCCAGGGCAGAAGGGAGCTACCCAGGTAGACTGCAGAGAAGGACAATCTTCAATTAAGATAAGGGAAAAAGCTGAAAAGCTTGTCAAGGGGGGAAGGTCTTTCATTGTTTTCATAGGAATAAGAGTGTCCCCTTCTGTTATCTGTCCAGTCTATGGACTGTATTCCACATCTAAAAAGAGATTGTTTACAGTAGGTAAAAGGGGCGGGAGGGGGAAACTTTGCTTGGTAATATCTCATAAACCATAAAGGTTTGAGCGATAAGACTTATATCATTCTTCATGTTTTTTTAATGCCTACAAAATAAAATAAATTTAAAACGAAGTATTACTATCCCTTTAATTTTTTACCTGGCCATACAGGAGGGAGAATGGACTGTCAGCAAGACAAAGCTGAAGTGACTGGCTCAGAGACCCCTCGCATGCTGCTCAGATACTGCAGGTAACAACAAGCACTCAGCTAGCAGGACTAAGAAGGTGGTCAAGGATGGAGTTCAATGCATATGCTGTGTGCGTGTGCATAGCGACACGCATGCATGGTTAATTAGGCATCTTGCCGCTGAGCGCAACACGGCTTATATGAAGTGGTGACATAAATAAAAGTGTTAAAGTGGATCTTTACCCCCTTCACAAGTTTGCCTAAATAATTTCCTTATAAATTATGGAAAGTGTATCCTTTTTTAAAATTTCTGGAGAAATTAAAAGATTAAATGCAGATATGTACCTACTTCTGGCAGACAGTGCTGACCGGATCTGTACCACAGTCTGAGCTTCTGTCCAGCCTCCTCCGATGACGGAGGCTGTCTGTCTCTAAGCTGGAGCGATCTTATTGGCAGAGATCGATTTCTGGCCAATGATTTAGGCAAAGTTGTGAAGGGGGTAAACATCCACTTTAAGGATGCCGGAGGGGTATGGGTATTACTAGGAAGCTGGGCAGAGGCCAGGAAAACGGGACATAGGCTAAATGCAGCGTGACAGTGGGTTTGGACCCTCAAATCAGGACTGCCCCGCGTAAATCGGGACACTTGGCTGCTATGTAAACATTAGACTAATCCCACCCATAAGGGCAGTCCAGTTCCAAAATGATGGGCAAGTCCCCTTTACACGGGAAATACCAGCTAACCCCAGACGTATGTTTTGGCCTTGATTGGTCCCCGTCAGTGAGGTGCAGCTGGTTTCCTTAGGCACTGAGGCAAGGGATCCATGTCTGGATTACTTTTTACTCTTATGGAGACACCCTAAAAGTATATCACAAACAAGCAAATGGATGTGAGAGGCTCTGAGCAGAAACTGAAGCATGTTGCCTGTTCTACAGCTAGTCTGGGGTTAGCTGGTATTTCCCATGCAAGGGGACTTGCCCATCATTTTGGAACTGGACCACCATTATTGGTGAGAATACTTTAATATGTATGTGGAAATTTCTCCTCTGTAATGGCACTAGAGAGCTAAAATGTGATGCTCTTGAGCGGTGACTAGCTGTATAACAGGGAACATGCTTCTGTTCTTGCTCAGAGCCTCTCACATCCTTTGGCTTGCTTGTAGTGTATTAGCAGTGTGGGACGGTCTTGCCCGACTTTTTTTCTATCCTTGTATTTACTTATGTAAAGTGTAATTATAGCATGAAAATCCCTGGCGTTGGCAATATCACTTTGTACATGGGTATGCATGGATGTGTTTGTGGGTGTGTCTGTGTGATTGTACATAAGATTTTAGTTTTATGTGTGTGAATGTATTGTTAATAGTTGTTAACCTTGAATATGTTGTGCAGCCGTGCACTTTAAGTGGTTTATCATATAAATGTGTGTTTGCTTTTGTTTTTTTATAGCCTATGGTACGTGAATGTATGAGGGATAAATGAGAGGAAGAGCAAGAGATGAATGATAGAGGAGAGGAGAACTTGAATGTTAACATGCTTAAAAGACAGTTAAAGGGATAGTAATGCTTAAATTTTACTGTCCCCCATCTTGTAGCCCTTAAAAAACTGAATTAAATGAGCCCAGCGGCATCTCTCAAACCTTTATGATTTGAGAGATATCCACTTTCAAAGTTTTGCTTTTTTCCCTCTCCCTTGACGTCAGCGTTCTAGCTGACAGCAGGGGAATCTGGTCTCTGAGCAAGCGCAGGCTCTTCAGCAGAGGCTTGCAAACCAAGCACACGTAGAAGACCGTTGCAGTGAAGGAGCAAATCATCTACATTTTTGAGGACATGTGGGAAAAGCCTTCAGATTTCTATTGCGTGAAACTGCTCTTCATTGCACACCCCTCTGTCATTCACTGGATTAAGCCCTTGAATGATAGAGAGGTGTCCAACGCATTGGAGACGTCTGTAGCACTGGAGTTGTTAAACCCCCCAATTTAAATCAATATAGATATTTATTTGTCTCTTATGGCTTGATCCATAATTTAGGTTATTGAATACAGGCCATAATGTCATACAAACGAGCCTCTCTGCACTGTCAGGACCTATCAAAATGACAAGCATTGCAGATGACATGATCTTCTCTGTCTCAAACTCTAGGATTTCTTTGCCAGCCCTGATCGAGGTTCTAGACTGTTACAGTGCAGTCTCCCAGTTTAAGATTAATTTCTCTAAATCAGAGATTCTTCCAATACCTCTCCCGTCTTCTTTAGCTTGAGACCTTCGCTCAGCCTACCTCTTCACCTGGTCCTCGGGTTTTATAAAATACTTGGGTGTATGGCTTTCGGTAGACCTTTCCCAGGGGGTTGACAAAAATGCCACCATTTTGTTGCGCTCTCTGGAATCAGATCTGGAGGCCTGGGCACCCCTTAAGTTGTCTTGGTTTGGTCGCATTAATCTCTTAAACATGATAGCCCTACCCGAGATCAACTAGATCTTGGGTAGAGCAATGTGTTGTGTACCCCTCTGCCACTGAAAGGGTTAAGTATTCAACGTGTCAAGTTATGTTTTTTTTTTTTTTTTGGGGGGGTGTTGCATTGAGGGCAATTATGAGTAACAGTAAGCGTTTGAAAGCCAGAGGAGTACAAATTGAAGTGATAAGCAATGTGTTGTACACCACCTCTGACACTGAAGCACTTAACCCCCCAACACAATACTTCTATGGCAATGAAAGGGTTAAGTGGGGTTGTGGAGGCCGACCGGGGGGGAGGATTGTGTGATCTGGTCATTTAATAGTCCTCCAGGAGACTCAGCACTGGAGGCAGACACGGCATCTCCTCCCCTTCCCAGGACACAGTGACTGCTGGAACCAGCGGAGTGGCAACCTGAGCCTGGAGCCCCTTCCTTCAAGTGTTAGTAATGTCCCATAAAAATGTTTTATAGAGTTGTAGATGGTAAAAAAAAGAATCTCATTGCCACAAGCCCCATCTCTCAAACCACTATGGTTTGAGAGATATTCGCAATCAAAGTTCCTCCTTCCCTCCCAGTCTCCTGACGTCTAGCTGACAGCAGGAGATCCCAGTCCGGGGATCAGCCGGCGGCTCTGCAGCAGAGCCGAAATCCCATTATTAGAAAATAATTACTCCATTGGAATGGTCTACAAAGTGTGCCTGGTTTGAAAGCACACTTTGTAGACCGTTCCCATGAAGTAGTTATTTTCTTATAACGGGATTTTAGCTCTACCGAAGAGCCTCATCGTGTCGAACTACATGGATCTCCTTCTGTCAGCTTTACAGCTGACATCAGGAGAAGGGGAGGGAAGGGGGAACTTTTATTGCCAATCTCTCTCAAACCATAGCGGTTTGAGAGATGGTGTTTTGTGGCAATGAGATTCTTTTTTTACCCTCTACAAATCTATAAAAAAACATTTTATGGGACATTACTAACACTTTATGTCACCAACTCCATGTGCATGTGTAGCAATTTGCTCCTAATTTACTATGTTACTATATATATTTTTTAAACTGTCACTGTCACTGTCTACATATCACACCCACCCTCCCTGCCCCACAAGCAACTCATCTCTCCTCTTTACCTGCCTACCTCTACTAGCTAGAATTAAGATTCTGTCTCTACCCCAAGGACTGAAGTGTTGATTTTTGCAGTACATGATAGACGTGATATTTTTCATTAATAAACTTTCATTCATTTTGGCTCGGACTGTGATGTATACATTAGCATTAGCATTAATATGAAAAGATTTCAAGTGACAGAGTTTTCCTTAATGAATCGAAGGAGAGATGTGCTTGGATTTCTGCTCATAAAAGGGGAAGCTGCTAGGTCTCCAAAAGGCCCAGGTCTTGAATGAATCTGATGCATTAGATTCAGAATCACCACCAGCCTACAATAAAATAAAGCTCACAATAGCTGGTACAGTACCTACCACACCTCAGTATTATACTTTTTCCTCTTATTCCTGCAGGAGTTGGAGTGTGTGTTTGACAGGAGAGCAGCAGCTTATTAAAGCTGCATCAGTTTTTCTGTTATTCACAGCACATGCTGTTACGTTGCAGGTGGGCCACATTGTTACTGCCACTATGTCTTATCCACGTGGTGTAGCAAATGATTTTCACCTTTCAACCCAAATTTCAAAGTCTCAGGGTGAAGAGCCAAATTCTCATGGTGCAAAAGTCCAATGTCACCTTCTATATGATCTGCACCAACTACTTTAGCCGGAAAATTGGTGCAGTTTCTACCAGAAAGGAAGAGCGAGAAGTCCTACATCTCTTCTGTTTGTTTAGGCAGTGTCATATCTAAGTTACAGCATGTTAAATGCTTAAGAACAGAAGCAGCTCATATCCTTTGTCATACTGAACAGTACTGATGTCTACAGCATGCATAGTTAATAACTAGCTAGTTGTGGTCGGGCCTAAGAGAGATTATGATGATAAGGTGTATGTCGGATGCCTATTGCCCATTCCGACCTGTAAGGTAGGCCTAAGAGTGGGCCCACATGTATAAGAAAAATAGTTAAATTGATAGAGCTGAGAAAAGGGTTATGGGTTAGGTGGGTAACACAGAGCTCAGTCAGAGCTCTGCGCAGTCCCGAGGAAAGGATTGAGGTTGGTATAAATGTCTCCAACCGGCCCTCCCACAACTCCAGGCTAACGAATAGCCTTACATTTGTGGTCAGGCCTAGGAGAGATTATGATGATAAGGTGTATGTCGGATGCCTATTGCCCATTCCGACCTGTACGGTAGGCCTAAGAGTGGGCAAAAAGAACCATGAATACACAGTGATCATGACCGTAGATCTATATCCAACGTGAATAAAAAGGGTACTGTAATGACCTGATACTGGATAACCCCCCGTCTGGTAACCCCTGAAATCTAACAGAAGCCATAAGAAAGGTGGAGCAAATATAACTAAAAAGGAGGGCTGATAACCGAAGGGTAGTGAGCTGTCTACGCAACTGCTCCAAAAATATACAATCTAAGGTGTCAAGTGAAAGACTACTTACTATACCTCACATGATCAATCGTAGGAGTGTGTGACAGTATAACTTACTGTAGTAGTTGTGTTGGTAAAGATGTTTGATACCTGCCAAGGCGGATTAACAAAATAAGATAAAATATGCATAAACTAGTATATAAATGGCCAAAAAGATGTAAAGGCAGAACACCATGGTACCCTACCACAGAACAGCTAGCCCAGTCAATAGTTGACGTGTATGGTGGAAACGGTGAGAACCTTGAAATACTACCTCCCATATGTAGCTTCATAAACATGGCATACGTAATAACATCAGGGCCAGGTGTCACGGTTTGTTAAGACTCTCAGACGCAAGGTTAGGTGAAAACACAACTTTATTGAAAAGTTTAAGATAATCCCATAGGATTTTATACACATACATACAATACATAGAATGGCAAATAGGTAGTAGCAATAGCAAATCAGGCTCTACTGGCCCTGCCAATATACCGGGCAGGGCAGCCTGGGCAAGCAATGAAAAGGTGGCTCTACTGACCCTGTCAATATACCGGGCAAGGCAGCCAAAAGACAGTCAGGAGAATACAGGCTCTACTGGCCCTGCCAATATACCAGGCAAGGCAGCCTAATAAACAGTCAGGAGAATACAGGTTCTACCGGCCCTGCCAATATACCGGGCAAGGCAGCCTAACGGATCACCAGCTGATACAGGCTCTACCGGCCCTGCCAATATACTGGGCAAGGCAGCCTAACGGAACACCATAATAGTAGGCTCTACCGGCCTTGCCAATACCGGGTAAGGCAACCTCAGGGTGGAATAATAGAAGGTTCTGCTGGCCTTAGCAATATACCGGGCAAGGCAGCCTAAGGAAGAAGTGTCAACCACAGTGGCCTCAATAACTGTCAGATGACAATGACATTAGAGATGATAGGTAGAGGCTACAAGGCCCAGTGGTATTACCAGGTAGTCTGCACACCCCAGTACCCGTGTACCGAGGGAATAACTAGCTGTCTAGGACTGGACAGAGCACTGGGAACCATCAGACTATATGAATCGTAAGCCGTGAGGCAGAGGAGTAAACCAGCGCCCTCACGCTGAAAACCAACAGGCTGGATGTAAGAAGACCTTCAGGTCATAGAGCGAACCAACGCCCGCGCGTTGGGAACCAACACTCTAATACAGGTAAGCAGCAAGGCATTGTAACAAACCAGCGTCCGCATGCTGGGAACCAACAGATTGAGTAAATAGTAGGCCAGAAGGCAGTGGAGCGAACCAGCGCCCGCGCGCTGGTAACCAACAGGCTGGATAATCGTAGGTTATAAGGCAGTGAAGCTAACCAGCGTCCGCACGCTGGGAACCAACAGATAGTTGTGTATAGAGCCGTAAGGCAACGGAGCAAACCAGCGCCCGCGCGCTAGTACCAACAGTGCATATAGTAGGCCGTGACGCTGGGAACCTACAGATAGTTGTGTATTGAGCCGAAAGGCAGAGGAGCAAACCAGTGCCCGCGCGCTGGTAACCAACAGACTAGTAACGTAGTAGCTGCAAGGCAGTGGAGCAAACCAGCGTCCGCACGCTGGGAACCAACATGTGAAAATGTCGCCGAAGCGACCGAGGAACAAGGTCGCCACAGATGAAGGAACCGGGCGCAGGAGATGAGCAGGAACCAGCACAATTACGGTCAACCAGATCAGGAACGGCAACGGAGACTGGCAGCAGGAAACAGCAACCTCGGACGACTTCAACCGGAACAGGCACTGGAACAAGTACAGCAGACAGGAGGCTCAGGAACAGGACGAACTCAGGAAACCAGGAACACAACAAAAGGCCCATCAAGCTTCTGTAGCATGGTGAAAGTGGATGCAGTCTGAGACACCACGAAAGGGCAACCAAAGGGTGCCCAAACTCAGTTTAAATAGGCAATGTGAGGCGGGCTAAAAGCAGGCAGCCAATGGGAGCCCCCTACAGGTGATAGACACAGAAATGCAGCAATCATGGGCACCGTTATACCAGGCATGTACCACATGTACGTCTAAAGGTGTTAGTCTGTCTTACAACGATGCTAATGCAACGTCTCTGCCAAAATTAACTCACTACATGACTGCCTTAGCCCCGAACATAAGGCAAATAAAATCCTTCTTCCCCAGACACCCTGTAAAGCCATAGAGCGGTGTCATGGCAGTATCTTACTCGCATGTTCCGCTACCGGATTTAATTATGTAAATTATTCCATTAGCGCCACTGGTTCCACTGTGAGGGATCTTCCTTACATATGATGATCCTGTAAACAAACTGATTCATGATATTTAATATATTCCTATAATGCTGCTGGTTCGTGACCCCCTGCCTGATGAAAAAGAGAGAAAAGAATTAACTTGTATTGGGTGACTGGTGAGTCCCTCTCTAGTGCCAAGCGGCTGATGCGAGATGCTACCTATGATTTGGACCGATGGGTGTGAGGCCTATGCGATAGGCTGAGGGGTGTTGGTCTTGCGGTGACAAATAATCTTAAGCAGTAAAAGACCCTATGTCTATAGAGTGGGTGTGACAGGTGAATCCCTGTCTATCAAGAAAACTAGTAAGAAGGCTCTGTCTATGAGTTGGGCCGAGGGAAACATGGGACGAGACTAAGCTGTAGCCTTCCCCTAACCATCCTAAAAGACAAACCAGCAGTCTTAACATAACCTAAACCTAACCTCTGAAAGTAACTTGCTCGAGCCAGTATTCGTGTCTCTGAAATGAGGAGACTGAAATGATATACAAGATACCGAGTTTAATGACAAACATTATCTCGGTGTGAGATAAAACCCATTGGATTAATTGTGAACTACCTATTTTAAGAACATACGAGAACGTACCAATATAACCCTAGTAACCTAACCGTAAAGAATGATGATGAAAGACATGAAGAGATCTCCGTGTGCGACTATCGAAGTAGGAGCTTCATAAATGCCAGAGCTCCCTCCCTGTAACCGACGTAGCTACATCCCCAACTTCAGATTATCTAAATACCTCTGAGATTTGAGACCCGTAGTGCTTGGTCTAGATGCCCTAGCCCCATAAGTCAAGATGTAGAACGTAACTATTAACAATAGGGACCTACTGAACAGGATAAAGATCACGCTCAAAGCTGTATGCATGTCTCTGAAATGAGGAGACTGAAATGATACCCGAGATACTAAGTTGAATGATAAACAGTATCTCTATAGGAAATACACCTATGTGATTCCCTAGTAGAATACCTAGTTGAGAACATACAAGAACATAACCAATAATACCCTGTAAACCTAATCGGGAAGTATCATAGCAAAATGACTTCAGAGATCTCCGTGAGTGACCTGAACGTAGGAGCTTCCTAAATGACGGAGCTCCATACCTGCCCTTACCCAGAAGTAGCTAAAGCCCCAACTTCTGATATCTTAACACCACTGATTACAACATAAGATAGTAATCATACTCATACACCCTAAATGGCAACATGAAAGCTTCAAATTGACATACCTTACCTTTGATGCTTGAGACCGCCTTCGTGTGTCTTAGACAAGCCTAAAAATGCAAGATTAACAGACTGCCCCATATGCTAAACCTGAAAAACATCAGATATCCATAATTGAACATAATAGGAGGCACTAAAAATGTAACTGGTAAGTAGTATGCTGGCGTAGACAACCTGTCTCGCTCGCGATTATTCAAACATCAGAAACTAAATACAAAAATATGTACATTACAGTAAGACAAGTGTTGCTGTCGTTGCGTATGCCTGAGCAGCTGTACGATCGAGATTACATGTAGTATAAACCAGAGGAATAAGTAGACCTATATGAAATCAAACCCGGTCTTGACTGCAGTAAAGTTCAATGCTTGTGGAAGGAAAACCAGCCTGCAAGAGGAGCACTTGGGGTGATTGCGTGCTTGACTGTGCGTGGCTGTACACATGGTCGCGTTGTGATGACATGAACGTAACTTGGTCTAAGAGAATCAATGAGTAACACAGAGCTCACTCGGAGCTCTGCGCAGTCCCGAGAAAAGGATTGAGGTTGGTATAAATGTCTCCAACCGGCCCTCCTACAACTCCAGGCTAACCAATAGCCTTGCATTTATGCTGTAATCATACAATTAATTGTACCCCTCCCACCCCTTTTCCCATTTGGAAGCCACTTCCGCTCAGATCTAAAGTCCAAACAGATTACAACATGGGACAATCTTCCCTCAGTCAGTATAAAGAAAAACCTGTCCTTCTTGATGAAGGAGGGCAGGTTTTTCCCAATACTGACTGAAGATTGTCCCTAGTAGTGAACCACTCTAAGATATGAGTGAGATTTGCTGACGTCCGGAAAAGGGGCCGAGGGGTAAAATGAATCAAATGATGACAGCGTAACTAGCAAGTTATGAACTTTGCAAGCTGCATACATCAGTACTATGCAGCATGACAAAGGATATGAGCTGCTTCTGTTTTTAAAATTACTATCCCTGCAAAGCTTTTTTTACATACCGAATGGAACGCTCTGGGTTACAGTGAGTGGGGGCATATTGTGTAAAATCTAAGATATGCTGAGACTTAAGGGTTAATATTTCAGAGATGTCAGGGTTAGCTAATTTTTAAAGTTCACAGGTATGTCCCTGTATAGTGTTCAAACAAAGATTCATAATGTGTGTTGTCTTATAGTATCAACGCTATGAAGGACTGGCAGCTTGGTTAAACAATAGATCTGGTGTAATTAGTTCTGTGTGTGGCACCTTCTTGTGCCCTGCGTGCAACCTTTTGCCCCAGTACCACAAACTCTGTCTTGAACTTAGCTCATTTTTCAGAGTATGTTTTAGTGCCATATATGTATCCAGTCCAAGGGTTAAGCCTCTTTTAAATAGCAACTATAACCTATTAATTAGTGGCTCATAATTTGTTAGCCACTTGTGTATTATATATATATGTATGTATGTATATATATATATATATATATATATATATATATCAGGGCTTAAAAGTTGAAGTCCTTTGCTACTAGCCAGACCTGAAAAGTTACTCGCCACTGCAAGCCATAACATACTCACTAGGGCTAAATTTCTACTCAGAAGGGCTAAATTTGGCTAGTGGCGATTGGAAATTTTAATCTATATAAAGAGAGAGAGAGAGAGGTCAACAGTGGCGGCGCTGCAGTCATGTGCCATACTGACTGCCTGACCGCTCCGTGGCTGATACAGTGTGGGACGCTCCGAATTCAGACCAAGCGGTCCCAGGAAGGTGTGCAGTGAGGGCTCCGGTCTGAATTTGGAGCGCCCCGCTCTGTATCAGCCGCAGCATGGGCAGTCTCTACTGTGCATGACTGCAGCGTGCGCAGCCGTCTCTACTGTGCATGACTGCTTCTGACAAACATCCTAGCAAATTTTAATACAGGATTATAATATATACCTCTGTTGTATTCTTTGAGATTCCCATTGTTTTAGGACTCCCACTTCATCTGCATCATATTAAGGGACTAGACCTCCTGACATATTTAGATAGGAGCTCCCTGCCGTTGTTAGTGAGGTACAGGTCATCTTGGATCTCTCATCACATCTAGGGTAATATTCCTCTTTTCTTGCTAAGATGTCAGTGACAATTTGCAATATGTGATAGTCCGAATATTTTAGGACTCTCCACTCTAGCAGCAGCAAATTAAAGGACCGGATAGTTTGACATGTGTTTCATAGTTTAGGAGCTCCATTCCACTGACAGCGAGGTACTGGTCCTTTAGGTACTATCATTATACTCAGGATATTTACTTTTTCAGACGTGAGTCAAGTTAATCATGTATAGTTCAAACTCACTACACATTTAGCGCTTTGATAATGGACATTCAATATATATCTAGCATTTAGGGGGGTTAATTTGAATTACTCTCACTCCCTCTCTAGCTAGTACTGGATAGTTCATGCTTTCATAGCTGCAATAAGAGCTAGATTTTAATACACATCGCTGTGTCTGAGTGCCACATGGTACAAACAATGCTTTCCATACCTCTCTGTCACTCAAAGTGCTATATACTATGTGTGTCAAGGTAATAACAGGACAAATACCTGGACCATGGATACACCATATTGCAGTTACTTTAGTATTGCTATTGATTCCAAATATCATGTACTGGAGACTTAGCTAGTCAATAACACCTGGTAATTTCAAGATCAATACGGTCACTGTTCTAACTCTACCGGAGCTATTTTTCTACTCCTGTGCTCATATACCTTATCCTATATAATAATTCGCTAGGATGTTTGTCAGAAGCCATCATGCGCAGTAGAGACTGCCCGAATTCTCAGAATGCTGGGAGTTCTGTGCGGGAGCATTCTGTGCTTTTGGGCAGTCTCTACAGTGCATGATTGTGTCGGCGGCAATACGCAGAGCAGGACTGGCCTCTTAACCCTTTGAGTGCCAGAGGGGTATACAACGCATTGCAAAGCAATGCATTGCGTACCCCTCTGGCACTCAAAGTGTTAACATCACCCAGACCTTGACCCGTGTACACGGGCTTTTACACTAGTCTATAATTAATCAATTTACAGTTCCAAGATTCTAACAATCTCTATGATACAGCCTTTTCTATACTGGAGGTCCCTTTTTTAACCCCTTAAGGACCGGCAATCTGAGGTGGATTTCACTTAAGGACCGGAGCAATTTTGACTTTTTTGACTATGTCTTTGTTCAAGCATGTTTTCTCTTTAATTCCTTTTGTACACCCACACAAATTTTATACCTTTTTTTAAGCACAAGTATGGCTTTCTTTTGATACCATAATTATATGAATACCTCAACGTTTATTTTGATTAAAATAGAAAAAAAGAGCAAAAAAATGAAAAAAAACAACATTTTGCTTACATTTTCCTGTCAGGATTTGCATACCATTAGTTCATTACAAAAAAATACCCCTAAATATATTCATTTGCTTCTCCTGAATATAAGAGTACCCCATATGCCTAGTATTTCAATCCCTTTCTCACATTTACAAAGTAAATATCACAAGATGGACGCCATTCTTTACAACCTGTAATTTTTCAACAATTAGTATGTCAGTATCATAGCTTAGTTGACGGTGCCAGAACCCAAAAATGTCCCACAAAGGTATATGTTTCTGAAAACTAGACAACATAAGGTAAATAATCAGGAAAATTTTGGAGTTTTTTATGCAGCTATTTTTCCTGAAATATGTTCCAAAATTGTGGTAATATTTTGTTTTTTTGCAGTTTTCACACTTACATTTCAATATTACTGTTGATATCAAGTGCAGGATAGGTGAAGATTTTTAAAAATGCATTGTTTCATGTTCAGCTCCTTCTTCTGAATACGGCAATACCCCATATGCATAGCTTTCACAAGGTTTGGGGGAGCTACGGGGCCCAAACTGGAACATGCGCTTTTCCAGTTTTACACTTTGAATTTTCACAGCTTGCGTCACTGGTGCCATGTCTCATTTGGGGCTGTGTATCGTGCTCCACTTTAAAATTTCCCCCCAAAAGTATATATTTTTGGAAAGTAGACACCCCAGGCTTTCATTTTATGTATGTTTTAAATTTTTTTAAGCAGCCATTTTACCACGAATCCTTCGTAAATCTTGATGTACGTTAAAAATTCAGTGTTTTTCACACTTAGGTTTCAATGTTGATGTGATTTTCAAGCACAGGATAGCTGAAGATTTTTAAAAGTGCATTGATTCATGTTCAGCTCCTTCTTCTGAATACGGCAATACCCCATATGCATAGCTTTCACAAGGTTTGGGGGAGCTACGGGGCCCAAACTGGAACATGCGCTTTTCCAGTTTTACACTTTGAATTTTCACAGCTTGCGTCACTGGTGCCATGTCTCATTTGGGGCTGTGTATCGTGCTCCACTTTAAAATTTCCCCCTAAAAGTATATATTTTTGGAAAGTAGACACCCCAGGCTTTCATTTTATGTATGTTTTCAATTTTTTTACGCAGCCATTTTACCACAAATCCTTTGTAAATCTTGATGTACGTTAAAAATTCAGTGTTTTTCACACTTAGGTTTCAATGTTGATGTGATTTTCAAGCACAGGATAGCTTAAGATTTTTAAAAGTGCATTGTTTCATGTTCAGCTCCTTCTTCTGAATACGGCAATACCCCATATGCATAGCTTTCACAAGGTTTGGGGGAGCTACGGGGCCCAAACTGGAACATGCGCTTTTCCAGTTTTACACTTTGAATTTTCACAGCTTGCGTCACTGGTGCCATGTCTCATTTGGGGCTGTGTATCGTGCTCCACTTTAAAATTTCCCCCCAAAAGTATATATTTTTGGAAAGTAGACACCCCAGGCTTTCATTTTATGTATGTTTTCAATTTTTTTACGCAGCCATTTTACCACGAATCCTTCGTAAATCTTGATGTACGTTAAAAATTCAGTGTTTTTCACACTTAGGTTTCAATGTTGATGTGATTTTCAAGCACAGGATAGCAGAATATTTTTAAAAATGCATTGTTTCATGTTCAGCTCCTTCTTCTGAATACGGCAATACCCCATATGCATAGCTTTCACAAGGTTTGGGGGAGCTACGGGGCCCAAATTGGAACATGCGCTTTTCCAGTTTTACACTTTGAATTTTCACAGCTTGCGTCACTGGTGCCATGTCTCATTTGGGGCTGTGTATCAGTGCTCCACTTTAAAATTTCCCCCAAAAAGTATATATTTTTGGAAAGTAGACACCCCAGGCTTTCATTTTATGTATGTTTTCAATTTTTTTACGCAGCCATTTTACCACGAATCCTTCATAAATCTTGATGTATGTTAAAAATGCAGTGTTTTTCACACTTAGGTTTCAATGTTGATGTGATTTTCAAGCACAGGATAGCTGAAGATTTTTAAAAATGCATTGTTTCATGTTCAGCTCCTTCTTCTGAATACGGCAATACCCCATATGCATAGCTTTCACAAGGTTTGGGGGAGCTACGGGGCCCAAATCGGAACATGCGTTTTTCCAGTTTTACACTTTGAATTTTCACAGCTTGCGTCACTGGTGCCATGTCTCATTTGGGGCTGTGTATCAGTGCTCCACTTTAAAATTTCCCCCCAAAAGTATATATTTTTGGAAAGTAGACACCCCAGGCTTTCATTTTATATACGTTTTCAATTTTTTTACGCAGCCATTTTACCACAAATCCTTCGTAAATCTTGATGTACGTTAAAAATTCAGTGTTTTTCACACTTAGGTTTCAATGTTGATGTGATTTTCAAGCACAGGATAGCTGAAGATTTTTAAAAGTGCATTGTTTCATGTTCAGCTCCTTCTTCTAAATACGGCAATACCCCATATGCATAGCTTTCACAAGGTTTGGGGGAGCTACGGGGCCCAAATTGGAACATGCACTTTTCCAGTTTTACACTTTGAATTTTCACAGCTTGCGTCACTGGTGCCATGTCTCATTTGGGGCTGTGTATCAGTGCTCCACTTTAAAATTTCCCCCCAAAAGTATATATTTTTGGAAAGTAGACACCCCAGGCTTTCATTTTATGTATGTTTTCAATTTTTTTACGCAGCCATTTTACCACGAATCCTTCGTAAATCTTGATGTAAGTTAAAAATTCAGCATTTTTCACACTTAGGGATAGCTGACGATTTTTAAAAATGCATTGTTTCATGTTCAGCTCCTTCTTCTGAATACTGCAGTACCCCATATGTGTAGGTTTCTCAAGGTTTGGGGGAGCTACAGGCCAACTTTTAAACAAACAGTTTAACTGGTGCCATGTCTCAATTGGGGTTATGTAACAGTGCTCCATTTTAAGATTATCCCCTCAATAGTGTATATTTTTGGAAAGTAGACACCCCAGGTTTTCATTTTAGGCATGTTTTAAAAATTTTTACGCAGCCATTTTACCAGCAATCCCTCGTAAACTTGATGTAATTAACAAATTCAGCATTTTTCACACTTAGGTTTCAATGTTGATGTGATTTTCAAGCACAGGATAGGTGAAGATCTATAAAAATGCATTTTTTAGTGTTCAGCTCCTTCTTATGAGTACGATAATACCCCATATGCATAGGTTTCTCAAGGTTTGGGGAAGCTACAGGGCCCAAATTGGAACATGTGCTTTTCCAGTTTCACACTTTGAATTTTTACAGCTTGCGTCACTGGTGCCATTTCTCATTTGGGGCTGTGTAAAAGCTCCCCATTTTAAGATTTTCCCCCAAGAAGTGTATAGTTTTGAAAAGTAGATAACCAAGGCTTTCATTTTAGGCATGTTTTCAAATTTTCCTCTCAGCCATTTTACCACCAATCCCTCGTAAAACATTATTTAAATTAAAGAATCATCTCTTTTCCCAGTTAGATTCCAATTTTGATGTGGATTTCAAGCACAGGGTAGGTGAACATTTAAATAAGTGCATTGATTAATGTTCAGTTGCTTTTTCCTAGTACAGTGATACCCCATATGCATAGGTTTGTCAGGGTTTGGGGGATTTACTGGGTTCAGTTGAGAACATGTACGTTTCCATTTTTAGACATGGAAAAAACAGGATTGTTTCCATTATATTTTCATAGTGTTAGATCTAAGGAGGGATGTGTTTTGTGGAAAAAAAAAACAGGATATGTAAGGGGGAAAGCGTTGCCAAATAATTAAATTACAGAATTACTGCATTTAATTCATGTGATACTGCTTGAAGCAGTCACCAATGCAGAGCCCAGGTTTTGTAGGGCAATCAGGACAGTAGAAGGTGGTTTCTTTCCGTTTGCCATTGGCGTAGCACACCCTGCAGCGTTTCTCTGGCTTACTCTTTTGGGGGGTTGGGGGGACTTTAAATGCAAAGTGTCCTAAACTGGGTCTCTGCTGTAAAACTGCTGTTGCCCCTGATCCTTCAAACAAAAAATGGGAAATTACATGCATTTGGAACTGCAAAAAAGTATTTTTTTGAGTGGGGTTTGCCAATTTAAAAATGATATATGAATTATAAACTGCAGTCTGCATCAGGAAAATGGCAACCTTCTTATACCAGGCTGTAGATTTTCTCATGGTGAGGTAAGGCTGCATGAGTTGATCACAAAGATCAACACCCCCCATGTGTTTATTATAGTCTCTGATGCAGACTGGTTTCCTGTGGACCGTGCCACGGATAGAGACTGGCACAGTTTCCTCGTCATGCATGGTTGTAAGCATGTACACTTCATTTTTGTCTCTATATTTCACTGCCAGCAGCTCCTCTTGGCACAAAGCTACAGACGTTCCCTTTTGTAGCTTGCAGTTTATCATTTCTTTGGGCATCCCTTTACAGTTTCTCCTAACAGTGCCACAGGCCACAGTGTCAAAATAAAAAAGTGATTTGAATAAAAGGGGGCTTGTGTAATAATTATCCACATATAATTGATATCCTTTATTTAATAGGGGGGAAATGAGATCCCAAACAATTTTGCCGTTGGTTCCCAGATATTCAGGGCAACCAGGAGGATCAAGCTGGCTGTCCTTGCCCTCATAAATACGAAATGCATAGGTGTATCCTGTGGCACTTTCGCACAACTTATACAATTTTATGCCAAACCTGGAGCGCTTGGAGGGGATATATTGCTTAAAACCCAACCTTCCCTTATACTTCATTAATGACTCATCGACAGATATTTGTTTTTGGGGGGTATAGTTTTCTGAAAATTTTTTTTGTAAATGACTTATAAGAGGGCGAATTTTATACAGCCTGTCATACTGGGGGTGATCTTTGGGGAGGCACAGGGTGTTATCATTGAAATGCATGAAGCGCAAAAGCACTTCATAGCGTCTCCTGCTCATTGTTTGGCCAAAAATGGGGGTAACGCATACAGGATTTTTGCTCCAGTATGACCTGATGTTTGGCTTTTTAATAATCCCCACAGCCATAGTTAGGGCCCAGAATTTCCTGAATTCAGTAACATCAGTGGGGTACCATGATTGCTCCTTTGAAATGTAGCGTGTGGGATTGGCTGCAATATACTGGGCTGCATAAATATTTGTTTGCTCTACAATCTCCCCCAAAATATCCTCCCCCAAATATAAATTAAAAAACTGTTCATGGTTAAAACCGGCCACACCTACATTTATCCCTGGGCTGCCTGTGAAATTGGGTATTTCTGGACTTAATCCTACAGCTGGTACCCATTCCCTAGGCTCTGGCTGAGGGGCAGGCCTTGTGGCAGCTCTTGGGGTATGTCTTGGAGCAGCTCTTGGGGTACGTCTTGGGGCTGCTTCTCGGGCATGTCTTTGGCCTGCTTCTGGGGCATGTCTTGGGGCTGCTTCTGGGGCAGATCTTGGGGTATGGCTTGGGCCTGCTTGTGGGGCAGGTCTTGGGGCAGCTCTTGGGGTATGGCTTGGGCCTGCTTCTGGGGCAGGTCTTGGGGCAGCTCTTGGGGTATGGCTTGGGGCAGCTTTTGGGATTTGTCTTGGGGCAGCTCTTGGGGTATGTCTTGGGGCAACTCTTGGGGTATATCTTGGTGCTGCTTCTGGGGCAGCTCTTGGAGCAGTACGCCTCTTCTTAGGAGGTGGCCCAGCATGATCACTGGAGCTATCAGTGTCGCTCTCTGTGAACTGGGATATATCGAAATCAGAGGCAGTATCTGTGGCTTCTGAGTCTGAAGCCAAAAAGGCATACGCCTCTTCTGCAGAATACATCCGCTGCATCTTAACCTTTTTAAATAACTTCTATCTAACTTAACCTACCTACCCTAATTTTTTCTAAATAGCTACCCACCCAAGCTTTTTTTTTTTTTTTGTTCTGTGCCTAACTAACCCTAAACCTTACCCTATCCTATGTCAACCCTAATCCTACCTAACTTAACCCAAATACACACTATTCCTACAATAAAACTATAAATATATATATATATATTTTATTTTTTTTTATTTATTTTTTTTTTTTTTCTGTGCCTAGCTCTAACCCTAAACCTTACCCTACCCCACGTCAACCCTAATCCTACCTAACTACATTTTTTTTTTTTTTTTTACAAAACCCTAATCTTTAAACCTAAATTCAATACTAAATCTTACCCTAACTGACGTACACGCTATACCTACCTAGCCCTGTCTAAACTACCTAAAAATCCTAAATATTTTAATAAATTATTTTTTTATTATAAAAAAAAAATAATAATAATTCCCTAAACCTAAATCTTACCTAAAATCAACACTAAATTTACCCTAACCCACGTAACCCCTAAACCTACCTAGCCCCACTAAGATCACCTAACTAATCTATTAAAGTACCTAAAAATTACCAAAAAAATCAATTTTTATTTAAAAAAAAAAAGGGGATTTCAATGGGGGGGGGGGGGCAAAAAATACCACAGATCAGCAGAAGCTGATCAGCAGTGGATCACTAAAATCAGTGATCACTGGGGTAAAATCAGTGATCACAGTGATCAACAGTAAAAAAAAGCTTTTTTTTTATTTATTTTTTTTACAATGTTGCCACTGCAATGGTGGCTGGAACACAGGATACACAGTAACGATCTCTCTGTCTCTCTTCTCCTCAGATTTGTGGAGGAGAGAGACAGAGATATATGACAGAAGCAGTGTTTTGAAAACACTGCCTCTGTCATATGCGGGGAAATACATGTGATTCGCTATTTTAGCGAATCGTATGTATCAACCATGCGGGCATTGGCTGAAACTAGATGCTCCGATACCGGAGCACCTAGTAACACCCTGCCCGCGTCTTTCCCATCGCGCACAGCGGCGGCGATGGGAAAGTTAACGCTTGACGTACCAGGGCTGTCACTGGTCCTTAAGTGCAGGACCTGGTCCTGGTACGTCAACGGACGCGAAGGGGTTAAATGTGATTTTTTTGTTTTTGTTTGCTTAAATAAAAAAGTATTAAGTACTTTCTGCCAATCACTATATACAATTTCTATTTTAACACCCAGGTCATTATGTGCCCTCAAAGTTTACTTTCTGTGTCCTTTTTTTCAGTTCCAGTTTGTATGTCTTAGTAGTAAACTAAGGAGCACAACTGCATGTTTTACTGTCAGTACATAAATAAGCAGCTCCTCCTAGTAGGTTGGAACAGTTCTTCAATGAAATTGCAGGGGGGGGCTCCCTCTCCTCCTAGCAGGCTACCCAGCCAATCCCCTCCAGTTAAGATTTGTTCCTCATTCTGGTAGGAAGGTTGTGAACAGTTCTGCGTACTTTTCGTTCTTTTATTATTTTTATTTAGATATCGGGTGTCCAGATTCCCCCATGACGCGTATTACCATTACTTACTTCCCCTTGGTGGATTGCCCAGTTTATAGAAGCTGCTTGTGGACCCTTTCAGCCCTGGGAGAGAACCATGCAACCCATGTCTCTCTCTCCAGAGGGAGTCTCCCTGAGGCTTCTTCTTTACAATGGAAATCTGAAGAGAGAAGGCCTGCAAAAAAGGTGAGCAACCCTTTGGGTGCTATGGTCCACTGAGCTGTATATAACTCCAGCACTCATGTTGGATATTATTACTCTACTAATGGCCGCTGATCTGGGATCTTTGCTGCATTGTCTATGTGGTATTTAACCCCTTCCCTGCCAGTCAGTCGGGGGTCTTATATACTTGTTTTACTTAATTTGTTTATTTTATATGATGCTCTTTTGTGTGTTTTACACTTTTCTGTGTAAAATTTGAATTCTGCACCTTTAAGGGTGCGCTTTACCGCATAGCCACAATGCGCCATTGATCTCTATGGGACAGCTGCAACTGCTCTGAATACCGAGATGGCTCATTCTACTTGATTCCACTATCAGTGGACATTGTCAGTGTCTTGGGGGTTCTGTATTTGGTACTCTGTATAGAGGAAACTACATTTCCCATAACCACACATTTCGCAGGCTGTTTTCTGATTGGTTCCCTGTGCGGTCACCATTTTGTCTTGGTCTCTTCACTAGTATCATACTTAGGGATTGGTCTCCTCAGGTTAACCCTTTGCTCGCAAGATAAGTACATTTTAGGCTTTCTGGGGGTGAAATACTTAATCTGGGTAACAGTATTTGGGTCTGCCATTACTGTATTGACACTTTTCTCCTGTTAGGATGACGGATCCACTTGGGCATGGGGCTAGACCTAAGGCTAAGGACTCAGGGGCATTTCAGACCCCCCTCATGTAGTGTTCCCCATGCAATTCAGGGCTTCCTGGGCATTTATGCCCTACATGTGCTGCTTCTCCGCCAAGGCCTTCCAGCCATGATCAAGAGCCACATTGGGTCAACAACTTATAGTCCTCTATGGCACAGTTTCCTCTCTTTATTCAGGGGGTTCTTCAGTCATGGAAACCCCCTACCTCCTTCAGGTTTGTAGCCCCCAAGGCTCCTGGCATTCCTGATTTATCGGATTCTTCCTTTGAGGAATCAGATGGGGACTCTGAGGATGGTGTGTGTTCTGAAGGGTCTTCTTCCCACTTTTATGGTGACCCCTTTGAAGCTGACCCTGAACCCTCTGCTGAGGGTCTCATTAAGGCTGTATTGAACACTTTAAATATTTCCTCTACTCATGTAGAGCAACAGGCTACTTCTGATGTCTTTCAAAAGCCTAAGAAGTCGAGCAAAGTTTTTCTGCCTAATCCCACTCTGGATCAGATTATTCTGAAGGAGTGGAAGACTCATGATAAGACTTTCTCTGTCAAAAAGGTTCTCTAAACTTTATCCCTTTTCTGTAGCTGCCTTTACTCAATGGGCTACTCCTCCTCAGGTTGATTCCCCAATTTCTAGGCTTTCTAAGTCCATAGTCTAGTCCGTGGTGGATGCTTCTTCTCTAAAAGACGTGACTGACAGGAAACTTGACACTGTTCTAAAGGCTAACTTCACGGCCATAGGTGCGTCCATCAGCCCCATTTTGGCTTCTGTGTGGGTCAATAGGGCTTGTGCAGTTTGGACTGAACAACTGACTACTGCTGTACACAAAGGTGCCCCTAAAGCTGACCTGCTATCGCTTTTGGCCAACATTTCTGAAGCTCAGCATTATGTTACTGATGCTCTTCGGCTTGAAGCCAAAGCATCTGCCTTTTCTGTGACTGCTAGGCGCATGCAGTGGCTGAAGATCTGGTCTGCTGACTTGATCTCAAAGAAATCACCGATTTCTCTTCCTTTTCAGGGTTCTTCACTTTTTGGTCATGAACGGAAGACACTCATCAGTGAGGCCAGTGGGGGTAAGAGTACATTACTGCCTCAAGCTCCTAAACATACCCCTCAGGCAAAAAGACAGTCTTTTTCGACCCAAACAAGGCAAAATGTTAAGAGTGATCCCGGTGGTGCCTCAGGCCCCACGTCCCCCCCCCCAGCCACAATGGAGGTAGAAACACACCCCCACCAAACCTTCTTCACCAAGACTCAAACCCTGGTCCGCCGCCTTGAGTGCTTGGACAGGCTCTGTTGCGAATCAGTGGGTATTAGAGGTTTCAGAAGGTTACAGGATTCCCCTCTCCCTCCCCTCAGAGACAGGAAAAGCTCAGGCTTTTTAGGGGGCAATACAGTCTCCCTCAGAAAAGGGAGTTCTGGTACCAGTCCCCCAACAGGCGAGAGGTTTCAGCTTTTATTTCAACCTCTTTGTTGTTCCCAAGGAGGATGTTGGCTGCTGCCCAATCGTGGACCTCAAGGCCCTCAAACAGATTGTGGTCGAGATGTGTCTGTGGGAATTTCTGGCATCCTTGGATCATCCCTGTGCATCTGGAAAGTCAACTGTACCTCAGGTTTGCCTGCGAACTGGGTCACTTCCAGTTCATTGCTCTCCCCTTCAGGCTCACAACAGCTCCTCAGGTGTTCAGTCTAGTTCTGGGTGCATTGATTGCCTTCCTGCACACCAAGGGGATTCAGGTGACACCTTACATGGACAACCTTCACCTAAAGGCACCCTCCAGGGACCTCCTGGACCGCCAAGTCCAAGACTGCACGCAGATCCTCCGTCAACACGGTTGGATTCTGAATATGGGCAAGTCGGCCCCGGTTCCCTCACAGGACCTGCTGTTCCTCTGTCTCCGCTTCGATACTCAGCATAGTATTGTCTACCTAACGGTGGACTCAATTCAACACCTCACCTCCAAGGTGTCTTCAGTCCTGTCTTGGGTGTCGGCTCCAGCGAGGAAGCGCTCTACCCTGGTGGGGAAGATGATCTCCACCATGGAAGAGGTCCTGTTTGCCATGGCTCATGCCAGAGGACTTCAAAGTCTTATGATCCATGTTTGCAGAGGGAACACGGATCAACTGGATCAGCCTGTCTCCCTTCCTTTGGAGGTAGCTCAGAGCCTTCACTGGTGGTAGAACGTCTCCAATCTGGTGAAAGGTAGGCCATTTGTGATTTTATACTGGACCACAGTGACAACGGATGCCAGTCTGCACGGTTGGTGAGCAGTCTTGGGTCACCTAAGTGTTCAGGGCCACTGATCAGAGAAGGAGACTTCTTCCAATCAACATCCTGGAGCTCAGGGCGATTTCCCATGCTCTGACTTATTGGACCTCCCATCTGATGGGGTGTCTAGTTTAAGTCCAATCAGACTATTCCATGGCCGTGGCTTACATCAACAAGCAAGGAGGCACCAGAAGTCTCGCTGCTTGGTTAGAGGTCAAAGGTATTTTAACCTGGGCAGAAGATAATCTACCTGGTATCTCTGCAGTGCACATCCCAGGTGTAGAAAATGTCCTAGCAGACTTCCTCAATCGACACACGGTGAACCCGGGCGAGTGGGAACTTCATCCAAAAGTGTTCAATCTCCTGGTACAGATGTGAGGTCTTCTCATGATAGACCTGATGGCTACCAGGGACAACTGGAAGGTTCAGATATTTTGCTCAAGCTGGAGGGATCCCCTAGCATTTGCTGTGGATGCTCTGTCAGTTCCATAGGGATTTCATCTGGCGTACATTTTCTTTCCTCTTCCTCTCCTACCCAGGGAGCTGTGGAAGATTCGGATGGATGGATGAGCCATATTGGACCAGACAGCCTTAGTTTCCAGAACTACTAGCTCTGTCTATCTATCTATCTTGTTAAATCCTTTTCTCTTAGACCATATAGTTTACAGGTCTCCCACCCAGTGAAAGGGACCATGCTTGGTTTCCTGTGGCTGGACGTGGGGGTCCTATTGGGTCCATGCTCACAGGAGTTTTCTTCTTCTCGCTGTCTAGCTCAGTAGGTTTTTATCTCACAAATATAACTGGGGAGGGGAGTGCTAGCTAGCCTGCCATTGAAGTATTGTTCTAACCTACTAGGAGGAGCTGTCGCCTCCCCATGGTACCTGTAAGCTATATGGACTAAGAGAAAAGGATTTAACAGGTAAGACTAATCCTCTTTTTGTCTTCAATATTCATGCTAGGGATTTTTTATATACAGTAAGGGCAGTAAAGATATGGAATTCTTTGTCTTGGGATGATGTGCTTGTAGATAATGTTACAGATTTAAAAAAGTAATGGATAACTATTTAACAAAGAACATTACTGAGAATCATGACAGCTGACTTCAAAGCAGATAGGATGTTGATCCAGGGAAATACTTGACTGCCAAAGTCAGGAAGGATTTTCTTTTTTTTTTACCCATTTGGGGTTAAATTGGAAATTGTTTCAGTTTTTTGTTTTGCCTTCCTCTGGATCAACAGGGGTGATTTGGCATGAGCTGGACTTGATGGATGCAGGTCTTTTTTCAGCCGCATCAGCTTAGTTACTATGCTCATGCTGCTACAAGCTTCTTCATTCTCTGCCTGGCTCTTGTTTGGAGTCTCTGAATTTTATTGCCTCAGTCACGTACATAATGGGGACAAAGGAGCTGGAGTCATGCCATATTCTTCTGAATAACAGTATGAAGAAAAGGAGTATGTAATTCAGTCTAAAAGGTTGAAGTTCAGCCATGAGGACAGGAAGGTGGTGATAAATACCCATAAGTGAAGTGGAGAATGGGAGAGAATAACTTCTGTAAAGAGCTGTGTACATGTATGGAGCTATATAAATACATACATACATACAAGAGGGTGTGAGGGATTTAAATAGTTTTTTCTTCTCCCCTTTGTGTTGGACTTGCAAGGCATTCAGTTGCACAGTACCTTGCATTTCCTGCTTTTACCTAAATCAGCTAATAGGCAGATAGCCCGCAGAAGTACAGAAAGGCTGTGATAAGTAGATTCCCTGCCATGCTCTCATGTTGGAACCCATCCAGTGCCATAGGGGTGTGAAATCCACATCCTTATAGCACTGAAAGCATTTGGGAGCAATGCTGTTGGTGTTGCTGAAAACGGAGTGGATCCTCTCTGCTCTCCCCCCACTGGGCAACACATCACCAGCCAGTCATAACCTTTTATTCTAATGATTAAATTCTCCATCCCTCCCTCCCTTCCTTCTCCTTGCATACTTAATTCTAATGCATGAGTCTCTATTGGGAAGGCGATGTGCTTGCCGCACATTGCCAGACACACATCGCCATAGCATCAAACCGCAGTCAATCTCCTTTCCCTGGTCTTTTGGCCAGTAGTGTTGCTCAACAGTCATTGCAACCTGCTCTGCCACTGACTACGTGGCACCAGATTTAAAAAAAAAAAAAAAAAAAAAAAAAAAAAAAAAAAAAAAAAGGGGAAAAAAAAGCCCCAGAACAAAGAGCCCCAAGAAGACTTCTCTACCCAGGGAAGGAGGCAGGATTTTTCCTTCGTGAAAGTCATGTGTTCCATATGGACTAAGAGACAAGGATTTAATGGTTAAAGTGTTAGTAATGTCTAAAAAAACTTTTTTGCATTTAGAAGAGCTCAAAAAGCTGATCTAAATGCAAAAAAACCATATCTCTCAAACTGCTATGGTTTAAGAGATACGGGCGTTTGAAGTTTGATTTCTCCTACTGACAGCTGTAAAGCTGTCAGCAGGAGATTCGTGTCGGTCGACACGGAGGCGCTTGAGAAGTGCCGGGATCTCGTTACTTACACAGAATCCCTTCAATGGAATGGTCTAAAACATGTGCCTAGTGTTCAGGCACATGTTTTAGACCATTCCAATAAAGGGATTCCGTGTAAGTAACGAGATCCCGGCACTTCTCAAGCGCCAGTGTCGACCGACACGAATCTCCTGCTGACAGCTTTACAGCACCGATATACTTTTGGGTATCTCTTTAGCCTGTCCGTACGCAGGGGCAACTCTACTCATACTCTCCAATACTTCCAGGACTTACCTGCTTTCCTCGAGGAGCTGGAGCTGCCTGATCCTCATGTTCATGACTGGAGTCTACCGGAGCTCCGATCCCAGAGCCGCCTCTGTCCTAGACGCCCGCCCTGAGAGATGGGACGCCCTTGGGCACCCCGGAACATGGCAAGCGGGGAAATTAGACGAGAGGTGGAGATAGAAGAATGACTAGCTCCTGTTTTGCCTCCGCTATCACCACCGTACTTTGAGGGCTCTAGCTCTCTTGACTCTTTGCCCTCTTGGGTAGCCCGTTATCTACGGGATGGACACGATGGAAGCATTTATAATCTGGCGGGCTTATAGATCACCCTGTGAGTGCAGCTCTAGACCCTAGAGAGCTTGATGTCAACCAATATGTCCCCCATGGGTTCCGCACAACTGTAACAGTTGATAGTTCCTGAGGGGGTGCTTCACTTGTGGGATGGGTATCCGGGACCCCGACTGTATATGTGTGGGTATCACTGTTTATTGTTCATTGTATGGGGGCAGTGGGCCCCTGTGGGCTAGGATACTCATTCTGGTCATATTTCCCTTACCATGGGGGGAGCGGGGTGATGGGGACTTCCGCTTATCGCTTCCTGCTTGCTCCTGTTCCGCTCGCTGCTATCGCCCCCCCTTGCTGTTGCCCTCTCATGGGGGGGGGCCTCGGTTTGGGGGGGGGGGGTGCGGCGGCAACATGGAATCTTTTGCTGACCCACCCGTTAATTGAGCCCAAGTACTATCTGGGGTCATATGGTGATTGGATACATTCCCTGTGGGATGGGAGTGTTGGGTTCCTCTAGTGAGCTTAATTGGTGGGTAGCTTGGGCATGATTTAATATATTGATGTGGGTCTTGGTTTAGTCCGGGAGTTTTTCTTGCACACTTTAATCTCTGGGTAGTTTACACCCACCGGCTTGGCTCCGGATGGTGTGTAGCTGCTCATATCTTAATGCATGGTGGATGGTGGCGTTGAGCTGTGGGCCGTGCCTTCCTTATTGGTCGCACGCGCCTTTCCTGTTGGGAGCTGATGGGAGGGGGGGGGGGATGTTGGGACCTTCCGCTCAGCGCTTCATTCACATTGTTTTGGTTTTCCTCTATGCATGATTCGGGCTTAGCTTGGTCCACATGCATTCCGCCACCGACCCTACTCCTGTGGGGGGGGGGGGGCGGTGGTGCGACGTTTATAAGACGTTGTTACTGACATCTTTCTAGAGTTCTAAGAAAGGTGTGTTTTTTGCTTCTTCCCCTTGGTCGTCATGGACCTCTTATACTGAAACTCCTTGGTGATTGGCGTGGACGCTGTCGTGGCTTCACCCTATTGGTGGGGAGGTCAGTGGTAGCTACCCAACGCTAATCATTGTTTCAAAGTATACTCTGTAGTCCCTTGTTCCCGTTTTTCCTTCCCCCTCTCCTTCTACCCTACCCTGTTCCCCCCCCCCTTTTTTCTCCCCTCTCTCCCTCCCTCTCTCTGTAGCTAGCACGACCTTCTGTCCTGATCATGCCTGCTGCGTCCTCCTTTGCGCCTGCTGAGCTTCGGGTGTTGACTCTGAACGTGAAGGGTCTAAACATACCTGAAAAACGTTCTCAATTACTCCGTGATCTACACTCCAAACGAATCTGGATAGCTTTTATTCAAGAAACGCATTTTTGCGGGGCTACCCCGCCGAAGTTGACATCGCACAATTATTCACAATGTTTTTATAGCAATGACCCTCTTTCCAAGCGGAAAGGGATGGCGATTCTCATCTCTAAACATACTCTGTTTGTTGAGTCGAAGCGCCTCTTGGACCCCGAGGGTCGTTATGTGTTCCTAAAGGGTTCAATTGCAGGTCATACCTACACCTTAGCGACTCTTTACCTTCCCAATTTAAGACAACACACTTCCTTTGGATCGATCATGAACAGCTTTCGCCAGTTTCAGGAGGGCTTTACAATTGTGGGGGGGAGACTTCAGTGTGGAGCTGGAGCCATCCCTTGGTACTTCTTTGGGGTCGACCCGTACACCACTGAACGTCTTGCGTAGGATCAAAAAGATCCTGACAGACCACCAATTGGTGGACTGCTGGCGTGCCCTACACCCGCGATTATAGCTTTTACTCGGCACCCCATGCTCGCTATTCTCGTATAGAGTATTTGTCTCCCACTGTCATCTTCCTATGTTACGTTCCGCCGCATACCGTCTCACTACCTGGTCCGATCATGCCCCATTGGTGGTCTCCTTTGCTTCTCCTCTTGTCTGTTCTTCAGAGTTCATGGCGACTTAACGAAACCTTGCTGACAAATCCTGCGACATTGACTTCTACTCAGACTATCCTTACCAACTATTTCTCAGAGAAGTCCAACCAGGATGTTCCTGAGCTCACGGTCTGAGAAGCCCACAAGTGTGTGGTCAGGGGCCACTTGATTAATGTCGCCTCTGAATCTAAGAGATTACACATTTCCCGCCTCCGCAAGTTATACACCCGTATTGCGACACTTGAGTCGACTCAAAAAAATTTCGCAAAACCCAGCGGATCTCCAACAGCTTTTGCTCTTACACCGTGAACTGGCTTCGATCTTACAACGCCAAGCACGGAAGCAATTCCACAAGTTGAGAGCACTTTATTATGAACACGGAAACAAACCTGGGAAATTCCTAGCCAGAGCGCTTCGAAAACGTCGCAACTTGACTTACGTTTCCAAAATTCGCGATTCTCATGGGACACCTAGACACATGCCTCAGGAGGTGGCGAAGGAGTTCATGTCCTACTATTCTGGGCTTTATAATTTGCCCTCGAGTTCACAGACCTCGGGGCAGGCTAACCCGCTTCGCACCAGAATTACTGATTATGTCTGTCGCCACTTGAAACTTACTCTCTCGCAAGATGATGCTATTACACTGGAGGGTCCTCTATCTGACACGGAATTAGCCTACCCAAACCGGGTACGTGCCCGGGTCCAGACGGGCTCTTTGCTATTACAAACACTTCTTGAATATTTCACTCCTGGAAGCAGAGGTGCGCTCTTTGTCTCATTCCTTTCCTTTTAGATGGTGCCATGACAAATTCAAATACCTAGGGGTCTGTGACTTGAATTGCCTTTATTCGCTTAATTTTACCCCATTCCTAACATCCATGCAACAAGACTTGTATTCATGGGCCCCTTTACATGTATCGTGGATGGGCCGCCTTAATGCCGTGAAGATGAATATGCTCCCGCGCCTTCTTTACCTCTTCCAGGCTCTACCCATTCGTCTTCCGGCGGCTTTTTTCCAGTCTGTTCACTCTTTGTGGGCAAGTTTCCTGTGGGCTCGTAGGCAGCCCAGACTACGGTTTGATATATTGATGAGACGTAAGGCTTGTGCGGGCTTGGCGCTTCTTAGTCCAAGGACATATTATCAGGCCTGTCACCTCCTTCGTATTGTGGAATGGTCTCTACACCCCCCTCAGAAATCCTGGGTGGGGTTGGAGAGTGTGGGTGTCTGTCCCTCCTGCCGTGGCTGATGCCATACCATGCCCGTTCTCTTGCTGGTGCACACCCCCTGGTTTTAGCCACTTTGTCATGTGTTCCATACCTCCTGGAACCGCTTTTGTCTAACCTCTCTTTCCCTCCCTCTGACGCCCCTGCGCCAGAATCCGGAGTTTCATCCAGGCCAGTCTCCAGGCCTTTTTCTCTGCAGCCAACCAGACAGTTCGACTCAACTTGCATCTCTTGTCACTGCACAGGGTACAGTTCGCCCTTTGGGGGAGGTCCTGCCGTCCCATCCACCCACTGTCCTAGAGTGGTTCCAGTACACCCAATTGTGTCACTTCAGCCGCTCTTTCCCTCAACGACGAAGCCTCCTTCGATGCCCTACTCCCTTAGAGGAGATTTGTACAGGTGATTCTGTTCCCTCTCATGGCATATCCCTTCTGTACCATTTGCTCATGGACTCCACACTTGATCCCCTCCCATCATTTGCAGGGAAATGGGAGGCTGATCTTCAGGTATCCCTGACTGAGGGACAATGGGAAAAGATTTTTATGTTGACGCATAAATGTTCTCTGGATTACAAGATCCAGGAGGTTTCCTACAAACTTATCTCGCTAGTACCGTACACCAGTCCTAGTACATACTTTTTCCCACAATGTATCCGACATTTGTTGGAGATGTGGCCGATTACCGGGAACCTTACTTCATATCTGGTGGGAATGCCCCCTTCTCTCCCTACTGGGAGGCAGTGCACTCTGTGATAAAAAAGCTCACAGATGCCCCGCCGCCTTTTCTTCCTGCCCAATTTCTTTTGCATCATACTTCGCTTCCCATTAATCAATATAAGGACTTGATTGTTTGACATCTTTTGAATGCGGCTAAATCGCTCATTCCGACCCACTGGGGTACTGCGTCCATCCTGACTTTTCAAGAATGGGTGGAGAGAGTGGAGGATATTCGGTCTATGGAGGAACTGATCCTGAAGGCAGGCGACCATTCAGACAGATAAGCCACCACGTGGCTTCCCTGGCTGCAATTTTTAGAGGACCCGGCGACGCAATCTATCTTGGACGCTGCTGGTCAATGATTTAGGGGCATGATTTTACCGTCCAGTCGGAGAGCTGGGGAGGAGGAAGTTCTGAGTTGGTCCCCCCCCCCTTTTTTTTTTTTTTCTTTCTTCTTTCCCTCTTCCACTACCCTTTTTCCTTTCTGTCCTTTTCTCTTCCTTGTTCCTCTCTTCTTTATGGTTTGTTTCACTCAGAATGTTCATGTTTAGCGTTCCTTTAACAATTGTCATTAATAGATACATGCTGATGTTTTGTGCCACCCTCCATCCGCTTCCTATCTGCCTGTACAACTCAATGTATCATTGTATTGATGACTATCTTTTTTGATTCCTTTATTGTATTTGTTGTCTTTATTGTTCTACTTTAAAACCCAATAAACTTGGATAAAAAAAAGAAAAAGAACAGGAGGTTGAGCTAGAGGAGGGAGTCACTGCCCTAAAAGACCCTGTCTTCTTGAAGTGCCCTGCCCTCCCGAATGAGGAAGCACAACACCATGGTTGCTCTGTTCTATAATGGGCATAAGAGAAATTTAAATAAAAAGAGAGAGCAGTGCCCATTACACTTCCTTTGATGAGGTCTCTTAAAACTGGATATTACCAAGCAGGGTAAAGTGGAGGGACTGTAAGCCTATGGGATTTTTTTTTTTTTTAATTCTCTACATATCACTCAAATGGTCTCGGGGGGGGGGGGGGGAGTATAGCAGGAGACTGGGAGTAATTTAATTATTAGGGAACTTTACACCACAGTCGATATTAAAGGGATAGTAATGTTTCACAAAAAAAAGCAGCTCCAATTAATCTTCATAGTATTTGGGCCATGGAGAGTGTTATTTCAGTACTGTCAGAGTTGTAGGTTCAAGAGTAATTGAATGATACAGTATCCCCCTCTCTGGTGTGTGGGTCCCTGTTAATATATTGTATAGTGACCGTGTTGTGCCATTTTCTTGGGTCATTTCCGCATTTTTTCTTTTTATATGCAGGGGCTGACGCTCTTCTGGGTGTGAAGAGGAGACTTTCCTGAGGGGTACCAGTACCAATTTGTGTTTGGTTTTGTGGAACATATTATATCGAGGTTTCCACTTTAACATATATACATTGGCATTTGTTTTTTTAGAACTTTATATGGATGCTGATCTGGTTTGATGTATTTCAATACCGGTCATCCATATAACGCTTATTGATATTCATTTAACATTTGGATATATATTGTATTTTTTGCCTCCATTTCAATACATGTAAGATCTTATTTTTGTGTATATGTGTGTTTTTTTTTAGTAACGCGTTTGTAAATTATATTGTTCAAGATATTTCCTTTATTTTCTCTGGCCACAATTTACCTATATATTGTTTTAGGGCGCAAGAATACTTTTTATTTTTTTTAGGATTTTTATAACACAGAGTGGTGGTGTTAGTTTGTGTTTCTTTGCTGAGCTTTTTTATAACAATTTTAGGGTGGTGATATTATTTCTTCACTTTGGTGATAGTGCATTTGGGATTTCAATTTTGAATGCATGCATACCCTTACTTCCTGATAGAGAAGCAATGCTAGCGAGGCAAAAGCCTACAATTATTTAACTAGAGAACCAAGTCAAAACATATAAAATATTTAGATCTTCAAAGTAAAAATGTTACTGAAACAAGATAAAGAGCAATCAGATTTGAATGAAAAGTAAACTGGAACACAATAATACAACAAAGTTGGTTTTACACAAGATCAACTGAAAGTTTATTAAATCAGGCATTGTGCAGAGGCATATTTATTCATAACTAAATTTGTCATAGCACATGCTTATCTTTCACACAAATGATGCAAGTAACACCCACACGAGGACAGGAAAAAAATGTATATGCTCTGTTATTTCACCAACAATCCATATGTGAAACATTTTGAGGAGTTGACTGCGTGCAAGTTAACTACATACACTGAAAAAATCCGGTTTAGTTCTTCAGAAACACATGAACCATCACACACTAAACTTCAGTAAGGCTGATGCAATAAAGAAACGTGGAGCAACTAAAGTGAAGAAAAAATATTCCCACTGATTAAAAAAGGGGGCTTTTAAACCCTGAAACACTACAATTCCCAAAGGGGTTAAATGACCTATTTCAGGGGCGTCCAATCCCCCCCCCCCCCCCCCCCCCCCAATTATGGGCCACAAGATCAGAAAGCCATAAATATGAGGGTCACTTTTTTTTCTTATTTGTTAAAAGTGGTGAATTATAGCCGGTCAGCTATTCGAAATATGGATTTATTTACTGACCAAGTCAATGAAAATAATTGCATTTAACAGCTCTCAATTCATAAAACATGGAACTGGCAGGAGAGGTATTAGGTCCAACTGGCCTACTAGTTCTTGTGTGGTAGTTAATTACGTAAACAAAATATAAAATCAAAAAATAAAAATCTCAGGTAGGCTGCAACCTGGGGTAAGAAGGATCGCATTTGGGCCATGGGCCATATTGCTGGACTCCCGTGCTCTAATTAAATCAGTGGGAGTTTGTTTTTTTCATCTCTCCTGTGGTGCAGTTTGTTTTCTACTTAACTTCTCCACTTTTCTTACTACATCAACCTATCTACACAGATCTGCATCCCATTGAACTGCCTCTAAACACCTCATTCGTACTATTTAAATCAGTGGTGGGGAATGTGAGGCCCTTCTGCTGCTGCCAGACTTCAACTCCCATCATTCCCCACCAGCCGCTGGCAGGGAATGATGGGAGTTGAAGTCTGGCAGCAGCAAAAGGGCCTCACATTCCCCACCACTGATTTAAATGCAATGAATATTACATGAATAATATTATGTGGGAGAAAAAAAACAACAAAACTAAACATCTCATTTATACCAAAATTACAGACAGGTTTGCTTGTAAACAGAGGCCAGACATTAAAAGGCTACAAGTGGTTTATAAAACCTATAAAAAGACTATAACACCATTAATGATGCTTTGTGATTTTCTTTCAACCTGCACAGTTAGAGAAGAGTTTCAAGCTGCAATTAAAGTTTTGAGCTAGCAGACAAAAACAATAAATCATGTTTAAAAGCTCAAGTTCCAAATATGCATACTGCAATAGGAGACTAAAATATACAAAAACAATTAGCTCTGACCAGGATGTCATTCTGGTGGCAACTTCAAAGATTTCTTGCACTTTTATAGAGAGAAACAAAAACCCAATTAAGAATATGTAAAGATCAACTTTTTATATATATAATTTATTCCCTCTATTGCACAATAAGTAGACCTGACTGTGCACTGCAGCCCTCCGTGTAGACAATAATATGCAAAGCTTCAAGTTCAGCGCCAGATAAAATTTAAGCAGAGTCTGTGTTTTCCACAGGTTTGATGAGATGGTCTGGTTTGTTCCCAGCTGCATAATGCTCCCACATTTGTAGATACAGTCTCTCCAAATCCATTGTGTACTGTTTGGTATTGAATAATGGGCTTGATATTCTTTGCTTCCAGACTTTGGCACGGATCTTCTTCAGGCTGAGAAAAACAAAAAGGAAAAAGTTAGAACTATTAATACAGGGATTCCCAAGGCACCGCTAACACACACTGGACTTTTCAGGACACTTATTTTCTTGGTTAGTTGCAATGGAAGTGAGGACAAATGCATGAAAAGGGGCATTTGTGTGCTTACCAATAAATGCCTCTAAGGTTTACATGGCACACAGGAAACATGGAGTTAAAAGTATCCAATGTCTATGAGGGCAGGGGCACTTGCCTAAAAGGCTCTCTGGAGGCAGAGATTGCCTCCTTCCTACTCAACCTTACCTTCACCAGTCAAGCTCAGTTTTAATAAATAGCAAACACAAATTCAAAAAAGAGAAGCGAGGCAGGAAAGGAGGTCGCAAACCAGAGAACCCAAAAGGAACCCCCCTTGCACAGAATTCACGCAGCTGTTTTTGTTTGTTTGTTTGTTTTTTCCTTCCGGGAGGGAAGACCTGTGTTTCACATGGACTAAGAAGTACACAAAAATCCCCTTTATTCTATGTGAAACACAAAAACTGCCAAAGCTATTTTCCAAGATTCCAGGGAAGGAATGAGAAACTCCTCAAAATAAAGACTAGAAAAACATTAACATAATGTGTCAGACACAGACACAAATCAAATAACAGGAAATGAACAAGTTACTGGAAAAATAAAACCATGGAGGACAACAGCTGAAACCACCACATTAACATAATGGTGCTTTACAGACCTGTGAAGGGACTATAACATCTCCTGTCATACATAGCTCCTCCCTAGAGGCCTGTTTCTTGTAGGCCCAGGAGGTACCCACCAAACTGGTGCAATGAGCTGCGACCCAAAAGGGGACAGGCTTCTTCCTGAGAACCTATGCCTGACAAATGGTTGCCTTAATTGAAGAATGCACTGTTACCTTAGAACAGGACCAAGTTCAAACCACAAGGGCCACCAACAGGCCAGGATGTAAGAATTTCCCTGCTTAAGCACAGGTGAGTTAATGAAAATGAACGAGACACCGATTAACTCACTTGTGCTTAATCAGGTAAATCCTTACTTGCTGGCCTGTTGGTGGCTCTTGAGGACTGAACTTGGACAGCTCTGCGTTAGGCAGAGGCTAGCATTCACGTGGGCCCTCAGGAATGACAGAGTACCATAATTTCTAAAATACTGAGTGCAATGAACACAATACTTCAAGCACCTAGCCACTTCCAAAAGAAAGCACCAGCTTCTTTCTGTTAGATGGAAGACAGAGAAGGAAGAACAATTTCCTGATTAATGGTGACACTCAGACAACCTTAGAGAGAAAACCTACAGGAATCCTCAAAACTACCCTATCAGAGTGAAAACCCAGAAAGAGGGTTTACAGGACAAGGCCTGAAGCTTGGCAACCCGCCAAACAGAATAGCCAGCAAGAAAGCCATCTTATGAGTCAAAAGCTGCAAAGAAACAGTAATCAGGTTTGAAAAGAGCTCTCTGAAGCACTTTCAGAACAAAGTTCAAGTCCCATGGAGGAGTGGGATTTTGAAAGACTGGGTAGGCATGAAAAACCCTTTACGCATAAGTCTGCATGGCAGGCAACAACTCATCTGGAAAAACAGTGGAAATGTGGACTTTAATACAGCCAAGACCAAACGATATCTGAAGACCACCTTGAAGAAAGGTGAAAAGGGGTGGCTACTTAAGCCCTGTACCCTATTGTATGCCTTATATGAAACTGGCTTGAAAGTCTTCATCGCAGAGGCAATGACAGTCTGCAAACCCCTTTCTTTTTAGGATATTTATCTCAAGAGCCAAGCAGTCAAAGCCAGCTTCTCCAACCTCTGCATGACACAGACACATGACATCAAAAGTCTAGGTGTCTGGAAGCAGAAATGGTTCTGCCATGGACATATTGAGAGGATCTGAAAACCAGGCCCAGTGGGACCAGAATGGGGTTTATCAGAATGAAATGAGCCTGCTCCATCCTGACTTTCCTAAACATTGTGTTAATCAGAAGGAATGGAAGAGGCACGTATAGCATAAGACCACTGCCCCTGTAGACAAACTAAGGAGTCTAACACAGTCTGGTTGAGCTCCCTATTTCTGGGATCCAGATGCTGACAACTGAGAAAGTTTGATACAACATTGTCTACTCCTGAAATGTTGACAGTGGAGAGAGCCAGCAAACTGCAAACCAAACTTTGGACCACTCCGCTGCACTCCTGGCCCCTTCCTTGGAGGCTTGATGTTGGCCACCATATCACTGACTGACTGATCTGTACTGGTGACACTCGCCCTGGGGGGGGAGGGGGTTGAGACCAATGCCACAGAGCTAGGTGAATTGCCAGTTCCAGCACATTGATGAACAGAAGACTCTCCGTCTCATTCCAAAGATCCTGGGCCATTTGAGGAATCAGTGTGGCTCCAAAGCCTGTCATCTGTCTTGACTATAACCCAATCTGTAAAGGCCAGCAGCCATCCCAACGACAGATCAGACTTCGGCCTGCTGAAGAGGGACGAGGTATCATAGAGAGAGGACCCTGAAGCCTGGACCAATTTCCTGCGAATCTCAAACAGTAGTTCCCACACAGGAAACGGGGCAAAAGGACTTGGCTCTAGGGTTGAGACAGATACAGATGACCCACCATCTACCGTCACATACTCCAGTTGCAGATGCACAAAGTAGGACCCCCCCCCCCCAGGCAAGACAATGACAGCATCTTGTCTTCTGGGAGAAAGACCTTCCCCAGAAGAGTGTTTAATCTTAAACCAAAAGAGTGAAGGCTCGGGGCCGGAACCAAAGAAGATTTCTTGAAATTGAGAATCCAACCATGTTGACTTCAGGACAAGCACTCAAGTCTGAATGTGAAGGATCAGTGCGCCTTCTGAAGCAAAAAGTCATCCAGATAGGGTGTCAACAAGATCCCTAGATAATGGATTTGACCTTGACAGGTAAAGTGCAGGAAAGTGATCTGCATGTATTAGAATCTGCAGATAAGAATCATTAAAGTCTAGGGAGGCCAAAAACTCCCCTGGCATGTATTGGCGATGACAGAACTCCATTTTGAACTGGGGTGTAAAAAAACAGATGTTAGAGATGCTTTAAGTCCAGAATTCGACAGCAGACACAGTTGTTTTGTGAACTGCAAAAAAGGTGGAATAGAATTATTATTATTCTTTATTTATATAGCGCCAACTAATTCCGCAGCGCTGTACAATTGGGGAATAGACATACAGAGGTATTAAATAGTACAACCAGATGTGTAGAACAGGAGGATCAGAGGGCCCTGCTCGTGAGAGCTTACAGTCAATTTCTGAGCGAGAACAGGCACCAGGACCTGCATATCTACAAAGAAGAGACTGTGTCTACAAATGGATGAACCTGCATAGGATTCACAAGGAAAAGGCATTCTGGCCATACAAAAGCAAAAAGGGGGGTGGGGGTGTTTAGAGGTAATGTATCACTCTTGTGCCACATGAAGGAACACCAGGGGGGTGATTCATTAAAGCGTTAAGAGGTGATAAAAAGGAGATGAATTCTCCAGTGATATCACTTCTCCAGTTGTGGAGCCTATACACTAAGATCTCCAAAGTTGAAGAAATCTTCGTACATAGGCTCAATAGAATAGCATGGGAACTGGAGAAGTGATCTCTGTTTTATCACGCATTAGTGAATCCCCCCCAAGGGCTGCTAAGCAGAGGACCTTTACACCACTAGGAAGCAGGGTCCTGTTCTATGATGTGTGTATAAGGTGTACTTAGCAATGCACTGGAGACTTCTCTATCATTTTTTTGTGCATAATTTCCAAACTGTGCATGAAGAAGCTATTCTTGTTGAAACAGACTATTACACCACAAGTCAGTATACTGCCAAATTTGACCAGATATTACAGGCTTCTTGGGATCTAGATCACAGGCAACTACGTTTCCAGGATACTCATTTTTATAATGATTCATGCCCTGTGTTTGTCCTCAGAGGATCTCACATACTTTTGGCACGATTTCATAATAAGTCATATTACAAGTTTGGAGTTGCATTATCACACGGCTGGAGAATAGTTGCAGCATGTTGCATCTACACAATAATTGCATAATATTTCTGTATGAAATCCTCCAAACCCATCTCCTCTCCCCCTTTTGTCTCTCTCGTTTCATTTCTTTGATAGGTGTAAAGTAAAAATAGGGTTACACACACACACGTGTTAAAGGGTATGGACCACTGACTTTTTAAAAGGTATTCTGTATCCTTGAGGATAAAACTTTGCCACATGGTCCATGTGTCCTCTATGCACTATAGAGAGAACTGGCCTTAATCATATATAAAAAAGGATTTTTATTTAATCTAAGTAACTTGTCACTTACTATTCCAGGTCAGTGCCCAGTTTCACAGCAATATCCTCATAGTCTTGTCTACTTTTAGCAATTAGCTCAGGACAGCCAAGGCAGGTAAGCTGTGAAGCCGCCACTCTAGATGCAAGAGTTTCACCTGCAGGAATGAAAAAAAATAGTCTTATTGTAAAGCTGCATTATTGTTTAGTTTCTTTAAATACAACTTTTAAATGAAAAATAAAAAAGATGTTAGAACGAACATGTCACAGTAAGTCAAGTTTGCTTTACAGAAAATTAAAATTTGCCAATATGTTGTACTAGCTATTTTTCATTTATCCCTTTGAGTGCCAGAGGGGTACGCAACCCATTGCTCTCTGGCACTCAAAGGGTTAAAGTAAACAATTTGAGAAAGTAATCGTTATGTTTTGGTATCTCATACTAATTCACTGCACAAGATGCGTATCAATTATGTTTAAAGCCAAACTAAATAGTCCCCAGTGTGTGAGCTCTGTCTAGAATGACTCATAGGACAGCATGCACAGTAATTACATACAGACAGTTATTCATTCTCTATACAAAATAACTACATTTATCTTATAGTAAGCCTATCACCTTAAACTTTCTTTACATATTTCAACACTTTATTCAAAGCTGTGTTATGTTAACCAAAATGCCAGCAAATGCATCGTTTAGGAGATAATCCTGCTTATTTCTGGGAACAGTAAAAATCTCCTGGTACAACAGAGCTACGTTAGCATATAAAACATCACATAAAACCTTCATTAGCATATTAAGTGTCACTGGTACTGCACAGGTACCACAATAAGCACGCATTAGCATATGGTAACAAGTGTGAATATCTTCTTAACTGTACATTTGCTGGTGTGTGGCCAACATGACAAGCAGTTTTTAATGCAGTAAGGTGAAAGTTTCACCTTAAGGGGACAGTTTCACTTTAAACCTGCAAATTCTACATTAAAACTAGCAGGACAAACAACTGCTATAACAGGGCCTTCATGAAGCTAAAAAGATACAATTCTGGAGCAACTCAGCTGCACCAAGGGATGGTAAATTAATAAAAATTCCAATTGATTTAAATAGGGCTTTTAACTCCTTGAATGCTAGATGTCTCACCAACCTCTCTAGCACTGAATATATATATAAATGCTTATAAAAAGGAGTGCAGAGGGTTGACATTTTGTAATCCTGCATGTCCTTTTCGGCAGACATTTCTACTAACCAATATTCACATTTTAGGCTCCCCATTAACATACAATTATTAGGAGTACAAGCATAGCAGACTGTTCTTCACAACCAGCCTTCCCCAAATTTCCACATGCAACTGATTTTCGAGCTCTAGAAGGATTCAGTTGACAGGGTAACAAGAAGGAAATTTATTATTCCATGCTGCTCATAGATGAAAGAGCATGTTTTAGAAAAAGGGGAGTATATTGTCTGCCTTTCACAGGTAGCCAGCTCACTAACTGGGCATATGTCAACAGGAGATGGTGCTATTGCTTCTCCCATTTGTAGCACACATGCAGCTATAGCTAAGAAATGAGCGCATCCTGCTCCTGGTTGTCTTAAGAAAAAAAAAATACACAAGTCCACCGAGGGCACCATACCAACTGGTGGACTGATTGTGCAAACTAAGCACAGGCACATCTGATATTATACAAAGGCTTTCCAAGCTGATCAATGCAAGTTGCTAAAGCTCTTAAAGCATTTCCACATTTCTTGACTTTCAATTCCCTTTAAATTCTATCAGTTCATTGCTGTCTAGTTATTTATTTGATAGGTTGAGCATCTTATTACATAGTAACTTAGTAAATTAGGTTGAAAAAAGACAGACACACACAATATACATGCATACTATCCGTGGTTATACAATTCAAGCAGATACTTAAATTCAACTATAATGAAGCAAGGCTCTCCAAAACGCACTAATTTTCCCCCTTATACTGGTGAGTTTGAAATACATGTAAAACTCACTCAGCAGCATGGTTAAATAAAAACTAAGAAGAATATTCTGTGGCAGTAAGTTAACAACTATAAATATTAAAAATTAAAAGTTGAGAAATTACCTGAAGAACAACCTTTGTTCAGCACAACTAAGCTTTCCGCGGGTTCCTTACCTGGCATAGTGACCATGGGCGTTCCTGCCCAGAGCACATCCATGCCAGTGGTGTGCCCATTACACAGAGGTGTATCTAAGCAAACATCAGCTAACTGTCCTCTCCGTACATGTTCCTCTTTGGGAGCAACAGGAGAGAAAATGATCCTGGATTGGGGAAGACCCATATTCTGTGCATACTGCTGTATATTAGGCTCTCCTACTGCAGGGAACCGCAACAGCCACAGTACACTGTTAGGGACACGCTTCAGAATCTAGAACAAAGACAAAAGATGGTGGAAGAGAAGAAAAATAAAAAAAATGTTCAGAGAAAATATAAAAATAGTCAAACTAGAGACAATCATGTCAGCATACCTGTAGTTGGAAATATTTAAAGGAAACATAGTAACAGTTTGTAACAGATGGCGAAACCTATAAGATTGCTTATTAAAGCAATTATCTCTCTCACTATCCTATATAATACTATATAATAATTTGCTAAAATGTGCGTAACGACGCAGTCATGCGCAGTAGAGACTGCTGCGTGTGCTGCAGTCATGCGCAGTAGGAGCGTCCGGCTCTGTATCAGCCGCAGAGCGGGTAGTCTCTACTGCGCATGACTGCCCCGTGACCGGCTGGCAGTGACACTGTGGCCCGTGTAACGGGCTCTTCAACTAGTGTATTTATATATATATATATATATATATATATATATATATATATATATATATATATATATATATATATATATATATAATATTTTTTTTTTTTTTTTTAATTTATTTAATTTATTTATTACTGGAAGTTTGTATTAGTCTATATACCAGCTCAGTCCTTTAACTGCAATATCTGCACAAAATTATTGATATTCCAAACATCTGTACTGCCTTGGCCTTTTAATATCCCAGGTTTTTACCCTGGTGTTTTCCACGTGCCAGTTTGTTATTCTTCTTCCATGGTTCCGCAGAATATTTTAGGCAGGGTTGATTTCAAACTTCTGCTATTGGTTTCTTATTAAAAATGTTTACAGTTATTGCATATTGGCACGGTGTACTAAAGAAAGACATCAAATGGAACCTATATATACAGGCAAATGAAGACTTCCAAAAAACAAATTAATAGCCACAATCCTACTTGTACAGTTTCTCTAACACAGTAGGAGGTGTAAAAGCATTATAGGAATACCCCCATTTACCTTAATCTGGGCAGATTAATCCTAGTGATCACCACAAATAATTCTGTGTGGATTGGTTCTTTAAGAAGAATCTTTAATTAGTACTAAATGCATGCACAGGGTGGTCTAAGCACATGAAAACCAGTATTTTCCAGTGGGGAAGTCATATGATGCAGGAGAATAGCTAGGTTAGACAAAGCCAATGAATGCTCCACAGCAGGGATAGCCAGCCCTGGTCCTCAAGAGTTGTCAACAGTGCATGCTTTCAGGACCTCTGCCCGACTACAAGTACATCGAATCAACTGTGCTGAAACAAATACTCAGAAAACATGCATCGCTCATGGCTCTTGAGGACCAGGGTAGTCTACCCTTGTATAGGGATGATCTTCTACAGTCTCTCATCAACTCATTTGAGCTGAACCCAAAACTGGCCTAGATCATAAAACGTTTTGGGGGCAAGGCACTCTAAACAAAACTCCCATTCCCAGGTGGATATAACCTGCTTCTGCTGGTTAACGGTTAGTTTTCGTTTAGCAATGTCAGGAAGGGGACACTAAAAACAGAGCCTCTAAGAACGGCAGGGCATCCTCACCCAATTAATTTTCTGTGGGCAGGATGCCCTACATCCCTCAATGGACTAAGAGAAAAGGATTGATCACTAAGTAAAAATATCTCCTTTTCTCCAGTGTCACTGAGGGATTCAGGAACCATGGGGACGTCTCAAAATTAGCAGGAGGTAAAGAAAACTAACGAAAAATGTCCTCTAGAACGTTGTGGCCAAAACTGGCATCTTGAGATGCAAAAACGTTACCTTTGTAGAACTTTGCAAACGTGAACAGATGACCATGTTGCGCTGCTCTGGTCAACAGTAGCTTGGTTCTTTAACGCCTATGATGGACCTGGTAGAATGAGCTGTGATTCTGAAAGATGCTGGAACAGATTTCTGTCTGCATGCTTGACTATTATTTGTTTAAGCCATGCAGTAATAGTGGTCTTAGTTGTCCTAAAGAATTGTGTAATTTAGACATTATGACACAAGCACCTAACTACATCCTTAAAACAACCTTATCTTGATGAAAGTCAGATCTTACATTTAGTGCAAGAATTCTAGTAAAGAAGGGAGATGGAAAAGTAATGCTTCTAGTCCTTTGTGAGAACAGAAAGGAAAGTATATTTTCCAAACATGAGGATTTATTTTGGCAGACACAGGCTTTAGAGCTCTACACATGGTTTGAATGACTGGATTACTCCATCCCTTTTAAATAGGTTTCAAGTTGCATGCTATCAAAACTAGATTAATTAGGTGTGGTGGTGAATTGTCCTTTGAAATATGAGATCTGGAATCTGAGGAAGATGCCACGGCTCTAATAGACATCTCTCTCAAGTGATGAAGCCAAGATCTCCTTGGCAAAAATGAAGCAGTGAAAACTGTGTGCACTCTCTCTCCTTATTTTGAGCAGGATTTTGGCAATCACAGCTAGTGAAAGGAAGAAAAACTAGTCAAGTTCCATGGAATAGTTAGGGCATCCACTGCTATCGCTTGTGGATCTCTTGAACAAAATGTCAGCAGTTTTCGGTTTCTTCTTGATGCTATCTTGCCTCTTTCTGGTTCTCCCCATTGTTCTGTTATCTGTAGGAATATTTCTGTATTTAAATTCTCATTCTCCTGGGTCTATGGTCAGGCGACTGAGGTAATCCACCCTGCCAGTTCTCCATTCCCAGGGTGTATATGGCAGATAATGCTGGAACATGAAGAATATTTTCTACCTCTCTCCAGGAGGTCTTGCCCTTTGTTCCTCCCTGGTGATTTATGTAAACTACTGCTGTGTCACTGTCAGACGAATCCGAATGGGAAGGTTCTTCAGAATTTTCATTCAGGTTGACAGTGTGTTGTGAATTGCACGGTACTCCAGAATGTTTATGGGTAGGCGTTTTTCCAATAGCGTCCACTGACCCCGAATGGAGTAATGTTCGTACACTGCTCCCCATCTGTAAGTCTGGCATCTGTCATGGACAATTCTTCATTCTGTTTGAAGACATGTTTTCTCATGAATAGATTTGGACTTGCTAGCCACCATTGCAGTGCGTTTTCTCAGGGTGGGAGGACCGGCAGCCCATTCAACTAACAGAAAACATTATCTTTGTGAAAAAAATAAAAAATAAAAATGAACAGATGACCAGGTAGTTGACTTGTTTAATTGATCAACAGGATGTTTGTTTTTCAACAGGATGTTTGTTTTTCAACAGGATGTTTGTTTTTCAACAGGATGTTTGTTTTTCAACAGGATGTTTGTTTTTCAACAGGATGTTTGTTTTTCAACAGGATGTTTGTTTTTCAACAGGATGTTTGTTTTTCAACAGGATGTTTGTTTTTCAACACTCATTAAATACTCTGTGAATGTGCTGAAAGGGCAATAACCCAATATGGGGCTGGAACAGACCCAAAAAAGGCAAACCTATCCTACAGTCCACTTGAGCGATGCAGTAGGTTTTCAAGCAAGCCTGCACTTCAGGTATGAGTAAAAAGATTTGTTTATCCAAAGTAGCATGAAGTTTGAACATAGTTTAAGACACCTAACCACATCCAAAGAAGCACTTTTGATTTATTATTTGGATTAGGACACAATGAGAGAAGAATTCACTTCTGAACCGATGTAAAAAGAAAAAACCTTAGGTTGAAAATCAAGAACAGTCTTGCGCATCATGTTTGAGAAAAGACAGAAGGTCAAAGAGGACTGATTCATATCCCAAGGAGCAGTAAGAACTCAATATGGAAGAACTAGGAGTTCACACCTTGAAGAAATGTTCAAATCTCAGGAACCCCAACAGTCATCTGGAACAAGACTGATAAAGGCTGAAAGTTTGACCACCTTAAGATAACTCTCTCTCAAACACTGATTAAGGCCAGTTTGCAGGCAGTTCAGAGCACTGCAGAGTTTGAGGCACTGAAGATAAAGTTCTCAATTATTACAAAGCACAAAGTAAAGACTCCAAATCCGATAACATTTAGCAGACGCAGTTCTACTGGCTCTCAGAATAGTCAACCAATGATTGACTTAATCCTGCGAGTTTCAGGTTTTCAGCTTCAAGTTCACTCCGTTAAGGTGAGGTTGGACAGAGACCTTGGTGTAGGGGACCTTGAGCAAAGTGGCCTTTTTCTAGGGAGAAAGGCGCTAATGAGACTCTGTGTACATGTCCAGTAGACAGTGAAACCAAGCACATCTCAGCCAAAATAAAGTAACAAGGAGAACTTGAACTCATTCACTCTCAATCTTGTAGGTAACTCTGAGAATCATGACAATGGAAAGAAAGCTATACTAGAGTGTACTGCCACTGTATTGCTAAGGTGTCCATTGCCACTGCCTGTGGAGCTCACCCTCTTGCGTAAAACACCGCTTGTGGCAGACAGCTGGAAAGTGATCCTCCACCCAATGTATGAATTCATCCTGCTTCTGACCAAACATCTTTGCCCTTGGTGTGGAAAAGATACTTCATACTTAGTCCACCATTCCTGAACAAAAGACGACGCACACATTGCTCCCCAACCAAACAGCCTGGCATCAGTTACCACCCTGCCAATCTGCTACTGAGAAGAGACAGCCTGAAGTCAGAGCTTTACACCTCAACCCCACATCCAGTAACTGATGTGTGAACTGGCACAGGGTCACTTTGCAGTGAAGACAACAAGGATCCCTGCACAAATGCTGAAGCAGATTCAACTGCAACAGTCTCAGATGAAACCATGCAAATGGTACCACTTTCACTGTGGAGTCCATGGTCCCTACCAGTCTCATACAGTCGTTGTCTGAGGCTGACCCAGAATGTTACGGACGTGGACTTGTAATGGACATCTGGACCGAAGGTAGGAGGACCCTTTAAAGAGCCATATCCCAGACAAGGCCATAACATGAGTGGGTGAAAGAAAACTTGTGTGCATTCAGAAGCCCACAGTGGTGGCATAGGATTAGTTTAGTGAGCTGTAAATTTTTATTATTAAATGCTCATCAGTTCTTGAACTCCGGAGGTGTGAGATCTCCAAAATGGATTTATTTTCTAAAGCCAAGTTATAAACTAAAGAGTTGACTAAAAGTATATATAATAGTCTACCCTGCTATGTTTATTTCTGATGCTCCAACACAGCTAATTTACTACAATTTGTTAATTGAAGTTTGAATATTCCAATGGGCATAGGTTTTTAAAAGTTAGATGATTATCCAGTTAGAGGAGAGGGATGATTATATATTGCAATGGACAACATACAGCTGTGTTTGCAATACCATGATTATGTCTATTTGATATTAAATGCATCAGTATATATTTTAGTAAAGAAGCTCTTAGCTCATGAATGGTTGAGGTACTACTGGATAAATGGCTCATAAGACATAATAAGCAAGGCTGTTCAGCATTGAGAAGGTCTGACTGATTATAATATAAACTGGTGTGCAGTGCAGGACAAAAAAAATGGATTTCTCTAGTTCCTGCAGATGGCACCCCCCTTCAGCTGAGCTTCTATTTAGCACTTTTAGCAAACCACCAACTACATTTCTGTTTGTGAGTGTTCCAGCTGTTTACCATTTTAACCCCTTAGTGACCGGCCGAGCGTGCATGCGGCCGGCATTTAACATCCGCCAAACTTTATTCCCCCAAACTTTATTCCCCATTACTTACAATGGCTTCTGGGACGTACATGTACGTCCTCTGTCACTAAATGACAATTTCTGCAGGACGTACATGTACGTCCATTGTCGGGAAGGGGTTAACTTGGTAATTAAACAATCATGCTAGTTTAATATTCTCCATTTCTTCTCCCGGGACATGTAGATTAAATAAGTATTTAAGGTTTTTCTGTTGGTTAGTGGATAGCGCATAAATATGTTATTTTTTTTCCATAGGTAAACGGGACTTGCAAAGAAAGGAAGTGACCAGGGTTCTTGCGGAAGTCCTATATTTTCCTGTGCCCAGAATAGCAGAAAATGGAGAACAAAATCTAAGTAAAATAAATGGCCAGTGAAGGGCAGGAAGTGACCCAGAGAGAAGATTGCCCAAAAAGATCAATCCTGCAGCAAGGTACCTCTGGGAGATCAGCAGAGAGGGGTAGGAAAGCAAGGGAGAAAAACACAAATAATAGTGTTGTGGTTCTCCAGCCATCCTGCTTGTAAGCCAGTCTCAGGGCCACCAAGTTTTATGGAATGCCCGCCCCACCAACAATGTGCTATCCATAAGTTCCAGAGACCACCTGGAGCCATGGTATGTTAGAAAAAAGTAGCTTTGGTATAATGGGAACCCAAGATGCTGGGAGGTCCTGGGCCATTGTCACTGGGTTCTCTCTGCAGGGGTCGGCTGGAAATTGTCGAACGCCTCGGTCGAACAGTGAAACTGAAGTGGCGAACGCCTCGGTCGAACTGGGAAACAGCCGAGTCGACTAACTCCATGGTGGTCGACACAGAGTCGAGCGGGTCGCACTGGCCAGGCGTCGAAGGATGGAAGTCGAAACGAGAAGCGCTGAGCAAAGGTCAAGGATGGAGTGGGTCGACGTCGCATGCTTCTGGAGGCTAAGAGTGAAGCAGCTCAAATGCCCTTGGAGGATGGGAGTCAGAGTGGACTCTTTAGACCATCCTGGCAAGAAGTAGACACGGAGACTGCTTACTCCACACAAACACACTTTATTAGCCAGAACACACAGTCTTTTATACACATTTTAAAACAATGACCTGGGAGGGGTCAAACACACTAAGGGCTGGATTTAACCTAGGGACCAATGGACAGAGGAGCAACCACACCAGGTGTAACCCGACTGGTCTATCTCCAGAACTCACTTTGACTAGGGTGGAGCATGAAACACAGAATGGCCAGACTTGATTAAGTTACTAAATAGTGGGAAGGGGGGGCACAGTTCACAATGAGTCCCAATACACATTCGTCAAAGACAGTGGCCCAAGAAACCGTTGCTAGTAGATCGAAATATCCCGCCTTTTTGTTCGACCAATCTGTAGGTCGCACAGTTCCTGTTTGCCCAATCCCGTAGACAAATGATGAGGTCGTATGACACCGTGTCGAGCATTCCCGCCTTCCCGGGCTCCCTCGACCGAGTGTCGGCAATGTGTGTCTTAAGGCTGGGTTATGACAGCTGAACAACCATACAGCCTCAGTCCAGGGTTTCGACTACTGGTCGTAAAAATCCCTTATCCGACATAGGGTTGGATAAACTGATGCTTGGTTGCTATACTTCAGTTGCAGTAAATGCAAAGAAATGTAAGAAGCAGAGGCACAATAAGAATTAAAGGCTCCACCCCCCCTCAAAAAAAAAGTGTATAGGAATATAACTTAAAGCAAAAGTGTACCCACGTCTAGGGGCCAATGCCACTCCAGGTATCTTTCCACAGGACAGACCTCAGGCAGTGGCCAGATACAGAGATCCATACTCACGACCCTGGCATCATGGCTCCACTCCTACCGCAACTGGTGTGGGTCTTCAGTGCCCCTTCTGGCAGCTTCCCTGAAGTCAAACGGACACAGATGGAGCCCAATCGTGTGTGCGTGTGTGTTGAAGGCTCCTGTCCTGGACAGGAGGTTAAGTGGGGCTGGGCAGGAGTGATAATATAGTAATCTTTCAGAACAATGACTTGAAATTATACAGTTTCTGTGCAACTTTGTAAAGTCACATTCAGCGCACGCACACTTACACATATGTATATACTTTTTCAACATAACACCTGCCTGTTTTGAGCTGCAATAAGACTATGGCCCTATGAAAATCATTTTAAACAGATAACACACTCAGACCAAAATAACTGCCCATCCACTTAAACACTTACATTTGCCCACATCTGCAAGGTTGAAGGGTCAATCTTGTAAAGCTGGTTGAAGTTGCAGTACACAACTGCATCCTCAGGGAGTCCATACTGTGACCGTGTGGTGACAATGATAGTTCGAGGGACTTCTTCACCTGTTGCCGCTTTATTATTTATCTAATATACAGAAAAGGAGGATTGTGGGGATGAAAACACAGTTCAAACACTATAGGCAACATAACTGTAAAAAAATAGATTATAGTTGGCCTGTTCATAGATCCATGAGCAAAGACAGATTTAGGCCTGAAAAATTCTGGTTTTACAGTTCTAAACGTGCTCTTCTTCTGAAATGTATTCTCTCATGGTCTGTGAAAAGTCCACAATTTGTGCATGGTACTTCTTCCTCTTGGCCAGGATAAAGAACACAGGACAGATTACGGAGCGACAGCTCACATGAATTCCTCCAAAACCGAAAGCTTCAATTTCAGGTCCAATTTTGCCTCAAATAAAATAGCCATATTTAAAGTGATAGTAATACTTGAAATTTAATTCAATAGATATTTTAAAAATACATTAATTGTGCCATTTTCGATCTCCCAAACCTTTATGGTTTGGGAGAAATAAGTCTGCGAAGTTCCCCCTTGTGCTGACATCAAACTCAGAGACTGAGATCGCAGTCCATAGCCTGTCCTGCGGCTCTTCAGCAGAGCCGTGATCACGGTAGTTACAAAGAAATACTTCATTTGAACTGTCTACAATGTGTGCCTCTTCAGCAGAGCAGAGATCTCGGTAGTTACAAAGAACTATTTAATTTGAATGAACTACGTGTGCCTGGTTTGCAAGCACATGTTGTAGACCGTTCAAATGAAGTATTTCTTTGTAACTACCGGGATCACGGCTCTGCTGAAGAGCCACAGGACAGTCTATGGACTGCGTTCTCCGTCCCCGAGGTTGAAAGTCAACGACAGCCCAAGGGGAGGGAAGGGGGAACTTTGCAGACTTAAAACGAAAACAGCGCAATTAATTTATTTTTAAAATATCTATTGAATTAAATTTAAACATTTTCAAGTATTACTATCACTTTAAAGGTGGAAAAAGCTGCAAACCTCCAGCTTCATGACGCACATCGCATCAGTATACACTAGCCTGTCCACAGTCAATATTCTTCAATTCGTACTCTACTCATACAGAAAAAGCTTTGTCCTACTCTACCCATGAATACATCAAAGATGGCAGTTGATTAGGGATAGAAAACCTACGAGTTTCCAAGCACTGGGGGCTACAACTGCCATCACAACAACTGGAAAGCCAAAGTTGCCTATGCCTGCTATAGATCAGGGATCCTGAACTCCAGTCGGGGGGGGGGGGGTAGATCAACAGGTCAGGATTTATAAATATCCCAAATTAAGCATGTAGATCACTCACACCAACAACCTGCCTCTGATCATGCAGGAACAGCCTAAAACTTTGACCTGTTGGTGTTTCTCGAAGACCAACACTGAGAAGCGCTGCTCCAGATGGCTTTGGTTCCCTAATTAATTGGATTCCTTCCAGAATTAATCCTTTTGTCACCTGCCACCATGAGCACCTTTTACAGTACTGGTTTGTTTTGCAATAGTTTTTTTTTCTTTAATTATTACAGGTAATTATAGCAATGCCAACTACCTCTACTCTTGTGTCTGTCTGCCACTGCCCTCTTCTGCCTTCATGAGCACATATTGCTTCACACAGACCTCTCATGCTCTTCAGTGCCCTTTATGCTCCCATGCTCCCCTCTGCTATGTACCCCTCTTTTGTTACCTGTTTGACTGTATTTCTGCCCCCATGCCTGTGCCCCACTTGCTTTTCTAGTTCACCGTTTCTCCTCTATACCCCGCTTTCTTCACTCTACCACTATACTGCTTCCTTGTTACTCTCTTTCACCTCTCTGCTAGTACCAACCAATCCTGTATTATAGTGTATTGCTCTGCTGCCCTCATTGGTCTCTATTAATTGTCTATTTTCTTGCTGGTCTCAGGTAACTGAGAATGGCACTGTACGTTTGTGATGTGTATTCCCCTTCTGGTTCTTTTTTGTGATCCGCACAAATATGGATTTCTTTAACATGTGGACCATTACTGAAATCATTCAAATTACTGTTTTAGGGCTTCCTCCCTTATGATAGATAACTCCTGCTTAAGAGACTCCCACTGAGCTAATAAAAGCTGGGTCCTAACTTTTTTTTTTTTGGCAATTCTAACAAATTATTATTATTATTTTTTCTTTTTTTTCTTTTGTTATAAATGTTCGCTCCCTCTCAGCTAGGACATATAGATTTTGGTTTTATACATCTGCCTTTATTCTTTACTATGAAACCATTCAAAAACCATGACATCAGGTATGCAGCAGGTATACCTTCCACCCACCAGTTTGCTTTTACCCATTCAGATCAAGGGTATTACGCCAATTAACAATCCATAAAATTTGACAGTGTTTATTATCTGTACAAAGCCTCAACCACTAATACAAAGATCCATCTCTAAGCATCAATTTCCACAGTCTCAAAATCCACCTACCTGTGTTGTTGCCAGTCCATTGCTGATATTGAACCCATTGATAGTTATCTGAATTTGCCCTCTATTTATCATTTCAATGATCGCTTCAGCTATGGTGTTCATGGGAATAACAGGCATGTTCAGTGCAGAGTTACTGTCAACACTATCTCCACTATCTGGGCCCTTCATCTGTGAAGAGGAAACCAACATTATGGATGTTCCAACATTTAAAACATTTCTATAGGTTTTCTATAACATGTTAACATCACACGTTTAACCAGGCACTTGTCTTGCTTATAAAAACAATGTACAGAAACTACCATGCACTATCACAAACGTATGCAGCTTAATAAACACAGGAAATGTAATCTCACCTTCACAATTTTCACATCAGGCAAAGTTTCCAGAAAGGCTTTCAAATCAATTCCATTCAGTACTATTCTATTGTCGTATATATGGCCATTTGATTTGAAGTCTATCACCGCTTTTTTCTGTGGAAAACAGAATATCAATGACCCAGCATAGGGCAACAATAAGAATAAGGAAATTAGATAGATACATACATAAACCATCAATTTTAAACCACTATTCCATGTCAGAGACAATGATGAGAACCAATGCAGAGCTAGATGGTAGGTTCCTTAAACAAAAAAGGGGCATGTACAGTTGTCCACAGGATGTTCTGTATCGGTATACCAAAAGAGAGACAGATTTTTAACCCTTTGAGTGCCCGAGGGGTACGGAATGCATTGCACAGCAATGCATTCTGTACCTGTCTGGCACTCAAAGGGTTAAGAGAAAAAAAATATAAAAAATGTATATCTTTTTGAGCTCCAAAAAGGTATGCAATGTTTACAACTTTCGAATCTTTCATGCTTATAAATGGCATGTGCATATTCACAAGGCGGGAAGGGGACAATTTTCCTATGTCAATTCTGGGAATATCTTCACCGTTGGGCAGTCAGTAATGCTTACTTACACAAAAAAAAGCTCTTATTGCTAAGCAAAAATAATGTAGCAAGCATAGAAGACAAAGGAAAACAGTACCCAAAAACACGAAACAGGATTTTTTGGAGGTTTATTAGCAGGAAACCAGAGAGATAAAAATTTGTATTCTTTTGAGAGTTGTACCAGTAGTTTTTGACCTTCTACAAAGTACTCATACTTGAAATGCAAATACCTTTAGGTGAGGAAACATGTTTGCGTGATCTCCAATAAAAAAGGTGTTGGGCATGTAAGCCATTTTCTCAGAATATTGTTCAGCAACTTCAATGGGAGAGGTTTCTTTGTCCGTTATTATGTAATCCATGAATGGAGCACCACTTGTTCCAGGATATCCCAACCACATAGCCTATTAAAAAAAAAAAAAAAAAAAAAAAAAAAAACTTCAATAAACTAAGTAGAAATATGACTACAGTGCCAACTGAGGCTTGCATTATATTCAGCTGCACACCTCCAGTGCAAAAATACAAATACAGCAAACTGTTGAATAATAACTAAGCAAGTGATCCTGTTATATTTAAACAGCTTTTCATTATAATTAGAATAAAACAGTTACGTTAAGGGGCTTTCCTGTGGTTAAAAGGGATAGTAATGTTTCAAAATAAAATTAATCTTCATAGTATTTGGGCCATGTGGTGTGTTATATCAATACTGTTAAAGTTGTAGTTCAAGAGTAACTGAATGATAAAGTATTCCTCTCCCGCCCCTTTTACCTAGTGTAAGCCACCTCCCTCAGACGTGGAATCTGGTCTTAAGACCAGACAGCTCACAGCAAAGGTCAATCTTCTTACTGTGAGAACAATGAACCTTGACAGGTTTCTTGCTCTCTGCAAGCCATCTGGACACCACCTTTCCGTTCTGAGGTGAGCAGTGTTATATCAGTAAAAGGGGTGGGAAGGGCATACTTTATCATCCAATTAGTCTTAAACTACATCTCTCTCAGTACTGACATAACACTCTCCATGGCCCAAATACTATGAAGATTAATTGGAGCTGCTTTTATTTTGAAACATTCCTATCCCTTTAAAACATGTAATCCCACTCCAAAATTATTACAGCTCAAAAGTGCTACTCTTTATAAAAAACGTAGCAAGAGCTGGTGTCCAAAGACCTTGGGGAGATGTACTAAGAGGTAATAAAGAGGTGGTAAAGCACAGATGACTTTTCCAGTGATACTGCTTCTCCAAGTCCTGTGTTATCCTACCGAGCCAATGTACTAAAATTTCTCCAACTCTGGAGAGGTTAGTGCGTAAGAGCTATAGAATTACATAGGAACTCAAGAAGTGATATCACTGGAGGAGTTCTCTGCTTTATCACCTCATTATCATGCCTTAGTGCATAACCCCCTAAAGTCACAGAATATGGCTTTCCATAAGTGATAGAATCAACACTACCTGGGGACCACAAAAGAAAATTGATGTCTGAACAGTAATAACGTTTGAATTAGAAGTCCATGAGCAATGTTTTATTCTATAGGAAAAGTCTTATAACTTTCATAGGACGTTTACTGCTCCTTTAAGAACCAATTACTTCTGAATGTAGTTTCCCTTTAAAGTGAAAGTAACCTTTTATTTTGACACTGCACACACATTTAATGTATTTTGAAATTATAGAATTTTGTTTTTTTAAACACACACACGTAGCAGACAATGAAGTACATGGAGCTATTTTTCTGTGAATGAACGGGTACTGATACAATGTAACACTATCCCTGTATCATGAAATGTTCTGTATGCTGTATTTAGAGTGAAAGAAAGCTTTTTCTACAATGTATCACAATTTTATTGTAATTTGTATCTCTAACTTTTTTTTTTTTTTTTTACAACATCAGTGTAAACAAGGGTTAAAAAGGCGACATGAGGATTGTATACAATTATACAGAATGCTGCGCAGCAGTTAATCATGTTAATGCATAAATTCAGCTGGTTTTCGGAGTAATGTGGTGGACAGAAAAATCCATCTGACACCGTATGAACTCCTTCACTGATTAGGTTGATAAATCTACAGAGGCGAATGCACATGAAGGTTAACACTTTTAGTTGACTGTTTAACCCCTTAACAACCCTTGACGGTCATAGTACGTCAAGGGTCGATTTGACTTAACGACCGACAACGTACTAAGATCGTCATCGAATTCCGGGCTCCCCCTGCGGCTGCACGCCGTTCGGTGAGTCCGGAACGCAACGGAGCAATAAAAAAAATTGCTCTGTGGTCGTTCAGTCGGGTCGCGGAGCGGATTCCCTGGTCCTTAAGGGGTTAAATGCTGTGATCCTTGGTGGAGGAAACAGTCTTCAAAAGACTACACTTTAAAAACACATTTTGCCACAAACACCTCCCTGTTTCTTCATGGAAAACTCTCAAGCTGAAATTGCAGGTAATTTGTCAAGTCTATATAAAAAGGTAGTATCTCTTCAAATTACTGCATTTATGCCACTTTAATTGGATTTACACTAATACTGCCTCATTAGTAGAACCAATAATGTAGGTTCAATACAAAACCCTTTTAACCCATTGCCCACAGAGCTATGGGAACAGCTTTCCCATAGCTCACCTGTTATCTGCCAGCTGGCTGCCCAGAAAATGGACATCTACACAGCTGGATGGCAACAGTGCCTTACTCCACAGTAGCACTGTCTGGGAATCCACTGTAAATGAGATTCTATGGAGAGAGGAAAAAGCTCCCAGGAACAAGGTGCTGGTTTTACCCAGCTGTGGAAGAAAAAAAAAAAAAATCAGTGATTTGAACAGTAAAAACTGGCAGACAATGGGGGAGTAATAAGCGATAGAAATTCTGTTCAGATAGTTCTGCCGGCACCAGCAGTGGGTTAAAATGATCTTGTTTTGACCCTAGAATACTCCTTTAAAGAAAGATCACAAACCTGTATGGGAGCTGCTCTGAGAGCAAACAATTCATTCCGTGCTCCTTTGGTGTACCCATTCATATTAACTAGAATGTGAACGCCATCCTGATGGATGCGATCTGCTGCTTTACCATTACAAGGAATCTAGGGATAAAAGCACAAATTCATCTTAATAGATTAATAACTCATTACATATCAAAGCCACATCTATGAACAATGACTTACAAAGTGTTGGTCTTCTTGGTCTGTTTTAAACAAATATAATGACAATGTCATACAATCACAATCTACTGTGAAATACCATAAAACAAAGAACCATACCCCAGTCAGCCACCACTTTACCCATCACTTTCACTTTACCGAAGCAAACCACTCCATTGATAACATTAAAATAAGTGAAAGGGGTGCTTTGTGGCTACGGAGCAGGGCTGAGTGGAGGAGGGTACGACAGGGGTGCTTTGTGGCTACAGAGTGGGAGGAGAAAGATTTTATTTATTTTTTAGAAACTTAACTTGAGGGAGGGCCAATTCCTTGCAGAGATTTTGACAAAATCACACCCCTTTGTATCTCCTGAACAGGCAGTATGGAGGAGATCTCAATACCTCCTCCTTACTACTGCCGCTGGGTGGGTGTGCCAGACACACAAAAGTCTTATTTACATATCGATACCATGGTTCTGTCCGTTTCCCCCATCTTGCATACTCCCTCCCCTCGCATTCGTGTCAAGGAATTCATTACTTAACAGTTTTAAAGTTTCCTCTACATTTTTTTTTTGTGCACATTTTCCCCCCCTTATTACCAGTATGCTTTACATTTGAAAAAGGGAGCACGAAAGCTTGTCTCCACGTAAATGAATGTTAGTCCAAAAAAAAAAAAAAAAAAACACATTCTTACATACTGCAATACTCACTAATTTGGCCTATTTCAATTATATGCTGTGCACTCATGGATTAGATTATGAAAAGTTTAATACATACATAGCCTTGAACGCATTATACTTTTCATCATCAAAGTCCATGAGTGCACAGTCTCTTATTTGTATATATATACACACACACACACACACACACACACACACACACACACACACACACACACAGGTAAATGTCTGGTGCCCTCCCTCTAAACAAACAATGAAGACAGACACTCAACAGGTTTTTAACACCTATTTCTTCACTGTATAATTAGCTGTGTTATCAACGTCTTTGTAGACGTTTGCTACCTTTTTCTGAGGCAACTGAGACATGGAGAGACCCCTCTTTACATTTTATCTGCTTAGGGTAACAGAAATACAAAGGAGGTTATTCTTCAGATGACCATGTTTATGCTTATAATTCTAAGGCCCCACACAAGAGGCAGAACCGCTGCAGCCCCTATAACAGTTCTGTCACACATCTATATTCACCTCTTTCCTACTTTCCATGCCTACTGGAATGCAGGAGATGTGTGTCTGATGCCCAGTCTACATGAACACCACCAGAATTACTATCTGGCACCCACGTAGGTCAGCTATCCATAGTGAAGCAAGTTACCTTTCACCACGGGTGACAGAACTAGAGTTAACATTTATCATTTAAGTTTTAATGAGGATTTTTAAATCATAAGTTCATACCTGAGACAAATCAACAAAGTGGTTTGCTTCTGCCATTACTTTCACACGGAAGTTTGTACCATCATCAGGACTGAGTGCGTAACAGAAAACCTATATAAAAAAATAAATACAATTTAAATAAGAGTAAGCATATAAACACTCAGCCTCTATATACACCAGAAACACAATACACAGAGTTCAGCAATAAATGTGATATACTTAAAATTGCCCTTTTAAAGGGATAGTAATATCTATATTAAAGTTTAGCTCTGTGTCTTCTATACTGTTTTTATAACAGGCAGTGCTATGTTTAAGTTCTTACTGCTCTGTAGTTCAAAAGATATTCAAGCTGAAATGATCCCCCTCCCGCCCCTTCTGGCCTCCTCCCCTTAGAGCTGCAATCCCGTCGTGGGATGGATACAGCAAGGGACAATATTCAGTATAAGGAAAACCTTGCCCTCCCTCGTCAAGGGGTCAGGGTTTTGCTTATACTTACTGACTGAAGATTTTCCATTTGCCTACTGAAAATTGTCCCTTGCCACACTCCATCCGGACTACTCTTACAGCCAGAGTGACGTGGCCTGAAGGGGTGGGAGGGGGATCATTTCACATTGAATTTCTTTTGAACTACAGAACTGTAAGTACTTAACCCTTTAATTACCGGGAAAATCTGAGGTGGATTTCACTTAAGGACTGGAGCAATTCTGACCTTTTTGACTATGTCTTTGTTCAACAGTGTTTTCCCTCTAAGTACTTTATTTTACCCATGAAAAATATATTATAATATATATATATATATATATATATATATATATATATATATATATATTTATATATTTTTTTTTTTTTTTAACACACACAAATAAGGCTCTTCTGATAGCCCACCATTTTAGAAAAATTAAAGAAAACTGTAAATAAAAAAAAAATAATAATTATATATATATCCTATATAATAATTCGCTAAGTTGTGTGTAACGCCGGACAGGCGCAGTAGACACTGCTGCGCGTACGGCAGTCATGCACAGTACAGACTGCCCGCGCCGCGGCTGATACAGAGCTGGGTGCTCCGAAGGAGCGTCCAGCTCTGTATCAGCAGTGGCGCGGGCAGTCTCTGCTGCGCGTGACTGTCCCGCGACCGGCTGCCAGAGGCACTGTGGCTATATATATATATATATATATATATATATATATATATATATATATCCCCCATTTTTTTTCTCTTGGGATCATTTGGGCACAGTGGATTAAACTTTTATGGAGACTGCATGAAAGGTATGACCAGTCAGTCATACCTACAAAATGGGCAGTTTTAAGTGGGCACTGTCCCCCCGGGTGAAAATCCCCATGTCCATTTTTCCCACCCTATTTTCCCACTTTTTTATTGATTAAATTTGGCGGTGTGTATTAATGTATTACATAGCTCCACAAGAATCACTTCCAATTTTGGTAATTGACATGTTGATTTTTTTAATTTTTTTTAAATTAAGTTGATTTTAGCAGGTCAAAAATTGACCTGCATCCAGCCAGCCTCCAGCACAGCAGTGAAGGGGTTAATACCCCCCAGCTGATGCATTTTTTTTTTAACCACTAGGCGTCTCCTCTCTGCTTCTCTCTCCCTTACTTTGATCATAAGGGAGAGACAGGCAAAGGGAAGGTACAAAGGTGGTGTGTAAAGCACACTGTCGATCACATGACCCGGCACAAGTTAAAGTGGCTGAGACTGAACTCTCCAGTACCAGAGTGCTCAGTCTCAGCCTGGAATTGATAGCAGCGTGGACCAGTGGCTGAAAAATTCTTTAAGAAGGAATCAAAGAGCTTATCAGCCTGTCTCTTACGTACTGCGGCGTCTGTCAAAGGCAGCAAGGTGTTTTTAGGAAGGTGAGAGATTTGAGGGGTAGAATTAGAGGACTCAACAGCTGGTGGGATAGTCCACAGGGACAAAGCCTAAGCTGATGAAGTCTAGAAACACGTTTATGAGGAAAGAGTCTGCTATCAGGCATCTTCCATTCTGGTCCAAAGAACAATGGGGAGTAAAAATGGACAACTCCCTTTTGGATCGTTGGAAGCTATACCTTAGAGACAAAAATCATGTACTCATCAGTGTCTACGTCCTCCGCAAAAAAATCTCCAACCGACACTGGCCCCTAAAAACAGGGTCAGCCTGTCTAATAGTGGGCATGGGGTGCCAAAAGACTATGACCCCTTGAACAGATTAAGAGATGAAGGGATAGAAGCAACTGAAAACATAAGTGTCTTAATCCCTTAACGACTGAAGACATGCCAGGACCATCATTGGTGTCTGTGCCTTAAGGACTTGAGACTGTCCTGGCATGTCATGGATATTTGTGCAGGTCTGGATTTCTTCATTTATCCCGTGGGATCGGACATCTGCAGAAATAACCAAAAAGGTACTTATCTGACTTGCAAAGGTTAAACTGAAGAGGTAAAGAAGAGCTAAGCCTCTACATAACTTATGCAATGGGAGAAGTAAGATGGCTGCCAAAGCACCACCCTGTTCTAAGCAGAAAGCCTATGGAAAGGGATTCTGGGTGGTATAGTTCTCCATTGCATTAACCAAACAAACAGTGAATTCAACCATTTTAAAATGGCTTAATTAAGAGGAACACTGTCCCCATGCTGGCCATGCCATACAGAATGTCCAGCTATTAATTTTAATTTTATGAAATAAAGATGGCCGAGATGTGAGCTCCCATTCTTTAAGGGGCATCATTCTAAAAATACCTACCAGTCTTCTGTCTTCAGACTCCCATTATATCAATACAGAACCTCAGAGTTGTTCAGTAATGAGGTAGAGACTTGTAATAAAGTCAGCCTCCACAGGAAAATGGTCCAGAAATACATACACCTGTGGACTGGGCACTCCAACTTCAGGAAAGCCAGTTAATGGGAGCCTGACTAGAGGGGAATTTTACAGCTCCATATCAAATAAGCCGGTCGATCTGCCATTTCCCTAAAAACGGATCTTCTCCCAGTCGATCAGAGATAGCCCAACAAAACAATGAAGTGTCAGACACTGAACAGGGGTAACACCCCCCAAAACTGTTACACAGCACACTGAACTAGAGCGAGCCAACAGGGCTCAAAAGTGAAGGAAGCAACAAGAATCACCTAGACAAGTAATACTGCATCCAGGATCTTCCTCCCAAAGCTGGTGTCAGCCAATGCCAGCACATCAACATGGTAGTGCTTTGAAAAGCTGTGCACCAACGACCAAGTGGCAGCCTTGCACAACTGTTCAGCGGAGGCCTGATTCTTGTAAGCCCAAGAAGCCCCAATAGATCTGGTAGGATAAGCCGTAACCCGAAAGGGAACGGGCTTCTTTCTTAGCTCGAAACCCTTACGAATAGTGGACTTGATCAAAGATTCAATAGTCACTTTGGATGCAGGTCTTCCTGCCCTGGGGCCCTCAGGAATGACGAACAGCGCATCAGAATGTCTAATAGACTCAGTGCGATCTACATAAAACTTCAGACAACACACCACATCTAACAAGCTGAGATACCTCTCCTTCGCAGAGGTAGGGTCAGGGCAGAAAGAAGGCACCACAATCTCCTGATTAACGTGGAATTCAGAGACCACCTTCGGGAGAAACTCCTGAGAAGTGCAAAGCACCACCTTGTCTTTGTGAAACACCAAAAAGGGTGGTCTACAAGACAGAGCATGTAACTCCGCGACACGGCGAACAGACACGATCGCTAGGAGAAAAGGCAATTTTTGACATCAGCAAACGTAGAGGAATCGTAGCCAAGGACTCAAAGGGAAGGTGCTGAAGGACGCCCAAAACCAAGTTAAGATCCCACTGAGGAGCGGGAGTCTTGAAAACAGGACGAGTATAAGCAATGCCCTGAAAGAAAACCTTGACATCAGGAAGAATAGCAATGCGCCTCTGAAAGAATAGAGCGAGAAGAAGGCTGAACCTTAAGGGAACACAAGCGGAGGCCCTTATCCACACCATCCTGCAAGAAGGCCAGGACCGTAGGTAGATCAAAATCCTGAGAGAGATCACTATCACCACACCAAGATAGGAAGGTCGGCCAAACACGATGGTAGGCCTTATAAGAAACCAGTTTGTGGGCACTAAGCATAGCAGCTACCACACTAGAAGAAAAACCCTTCTTCTTCAGTATTGAGGATTCAATTTCCAAGCCGTCAGACATGAACATCCTCTTTCCACAGGTAACCCTGTAGAAGATCCGGACGGCAAGGGAGCTGGAATGGATCCGCCACTGACAGATCCAGAAGCTCCAGAAACCAAGCCTGCTGAGGCCAGTACGGAGCAATCAGAATGACTGGACAGCACTCCAATCCCAATTTCCGTAACACCCTGCGCAACATGGGAATGGGAGGAAAGATGTAAGCCAGAGGAAATAACCAAGGAATGGACATGGCATCTAGAGCTAGAGGATCCCTCCAGTGAAATCAGAGCCTTGGGACCTTCTGGCTGTATCTTGTCGCCATCAGGTCGATACAAGGAAGAACGACCTCAGTCGTGCAGTTCCCACTCTCCGCTGTCCACCGTGTGTCGACTGAGGAAGTCTGCCATGATGCTGTCTACGCCAGGAATGTGTACTGTGGATATGGCAGGAACGTGTTATTCTGCCCAGGACAAAGTAGCCTTGACATCTAACTAAGAGGCGAGACTTCTTGTTCCTCCCTGCTTGTTGATGTAGGCCACGGTGTTGTCTGACTGTACCCGGACTGGGCATTCTTTCAGCTGGGGAGTCCAATGACGAAGGGCATGGGATATTGCCCGAAGCTCCAACACGTTGATGGGAAAAAGATTCTTACGAAGACCACTGACCTTGGCCACTCAGGCAACCCAGGACCGATCCCCATCCGGAGAGGCTGGCATCTGTTGTCACCTTGGTCCAGAAGGATACTAGGAAGGACTTTCCCTTCAGCAGATTGGAGAGGTCGAGCCACCAGGACAAACTCCGTTCCACATGAAGAGGAAGTGAGACCGACTTCTTCAAAAGGTCCGGCTGACCCGTGCACACCTGGATCACGAATCTCTGGGAGTTCCCTGGTGTGAGCCATGGCAAATGGGACTGCTTCTAAGGTGGAGATGAATTTCCCCACTAGAGAGGACAGCTTCTTGGCTGGAACTGGATCGTGAGCCAGAACAGCAGAAACCCTGTGGGTGATCTGGTGAGCCACCTAGTCCGTGAGAAACACCATGCTCTGCTGAGTGTCGAAGAGAAGGCCCAGGGAGACCAGACGCTGGGATGGGACAAGATCTGACTTGTCCATGTTGATGATCCACCCATGATGAGTGAGAGCATGAATGCAGTCCTGAACCTGCTGATGAAGTTCCGCAGAAGGGGCTTTCAGAAGCAGGTCGTCCATGTAAGGAGTAACTCTGATGCCGTCCTGGTGGAGGACGGATACTAAAGCTACCAGGACCCGGTTGAAGACTTGAGGAGCTGTAGTCAGACCAAAGGGAAGAGCTGAAAACCGAAAGTGCCCTCGGTCGCAGGCAAATCTGAGATACTGCCGGCTCTCTGGATGAATTGTGATGTGTAGCAACGTGATGTGTAGCAACGCATCCTGAAGATCCAGAGAAGCAAGGAATTGCCCCAGGGACACAGCGGCAACCACTGTCTTTAGGGACTCCTGGTTATGAGTCCTGAGCACAAAGGAATTGAGAGCTTTCAGATCCAAAATGGGACGACAACCGCCATCCTTCTTGGAGACTACAGAGAGGTTTAAGTAAAAACCCATACCTCTGTCCTAAACTGGAACCGGCTCTAGAACATCCTTTTCCAGAAGAGCCTGAATAATGGCGTTGAACAGACAGAGTTTCTCTGCGCCCTGAGGCGTATGAGAAAGGTAAGAGCGAAAGGGATCCTGTACCCTTCCGTCACCACTTGTAAAACCCATGGGTGTGCCACTGAATCCTCCTAGATGCTGTGGTAGTGACACAAACAGCAACCCACAGCAAAGTGGGGCCCTGGGTTCGGTGAGTCATGCCGAAGAAGGCTTGGAAGCCTTGGGCTTGGAGGAGACCTTGGGCTTCCATTGCTGTTTGGGCTTGGAGGAGGCACGTGGAGCTGAGGGAACCGCCTGGCTCGCCGGACATGTCTCAGTCTGTAAGGAACAAAAAAAAATGATTACGCTTGAGAGGGGTTTTCTTCCTGGGAACCAAAGGCAGAAGGGTACTTTTACCCCCTGTGGCCTCACTAATCAGATCTGGCCCAAACAATGATGTGCCTTGAAAAGGCAAGGACAGCAAGGCTTTCTTGGAAGCAGTGTCAGCAGATCAGATCTTGAGCCGAAGAGCCTGTCTGGCAACCACAGACATGGTGGAAAGCTTAGCCACCAAACGGATGGCATCAATAAGGCAGCAGAAACAGAGAGCTGGGCCTCAGAAATGTTGGCAAGAAGGCGCAACATATCCGAAGTAGGAGCATCCTGATGGACAGCCGGGGAGAGCTGTTCAGTCCAGACCACAATGGCCCGGGTTAACCCATGCCGCAGCGAACACCGGGCGCATGGCAGTCCCAGCAAAAATTGACTTGAAGGAAACCTCAAGTTTCGTGTCAGTCCAGTCTTTCTGAGAGGACGCATCAGAAACTGGCAAGGCAGTAGACTTGGATAGCCTGGAGATAGGAGCATCCACTATGGGGGGGGGGGATGACCCCACTGACCAAGCACAGCCTCAGAGAAGGGGTAAAGTTTGGCAAATTTCTTGGAAACAGAAGTTTTCCTGTCCGGACATTTCCACTCATCAGACACAAGGCGGTCAAAAGTGGGATTAGGTGAAAAACAAGGAGCTTTTTAGGCTCATGAAACACATTAGAAGGATCTGAAGAAACCTCCTGAACTAAGGGAATGTTTAGGGTAGTCAAAACAGCCCTGATCAGGCCCTCCGCAGAGGGCTCATGATCAGCCTCAAAGGGGTCTCCAAAAAACTGAGAAGAACCCACAGCAGAGCATTCCTCAACATCTGAATCCACCAATAGTTCCTCCTCAGAGGAATCTGATATGTCAGGTACTCCCAGCGGTTTAGGCAGGGAAGATTTGACCGAGGAGGGGGTCTGCCATGAATGGAAAGAGTTGCAATGTAAGACCTAAGGTCCCTAGTAGCAGCCTTGAACTCTTGCACCCAAACTGGCTCTAATGCATGGCTGGAGGTCCCTGGGAGAGACTCAGGGACATCAGAACATGCTGGACATAAATGACCTGAGAATTCTCTAGGTAACCCTGAATGACATGAGGAACAGTGCGCAATAGGGGACACAGAGACCCCAGCGTCCTTAGTCTTAGGCCTGGCCCCAAGCTCCAACAGATTAGACATTTTCACAGTGTCAAAAAAGTTTATATAATGAATCACCCAATTACAGTGCAAAGATTAAAATTTCACCCCAGAAATCGCTAAAATGCACTTATCTGGCAGGCAAAGTGTTAATCTGCAGAGGAGAGAAGGAGTGTTCAAGCCCTGTGTAGGATATTTGTTCTAGAAAAGTCATAAAATGGCTGCCGTGGCAGGAGCCAATCAAACGAGCGCGTGAAGCAAGCGCTCATGGGAAATGCAGTTTTCCCAGAATAAGTACCCAAACATTGCCCGAAGCCCCCTGGCAGAGGAGTCCTCTCTTACGTTTTAGCCCTATGAGGATTTTATTTTCTTCTTACCAGCTTATTTCTGCCCAAAGTACTACCTGGCGCGTACACAAAGAGGACCTTCTCCTGCATATAATTGTATATTATACTACAGGACCTTACTTATATTTTCATTATAAGCATTTTGTTTGGTTCAAGTATTCACTCTAGTAGTGTAAAAGAAACCATTACTGTAATTTCCTTCTGTAAAATTACAATACAGATAAATATCTACAGTAACAGCTAGGCTGCGAAGTTCCCTGTGTGTGTAACCGCACATGTGCAGTAGAGACTGACGGAACAATGCAGTCATGCGCAGTAGAGACTGCGCAATGTGCTGATCTGGAGCGGGGTGTCCAAACGGCCCACCTCCTGTCTCTGCTCCTGGCTACAGGGGAGCAGCCGAGGCCGCTTGGTGGCACTTTAGCCAGTGTATAAGGGCTTTCATACTAGTGTAAAATAAATAATTTAATATGTAACTATATATTTTCTCACTAGCAGGAAAGTGATGGAGTATTTTCACAGCCCTTCATATGCACCATTTCAGCACCACATGCTCTTCTTGAGGTCTGCAAGTATCACATTGAATCTCTCTCCTCTTTGAAATTGAAGGGAAACCTGAAGCGATAAATGGAACTTACCATATCCTCTTTTTTTTTTCTTCAATATCAATAAAAATTCATTTAAAATTAAATTATTGTTTTCACACAGACTATGTCCTAGGTATGACAGGTTTATCACTTAAAGGGGCAAAGCTAACTTGTATGTTGAGCTGAATACTGAGGCTTTCAAAGGATCCTGGTAGCATAAAGCAGTGACATTAACCCATGATCCTTATCCCTCAAGTAACTATAAAAAGTAATTTTCTTAATATCTGCAGCCTCAAATTTTATGTCAGGCATGGCTGCCTACAGATCACATTTATCTTCACAATTTTGAAAACCCATAGACTCCTAATTTTGGGGCCATGGTCACGATAATTAATTGGTGCAATACTGAGGCAAACCACACCACAGGGTACAAATAAAATCTCCCCAAACTCATACACATTTAAATGGGGCTTTTACACTCTTGAATGCTAGGTTCTCCAACACAGTGCAAGGACCTCTAGTATTGAAGCGGTTAAAGGACCCATTTGTCCCCTAGGGTGCAGCTTATTTACTCAAGAATTGCTCATGCTTAACTTCATTAATATGACCCTTGTTGTTTCAGAAATCAATCATCTACAGTACTCTATATTTGTGCAGAAAGAATTGCACTAATTATGTTATCATGCATACACATTCTTACCTCAAATTTGTCTGGATTATGCATGCCAGGGATTGACTGCATAAGGTGAGATGTAGGATGATTTCCAAAGTCTGAGCTCACATAACCCACTCTTAGTCGCCCCTCACTTGCCTTCAAGTCCTTTGGATGTTCATATGGTGGCTTGTGAAGAACATTAATCTGAAAATTTTAATGAGGGGGAAAAATAATAAAATATATATATATATATGCCAAGAACTGTGCACGCGCTATACATAAAAGTCACTTGCCTGGGTGCCAATATAAGTCAAATTGTACATCCAAATCGATACTGAAAGATCATACTCAGAGGTCTTTTCCAAGGTGAAAAACATCTGGAGAAAGGCCCAAAACAGGGCCGAATTGTTGGTGAAATCTGCACTTTTTATACCTTGGAAAAGACCTGTGACTGCAATTTTTCATTACACATTTGGAGACATTTTATATGCGAGGGAGACAAAATAGGTGTCTTAAAATTGGTAATGTGCCTTTGGCTAGCATCGTCTGGCAGCAAATAATGGGACTTTTATACTTCCATTTAGTGTATTAGGGGAGACCAACTAAAGAAAATGAAGCAGAACATAATAACATTTCTTCCCAATACATTACTAACCTAGCGATATGCAAAGCCATACTGTCCCTTATGCTCAATAAGTCCGCGTTTATTGCAGAGAGAAAAAAAAAAAAAATGCAACTGCGCCATCAGGAACTTCCTTTATCGTAAGGTAACCAACTAATGTCACCACCAATGCTGGCAGTGAATGGGACAGACAGTGCAGACTCAGAGGTACATTTCCTCCAAGATGTCTGCTCTGTTGTCTGCTGGATCCTGCCAAAGAAGGTTTTTTCTGTAATAATGTTGACTTATTGAGCTTAAAGGGACAGTAATACTTCGTTTTAACTTTATTTTATTTTGTAGGCATTAAAAAAACATGAAGAATGATATAAGTCTTATCTCTCAAACCTTTATGGTTTATGAGATATTCACAAGCAAAGTTCCCCTCCCCGCCCCTTTTACCTAGTGTAAGCCATCTCTTCTCAGATGTGAGTCTGGTTGTATGACAGTACAGATAACAGAAGGGGACAATTTTCTTTGTATGAAAACAATGAAAGCCCTGCCCCCCTTGACAAGTTTTTCAGCTTTTTCCCTTATCTTAATTGAAGATTGTCCCTCTCTGCAGTCTACCTGGGCATCTCCCTTCTGATCTGGTTGAACAGGGGGGGATACTTTGTTTGTGAATATCTCTTAAACCATAAAGGTTTCAGAGATAAGACTTATATCATTCTTCATGTTTTTTTAATGCCTACAAAATAAAATAAAGTTAAAATGAAGTATTACTATCCCTTTAAGGACAGTATGGCTTTGCAAATTGCTAGGTTAGTAATGTACTGGGGAGCAATGTTATTATCATGATGGTTCCTCTTTAAAAGCATGCACCACCAAGAGGCAGAGCACTTAACCTTTTACACTAGAACTACTCCTCTTCCTCTAACATACTTTACTGACCCTCTTCTATCATTAGAAGTCAGTTTACATGTAGCACAGAAAATGTCACCAGAACAGAATAGCCAAGATTTGGCAGGGCACCCAAAACCGAAAGATCTGCAAGTTGCTGGATGAAAGCAATCACTTCTCCCTAACAGCCAGGAGAACAGCTCCACTAGCACAGAGGGGATCCAGAGGAAAGTGAAGCATAGGCAGGTTGTGGTGGTAGGGGACTCCATTATTAGGAGAACAGATAGGGTAATCTGTGGCTCTGATCGCAGCAACCGAATGGTTTGCTGTCTCCCGGGTGCCCGGGTTCGGCATGTTGCAGACAGGGTGGACAGATTATTGGGAGGGGCTGGAGAGGATCCAGCTGTCTTGGTGCATATTGGTACCAATGACAAAGTAAGAGGAAGGTGGAGAGTCCTAAAAGGTAATTTTAGGGATTTAGGCAGTAAGATTAGGAACTGGACCTCCAAGGTAGTATTCTCTGAGATACTACCTGTGCCATGCGCTACGTCAGAGAGACAGCGGGAGATTAGGGAGCTCAATGCATGGCTGAAGTCTTGGTGTAAGAAGGAGGGCTTTGGGTTTTTAGAGCACTGGGCTGATTTTGCTTTGGGGTACAATCTCTATAGCTGGGATGGATTGCACCTGAATGCAAGAGGGTCTCAAGTGCTTGGGGAGTGGATGACTAGACGGTTGGAGGAGATTTTAAACTAGGAAGGGGGGGGGCAATAAATACTGGGATAGATAGTATAGAAAGGGAAGGCGATGCAGTTAATAACCAGGTGGGAGGATCTGGGGGCGGGGTTAGTACAGATGATAGGGAGAAGCCTATAAACCACGTCAAAACTAAATCACAAATGGAACACAGCAGTGGCATAAAATGTATGCTTGCAAATGCCAGAAGTTTAACTGGTAAAATAGGGGAACTGGAGTTGGCACCTGAAGTTGAAAACAATGTCTTGATAGGCATAACAGAAACATGGTGGGATGACACACGATTGGTCAATCAATTTGGAGGGCTACATGTTATTTAGAAAAGATAGGTCAAACAAAAGAGGTGGTGGGGTCTGTCTGTATGTCAAACCAGCATTATCGCCTCAGTTGCAGGAAGATATATGTGATGACAGTAGTGAACATGTGGAATCTCTGTGGGTAAAACTGCCCAGAAAATATTAGTGGGTATTTGTTATAAACCACCAAACATTGGTGACCTTCAAGAATCAAAGCTATTAATGCAAATAGAAAACGCTTCTCAAATAGGGAGAACTATAATTATGGGGGATTTTAATTATCCAGAAATAGACTGGAAAAATGGAATAGCTAATTCTGCTAAAAGCACCAAGTTTCTGAAGTTGTTGAATGAATTTTTTGTCACAACTAGTGCAGACCTGAACCAGAGGGAATGTATGTCTGGATTTGGTAATAACTGACAATGAAGAACTTATCTCTAACATCCAAGTTAGGGAGCACTTGGGGAATAGTGACCATAACATGGTATCTTTTGAGATTAATTCAAAAAAGCAATTTGGTACGGGTTCCACCAAAACACTGAATTTTAAAAACTTCAACTTTAGCAGGTTTAATTCATCCCTTGGTCTCGCTGACTGGGATAAAATATTTTCAGGAAAAAACACAGAAGGTAAGTGGAATGCCTTCAAAATAACACTGCAAAAATATACACATAAATTTATCCCTGTTGGAAACAAATACAAAGGAAGCAAATTAAAACCAATGTGGCTAACCAGTAAAGTAATTCATGAAATAAATAACAAGGAAGTGGCATTTAAACATTACAAAGCTGAGGGATCAGCAGAGGCATTTGCAGAATACAAAAATATCAACAAAACCTGTAAAAAGGCTATTAAATTAGCTAGACTGGAGAATGAAAAAAATATTGCTAAGGAGAGCAAAAGAAACCCCCAAAAATTATTTAAATACATTAATGGCAAAAAATTAAAGTCTGATAATGTTGGGTCCTTGTTATCTGAAACGGGTGAGATGGTCAAAGGGGACAGAGAGAAAGCAGATATTTTAAATAATTTCTTTTCTTCTGTTTTTACCAAGGAAGATCCAATGGACAAGAATCTGCAAGCTACTTTTACAGAACAGTCACAGCAAGCATGGGACTGGCTAACACAAGAAAAAGTGTTAAAACATTTGAATGGTGTTAAGGTAGACAAAGCTCCGGGGCCAGATGGTATACACCCACGGGTACTTAAAGAGCTAAGCCAGACCGTTACATTTGATTTTCAGGGATTTTTTTATTTCAGATATGGTACCCATGGATTGGCGTAAAGCAGATGTGGTGCCCATATTTAAAAAGGGATCAAAGTCACAGCCAGGAAATTACAGACCTGTAAGCTTGACATCTGTGGTAGGGAAGCTGTTTGAAAGGTTGCTAAGGGAATATATTCAAGAATTCTGCTGGAACAGGAATATCATTAGCAATAGCCAACATGGCTTTGTGAAAGACAGGTCTTGTCAAACGAACTTGATCTCATTTTATGAAAAAGTGAGTAATAATATAGATGAGCGAGCGGCGGTTGATGTGATCTATTTAGACTTTGCCAAGGCATTTGATACAGTTCCGCACAAGAGGTTACTGTACAAATTGAATGAAATAGGCCTAGGGGAAAATGTTTGTGTGTGGATCGGAAATTGGCTGAAAGATAGAATGCAAAGAGTGGTAGTAAATGGCAAGTTCTCCAGTTGGATAAAAGTGATAAGTGGAGTGCCTCAGGGATCTGTCCTGGGTCCTCTTCTTTTTAATTTGTTTATTAATGACCTCCCAGAGGGCATAGGAAGCCATGTATCAGTGTTTGCCGATGACACAAAATTAAGTAAGGTAATAAAGTCTGAACTGGATGTGTCTTCATTACAAGAGGATTTGGACAAATTGAGTAACTGGGCAGGCCAATGGCAAATGAGATTCAATATAGACAAGTGTAAAGTTATGCATTTTGGGTATAATAATAAAAATGCAACATATAGTTTAAATGGTGTTTCTTTGGGGAAATCTACTAATGAAAAGGATTTGGGAGTAATGGTAGGCAATAGACTTAGCAGTAGCATGCAGTGCCAGCAGGCAGCTGCAAAGGCCAATAAGATATTAGCATGTATTAAAAGGGGTATTGACTCAAGGGAGGAAGATATAACTATGCCTCTTTACAGGTCCATGGTAAGACCCCACCTAGAATATGCTGTTCAATTCTGGGCGCCCTTTCTGAAAAAGGACATTATAGAACTAGAGAAAGTGCAGAGGAGGGCTACAAAACTAGTAAGGGGAATGGAAAGTTTTAGTTATGAAGAAAGGCTAGAAAAGTTAAAGAGATAGTAACACTTCGTTTTAACTTTATTTTATTTTGTAGGCATTAAAAAAACATGAAGAATGATATAAGTCTTACCTCTCAAACCTTTATGGTTTATGAGATATTCACAAGCAAAGTTTCCCCTCCCCGCCCCTTTTACCTAGTGTAAGCCATCTCTTCTCAGATGTGAATCTGGTTGTATGACCAGACAGATAACAGAAAGGGACAATTTGCTGTGTATGAAAACAATGAAAGCCCTTCCCCCCTTGACAAGTTTTTCAGCTTTTTCCCTTATCTTAATTGAAGATTGTCCCTCTCTGCAGTCTACCTGGGCACCTCCCTTCTGATCTGGTTGAACAGGGGGGGATACTTCGTTTGTGAATATCTCTTAAACCATAAAGGTTTGAGAGATAAGACTTATATCATTCTTCATGTTTTTTTAATGCCTACAAAATAAAATAAAGTTAAAACGAAGTATTACTATCCCTTTAAACTTGTACACACTACAGAAACGGCATCTTAGAGGGGATATGATAACACTATATAAATATGTTCAGGGCCCATACAAAGGGCTCTCCAAAGACCTGTTCATTAACAGAACAGTACACAGGACAAGGGGCCACCCGCTTAGACTTGAGGAAAGGAGATTTAATCTACAACAGTGGAAGGGTTTCAATAAAGGTATGGAATTCACTTCCTGAGGAGGTGGTGCTATCAAATACATTAGATGCCTTTAAAAGGGGCCTGGATACTTATTTAAAAGAGCATAACATAGAGGGCTATGTACGTTAGTATTGGGATTAATATTTCGTTAGGGCTTGTTGATCCAGGGAGAAATCTGATTGCCATTTGGAATCAAGAAGGAATCCCCCCCCCCCCATTCAAGGCAGAATTTTAAATTGCTATATTGAGGGGTTTTTTTTGTTTTTTTTTTGCCTTCTTTTGGATCAACAATGGTAAACAGGAATAGGAAAAGGGTTGAACTAGATGGACGCAAGTCTTTTTTCAACCTAAATTACTATGTTACTATGTTACTCTTAAAAAAATTTTATGCCCAGGTGCACATTCCCCAAATATAAACAGAAGTAAGAAATTGAGGAGGGCAGCACCCGTGGGACTTACTGAAATAGTTTTATTCATGCAAAATGGCAACAAAATGGTCAACGTTTTGGTCTCCCTTAGGGACCTTTCTCAAGACAATGCACATGGAAAATGGCGTGTGTTAAATACCTTGAGCCCTCAGCATTTCTCGTGTCGCCGGTGACGTCATCATCCAACCAGCTGTCAATAGGACAGTGGTGGATGGACGTCCCTCATTGCTCACGCTTCACTGGTGGCTAAAATGAAAAGTATTAACTGCCGCAAGTGAAAATACACAATATGTAAAGACATTATCATGAGGAAATGTGTGTGAGCGAGTCACACTACAACTCCATCACTACGATGTGAGAGGTTGCGTGTAGTTCGTACCTTCCCACTATATGGGCTAATCAGACCCACTGAACAGACGAGTGCCATATAAGGCAAGTTGTGCAATGTGACGGAGACCCAGCTCCAGTGTCCGTTCATCTAGCAGGCACCAGCATAAAGTAATAAACGCAAAAGTCGCATAGGCTTTAAATTATTGTCCAGGGTTGATGGCTGGACCCCCTAGTGTGATACAGACCTGGGACACGAGCAACTCTTGACTGTATTAGTGAGAAAGAAGTTCAATTTCATTGGATAAGTGTCTCTGTAATAGCAGGATCAAACTCAGATATGTGTTAACAATTCATCCAGAGGAGTAGATGCTCATAGTGACTAAACATACCAAAAGATCATGTTGCATGTACCACCAGTTTAATCACCATCCAGGAAATGCGATGTTATTAATGTAAGAACAGAATTCTTTAAAGAATAGGTCATAGGGAATTTCCTGAACACAAGCTTGTATGTTATTAGTTAGGTACCAACATTGTGGAGACATTGATGAAGAGATCAAGAGTACTTCCCAGAGAAACAAGATACCCAATACAGAGGAAGAGTCCAGTCCTAAAATAGTGGGATGTTAGTAGCAATGTCCCACTAATCAGGGTTCTATGCCCATCTCCACCTGGAGGGACTCTTGCTCCCACAGTGTGACAAAAGATTCTACTCCTCCATGTTTCAGAGGGTATACTATCACAGCTGAAGATGTGTTGTGTATAAGGAAGCAAGTAATTGTCATGATCTCATAGAAAGCATGCCCACTGAGCTCTATCGTTCAGACCCTTAGGGTGCAGAGTGTCAAGGGAGTAAATCCATTTCTCTACCTTTTGTAGGAAACTTCTACCCCTGTCCGTCTTCGCCCCTGGGGAGTTCAGGTTGATAATCAATTATCATATAGCTTAAGTCCGCCATGCTGTGTTTTACATCAAAAAATTCTGGCAACCGGTTTGTCACTTTTGTGATCAGAAAGGGCTTCCCGTATGCTTGAGCGATTGTTTGCCATTCGCTCACGAAAGCTCGTGGCCGTCTTTCCTATATACAGTAGACTACACGGACATTTAATAAAGTAAATCACAAAGTTAGTGGAACATGTTAGTCTATGCTTGATCTTAAGATTGCAAAGTGTGTGGGTGGACAAAAGTTGAGCTTGTAAGTAGATATTTGCACGTCGTGCATCCAGTACATTTAAAGCAACCCTTCTTGGCAGATGGGAGCCAGGTAGCGTATAGTCCCATATAACAATGATGTGGGTCTGTTTGTACCAACATGTCTCTGAGGTTCCGCCTCTCATGACAAAACCTAGGAGTGGTTTTAAATGTAGGTGTTAGGTCTTAGGAAGACTACTGTGGAACATCCTAGTAATATACACTTCTACAACAGAGTCCAAATCCCAAAGATGATTTAGTGACTTATAAGGAGAAACCATGTAGATCACACATTGCAAAATGTCCAAACTTTAGGAACATCTGCTATTCTGCTTTGAAACACTAACAATGCAGATACCTGAACATTCCACAGACAGTTTGTCCTTTTTACAATGGTGCTTTACAAAACACAAAGAGGAGAGGTACACTGAAAATCTGAGTCACACTTTTGTCTTCCAAAAATTAGTACACATCTTCCAGATCCTATGACAGAGCTTCAAGGAAACTGGCATTCTGGCTTTCATCATAGTTTGAATGACCCTGTCCATGAAATGTTTACATTTTCAGATTACGGTTTTGAGTTTCGGGCTTTAAAGGGATAGTAATGTTTCATAATAAAAGCAGCTCTAATTAATCATCAGAGTATTTGGACTTTGGAGAGTGTTATTTCATTTCTGTCAGAGTTGTAGTTCAGGAGTAATTCAATGACAAAGTGTCCCCCTCCTGCCCCTTTTACTGATGTAACACTGTTCAGCCAAAGCATAAGGGAGGTGCTCAGGTAGACTGCAAAGAGGGATAATCTTCAATTAAGATAAGGGAAAAACCTGAAAAGCTTGTCAAGGGGGGCATGGCTTTCATTGTTTTCATATAAATAAGATTGTCCCCTTCTGTTATCTGTCTGGTCTATGGACTGCATTCCACATTTGAGAAGAGATGGCTTACATTAGGTAAAAGGGGCGGGGAGGGTAAACTTTGCTTGTGAATATCTCTTAAACCAAAATGTTTGAGAGATAAGACTTATATCATTCTTCATGTTTTTTTTAATGCCTACAAAATAAAATAAAGTTAAAATGAAGTATTACTATCCCTTTAAAGGCTAGCATGACAGTGTTGGGATGCAGAGTGGACCCTGAGAAAGTAGGTCTGTAACCTCTGGTAGGTGTAATGGCTCTGACACTGATAGATCTATCAAAAGTGGTCCCATGCTGAAATGACCATGTCAGGGCTATCAGAAGAACATGCACCCTTTTCTTTCTTCATCTTTGCAAGAATGGGCCCACAGAAAAGTCTAGGGAGTCCAAGTAGCAGAAATGCTTGTGTGATGAACATAGCACCTCAAAACTTCTAACTACACCCAAACAAAAAGCTCATGGCTCTGCTTGAAATAAGGAACCGAACAAGGAAGGGAACACAAAACAAACACAAAGACATTATGACAGATGGCTTCAAAGCAGATAGGATGTTGATCCAGGGAAATATATGACTGACATTTGGAGTCAAGAAGGAATTTTTTTTACCCACTTTGGGCTAAATTAGAAATTGCTCAAGGAGTTTTATTTTTTTTTTTGCCTTCCTCTGGATCAACAGAGGTCTTTTTGGCATGGGCTGAACTTGATGGACACATCTTTTTCAGCCTCATAAACTATGTTACTATGTTAATTCCATAGGAGTTCCATAAATACACCCTTACAGAAGAGAAAACCGTAAAGGTAGGTCTTACAACCTAGAACCTGTAATTCTATCACACACCAAATTACAATTCAGAAACCATCTTCAAGTCAACAACCGAAGGGAAATATGGAGGCTCAAAGCAGTCCTCTGAAACACACCCACACCAAGGCTAGCAAGCCTTCATCACAATAGTCAAGACAGAAGCAGATAAAACAATTCTCAATATGCTAGCAAGAAAACAAAAATTCACAGCTTCATCTGCTTGGGGTGTTTGTGCTAGTGAGAGAAACAGGAGCTTCAGCACATATGAAAGATGGCCATATGCATGATCCATCCCTGGTGGTAGGTAAATCAACACCACTTTGCTGGACTGAATCTGCACCTGCAAATTTCTGGAGGGACTGATACTAAAACAATTTAGGACATAAATTGTAGAAAGGCTATCTACTTGTCTCTCCAACTCCCTCTCTCACCAGGTCCGAAGTCCCCGAGACAACTGTGGACATGAAGTGGATCCCCAGCCTATACGGCCACCACAACTAGTGCCCAATACAGAATGACTAACAAGCAAGCTAAGATTCATAGGAATAGCGGAAGCCAAACAAAAGTAAGACTGAATTCGGTAAGATAGAAACAAGATACGAGAGATGACACTGTTGGAATTCAGGAATAATCCTCAAGACAACCTTGTCATGATGAAAAGTAAGGTGAGGAGATCTGCAGAATCTGAGCTCATAGACACTAATCACTGACACAGTAGCAGTTAGAAACTCTGTAAAGCATGTCAAATGTTTAAGAGAAATGGAAAAGAGGCTCAAGAGGAGAAGACTGAAGTGGCCCTAAAACCAGAATCAGGTCCCTCTGAGGTGCAGGAAGTCTGGACAGGAGGGAAGATATTCATTCCCTGATGAAGAGTCTGAATTTCCAGAATTCCCACAATCTTCCACTGGAAAAGACCAGACAAGGCAGAAACGTGAACCTTCAGGGAACTGACCATTAGTAATTTCTAAAGATCAGATTGCAAAAATCCAAAACGTATGGAAGATAAACTACAAAGAATCGAGATCCTGACGATCATAAAAAGCAAGGTAAATCCACCAAACTTGGTGATAGATCTTGGCTGAAACAGGCTTTCATGATTGATGTATGCTACAGCTGTCACATTGTCAGACTGAATCGGGATGTAAAAGACCCTGCAGAAGACTCTTCCAGAAAGACATGACATGGAGCTCCAGAAGATTTCATGGGAATGTGCCCCTCTGTGAGGGACTAGATACCTAGAATGGAGTGAGGGACGTACAGAGCTAACAACCCCAACAGGATGATGTCCATTGTTATAAATGTCCAGCCTGGGAGAAGGAAGGACCCAGCTTGGGAGAGTGCCTGACGACTCTGAACAGAGGCATTGAGTGGTGAATCAGGGCTAGACTCAAGAGTCCCATGGCGAAGCATGTCAAGCTGTAGGGGTCACAAGTGAAATTGTGCAAAAGGCACCGCTTTGTTCATGGACAATAGAGTTCATGTTGTTGAACAATTGTCATTGTGAGATTCAGACATTCCTGCAGGTGAATTTGAGATGATGCCTTCAGCAGAAGGTCAACAAATATGGGGTCACAAGGAAGGATGCCACAAAGGGAACAAACGTTTCACCTGGCACTGCACACAGCTTCATTAGCATATGAGGAGACACTGGAACGTTCATTATCATATGCCACATCACTGAAAATGCTTCATTAACATATGAATCATCATTGAAAATCTTAATTCGCTTATTAAATGTCACTGAAACTGCAATCATCATACATTAGCATATGGTAACAAGTGTGAAGATCTCCTTAACTGTACATTTGCTGGTCTTTTGGCTAACATGCCACACAGGCAGTTTTTAATGCGGTTTTCAAATATGCAAATTAAGGTTAAAGTTCCACTTCAACAGGCATTGGTTGACACAGTAATTAAAAGTTTCATAGTGAACTGACTCACCTTGTCTAAACACAGGTTTCCATGTCGCTCAGCAATGGCTTTTCTAAAGGCATGAGACAGTGGGTAGAGCATACTGTGATGAGGATGAACCGATGGAAGCCTGTTCTTGTCTAGCTGGTCTGCAACAATACTAACCAACTTCTTCATTCGCTCATCATAATCTGTCCAGTCACAAACAATCTGTTGAAAACAGAAACATACTAAGCATTTGCAAGCAGGATGCTCTCCACCACATCCATCACTTTGTTGTAGCATCATGCATTTTTAGGAGTATTCCTCAACTGTAAAGCACTGCAGAATATGAGTTTTCTTAAAATACAAACAATATCTAGATTTATATAGAGAGAATGAGCATAATACTTTAAATAGGTTAAACACTAATAATGTTAAAGAACGGACTGAGAAATCTGAATACTCTATTCCATCCCAATAAATAGAAGGAATGGGGAAGACTGGAAAATACTGGCTTGACTGGCAAGCTGTCAGTTTCTTAAAGGGATAGTAATGTTTCATAATTAAAGCAGCTCTAATTAATCATAGTATTTGGGCCTTGGAGAGTTATTTCTATTCTGTTAGAGTTGTAGTTCAATAGTGATTGAATGATATAGTATTCCCCCTCCCGCCCCTTCTAAGGATATAATACTGCTCAGCTCAGAGCAGCAGGGAGTGTCCAGGTAGATTGCAGAGAGGGACAATCTTCAATTAAGATAAGGGAAAACCTGAAAAACCTGTCAATGGGGGCAGGGTTTTCATTGTTCTCACAGTAAGAAGATTGGCCCTTGCTGTTATCTGTCTGGTCATCAACCAGATTCCACATCTGAGGTGAGCAGCGTTACACTAGGCAAAAGGGGCGGGAGGGGGATACTTTATCATTCAATTACTCTTGAACTACAGTATTGAAATAACACTCTATTGCTCAAATATGAAGATTAATTGGAGCTGCTGTTTTTGTGAAACCTTACTATCTATCCCTTTAAGCCCTGTTAAGCGCTTACAGTGCATTGCTGTTGATGCTCAAATATGGGGGCCCGTAAACCAGAAGACCTAAACCACGAGGCATGAATCAATTAAAGGGATAGTATTGCTTGTAAATTATTTTATATTTTAGCTCTTAAAAAAAACATTAAAAATGATACAAGTCTTATCTCCCAAAACTTTATGGTTTGGGAGATATTAGCAAGTAAAGTTTCCCCTGGAGTGACATCACTGCTCTAGCTGTCAGACTTGAAATCTGGTCCGCAGACCGGCCGCGGCTCTTCAGCAGTGCCGAGAGCACGATCTTTAAAAATAATTTCTTCATTGGAATGGTCTACAAAGTGTGCTTGCAAGACAGGCACACTTTGTAGACAGTTCCAATGAAGTAGTACTTTTTAAAGATCGTGATCTCGGTACTGCTTAAGAGCTGCTGGATGATCTGTGGCCCGGATTCCAAATCTGTCCACTAGATGGCAGACTTGGCTAAAACAGCCAGGAAAAGGGAACTTTACATTACTTGCTAATATCTCCCAAACCATTAAGGTTTGGGATATAAGACATAATTTTTAATGTTTTTTAAGGACTACAATATAAAATTAAATTATTTTCAAGCAATACTATCCCTTTAATGGTCATACGTTTAGGACACACGCAGACACAAACTCATTTCTTAGGTTTGATGGTTTACTTTCAGAAATACAACGTGCCTTATGGAAAATGGTCTTAGGATAATCTTATAGGAATATCTTTGTCCCTATACAACAGGTTGTTAGTATACACCAGTATAAAAAGAAGAGGTGTATTAGAGAAAACCATGTCAACTCTTATGGGAGTAGAGCTGGCAAAAATGAAATCAATGTTCTATGTAGCCCCAAAACAGCTCCTAAAAACCATATATACTAAGCTAACACAGGCTATGTCCCACTGACTACCAATAACTTGCTTAGGAAGCACATGTGTTAATAATTAGTGTCAGGTCCAACACTACAACCAACAGTTGGCTCAATTTTAATTTTATTACTGTAGTTTTATATAGAGTATTACCTTTTTTCAAACACAGGAGTAACTTGTGTATGGATAGGGCTAATAAAGCCTAGCAGCAATAAGAAATAAAATATTAATATATAAAAAAGTAAACCTTATTACCTGAAGACAGTGAGCAAGATTGCAGTAAGCATCAGGAAAATCAGGCTTTAGTTTCAGAGCAGTCCTGTAGGAAGCGATTGCCTCAGGGATGTTCCCAGAATCCTTGAGAAGAGCAATTTAATTAGTAGGAATTGTTTTAACAACAAGAGAAACTTTATGAAAATAGACGTTAAAAAGTGTGTTTCAAATAATACCTTATGAATTGAGGCCAGGTTACTGTGGGCATCAGCAAAAGCTGGATTTATTTGAATCGCTCTAGTATAGCACTGCAAAGCACCTTGGACATCCTGCATCTCCTTTAATGTGTTTCCCATGTTAGAATAAGCATCCGCAAAAGTGGGGCTGATTCTGTAAAACAAAGCATTACAACCTCCACATTTCATACTGGCAAGCAGAACAGTTGCCCAAGTACCATTGACAATCTACTTCAAGATGGCAAAAACAGTGTCGATTACACTCTATAGGAGACAATACAAACCAGTCCATTTCAGTTATCACTTTACTGGTTTGTTTTGTTCAATGTGAACATGGCAACGACTTGGGGCAGAAACTTGTCTGTGTTCCCAAAAGGACGAGAGAAAGGCCAAACTGAGTATTACATAGTACAACTTCTGCATTAAATACAATTTTTTCGTCAGGGAAAAAAAAAAACCTGTAGTATCACATAACTACAGAGTTACATATTATGTGGATGGCTTCAACACTTCACTGGTCCTGCATGGAAATGCATGTAAGAGTTTATGGAGGGGTGGGGAGAGAATAATTTCTCTAACTTATTAATCCTTTCCCTGTAAAAGCACAGGATATTATTGAAGTTGATCTTGCCTTTAAAAGACAGTATTAGTTTGTCTTGCTCTTGATTTGGCTTATGCTCTCCTTGCTTGGTAATCTATCTAAACAGCAGTGGGTAATCTGTTGTCCTCCAGGTGATGTGCAAAAACAACAGTCTTCATCCCCAGATAACGCTGGTCTAAACATGGGTGGGCTTTAAAGGGTTTGTTTGTTTTTTTGTTTTTTTTTAAATGACAAATGTTCTATTGATCTTCATGTTGACTAAAACAAGTATTTTTAATTTAAAGGTTATTATTGCTTTTTTCGTTAATTGAACTGAAATTTCCTACTGTTGTCAAGCTTACCGAATAGCTTCCTTGTAATGCATCAATGCCTCTTGCAGCTTTCCTTGTTGTTGCAGGACACTAGCTAGATTGGAGTGAGCAGCAGCAAATTCAGGGAATACCTGAAAACAAAACAATATTCAGAGCCAAAGCAAGCATAAACAAACAGCTGTTGGGGAAGGAACTATCATCACAATTACCTCAAGAGCCTTACGATACAGACGAACTGCCTCTTCTATGTTCCCTTGTTCCCGCTTTATGTTTGCAAGGTTGTTGAGAGAATCCGCATGTGTAGGACACAGTCGAAGAGCTGTATTATAACATTCTTCTGCATCAGCAACCTTAAGAAAGATGTTAAGCATTACCAAATATGTTTTGTACTTAAGTTTTGTTTTTTGGTGGAATCCTGCTTTTGGGGCCCAATGTTCATAGCAAAGTTAGTTAATGCAACAGCTGTAGATTCTGTTCCAGTCTCAGGGTGACAGGGTCTAGTCCCGCCAAGCATTTTATCCTTCTAGGGTAGATAAAATGAGAACCAAGGACATACTTGAAAATGTGAGACAATGTCAAATGCATCCTTCCTAATACATTACAAACCACAGCTTTGAAAATCTGCTGACATAGAATCCATGGCTCACTCTGCTCTGTACTGAAGCAACATCAAATCCGTTCAACCCTCAAACGGTACGTGACACGTTATTCTCCCTACCCAGATGTCACTGTCCTTTCCCTCCTCTTCGTACCCCTGTTCGAACCATCAATTGTCCATTTCATACTACTAACATTCAGTAATTTCCTCAAAATTCAATAGGGCATACAATTCCTACCCAACTCCAAACATATCACAAAGCCCAACTCTGAATATAACTACATACTCCTGATAACAAAAAATCCACTAATCAACTGAAGCTGTTCTCCATAATGAAGGTATACAAGATTTGACTAATTGCAGTGTATATTTTTTCCATCGCCTAATGTACTAAACATGTCTTCAATCGTTTTTATTTTAATGAAAATAAAAAGGAACATCTGTTGGCGTAACATTCAGATATATCCAGATTTGTCATTTCTATCAGTTTTGTAACTCCTGCCTGAGAGGTTATATTGAAAAGTTATTTCAGCTCAAAGTGCAGTACTTGCATGGGCTGAAATGTTATGGTGGAGCTATGGACAGCTATTGGCCATTGACAAAAACCTACATTTCGTGCCATAGCAACAGCAGAACTAATTTCTGGACAAGTAAACAATGTGCCAGAGTGAGACTGAGTAGCAATAACTTTTGAAAGACAACATCTCTCTTAGCAGAAGTACCCTTGTTTAACTCTGCAGGATTAACCCTACAATATAGATTTTTCCCATCTAAAGCATTACCACAGATTAAAGGGACATAAACCCAAACTTCTAAGCAACATATAGTATTCAAGTACATGTAACGTACTTTAATACTGGGAATTGCTTGTCTCTAAATTTATCCCCCGCCATATAGCATGTGATAGATATTGTAATACAAGGCTAACGTTACATCAGATGAAGTATTAGTGAAAATCTAAAGCTGGTAAAAACCCAACACAATCTTCCATAGAAAGTTATCCACAAGAATCATATTTAAACAGATGCAATGTGTTGTGTGTCTGGGCTTAAGACGATGGGAAAAAATAGCCTAATGTGCTGGCATTTAATGGTTACATTTGAAACAAATAAATATAAAACACAACTTACACTGCCTTTTTCTTTGAGAGCATTGGCAAGATTACAGTAGGCATCAGGGAAGTGTGGCTGCAGCTCAATGGCGCGTCGGTATGTGTCAATTGCAAGATCAATGAGTCCCTGCTCATAATACACACAGGCCAGATTTCCATGTACCACAGCATGGTTCGGGCTAAGGCTAAGAGCACGCAGATACGCAGCAACAGCTCTAAAAGAGGTAAAGAGAACACAGTGCTACAGGTAAGACAAGATTTTGTTAATGAACTACATAAAAGATGTTAAAAATGTTTGCTATTTTGCACAGATACAAGACTTCAGGCATTATGTATATAAAAAAAAAAATCTAACTCTGGATCACATCAAGAGCACCACATGGGAAAAATACAAAATTATCACAGATTTAAATAGTGCTTTAAACATCTTAAATGCTTGAGGTATCCAATGCGTTGCACGCAAAGGGAATTTGTTATTTATCCACTGTGGTGGGGAGAAGGGTTGACAGGGCACTGCACCATGGGAAAACGTTCAAACTATTAAAGGGACGGGATGCCTTTTGATTTGCTGGCGGCTCCATTTCCTGATAACTATCTTACTTTGCTCTCTGTAAATGGATTAGTAGGCATATTATGAATGGTAAAGTAGGGCAAAGGAAGGGGAGGACTTGTTATTTTCAGTTAACTGACCTAGCTCCAGTTACAGGAACTTTTACACCATGGCCTCCGAAAATGATCAAGAGTATTAAAAATGCTTTATCTTTACTACACTGCCTCACAATTTGTACATTAACACCTGTTTCCATTAATCAGGTTAACACACACATACATTTTAAAAACATTTCTTCCTATAAGGTAATGTTATTACAATTTCGTCAATACAAAAATCGAACAGTAGGCACTATAGAAAAAAGAAAGGGGCAGTGCACACAATCTCTAAGTATAGTATTCTGTCTGTTCTTTATACCTTCACCAAACACCTCAGATGATAAGAATGGTATTCACGTTTTTCAGAGGCTTTAAAGGGATAGTAATGTTTCATAATAAAAACAGCTCTAATTAATAATCATAGAATTTGGACTTTGGAGAGTGTTATTTCAATTCTGTCAGAGTTGTAGTTCCAGAGTAATTCAATGACAAAGTGTCCCCCTCCCGCCCCTTTTAGTGATGTAACACTTCTCAGCCAGGGCAGAAGGGAGCTGCCCAGGTAGACTGCAGAGAGGCACAATCTTCAATTAAGATAAGGGAAAAACCTGAAAAGCTTGTCAAGGGAGGGCAGGGATTTCATTGTTTTCATAGGAATAAGATTGTCCCCTTCTGTTATCTGTCCAGTCTATGGACTGCATTCCACATCTGAGAAGAGATTGTTTACAGTAGGTAAAAGGGGCGGGAGGGGGAAACTTTGCTTGTGAATATCTCATAAACCATAAAGGTTTGAGAGATAAGACTTATATCATTCTTCATGTTTTTTTAATGCCTACAAAATAAAATAAAGTTAAAACGAAGTATTACTATCCCTTTAAACTTAGCACTATGCCACATTATTATCTTGGCCTTTTAAATTGCATGGTGTTAAGATTGCTATGCATCTTATGTGCCAACAAATTTACCTTTATAAGTTGCTTTTAAAGTGTTAGTAATGTCCAAAATACATTTTTAATAGATCTGTAGAGGTTAAAAGAAAGAATCGCTTTGCCTGAAACCCCATCTCTCAAACTAATCGCAATCAAAGTTTTCTCCCTTCCCTCCCATTCTCCTGACGTCAGTGTCTAGCGGACAGCAGGAGATCCTAGTCCGGGGATTAGAAAAGAATTACTTCACTGGAAAGGTCTACAAAGTGTGCTTGCAAACCAGGCACCGTTCCCATGAAGTAGTTCTTTTCTAATAACGGGTCTTCGCTCTGCTGAAGAGCCTCATGTTGGCCGACATGGATCGCCTTCTGTCAGCCTTACAGCTGACATCAAGACAAGGGGAGGGAAGGGGGAACTTTGATTGCCAATATCTCTCAAACCATAGTGGTTTGAGAGATGGGGTTTGTGGCAATGCAATTTTTTTTTTCACTTCTACAAAATGTATTAAAACATTCTTTTTGGACATTACTAACACTTTAAATGGATTTTTATTGTAATAAATGCATACATTTTAGCCTTACAAAATTGTGTGGTGGGTAGACACAATAGGAATCCATCTTTATAGTGGAAAGGTGGGTTACTGGAAGGAGAGGAACAAAGGTGGAAACCAGTGTGCCTGTGCATTGGGAACACCATTCTTTGTTATCATCACTACCATTTTCCCTACAGTCTTCATGCAATGCCCGATAGATTTCTGGTTGAGTGAGAATCATATGGATTTTCTCCTGTAGACCAGAAATTTTGTTCTAAAGTAATTTCACCTTTGCTTCTCGGCATCAAATATTAGTCCCAGGAATAGTATTTTTTGTGACTGAACTATATGAGATTAGTTTAAGTTGATAATCCAACCATGATTCCTCATTATTTGCAATGTTATATGAAGAGGTAGTTGAGTTGACTCCTAGGACGGAGCGTTTGGCAACAGATCACCCAGGTATGGAGTAAGGTTTACCCCCTTTTGATTGTAGGTGCGCAGTAAGAGGCACCATCACATTGGTAAACACACTCGGAGCTGTGATCAATCTGAACGGGAGTGTCACAAACTGGTGGTGTTGGTTTGGGAATGCAAGTCGGAGCTATTGATAGTGTTTGGGCCATATTGTTATATGGAGGTAAGCATCGCTGATGTCCAGTGATGTCATTAATTCCGCTGGTTCCATAGCTGCTATCACTGATCTGATTGATTCCATTTTGGACTTTGGTACCCTGAGGAATTGATATAATGCTTCAAAGACTGGATGGAATCCCTCATCTTTATTGTGTTAATTGAAGTATCCATTTGTCTGTAATTGTCAACCGCCATTGTTCAATATAGTATCTGAGTCAACCCGCCCTAGTGGAGGATCTCTGGGGAACTCCAAACTCCTATAGCCATGGTAGGTTTGGTTTCAGAGGACTTGGGTACGTTTTTTTTCTTATGGGCCCAAGCTGTTTTAGTTCTACCGTAATGAAAGAAATTTCCTGACGTATTAGTTTATGATTGTCAGGAAGAGCCTTTATTGCAATATGCAATGTTTTTCTTCTTGAAGTCAAATCTTCTGAATTTGTTTTGTGGGAAAGAAGTACTCTTACAACCACTGGCTTCACTGTAATTTGGTACAGAACTTGACAAAATTGTCAATAAACCTCTAAGTGGTAAGGTGATTAAGGCTTTCTTGGAAGCAGTATCTGCATTCCATATATTGTGCCACAGGGTGCAGCATGATGCAACTGTGGTAGCTGAACATTTGGCTGCTATTCTTGCTATTTCCAAGGGCCATTTCACCTATGTAGCTAGTGGCCTCTTGTAGATAATCCATCAGTGAAAGAATATCCTTTTGGAATTTATTGTCTTAAAAGGCTTGTATAATCAGTTTGCCAAGCCTCTGCATGCCCATGTGGATGCAAATGGTGCTCTAATGATTGCTCCCTGTCCAGAGAACATTCCCCTATTTAATGTATCAATCATTATATCTGCAGAATCTCTACGTGCAGCTGCATGTTTGGACTGTCTGGATATTGTGGAGTCCACTGCTGGTGGGTTAGGACAAAAGTCTACTTTGTCTCTTGAGAATATGTCCAAATTTTAGTTATAACCAAGGATTTATCTGGATTATGCTACTCATCTGTGACTATTTGGTCAAGTTGTTCAAAGGCAGCAAAGGTGATTGAGGATTTCTTTTTATGTTTAAACAGATATTTGGAAGAGGTATCCTTGACTTGTTTGTCAGCTACCTGGAGAACTTCCCTAATTAAATTAATTCTAGAATATACTGATTCTGAGTCATTTTCATCATGGGTGAACCATTCTGTCATAGACCTAGACTGTTCAGTATTATCACTGTGCAGCTCACCCTCATCATCTGAGGAGTCTTGTAAAGAAAAGTTTGTATCCTTAGAGAAATGCGTAGGTAGAGGTATTTTAGTAGCTACACGTGGAGCCTCTGCTAGCCATCTATCTAATCTACTCTTTCCAAATTATTAGCTATTGAAGCAGGTAAGGCCTTAGTCCTCCCTGGTTCAAGATCTGGGGGATAGAGGTGGCCCTGTTGGTATCCGTGTCTGAACATTTTACACACAATGTAGAATTATTTGAAAATTTGTTACCGCAGCATGGGCAGGAGGCAGTAGTGCCTTTATTGCCCTTAGTTTTCTTTTCCTCCCTTTACTCAGCCATAGTGTTCAATTTGTTCAAAAAAGAGAGAACTATAGCAATTCAATAAATACTGTCTCGATGAGACTGTAGTCAAAGTATATTTATAATAGCTAGCGGTAATAGTGTTGCCCCAGTGAAGCTGTAGCAATCCAATAACTTGTTTCAATGTGACTGTAGTCAAAGTATGTTTATATGTAATAGTGGAAATAGTGTTGGCCAAACGAAGCTGTTGCTTTTTTGTAATTCGTTTCAATCTGCTCCAACAGAGCTAGTTTATGTGGTGCAGTGTTCCATTGCTTCTGAGGAAATATCTTGTGCATGAGCATGTAATGTACAAGCGAGCTCGTATGTAGAGCTGAGAACCGCCACCCTCAAGCAACACCACTCAGTTAACTAAATAAGGTAGCCAGAGGAAAAGAAACATTTAATATTTAGAATTCATCTTCTTCCAATGTCCCAAAGGAACTAGCAAATGATAACAGTGAAGAGTATGGTCCGAGGACTCTCCTCACTAAGTGAGGGTCCTGTCACTGTATAAATATACAGAAGTAGTAAATAAAAATAATAAAATAATTTCTTCTTTGAAGAGAATCCATGTACCTCCTGAGGGACAACCTTTTAAAACTGTCAAACAGCAGTGGAAGGAGCTTTGATCTGAGTGCCCTACCTCCTAAAGGCATGCTCCTAACTCCCATGGTCCCTGCATCCCTCAATGACGATAAAGGACATTTTGAATTATGTCCTTAGGTGAGACTTTTCATATTAGTGAAGTAGATAGAATCTTCAGTTATAACTTACAAACAGATTACTACTGTGTCTCAAGAATATAAACTTAAAAAATGGACATTATAGGAAATAAAACAAAGCAGTGTGTCATTTTTGAGTGCCTTATCATCAATTCACTGTGTGGATTGTGTATTTGTCTAGCTGTTGATTTTGCCATTTGATCTCATAAGGGAATAAAAACGTCATTGCAATACTTTATTCCTCTATAAGAACTAGAAATAAAATTAGTAAAATACAAATAGCTAATATAAGAAAGCATCATAGAACATATGCAAGTGTTCTCTTACCTGTCAAATATACGAGCTTCTTTAAGCACATTTCCCAAATTAATGTAAGCATCCAGAAAGTTGGGATCAAGAGTCACAGCCTGAAAAAGTATAGTTATAAAGTGGAAGAATTAATGGTAATATGCCAGATACTCCCATTTGCCCAGAATTCTCAAGAGGCTGGTCTCCTTCCCAACCGCCCAATCACACTAAGCATATGTTTCATTATCGTCAACCTTTCGGATTGTGGGCCTCCAACTTACATAGACATTGGCTTGGGTCTTATCTTAGAGACACTACCCAACTTTTACATGACTTCAATGAACCTTTCTATTCCAATATTAAAGACAATACATGGTTATCAGCTGTTAATATTTTACACAAGATTCTTTTCTGACTCCCAAACAAACTCAGTACCATCCGGAGACATTCAAAATTCATACATTTACTCCAAACAAGAGCTATACAGGTGGACTAGGTTTGTTTAGCAGCTCTGCTAATCTGCTTATGGGTAATTTTGAAGACCAGTTCATGTGGGGCACCAGCTCCTTTGGTACGAGTCTGGCCATCTATTGTGTGACCACCCTACAACCTACCCCCATAAACACTGCCAAATCTTCGATTCAAAGATCATAGAGGGCTGTAACAGATTGGTTTGCAATTTTACCTAGAAGTTCTCTCTCCAACAAAGATTCCTTATGCACCCTATACCAAATTGTAATTACCTTTACTGTAAAGCACAAAATAAAAGACTTTACAGTTTTCAAAAGTAGATTTCCTTTATTCATAAATGCTCAGTCCTTGGGATAAAGAGATAAAGAAGAATTCATATAGGAGGCAAGGCACTCTAATAAAAATAAAACCTCCCTGCTCCAAGCTGCTAACACGTCTCCCTGCCTAACTACTTTAAGCTTTCGTTTAGCAGAGTCAAAAAAAACTAGCCACAATGGCCTCTAGAACTGTGCAGACAAAACAGGCATCCTGAGATGCGAAGATAGTAACTTTGTAGCACTTGTGAATGTGAGAACAGGCAACACTGGACAACAGCAGTGTGGTTCTTAACCCACGAATTACCAATTAATCTAGAATAAAAGGCTATGATCAGGAAAGGAACTGGGAACAGTTTTTAGAATGTAAGGTAGTCTAATAGTCTGTTTAAGCCGTGCAGTAATTTCCTAGCTGCCAGTCTGCACTCCTTAGGGTTTTCTGAGTGTTGTAAAGGATTGTGTAACTTGGACCTATAGTTTTATATACTTTAGATATAGTGAGAGATTTGTTTTGTGTTTGTTGGATCAGAACACAATGAAGACAGAACAACTTCTTGATAAAGGAATAAAGCATGCACTGCTTTAGACTGAGATCCTGCAACAGTTCATTAAACCACTTTACCTGAAGAAAGATAAGATGCGGTAAAGCACAATATAGTGCGTGGAGCTCAGGAACTCTTGTTACAGATACAATGCCGTGAGGAACATTGTTTTGAAAGTCAGATCTCAGAAGGAGATGATAATGGCTCAAGGAAGAAAATCAAAGAGCCATTAGTACCAAATTAAAGTTCCAAGGAAAAATAGGAATGGAGAAACTATAGTGCTGACTCCATTTCTCTAGAGAAGTGACATAGTTGAAACAGGAACTTTCAGGTAACTAACCCTTGGACCCTTTTCTAGGACTGCGTGGTGGGTGGGCATACGTTGCCACAAGTAGTGCTGCCATGCCACAGGCATGCAGTACACAGGATGTATTTAGTCACTTAATAAAAAAATACTGGGGGGGGGGGGGGGGGGGGGCGCGACATGTTATTTTCTTTGTTTCCATTTTCATATGGGAGCAACATGTATACAGGGGATAGTTCCCCTTTCAGGAAATCTTTTTTGCCCCAAAGTGGCTAAAGAAATAATAGTATAATAAATATCATTAAAATGGATACCAATAAAGAAAATGGAACCCATTCTGTAAAATTAAGCACTGCTCCTATGGAGCTAGTATGACAAATGATCTAGTTCTGAGAAAGCAGAACCTGCATATAATCAGTGTTGCCCCAACGGGGCTAATATGGTATTATACACAAGTCTATTGTGCCCAATAAAAAGAACAGAGTTAAAATTATTAAGGACGGCTCCTATTGAGCTACTTGACACGTAAAGGCTTAACCCTTTTAAGTACTGCTCCAGCGGAGCTAGCATTTGATATGTAGACCTGTGAAGAGATTTTATTAAGGAATAACAGTTCTGCTCCAACGGAGCTAATCACATAGTGAAATCTGAGAAAATTAGCTTAATTATTCCTTATATGCTTCTGACAAGACTCTGGAAGCTCCTCTCAGGCACAGTGTAACGGCCGCAATTCTGTGAGGAGAAATGTGTGAGCAAGAACGTAGAGTGGCAATATCATAAATAAATATTACCGTATATTGCTCTTCCTCACAGAAAAGGGGAGCGCTACTTCGTAATATAACCTGTTCAAACTCATCTCCCACAAAGACCTTGTCTAATAAAGCGTCTCACTTCTCAACCAATGCTGAGCTCGCCTCCACACTAAATGTAATTAACTTGCTGTCCCTTTGGAACTAGCATTGAGTTTTAGTGACAGCGTTAAATTATGGCCTCTCCTCAACGTGAGGGCCCACAGAAGCTTGAGATAGAAAAAAATAAATCTACAGAAACTGAAGAATTTCTTCTGGGAGGCAGGCACACTTTGTAGACCATTCTAATGAACAATTTCTTTGTAGAAAATGCTACTTCGGCTCTGCTGAAGAGCCGTCCAGTCCCGGGACCAGGATCTCCTGTCTCCTAGAGCGCTGACGTCCGTAAAAGGGGCGAGAGGGGGAAATTTTAGAAGCGTATATGGGACTTGCATCTTTTCATTTATTTTTTTATTATGCACAATTTTAAACTTCATTAATCTGTAATACTATCCCCTTTAACTGCTAAAATCTTATTCAAAGTTTCAAAGCAAAAGGCAGACACACCAGAAATTACTGGCTAAAAAAAGCATGTCATTAGGCAAAATAAATTACATTCCGACAGTCCGGCTATGAATAGCCTCTACAATGCAATAAAACCTGTAAGCCAGCTGTGTCAAGGGCACCCAGTTGCAACAACTGAATATAATCCATTTGACTCCCTATGGAAGTAAAAATTTAATTCAAACATTTCTAATAGATCTTAACCCCTTTTTTGAATAATGGGATTACATCTGCCTTCTGCCAATCACAGGGCACTATGTTTGATGACAATGAATACACGATTAATAATAATGATGATGATGATCTTGCTACTGCTGAACAAAGACAAGTACCCTTGTGTGTGTATAGCATCAAGTGAAGGTGCTTTATTCATCTTAATAGTTTCCTCTCTTTTGGAGAGGTTTTAAAGGGACCCAATATATGCCTTCATCTTTCTTCAAATAAAACAGGATTTTTGTCTTACCTGTTAAATCCTTTTCTCTTGGTCCTTACAGGTTGCTGGTAACTTTGGGTAGGCGATCATCCCCTTTAATAAGCAGGAACAATTCTGAGAAGTGACTGCTGGGTGGAGCATACCTCCTCTCCTTAGCTTGCAGCCAACCAATCCCCAACCAGTAAGATTTGCAGACCAACTATTGACTAGGTAGTAAGAAGGTAAAGGAAGACTCCTGTGAGCATAAACCCGAAAGGACCCCCACATTCTGCCGCAGGAGTGCCAAGCATGGTCCCTTGACAGGGTGGGAGACTAGTAACCTGTATGGACTAAGAGAAAAGGATTTAACAGGGAAGACTAAAATCCTATTTTCTCTGTCATCAAATACAGGTTACTGGTAACTTTGGGATGTCCAACCATTAAGTTCCCCACGGCGGGAAGAAAGGCAAGGACCAGGCGCAGGCCCCCAAAGTCACCAGAGCACCAATGAACCTACAGATCATGAATAGCTCAACACTAACCGCAAAGTGTCAACGGATACTGAACAGGGGTAAAACAAACCCCATGAACTGTTGCACAGCACACAGAACTAGAGCCAACAGGGCTTGAAAGTGAAAGAGTACTGAGAGACTAAAGAGATCCTAGACATCCAAGGCAGCTTCCAGGATCTTCCTCCCAAAACTGGGATCAGCCAATACCAGCACATCCACACGACAGTGTTTAGCAAAAGTGTGCACAGATGACCAGGTGGCTGCCTTGAACAATTGATCAGCTGAGGCCTAGTTCTTGTAGGCCCAAGAAGCACCACTAGACCTTGCAGAATCAGCCGTGACCCTGAAGGAAACAGGCTTCTTCTGAAGTTCGTAAGCCTTACGAATTGTAGACTTGATCCAAGAAGCAATGGTAACCTTGGAAGTAGGCTTCCCTGCCCTAGGACCCTCAGGAATGATAAAGAGTGTCAGACTGCCTCAAGGACTCAGTGCGCTGCACATAGAACTTGAGACAATGCACAGCATTCAACAGATGAAAATCCCTCTCTTTGTCAGAAGTAGGGTTAGGACAGAAGGAAGGGACCACAATCTCCTGATTTATGTGGAACTCAGACACCACCTTAGGGAGAAACTCTTGTGAGATACAAAGCACCGCCTTGTCCTTGTGAAAGACCAAAAAGGGTGGTCTACAAGACAGGGCATGCAGCTCCGCAACTTGGCAAACAGAAACAATCGTCAGGAGAAAGGCCATCTTCCACGTCAGCAGACGTAGAGGAATGGTAGCCAAAGACTCAAAAGGAGGACGCTGACGCACTCCCAAAACAAAGTTAAAGGGATAGTAATACTTCATTTTAACTTTATTTTATTTTGTAGGCATTAAAAAAACATGAAGAATGATATAAGTCTTATCTCTGAAACCTTTATGGTTTAAGAGATATTCACAAACAAAGTATCCCCCCCCTGTTCAACCAGATAAGAAGGGAGATGCCCAGGTAGACTGCAGAGAGGGACAATCTTCAATTAACATAATGGAAAAAGCTGAAAAAAACTTGTCAAGGGGGGAAGGGCTTTCATTGTTTTCATACAAAGAAAATTGTCCCCTTCTGTTATCTGTACTGTCATACAACCAGACTCACATCTGAGAAGAGATGGCTTACACTAGGAAAAAGGGGCGGGGAACTTTGCTTGTGAATATCTCATAAACCATAAAGGTTTGAGAGATAAGACATATCATTCTTCATGTTTTTTTAATGCCTACAAAATAAAATAAAGTTAAAACGAAGTGTTACTATCCCTTTAAGATCTCAATGAGGAGCAGGGGACTTAAACACCGGACAGGTATGAGCAACACCCTGAAAGAAAACCTCGATATCAGGAATGACAGCAAGACGTCTCTGAAAGAAGACAGAAAGAGCATAAGTCTGAACCTTAAGAGAACTCAGGCCGAGACCCTTATCCACACAATCCTGAAGGAAGGAAAGGACTGTAAGGTCAAAATCCTGAAACTACACTACAAAACAAAAAAGTAGACCAAACTCGATGGTAGGCTTCAGAGGAAACAGGCTTACAGGCACTAAGCACAATAGCCACCGCACCAGAAGAAAAACCTCTTCAAAATTGCCAGATGATGGACGTCTTCCTTCCAGAGCTAACCCTGTAGAAGGTGGTCCTGATGGGTGGGAAGTCGAAGAGGTTCCGCCACTGAAAGGTCCAGAAGCTCCAGAAACAAAGCCTGTCGGGGCCAGTACGGAGCAATCAGAAGGACTGGGCAGAGCTCCAGTCTCAACTTTCGAAGTACTCTTCAACAGAGGAACAGGAGGAAAGATGTATGCCAGAGGAAATATCCACAGGATCGTCAAAACATCCACCACCAGAGCCCAGCAAGAGCAGAACATTGGTACCTTCCTGTTGTGCCTGGTTGCCATCAGGTTGATGCAAGGAAGACCCCCAATGCTGGATGATGAGGTTGAACACCTCTGGATGTACCTCCCACTCTCTGCTGTCCACTGTGTGCCGACTGAGAAAGTCGGCCAGAACGTTGTCTATGCCAGGAATATGAACTGCGGAAATGGCAGGGACATGCTCCTCTGCCCATGACAAATAAGCCTTGACCTCTAGCCAAGCTGCGAGACTTCTTGTGCCGCCTTGCTTGCTGATGTAGACTACTGCTGTGGCGTTGTCAGACTGTACCCTGCCTGTGCAATCCTCCAGTTGCCTTGTCCAGTGATGCAGGGCATGAAATATCGCCTGAAGCTCCACAACATCAATGGGAAGGAGAGATTCCTCCTGAGACCAGCGGCCCTGAAAACTCAAGTGACCCAGCACGGCTCCCCATCCGGAGAGGCTGGCGCCAGTTGTCAATGTGGTCCAGAATGTCACCAGGAAGGGTCTGCTTTCAGGAGATTTTTCAGGTTGAGCCACCACGAGAGGCTCTGCTCCACTGGGAGGGAGAGATAGGGATCTTTCCAGGAGATCTGGACGGCCCCTGCATGCCAGGATTAGAAACCTCTAAAGTTCCCCGGTGTGAGCCATGGCAAACGGGACTGCTGCTATGGTGGAAATGAACTTCCCCACCAAGGATGACAACTTCTTGGCTGGAACTGGATCCTGAAACAGGATAGCCTGGACTTTCAGTGCTATCTGATGAGCCACTTCGTCCGTGAAAAACACCATCTCCCCCCTCTGAGTGTCGAAGAGAAGGCCCACAAAGACCATCCTCTGGGAAGGAACAAGGTCTGACTTGTCCAAGTTGATGATCCACCTGCGATGGGAGAGAGCATGAATGCAGTCCAGAGAGGAGGCCTTCAGAAGGAGGTCATCCATGTATGGAGTGACCCTGATGCCGTTCCGATGTAGGACGGAGATCAATGCTTCCAGGACTCTGTTGAAGACTTCAGGAGCCATGGTCAAGCCAAAGGGGAGGGCAGAAAACTGGAAATGCCCCCGGTCACAGGCAAAGCAGAGATACTGCCGGCTCTCTGGATGAATGGGGATGTGCTGATAGGCATCTTGAAGATCCAGAGAGGCCAAAAATTTCCCAAGAGACATGGCCACTATCACATTGCGCAGAGACTCCTGGTGGTATTGGGACCGGACAACAAAGGAGTTGAGATCCTTCAGATCCAAAATGGGATGACAGCTGCCGTCGTCCTTGGAAACCACAAAGAGGTTGGAGTAGAATTCCAAGCCCCTCTCCTGAGGGGGAAATGGCTCCAGGACCGACTTGTCCAGAAGGGCCTGTATAGCTTCCTCAAAAAGGCAGCGCTTTTCTGCTCCCAATGGAGAACGAGAAACAAAGGTCCTGGGAAGAGGAAGAGAGGTGAAGGGAATCCTGTATCCCGAGGCCACAACTTGTAAAACTCAGGGGTCTGCCACAGATGCCTGCCAAGCCAAAAGGTAGTGGGTGTAGGCAGCCACCTACCTGCAGGTGGGGACCCGGGTTCAGTGAGTCATGCAGAAGGAGGTTTGGAAGCCTTGGGCTTCATGGAGGACTTGGATCTCCATTGCTGCTTTGGCTTGGATGAAGAGCACGGAGCCTGAGGGACCGTCTGTGTCAACTGGCGCAAGTCTGCCTGAAAGGGACGAAAAAGCAGATTCCTTTTGATAGACGCCTTCTTCCTCAGGACCACTGGTGAGTACTCTTCCCTCCAGTGGCCTTGTTGATGAGATCCTTGAGTTCAGGCCCAAACAGGAAGGATCCCTGAAAAGGCAAAGAAAGGAGAGCCTTCTTGGAGGCCGTGTCAGCAGACCAGATCTTGAGCCAAAAAGCCCATCTGGCTACCACAGACATGGTAGATGCCCTGGCTACCACACGCACAGCGTCAAACAGGGCAGCAGAAACATAATGCTGAGCCTCAGCAATGTTAGCGAGAAATCGCAACATGTCAGAAGTAGGGGCCCCCTGATGGACAGCAGAATTGAGCTGTTTAGTCCAAACAGTCACAGCCCTATTTACCTATGCAGCAGCAGAGGTAGGGCCGAAGGGCAGAGCCCGCCGTCGCAAAGATAGCCTTGAGAGAAGTCTCAAGCTTCTCTTCAGTCCAGTCTTTGACAGCAGATGTGTCAGCCACTGGCAAGGCAGTGGACTTAGAAAGCCTGGAAACCAGGGCATCCACTTTGGGACTGGGGGGGGGGGGGGGGGGGGGGAATGAAACCAAAGTTACCAGTAACCTGTAATTTGTGACAGAGAAAAATACTTGAAGTTTTTATGATTTGCTTTGTTTTGCTATTCTTACTTTATTGGTGATGTTAGCTAAACTACTGTTTTCAGATTTTATTATATTCTTTATTATTTTACTAGTATGAAAGCCCATGTACACGGGCCTAAAGTGCCACCCAGCGGCCACCACTGCTGCCCCGGAGCAGAGACAGGCAGTGAGCCGTTCAGAGCGCCCCTCTCCGGATCAACGCATTGGGCCAGTCTCTTCTGCGCAAGTGCTGTTACATACACAGGGAGATTCGCAGCCTGGCACTTTATATTATACAGATAACTGATTCATCAGACTCTTCTAAGAAAGTATAAATGTATGTTCTTTTATTGAGAAATAGGAAGCAAACAGGAAAGGGGGGCACGGAACAGCTATGTACTTATAAGATGTTGAGGCCATCTCCTGCCTCAAACAATGACAACAAACTAACTTGGCTCCAGTCTAGCTTCTGTACTATATGTTCAATTAGCATCCTTCACTATACAATTTATCACCATTTTAGGTGGAAACTCATGGATAACAAGGAAACTGCCCAAACTCCTGGAGGTCACTCAAAAAACTGAGTGATCTCCAATTTGTGGAGGAGTACAGAGGGTAGGGATCAGGATGAGTGCCCTCTCTCCTAGTAGGAACAGCTCTATACCCCATGGTCCACACATTCCTCTCAGACAAGGGACAAATACAGTTTAATAAACATCAATAAGCTTAAGATCCTGCTGACAAAAACAGTATTCTGCAGTACACATTGAAATAAACTGTCCCGGTAGAATTCTTGTGATTTCCTAGCTTAAATCACAAAATAGTCCAACAGTGCATTCATAGTTAAAAGACATCAAGTAACCTCTCACAAGCCTGCTTCACTGCAAAGAGGCTTGTCAAGGAAAACAGGACCACATTTCAAAACACCAGCAATTCAGTCTATCAGGTATCATAAAAGTGAAAGACAGTGCTTTCTAAAAGGGTTTCACTAGCGGCTAAGCATCAGATTGACGCCTTCTAAGCCCCATTCCCAACAATCATCTATGAAAAGGTGACTGTACAACATGATGCTGCAATACAACACATCAGAGTGCGCGTCTACATGGTTCAATGCGGTCCTTATGGGACGGAAACGTCCCAGGACCGCCGGACGTTAAGGGGTTAAATAAAATAGTTGATGACATTTTGGAGAGAATCTTCCACACCCAAGTGGAAAACCCTGTTACTGTCATCCAAACATGTGGTGTTAAGAAAACTCAAAAATGCAGCTAGGTGGCAGATCTAGAGAACGGATGCTGTTAAGTACTAGAAACTAAAACATTTTAAGCACATATACAGTAAGAACATGCAAAATACCATAAAATTATACAGTAAGAACATGCAGAATACCATAAAATGAAATACAATCTTAGGATTATCCTTATGATTGCTAAGAGGACACCACAGTGGCTGGCTCTCAAAGGTCTATGCAGGACAATATAGACACAGTAATTTCCCCCTACATAAATATGTACATGTATCAATAGTCATACCTTCTCAAAGTGGTGAATCGCAAGCCAAATCTCTCCTTGAGCATTAAATACACAACCAAGATTACTCCAAGCAACTGCAAAGTTTGGCTGTGTCTCAATTGCTTTCAGATAACATGCCTTAAAAAGGGTTAACGCAAAGAAGGAAAGGGAAGGAAAGGAAAGGAGAGGGGTTTCAAAAAAAGAAGGAAAAATGAATGTTAGAATTCATCCTCTAAACAGCAAAAAGTGAACCTGCAGCATAGGCTTGCCAGCGCTTCACATACTGCGCAAGGCGGTGAATCCTACGCCAGCGCAAACCCAAACCTAAATGCAAGCCACCATTTTTTAGTTAAGCTGATTTTATGCCACTGAAGTATTGTTAATTAGAAACCTAAATGATCAGCACATTTTCTTTGTGAGGTAACACAGAAAAAAAAGAAAATTAATTTCAAACAGTAATTTGCATTCCACAAAGGCAAATGCAGTTATAAGAACACACTGCAAGGTGCTCCATAATTTGATTTAAAGTGACTTAGTACATTAACTTAGGCTGTGTAAAGGACAACATTCACTAGCATCTTTGAAGTCAGACACTGTTGCTAATGTGAAAACCAGAAATGACAGTCCTACATATAGGTTAGGGTCCCTGTAAGGCAGGCGTCAAAATCGCAGGCGGCCCCATGCTAGAAAGCAACACTACGCTATTGCTGCGCGTCGCAGTGGCGCTTGCAAACGTCACTAGCCAACCTGATTTGTTTACCTAGGAATTAAAAATTGAGAAAACTAAACTATAATGAGCTCCCAAGGCATGCAATATTTATCCCAAATAGACTTAAAATTACAGGTTAACTATCAAGTTGACTGTTGACAATTTTTTTTATCCCCACGCAAAGCGCAATCCGCAGCGCAGCCTTTGCGCTACTGCAGGCTCACAGCGCATGATGTGGAGCAGAACGATTCAGTCCAAACAAAGAAGAAAAAAAAAAAAAAAAAAAAAAAAAAAGGAAAAAATAATGAACATCTGGAAGAGTTAGAAGCTTACAACTAAAACTAGCTCCAATTTGTCTTTAAGAATATATTTACTCAGTTTCCTTTAAAGAATTGTGGCTAATGGTATATATATATTTTTTTTTTTTTTACTGTTTGTTTGTAAATAAACATTTTAAGCTCTTTCTGAAGCCACAAGACAGTAGGATTCAGGCATGGAGCAAATGGTTTTGTTGTGGCAGTTACAAACCCGTTACCATATTTCTCATGTGACTTTTCGGTGCGTTCCTTGCTGGAAGAGGAGGAGGTGCATGTCTGCCTAGATCCAGGCCTCGAGCTCCCTTCAGCGAGGCACCTTACGCATGGAATAGCAGTTTTCACCCACCTGAAACCTTCTAAATACAATATCAGTGATAAAAACCAAAAACAAGAGAGAAAATAAAACAATATCATTAGTAAAAGATCTTAACAAAGCAAGTGAAATGTTTTTTTTGGATATGCTCTATGATTCAGACAAGGACATGTCAAGCTTGCTTTCATTATGTTTATCATGCAGGAGGTTTGGGTGGAGAAAGAACATGGCTGGAAGAAAGGCTCTTTATTATTCCTACCACTTTAATTTTACATTTCAATTTCAAGGAAACAGCTGGCTTGATATTGTAAATGCACTGATTACAAAGAAAGTCATATTTTACGTGTATTTTCTTGTATCTTTAAGTCCTCGAAAAGAACACTTTCAAAACTAGGTGTCTCCAGATATCTGAAATAAAGAAATCAGCATCCTAAGCTGACGCAGACTGCTCCTATGCCAGTGACGCTAAAGCTGCAGTGAAGTGCAATTGGTGTTAGCTGTCCACATGAGCTGAGAATCCAAACTGTAGAAGATTCAAAAAACAAACACCCAAGAAAGCTATGAATTCATCTTAATTTGACCCTCCAGACATCAAAATCTGCATATACATTCTGCCCGATTACTAGCGAAAATCCCCCACCCCATGAGTCTCTTTACATATGGACAGCTACTCTGCGGTCACACTCCATGCGATTGCGTGCGCGTGGGGTTTGGAGTAACAGAGGAGTTTCGATATACCCTCTAGTTTCTCCCAACTCCTGTCCCTAGCAGCGCAGACGCATAAGGTGGCTTGTAACAAGACGGCTGGAATTCAAGATTACAGTTTACAAACAAGTGCAAATCTGTAAAAAGTTGTTAAAAATGGATTTCAATTTGCAAGGTTTATCACTGCTAACTGCTAGAAGCCACCTTTAAATCTCATTACTTTCTTTCCATCAGTCCATTTCCTTAATACAAGCCAGCCTCTGTCCTTCATTTTATTTTTATTTTTTTTGTCATTTGAGACAGACTAATGATTTGGTTCCAATCTATGTTTATTCTATACTAGCCTTTCTTCCACAGAAAGAACATTCACTGGGGGGGGAGAAACAGAGGAGTTAAACAGGAGTGGGCTCTTTGGTTTGAGTATGTAAGTTCATCAGCAGATGACCTGGTGGGCTGAGACCAATTCCAGATGATTTCTAAATTCTGCCCTTGGTTTAAAGTGACAGACGTAGCAAATATGAACCTTCGCAAAGGCATTTAAAAAAAAATAAATAAACAACATAATAACAGTATAGCACCTCACATCTTAGAGGGGCTGCACGATCCATCACTATACTCCTCAGGTCATGCTTCTCATTTTACAGCTTCATTCCATTAACACACTGCTGTAAACACATTTATAAAGCTTTACTGGAGGCAGAGCTGAAGACTCAGCACACTGAAGTTTGCACAAACATTTAACATCAGGATACTTGACACCTACCTTAGCTTCTTCTAAGCGACCTAGGGCTTTAAGCAGGTTACCCAGGTCACTACGAACGCAGTACAAATCCTAATAAAAATAAATAAATTAAAAAAATGAAGCATTCAAAGGTTAGAGAATTTTTGTTATGTATAAAATTGTAAATAAAGTGGCAGTTTTTAGTAACAGTAATCACAGTAAGACTTACAGGATTGTACTGGAGGGCAGACACATAGGCCTGTACTGCTCCCTCCATATCACCAGCTGCCACCAAAGCTGCAGCTAGATTGATATATCCATCAATGAAGTCTGGTTTTAGCCGTAGAGCATGTCGATAATGTTCAATAGCTTCCTGAAGCTGTCCTCGCTCTTTATAAACATTTCCCAAGTTCGAATAAGCTTCAGCAAGAAGAGGATTCTGCTTAATCGCCAATGTGCTGAAATGAGCAGACCTGTGAAAGATGAATAAAATGAAATACACAATTATACACACAATATGTATGCATGCATGCATGTATGTATGCATATATGTATATACAAACACAAGAGAGTAGCACCCGTAGGACCTTGGTCAAAACAGAAAACACGCACATTTCTGGTCAAAGTTTTGGTGCCAAGAGGATATTTAACAGGACAAAAAACAAAGTACAATGTCAGACACTATACTCTGTTATACATGTTTTCTGTCAGACACTATACTCCACCTTTTATCTTGTTAAAGTTCCTCTTGCAACAATAACGCTTTATAAAACTATATTTTGACAGGGTTAATCTTGCTGAGTAGGACAAGGGTACTCCCACTAATAGAGGTGTTTTAATTAAATGTTACTGCAGATCAGACTTGCATTTCTTGAGTACAGTACCTCACCTCTATTACCTGAAAGTTTAGTGAGGGCTCTGAGGTGGAGACTTCCATCTTCCCTCCACTTTACCTCCGCCTTCTGTTCCTAATTTCGACATATAGCAAAGCTAATATATAACGAAGCAAGAGGAAAGAAGGAAACCTCCCTGAACAGTGAACCCAAGAGGGACTCAAACCACTGGTAATCTTGTGCTCCAAACTGAGAAAAACAATTTAGCAGCAAGGTCACAAAAATACTCTTTTCTCGTCCAATGTAAAACACAGGAAGCATGAGCATATACCAAAGCTATCCACCAGATTCCTGGGGTGGGTGGGATCCTCCACTGAGGACCCTCCGCTGCAGGGATGACCCAGCACACCTCAGGTGTCAATAGACACCAAACTTACTCAACAACTGCAAATAAACAAGAAACCAACAGACAGTATGATCTCAAAAGACAGGCAAGCATGAGGTACCCCTGAACAAAAGGTCTGTATTTCAGCAACAAAAGCAATACGCCACTGGAAAATAATAAAGGGAGAGGAAATCTGCACCTTGATAGAGGTAAAGACATAGAAAAAGAACACATAGAAACAGAATTTGTTAGCAGATGAGAACCATTCGGGCCCATCTAGTCTGCCCATTTTGATACTGTAAAAAAAAACTCACCTTTATTTAGTCCTGTCTTATGTACAGGACAGCTTTATGCCTATCCAAAACTCTATGGCACAAATCCTCTGGTTTGAGAGATATATGCATTCAAAGTTCCCCCCTCCCTCCCCTTCTACTGATGAATCTCCTACAGGTGACAAGAAGCCGTCTTGAGGAGGCTCTTCAGCAGAGCCAAAATTGCATCATTTAAAAAGTACTTCACACTTTGTAGACCTTTCCAATGAAGTAATTATTTTCCAATAACGCAATTTCGGCTCTGCTGCAGAGCCATCGGGTGGTCCCCGGACCAGGATCTCCTGCCGTCAGCATAGCGTTGAGAAGGGGAGGGAGGGAGGAACTTTGAATGCCTATATCTCTCAAACCATAATGGTCTGAGAGAGATGATTTGTGCCATAGAGTTTATTTTTTTTTTATCCTTTACAAAACTATAAGAATTTATGGGACATTACGGTACCTTTAAATTCAGCCACTGTATTTTTATTATTGTTTGTTAAAAAGTTCATTCAGACAAATTTCACAATACACTTTTGAAATTGGACTGTACAATAAGTATAGTCATGTACATCATTGCATTAAACTGCAGGCCTCTGGGTAACCCCAAGGGCCTATTTAGGACAGATTGCACGGTACATATTACAAGCTGAAGATCCCAGAATTGCTCCCCATTACCATAAAGGAGGGACATAACGGCACTGGCCCACTGGCATTCTCTCACAGCAGTGTCACCAGGTAACACGAGTATTGAGAAGAAAGAGAAAGCAAGAGGGAAGGAAGAAAAAAAAGTTAAGAGGCAACGAGTATAAAGAGGTAGAAAGGAGAACATCCGATGGGAGTTGAAAGGGATGGGGGACACAGGAGAGGTGTTGCAGGTGACTTCGGAAAAAGGGGGGTGGGAAGAGTGATAGGAAAGGGGGTCAGGATCTTCATTGCCACTGGTATTGGGGGGGGGGGGGGATTTGGGACTTGCCAATCCACTCAATGCTGAAGCTGGTGGATAAGCGTATTTAGAACAGTCCCTGGGCATACACATCTCCTTGTACTCCCGTGTCAGGTGGACGCTTAAGGCATGAAGTTTCTCCATGCCCCTAAACCTTTTGACTTGGGCATGCCAAGACTCCAATGGATGCGCACAGCTTTCTCACCAGTTTGCCGCAATGTTGGATCTCACAGCAGTCATCAGAAAGTGCTGGAGAGGAAATCGACTGATCGTTTGGGGGACAACAATTTATGCCACGAGAAAAGAGCAAGAAAAGGCTCCAGCTGCATGGGGGAGCCCAAAATCTCTGCAATTTCCATCTCAAACTGCGATCAGTACTACCTGATCTCCCAGAAGTTCCAACAAATATGGGACATCTTGCTCTCGGACTCCCCATATCTCTAACATTTATCTTTAATATCAAGTCTCAATTTCAATAGCCTGTGCAGAGTTCAGTACCACCTGGACAGTAATTTATAATGTCCTTCCTGAGCTGAAACATCTCTAGGTAATGTGTGTGAAATTAGGAAAATCATGGTCCAGGACTCTGTGTCTTCCAATAGGGAACACCCAAGCTCCACATTCCATGCCCTCATAAAAGCCATGAGATTCACATGCTTGTCTCTCCACAACACTATAAAATTTTCAACAAGGTCTTATTGCTATTTGCAGGTGTGGAGAGAAAATTCTCCATTCCTGTGAGGGGTCTCGGTAGAGGGCCTTTGCACCCAAGTTCTAGGATGTACTGCCGAAGCTGCATACAGCGCCATAGCTTCATCCGTGGAAGACCAGTTGACTGCATCAGTTCCTGAAAAGTGTGGATCTAGGAATCCAAGATTAGTGAACAGACCAAAGGGAGACTTAAGAGAGTCCATTGCCGGTAGGCTCACATACTCACACCTGAAGGTAAATCTGGGTTACCCCGAATCTCCGACAGTGGAGGAGGGTAAGTCATCCAGCAATTTGGCCCTGCCAGTCGAGTCCAGGTACGTAGGACCTGGCATAGTAGCTGTGACAACCACAAATCCCATGGTAAGTGGTATCTGGGAATGCGTTGGCTAGGGTTAATACTGGAATAGTGAAAAAGTATATCAAATACATCCAGTCTACAACCCCTAAGGGTTCCATCAAGTCAACCGTTTTTGTGAGTATTGATGTTATTTGGAAGTGTTCAAAATCAGGGAGTCCCATGCCACCTGCGTTTCTGGGGGTTGTCAGTAACCTCCTGGAGCATCTAGGCAATTTAGCTCTACAAATAAATTTGGGAATGAAAAGATAAAAAGAAGGAACGGGGGGGGGGGGGGGGGGCTGTGATCGGTAGCGCCTGAAGCAAATACAAAAGTTTGGGGAGCATGCCCATCTTCAATATGTTTATGCGGCCGTACCATGAGATCGGAAGGCCTGTCCAGAGCCTGAGATCCTCCCCATTTTTTCCCCAAACACGGCATCAACTAATGGCGTAATCTTGACTCCTAAATAAGTGATATGTAGTTTGTGACCAGGAAAAGGTATAACGGGACTGACGCACATAGCACCGGTCTGCAGGAAGGTTTATATTCAGGGTCTCCAATTTGGACAAATTCACTCAGGAGTCATAAAGATCCTCATACTCCACCATAAGGGTCAGGACAGCAAGAAGTGAAATCTGAGTCAGAAAGGGTGAGCAGGCGGTCATCTGCAAACCCAGAAATTGTATATTCCCTAGTCTTGCGCCACACACACACACACACACACACACACACACACACACACACACACACACACACACACACACACACACACACACACACACACACACACACACCTTGGATGTCAGTGTTGTTTCGTAAGGTAGTTAAGAGAGGTTCTAGTGGGAGGACAGAGTAACTGTGAGAGGGCACCCGTCTAGTGCCATTCAAGATGGAAAAGTGATCAGACAAGACTCAACTTGACTCTCACTCTAGCAGTGGGGCTACAGTATAAGGCTAAATTTCTGGAAAGGCAAATGGGGTTCTATCACTTCTGCTAGTAGACTACTGCATTTATCAACTATCCTCTGAGAGAAGTAAAACTTTCTTACATTACACTGGGTATATATAATATTATTATTATATATATATATATATATATATATATATATATATATATATATATACATATATATATATATATACATATATATACATAACTCATTTTTTAACCATTATGATGTTGAACTCCTTGATTTCAATATTCAGTATGACTCCATTTTTTAGCACACCTCTGGATTAATTGATTTTAATCTGTTACAACATGCTGGGACGCATTATGAAACTGGAAACCCTTTTCTGAGTTCCAATCTATTGTTTAAAGCTCTTTTATAAGGTTCATGTATAGTTTACCTCACCAGCCACTTCTTAAGTCTTCTTTGTGTGTGACACCACAAATGGGAACGTCATGACTCTCCTCCGAATCTTCCAGCAGAAATACTTAAGTTTACCCTACAGACCCCACCATGCCCATCCTAAAGCCACTGAATGGCAACTGGTTAAGACAACCAAATGCATTCCAATCTTAAAACGCAGGTGGAGACATACTGTATACAAAAGTAAAAATGAAGTTCTAAAGTGATAAAAACATTATGTACAAAAGGAAATATGAACATTAGCTTTACACTTTGGTTACAATAAATAACATTAAGCTTACCTGTCCAGTCTGCGGCACTGGAAATGAATAGATGACAGCAGCAGCAGAACTCCAGTATTATCAGGTTCTTGTCTCCAGAGCTGCATGCAATGTCTTTCAGCTGCCTCAAAATCTCCCGCCTGATATTCACGATGAGCCAATTCCGCTAGCCCTTGGAAGGAAAGCATACGTTTCGTTGGTTCTAGAGAATCATCAAAACATTCAGGGGGAAAGCAAAAATTAGAAAACTGAAATAAGGGCAAAACAAAAAAATAAATAAATAAAAAATATATATGTATATAAATAAAATAAAAAATATGTAAATGAAACTCAAAAGTGATGCAAGGCACAATCTTGCCGGCACGATATGGTATGAAGTATGGTGAAAGTTTGAAATTATATTCCAGGGAAATGCAGACATTACCTATACTGTTCAGTGTGCAAACGTCACTTATCAGCTGGCTGTCAACTGTATTTAATATTCTTGTAAAGATTACATATCCTGGAAACTATGAAGTTCAAATACACAGATAGTGGTCAACTGCAAACCTTTTTCCAAAGACTGCATTTTAACTGCAAACAAAATGTGAATGTTTAGACTTTTAACCCTTTGATGCCAGATGGAAAGTACCTAGTCAATAAAATACCCTTTTAAACCAAATAAGGCACAGTCGATCAGAAATCCAGGAGGCAACCAATCAGTTGAGGCTAGAGGGAAAACTGTTCCCAGAGCTCATAGCAGGTGGTTTAAAGGGTATTTTATTGGACACATACTGCCCCTTTAAACATTGATTTTTCTGTAGTAGAGCCTGTGGTAAAACCACAAAAACCACCAAACAGAGAACAAGCGATTTCATGGGAGGTGTAAGACCTTGCACTAGGAAACACAAAGCTCTCAACACAAGCCTTGTCTGCTGTATCTACAGTGATCACCTCCCCATCTGCCAAGGCTCACACGGTAGCCCAGGTTTCATCAGAAAGGTCTGCCAATGGTGCAAGTATCTGTTGATGGCTGTCCTTTAAAGGAGACTTAAGCCCTTGAATGCATACTAGGTCTCCAACACATTAATTTGTGATCTGAGACCTCTAGCATTCAAAGGGTTAAAATGCCCAATTTAAATCAATAGGAGTTTGAGTTATTAGTTTTCCATTAATTAGAAACAATTTCATGCCTAGTGGACAAGGATTCACAAGCAAATATTGCTTCCATTTACAAAAAGTATGACATTTCAGTTTCTAGATATTAGTAGGTGGCAATTAAAATCAAATATAGTCACTCTGATTTATAACATATTCATCAGCCTTCCCAGTAACATCCTGCTACCTGCCAGAGATAAAATTTGAGGAGCCCGGGCTCTCAGGTCCTGGAATTGTTTGTCTGACAACCTCATCCCTAGTTACTTCACATACTCTGTTCCAAAAAGTACCACACAGATGATGGTGAAACAAGATGACATGTGTACTTACCAATAAATCCTATTCTTAAGTCTTTCTGGTATGCAGAAATAATGGGTTCCACTAGGAGACCGGGCACTTGCATAGAGTTCTTTAGACTACCTGCAAGCTTAACTTTACCCCTAATTATTAGGCTTAATTGCCATGTATTGCCAAGACAGAAGAAAAAGAAAACTAGGCTAGGAAGGTAGTCGTCATACCAGAGAACCTAAAAGGACACCCCTGCCCAGAACTCAAATGTTTGTCTCTGGAAAAGGATGTCCTGTATTCCTCAAGGACTAAGAGAATAGGATTTATTGGTAAACAAAAAATATCCATTTTTCCCCTCCTATGTCAAAGGAAACAAGGGAATATATCAAAGCTAATCCGACCAAGATTCTGGGGAGGAAGAGAAAGGGAGAAATTTCTCTTACCGATATTTCATTTTCTTCTGTGTCCCTCCATGGAGATAGAGACTAATGGGGTGAGTCAGCGCCCCCCAGCTGGCGTAGGACCAACTTCAAACTACAAAAGGAGACCTTCCGCTCCTCCAGACAGTCATCATTTGTCAAAGCTAAAAAATATAAGCAGAGATGTTAAAAAGAGGGCAGGGGCGCCATGGAGAGACTTAGAAGAAAAGGAAATATCGGCAAGAAAAATTTCTCCCTTTCTTCTGTGTCCCTATCCATGGCGATAGAGACTAATAGGGATATACCCAAGCAGTAATAAACAATGGGTGGGTAATGTAATCCGTGTCCCTAAAAAATAATCACGTGTCTGCCCATACACATGAATCGCATTATAGAATAAAAAAAAAAAAAAAAAAAAAAAAAAAAAAAAAAAAAAAGGAAAAGATAAGACATTCTTACCGGACCGGATAGCTGCTTCCAGGACCTTCATTCCAAATTTTGCCTCTGCTGAAGCATGCACATCGATTTGATGGTGCTTAACCCCTTAACGACATGTGACATACTATGACCGTCATGGTCCTTGAAATACTCAAGAGGACCAGGTGGCCGCTCTACAAATTTCTTCTGGGGACGCAGAGGCTCTTGATGCCCAGGAGGTGGCTACCGCTCAGGTAGAATGGGCTTTAAGAATCTTTGGAGGGATCTTTCCTGCTTCCAAATAGGACATTCTTATACATTGGGTTATCCATCTCGATAGGGAGGATTTTGAGGCTGGAGACCCTTTATATTTTCCTTGGAAATGGATAAAAAGAGAATCTGTCTTCCTGAAAGTTTCTGTTCTATTAAGGTAGATAGAAACACACCTCACCAAGTCCAGATTATGCAGCTTTTTCTCTTTTTCCCCTTTTGGATTTGGGCAAAAGGAGGGTAAATGATGTCCTGGTTCAGATGAAACTCGGATACTACTTTTGATACGTAGGCTTGGTTCTCAATACTATTTTATCTTGATGAAACACCGTATAAGGTGGCTTAGAAGATAATGCTTGAAGTTCTGAAACTCTTCTCGCAGAGGTTATTGCAGTTAGGAAGGCCGTTTTTATGGTAAGCATTTTTAAAGGTATTTCTTCTAGAGGTTCAAATTTAGGAGATGAAGATAACTGATCAAGCACCATATTCAGGTCCCATGGAGGAATAACCTTTCTTATTCTTGGTCTAACTTTTGTTATGGCTTTTAGATATCTTTTTACTAAATGGCCTTCGCTAGGAAGGCTGATAATGCTGAAACATGTACTTTTAGTGTGGATGGTTTTAGTCCCTTTTCAAACCCCTGTTGTAAAAAATTCAAAATATGGGATGTTTTTATGCAGGATCTTTCTATTTTTTTTCAGATACCCACCATCCTGAAAACACTTTCCAAACCTTGCAGTATATCCTGGAAGTGGACTTTTTCCTCCCTTCTGCTATTGTACTTATAACTGCGTCTGAGAGTCCTCTTGATCTTAACGAGTTCCTCTCAGCCTCCAGGCCATCAGTTTCAAAAAGGCTGGGTTTTGATGAAGAACTGGACCCTGAGAAAGGAGGTCTGACCGGTTTGGAAGTGGCCATGGACCCTCTATCGCTCTGGAGCTATGAGGATGAAATTTGCTCCCTCGTGCCTGATCTTTCTTAGAACCTTCGGTATCATAGAGGTTGGTGGAAAGGTGTGTGCTAGGGGAAGTTCCAGGGATGAGTCATGGCATCCACCCCCTGAGCTTTTGGATGTCTTGTCCTGGGAAAGAAAGTGTTGCACTTCCTGTTTTCCCAAGTTGCCATGAGGTCTACCACTGGGCTTCCCCATCTGCTGATAATCTGGTTGTAGACTTCCTCGTTGAGGGACCATTCTCCGGGATCCATCCTGTTTTGGCTCAGGTAGTTGCTTGTAGATTCAAGACACCTGCTATGTGGGTGGCTGACAGGGTCATTAGGTTCTTTTCTGTCCACCTCAATATCTTCTGTGATTCTTGGTTCAGGGCTCTGCTTTTCGTCCCTCCTTGGTTCTTTATGTAAAGAACTGCCACCATACTGTCAGACTGGATCTGGACTGGTTTGCCCTTGATAAATTTCCTTAGGCCTTTTAAGGACAGACGAATAGCCCTGAGTTCTAGGACATTTATGCGTAGGGCTTTTTCTTGCTGAGACCATGTCCCTTGAATAGAGATGTTGTTCCAGCAACCCCCCATCCTATCAGGCTTGCGTCTGTTGATACCTTCTGCCAGATTCGATCCTGTAGAGAGGTTCCTTTTTCCAGATTTCTTGGGTTTGTCCACCATAGTAACTCGGACTTTACCCTTCGAGTCAAGCGGATTCTTTGCGAGGTGTTGACTGAGTCCTTGTTCCAATGGGCTAGGAACAAGTTTTGAAGGGGCCTTAGGTGACTTCTGGCCCATGGTACTATGTGAATGGCCGAGTTCATTATTCCTAGAATTCTCGTGTATTCGTGGGCCGTGTGTATTTTCTGTCTTCTGAAGGACTTGACTCTGTTGATTATTCCCCTTATTCTTGAGAAGGATAATGTCACCTGGTTGACTCTGGTGTCGAAGGTCATGCCCAGAAAATCCAGATGCTGAGACGGATGGAGTTGACTTTTCGGAAAATTGACTATCCAACCCAGTGTCTGTAGATGATGCAAGGTTTCCTGGGTGTCCAATTCCGAACGAACCTTAAATGGGGATACAATGAGGAGATCGTCTAGGTATGGGAGGATAGTTATTCCCTTTCTCCTCAGGGGCTCTAGTGCCACCGCAAGGATCTTTGAAAAAATCCTTGGGGCTGAAGAGAGACCAAATGGCAGAGCTTTGAACTGCCAGCGTTGTGCCATGAAGCAAAATCTCAGGTATCTGCAATGGACTGGGGCTATTCTGATGTGGTAATAAGCCTCTTTGAGATCTATCGCTGTTAGAAAGGCTGCTGGATGAACAGTCTGGATTACTGATGACGTGCTTTCCATCTTAAAGGATTTTGTCTTTATGTTTGAGTTCAATGTCTTCAAATCCAGAATAATTCTGAACCCCCCTGATGCTTTTGGAACTGCAAAAATCACAGAGTAGAAGCCCCCCTTATCTTGTAGTGGAACAGGCTCTATTACCCTGTTGAGGGTTGGTTTTGAACAGAATCTTCTAGACCCCTTGCTGCCATGGGGTCTTTTGGCATCTTTGAGGTTCTGAATATATTTCCCCGAGGAATGCGGTCGAATTCCAAGAAATACCCTGCTTCTAATATTTGAATTACCCACTTGTCTGGTACAGCTAGATTCTTCCAGGCTTGTAGGAAGTTTTCCAGGCGACCACCGACTGGAATTAGAGGCAGGGTACTCTGAACTTCATGAAGCTTCCTTCTTGAATTGCCCACTTCGGATTCCTGATTTCTTGAATGAGCCTCTTGAGGGCTGACCATAACCACTTTTCCTCTGGTCATATGAGCTTGATGTTTGGAAACGTTTTGAATCTCGAAAGGACCTTCTATTTGTTGTTGAAGGAGAAGCTCTTCTTTTTCTGTCTTGCAGGAGAAAGGAACTTTTTCCTCCCGTAACCTTTTTTGATTATTTCTTCCAGTTGTTCCCCGAACAAAATGGATCCAGAAAAAGGTAAGGACACCAACCTGTTCTTTGAAGATGGGTCAGCTCCCCATGTTCTTAACCATAGAGCTCTCCTGGCTGTAATAGACAAAGAAGATCTGGCTGCTAACCCGATTACTTCCCAGGAGGCGTCACAAGAATATCCCATTGCGTCTTTTATAAATGGCTGTTAGCCATATTCTTATCGTTCTAGATACACATGTCAAGGCTGTCGATGCCTTTATACTCTGTCCTAAAACAGAGAACTGTTTTCTCAGAGTAGCTTCTAGTCTCCTGTCCATGGGATCTTTTAATGAGGAGCCGTCTTCCATAGGCAAGGTGGTCTTCTTTGTTAGTTGAGCAATAGGAGCATCTACTTTAGGAGGTGTTGTCTAGACTGAAGCCTCCTCTTCCTTGAAGGGATACATTTTACGGAATCTTTTCGATTCAGTTATTCTCTTGTCTCCCTTTTTCCATTCTGTTTTCACCAAGTCAGATACAGAATGATGGATAGGAAAAACTGGAATCTCTTTCTTTTTACCTAAAAATGCTGTATCCAAAATTCCATGTTCAGTGGTTTCTTCCGTCAAGCCTAAGGTCTTTCGCAGGCTTTTTAGAAAGGGCTCCATTTTTTCAATATTGAAAGATCCTTCGTCCTCATCCTGAATCTCCCCTTCTTCTAATGAATAGTCAGAGAGATCTTCAAAAAGGCTGGATTCGTCCGCTTCAATATGCATAGAGGATGTACCTTCCCCAGGGTCTTCAAGTCTAGGCCTTTTCCTGGAAATAGAAGGAGCCTGAAAAGAGGATAAAGTTTGCTGCATAGAATCCTTCATCCATGTTAAAAATTCCTGGAATTGGGATGGAACGTCTGTATTAGCAGCCTTCTTCAGACAATCCGGACATAACTTTGAAGAATCCTCTGTGGATAATAAGCTATCACATCCTAGACATGTCTTGGCTTTATGAGTAACTTTATCATCTTTATCAAAATTCGCTTTGTCTTTCTCCTTCTCTTTTTCCTTGATAGTTTAATTATTTCTTCCACCTCCAAGAATTTGCCTATCATAAAACCCAAAATCTTATAAAACTTAACTTTTAATAAGTTATAATAAAAGAAACACATAAACATTAACTCCAGGGAACTATAGCAAGTTGGCCTCTTAAATATAGTAGGCCCTGGCGTGCGTTCCACTCTGGAACGCATAGGCCCTCCCCTGTTAACCATTAACAAGTTTAATAAATAGATGGTGGCTCGCGGCCCTTACCTTTCCCCCAGTGTAAGCGGATCCTTAACAGGGGAAAGACTGCAGGTAGGAGGTATCCTGCAACCGGATCTCTGTTGCATGTGTCCAGCTTCTCTCTGGGATGCCCACCGATTATGTCATCCAGGTGCTTCTGGTTGTAAGCGCCGAATCTCACCCGAACACGGGGAGACTCAAGGCACATGCTGGAACCCACAATAGCTTGCCGACTCATCGTGGAGCAAGCTCTTCGGAAGAAGCGCGAACCTCTCCCGGTCCAAGCAGCAGGAATGCGGCCAAAAAAAAAAAAAAAAAAAAAAAATCCCAGGTATGAGACGACTGTCTTGTGTTCCTACCCCAGCTGCGTAGGACCAAAGTGACTGGCTGGAGGAGCGGAAGGTCTCCTTTTTTAGTTTGAATTTGGTCCTACGCCAGCTGGGGGGCGCTGACTCACCCCATTAGTCTCTATCGCCATGGATAGGGACACAGAAGAAAAATCTCTTCAAAACGCAAAAATCAGTCCACAACACAAAAACCACCACACACACAAAGCTAGGAGCCTCAGGTGTCAACGGACACTGACACACCGAAGCAACAACAAAAAAGGTTCCTAGAATGAAAGGCTTGTACACAGTAACTACAGCCTCTTCTAGGATTTCAATTCTGTCAGAGTTGTGGTTCAAGAGTAATTCAATGACAAAGTATCCCCCTCCCGCCCCTTTTACTGATGTAACACAGCTCAGCCAGAGCAGAAGGGAGGTGCCCAGGTAGATTGCAGAGAGGGACAATCTTCAATTAAGATAAGGGAAAAACCTGAAAAACTTGTCAAAGGGGACAGGGCTTTCCTTGTTCTCATAGGAAGAAGATTGTCCCCTGCTGTTATCTGTCTGGTCTATGGACTGTATTCCACATCTGAGAAGAGATGGCTTACACTAGGTAAAAGGGGTGGGAGGGGAAACTTTGCTTGTGAATATCTTTCAAACCATAAAGGTTTGAGAGATGAGACATAGTTCTTCATGTCTTTTTAATGCTTACAAAATAAAATAAAGATAAAACGAAGCATTACTATCCCTTTAAGGGCCAAGACACCAACTGTGACACCTGAACCTTGTCTTCTGGCAGAAAGGCTAGACTCTGAACAGTGTTGAATCTCATACCCAGAACGAGTAGAAACTGAGGCGAAACTAGGAAGGATACCTTGAAGCAGATAACCCAGCATTACTCAATGATGTGGGAAAATAAAATCATAATTCAGGAGAACAGGACCACATTACTCTGATGATTTTAAAATACTACTAGTTTGTGGTGCAAGTTTCAAATAGATCACTTAATCTAATATTATATTTATTATGGCTTTGATAAAATCCACAAAAATAGAAAATTTGCACATTCTGTTAGAAGGGGGGGTCTGCTGGGAGATTCATGCTAAGCCAAAATCTGCAACACACATGTCTAGGAAATTGCCCAACAAATTAAGACTATGTGCATTATTATGATGTGAGATTTTTCTTTTTTTAAGAATTCCTAAGGGCCAGGAACTATGTAAAACAATGGCCTTCAACTCAATACATTTCTTCTTTCAAGGGTCTCTGCCTCTAGTTCTTAGGTAAAAAGAAACATAGCATAAGGCCAAAACAGATAAGGGGGGGTCAGAAAAACTGTGCCAGAACGTGACTCCCTGCTCATCTCCAACTTCCAAATGTGAAGATCAGTAAAATAGCTACAGGGAATTTGCCCTAGCAGCAAATCATGTGATGTGTGTACCCACACAAACACAAGTATATTTAGGTCCATGACTAGCTGTTACTGTACTGAGCATGACTATCATTGAGACCATGGAAAGATGAGCTGTGAAAATGGCCAAGCAACATTCTCTTACTAAAAACAGAATACGAAACTAAATATGTACAGATAAGGCAATTAAAAAAAAATGAAGACCTAATACAAATGTAAGCATAAGACTACATGGTAGTGAAGCAGATATAATATGATTCTACTATATGCTCAATCGTATTGCTCCACAAATTTGAAGAATGAATATTACCTACTTACAAAAAGAAAAGAAAAAGCTGTGGATATCTAAATTAAAGTGGTGGAATGTTACCCCCAACACTTAAAGACAACAAAATGATGCCAGTACAGAGCTTATATTTGAAAAATATTTGATAAGTAACAAAGTGGTTGTTTGGTTTTTTCCCACTGACTTGGTGAGGTCCTGTAATAATGTATTAATAATATGAGATGATGTGTTTGTATCTGTATTGCCATCACCTGTTTCTAATGTGAACAATTTTACTGCTTCTTGTCACAAGGCTATGGGTTGAGGAAGAATCCCCACCATGTGTTATATGTGTAACAAAAGTTAAAAGGATTTAACCTGTCAGACATGGCCATGATGGGGAGAAAGGGTTTAATTTTTCTTTTAAACCAAATTCTCTAAAAATCTGTTTTAAAATGTGCTTAAATTACCTCATGTAACAGAGACAATGATCTTCTCTTCCTCAATGGAGGGGGGGAAATATTTGGGTGACTTAAATGGCAGATTGATATTCAGTTGGAGACAAAATGTCTGAAAGATGTACTCCTATGTGAGAAAGGCTGGTAGAATTACACGTTTATAGGGTTTCTGATAAACTTATGATCTCTCCCTTTTGAGATGATTGCCAGACAAGATGTCATTATTAGTGGTTCTCAAATTATCAAGGAAAATGTTAACATGGAGAGAGGGCCATCTTGTGGATGTGTAGCATTATTACCGATGCCTTGAAATTCCTCATATTGTTATCATAATTTATGCAGGGCTCAAAATTTCCACTCGCCACTAGCCAATGGCGAGTGAAAATTCAGCCCTGGAGAGTAGAAATTCAGCACTAGTGGGTATGTTATGGCTTGCAGTTGCAAGTAACTTTTCAGGTCTGGCTAGTAGCAAATGACTTTAAATTTTAAGCCCCGATTTATGCATGATGTTATATGAAAATTAAGGGTTAGAAGCATTCAATCAGGTAATACTGGTGATATCACTGTATAATGAGATGGTCCTTTAACCAAACAGAGCAGATTTTGATAAAAGGAATTTCATACTATAAATATGCAAGTTGAGAGAGAAGAGGGGCTTTTCCTCTTGGATCCTGGCTCTTAAATTCCTGCTATATTTTCCTGCTAAAGAAATCCACAAGTATTGGACTGGTAACTATATATATATTTCCTTACTTAAATTCTACAAAATTCAGAATCAAATATATATTTCTTCTAAATTTAAGGAAACCCAATTCTTATAATTTGTCTTAATTGGACTGGCCAACCATTTGGGATCAATTATAATAAGCTATATTAGCTCTAGAAATTCTGAAATTAATCAGAATTCATTCATTTATTAGTAAATTGTTCTATTTTGCCAAATAAGTGTAATATAGTTAAATAGTTTGGTTTATTTATTAGTTAATATAAATTCTGTTATTTCTCAATATATTGTGTTTCTGTTAAGGTTATAATAGCCAATATTGATCTGGGGAATTCTTTGTATTCATTTATTAACCCTTTAACTGCCATTTGTCCATTTATTTGTGGTGTTTCTTTGGATTTCTTTGTGTGTGTACTAGGCCTAACATTTGTAAAGTGAAGGTTTCTTTTAAACTTTAAAGTAGACAAAAGAAGCTGCCATCTGGGGTGTGGCACCCTATCTTAAAGAGTGGATTAACCCTTGGTTTTACATACTATTGCTATAGTCATATTTGTGATATATGTTGGACAAAGTTTATATACTGTCTAGACATATTATTGAATTGATTCTAAGTATTTTCTGATATCTGTTTTTGCCTATATTAAATGCAATTTATATGTTTTATTCAGAAGGTATGCAAGATTTGTAATCAGTAGATAATTATAATGATTTAAATCTGGGATTCTATTCCAGTTAGTCTCTAAATTTGGTTATTATATATGGTATAAGGGAATTATCAAAGGACCTGGCTTAATATTAAAGGGATTGTAATGTAATGTATAATCTAAATGGTAGCTGCAATTTAAAAAACATTTAATGCACTTAATCCTCTCTCTCAAGCCGTTATGGTTTGAGAGATGTAAGAAAATAAAGACCTCCACTCCCTCCCCCTTCTCATGCATCCGCTGTACAGCAGACATCATGCTTCCGGGACCAGAAGGCGGCTCTTCAGGAGAGCTGTCATCGAGATAGCCAAGTATAATTACTTCATCGGAATGGTCTAAAACATGTGCTTGCAAGGCAGGCACATGTAGACCATACCGATGAAGTAATTATAGTTAGATATCCCAATGACAGCGCTCCTGAAGAGCCGCCTACAGCCGGGCGAACGGATTCTGCCTCTGACAGCTTTACAGCTCGTCAGGCAGAAAAGGGAGGGAACGGAGGACTTTATTTTCTTATATCACTCAAACCATAAAGGTCTGAGAGAGAGAGGATTAAACGCATTAAGTGTTTTTTTATTGCAGCTACCATTTACAGGATACTTTTTTGGGGACTTTACTATCCCTTTAAAGCTAATTCACCTGACAACCTACCTTAGACCTCAATTAGCATAGTTTATACAGTTTCTGGGGCAGGGGTATTCATATACGCTGCTGCCAACTGTATTTTATTAATCGTAAGGATCAATTATCCTTTATCTATGCTGCTGAGTGCAATTATTATCTAATACCTCTGAATATACCTATGTATGGTTAACCCTTTAATTGCTGGTAATCCTCATGGTGATAGTTGTTGTTTGCATTACTATATATCTATTGTAATTGCTGAACACTCCTTTATATCATTGTTGTTTACACTTCATACATAGTATATTTCACTTAAATAAATTATATATATTTTTGCACAAATACGCGGGATTGTTTTAATCAATTCTTTACTGTGAAGTAGCATGTCAATACCTAATATAGTGTAAAGTTCTCAAAATTATTTAATATTGTCATTTATCTATTTATGTGAAGATATCCAACCTGATTGGCTCTCTTGTTTTAACCCTTTGGATACCTTCAACATAACTGGCTCGAGAAACCTTATAATTAACAAACACATAATATGGTACATGCAGTATGGCTCAACAAACCCCAGGTGACAGATCGCCATAGCAACTGGGAATTGTTTCCTCATGCCTAGGTTTTCTTCACTGCAGAATTGTTTTTTTAATTTAAAATTAAATGAGACCTCATTGGGAGGCCTCAAGCAATCCCCCCCTCACCAGTGATCAATGCAGGCAATGAAAAGGAGCAAGACTTTCCCCGATTTCACTCCTGACCGAAGAGTGGGTGGAACTGGTGAAACCTAGTGAGCCAGGTGACATGAGGAGGCTTCCTCAGTAATTCCCACTCCTACCCAGATAAGGTAGGAAGGGAAGCAGGAGAGAGTTTTGCTCCTCTGTCACCTGCATTGATATCCCAGCACTATCTGCTGAATCAATTGCTGAGGGGACTCAGCAAGGATCCAGAGGCACCCCCCACCACCAAAGATCCGATTATTTTTAAAATGAAAACAGAGACCTAACTTTGGAGGCTATATGTGCCTAGCCTCCAAAATGTAACAATTAAACATATATAATGCACCAAATAAATAAAATCCCAGCCCCCAGCCTATCCCCATGGCAGCCATACACTTTGATACTCCCACCACCGCCAGCCTTGTTCCCTTGCCCAGTGGTAGCCACAAATCCCCATACACACCGAGTGACCCCCCCCCCCCCCAACCTTGTTCCCTGCCCATTGGTAGCCACAGATCCCCATGTATACCGTCTGACCCATACAACCTTGACCTTTTATGTACTGGTAGCCAGGGATCTCCACATACACTGAGTGACCCTTGCAGATTTGTTACCCTGCCCATTTGTAGCCAGATATCCACATATACACTGTCTGATGCTTTAAGACAGGCCTCACTGCCTCTCTGAGCCAAAGATCCACCACATACAATCTCTGACACCCCCTCAGCCTGGTGCTGCTGGTAGTCACAGAATCCCACATATTGTCTGACACTCCACCCCCATGTCTGGTTTCACTCGTAGTCACAAAATCACACTTTACTCTGGCAGTCCAGCCATGTTCAATTGGCAGCCAAAGAATAACATACACTGTCTGCTTCCCCAGCCTTATTCCATGAGGCAAGGTTCTCCTTTGATGCAGGGTCTGACTTCTAGTGTTGAAGTAAATTTGTCAAGCCCTTTACTACAGTAAATACTATATGCTCAATCAATAAGCTCTGTACTCATTTCTTTTTGTGGTATCTTTAACCCCTTAATTACCAGCGGTCCCGGGGCGTGCCGTCCCTTAAGGACCACATAGGAAACTTTGACGTGCCGTCCCACGTGACTGATCACAAAGGATGGCCATCACAGGTGACGAAACGGGATCCAAATGTTGTCCCACGCACCAATTAGCCCATGTGCCCCAGGCGTGGTGATATGGTCGTCGGGTACTGGGGGCCCATGCTCCTACCAATACAGCGAGAGTTGACTGTGGAATGCCTGAGATAGTCCCCTGAAATCAACCAGGCAATCAGCCGGAGGGTCCCTTGGGACAGAAGGTGAGTGAGTCCGTCTACATCTGCGAGAAGATCCTCAGAGCGTGGAAGAAGTCAAGGAAGATCTATCGACAGTTCGAGGACAGAGGGGAAACCACCCCTTGTCCCACCAAGGGGTGATGAGCACCAGAGTCGAGCAGAATCTAAGTGCTTGGAGTAGGGTACGAGTAAACGCTTAGAGTTTGCCAGGAGGCCAAGGTTGGAGGAAGGCATCCGTTGCCACTGTGAAGGGATCCGGTCTCCAGCTGAAGAAGAGAGGGAGTTGAGTGTTCAGTCTGGACACAAAAAGATCCAAGTCCAGGGGACCCCAGAGGTCCATGATCTGATGAAACACCTAGTGACGCAGGCGCCAGTCGCTCGGATCCCGAAGAAAACGCGAGTTCCAACCCACCTCGGTGTTGGAAACACCCGGAATGTGGGTTGCCTGAATCAAAACGTAAGCCAGGCAAAACTGCCAGAACTCCATCGCCAGATGCGATAGGTCCTTTGACTTCGTTCCGCCCAGGTGATTGATGTATCTTACAGCGGAAACGGTGTCCATACGCAAAAGGACAGAACAATTAGAGGAACGTGGAGCGAAACTGTGAACGTGCCGGCCAAGAGCTCCAGGCAATTGAGTGGACCAACGCCCACTGGTGGATATGGTCCTACATTGAGCTCCCCAACCGAAAAAGCTGGAATACAAATCTATAACAATGTCCAGGATCGTCCTGAAAACTGCCCTGCCACTCCATGCGTCGATATGATGTAGCCACCATGACAGCTCCACTAAAGCTTCGAAGTAGAGTGGAATGGCGTGATCGTAAGCTAGACCTAAGTGGAGCGAGCGAATCTTCAAGCGTTGTAAGGCCCGATAATGAAGGGGCCCTGGAAAGATAGCCCGAATTGATGCAGATAGGAAACCAATCCCGCACGTGAGATGGCGAATGGAGATCTGAGGTTTGTTCAATACTCTCCTTCTTGATGGTTTTCACCTTGGTCAAAGGGAGGTGAAGGGATTCCTGTACTGAATCTATTATGAAACCCAGAAATTCCATCGATTGAGATGGGGCGAGGACAGACTTCTCCCAATTGATCAAAAACCCGGGTTGCTGAAATAGAGACAGGGTCCAAGACAAGTGGAGGGAAAGCAGCAAAGAAAGAGGAGTTGTTACTGGAGTTGTTGTGTGTTATGCTAATGGGGGAGGAGGCTTATTGAAGGACATGTTCTATTGGTTTACATATATTATTTTTTGTTTTCTCTTCCTTTGCTGCTGAGGGAAAAAAAAATATATATGCATAATACTCACCTCCGTTTCTTTATAAATCATGACTTTACGTCATGCATATAGCAAAATCTAGTAATTTGCCCTGTGAGCACCTTATACCATCCAATATGCTGTTTCCCTTTGTGAAGTAATTTCATGATTGATATACACCGGTACTTCTTTATTTTGTTAAAAAGTAGTATGCCTAACAGAGGGGAAAAAAAACAAAAACAAAAAAAAAACACAACAATAAAAACATTTATTCAGTTCATCCTCAGGCACCTGCAGTAAACTAAATAAGTACTAGTGCAAAGGTGCTGAGGGGTTAAAACTGCTAAGCATTTTTAGAACATTTCAGATTAACCCATTTGCTGCAAAGCCAGACAGCAAAGGGAAGAATAAATCCAGATATATAGCAAAATGAATGACATACTGTAATTGCCCTGGAGTGTATTTTTCTATATTCCACTAGCAAATGTTTATAGCACTACATTTAGTATCAATCCTTAGGGTAACCAAGGCCATATGTTCTACAGGTGGATTTGCTGTTCCGAGCCCATATAAAGTTATGTCTCAATGCAGCCACAGCATAAGCCATGCGGTGGCTACAGAGAAAAAAAAATATACCACCCCCACGTGTTAACCCATCCCCCCATATCACAATAAGCTAGGGACATCAGGACCTCCCCCAATGCCCCCAGTCATTAGGAGGCACCTTTTTTTCCCCCCTGAGACCTAGCTGGGGACATCAGGACCCCTCTTGATGCTCCCCAGCTATTGTAATGAATTGGACACATCAAGAACTCACACTTCCCCAGCCTCCTGATGCACTGTCCACTGGTAGGCACACACATACAGACTGACACCCCAGGCACCTTCTTCTGTTATGACATCAACACTAGAATGTGGCTTGAGGTTTTCTGTTTTTAAATGGTTTCCAAATACTGCTGGTGGTGATGTCACTAACCCGTTTTAGTGCTGGAAAGGCATCCAAAGCACCAAATACCTATCTGTTACTCAAAAGGTTAACAGCCTCCTCAGAAGAACTGTCTTCATCTTTTATTGCACACCACTTTACGATCACATCCTGTACTGCTCTTACTCCTTTCTCCCTACCCCTACTCAACATTATAAAAGTCGATTTGAGTAACTCACCTGTGCTTAAAAGGTATAGTAATACTTTAAATAAACTTTAATCAATTTTGTAGCCCTTAAAAATACAAATTCAATGAGCCCTACAGCATCTTTCAAAGCTGTGTGGTTTGAGAGATAGTCACTTTCAAAGTTCCCACTCCCCTGATGTCAGCGTTCTAGCTGATTGCAAGGGAATCCGGTCCCGGGACCAGTGGAGGTTCTTCAGCAAAACAGAGATTGCATTATAGAAACAGAAATCCTTTACTGAAATGGTCTTCTACGTGTGCTTTATTTGCAAGCACATGTAGAAGAACATTTCAGTGTAGGATTTCTGTTTCTACAACGCAATCTCAGCTCTGCTGCAGAGCCGCAGCTTACCAGGGACAGGATTCCCCTGTAGTCAGCTAGAGCACTGATGGCAGGGGAGTGAGAACTTTGAAAGTGGCTAGCTCTCAAACCAAACAAGTTTGAGACATTTCACAGGGCTCACTGAATTTGTATTTTTAAGGGCTACAAGGTTAAAGTTTAAAGTATTCTATACCTTTAATCCATACTGTCTTGGCCCTCAAGGAATGCAGTATGATACTACTGCTTTAGCCTGTATATGTTTGACAGAGTGTTGAACTTTCAAGACAAAGAGGTTTTCTTTGAAACAATAAATCTTTTCAGCTTTACATATAGTGTGCAACATGAAAACTCCAACTGCATAAAACTATCACTGTAGCAGTCAGTGCTATGGATGCTATATTTAAAGAGGAAATATCCTAATAACTAGGGACTTACTTTCCTACAGCCAGAAAATCATAAAAGCCTCTAAGATTTTGTTTCCTTGTGCCTTTGTTCAAGTCAAAGTGTTCAACCAGTCCTGTATGTCAAGTGCGACAGGCATGACAGTTGTTGGCTGTTATTTCAAACTGAAGAAGCATGCAGAATGCACAAGCCTTCTAACATAAATAATAACCCTCTATTTTTACTTTACGTATTACGCACATGCAGGGTATGCAAAACCAAACTGCCCACACTTTTTATTTTAACACTTAAGTCCCTGACAGACAGCTATCGTAATTATTTTCAAAAAGCATTGTGTATGGGATTGTGAAAGTAGAGCGCAACAATGTAAGAGAGACAGTGAAACAATGTAGAAAATCCACAGATACAGAATACAGATCAAATCAGCACTGCAGGGCAACTTGCAACATTGTATAAACATCTCTACTGATGTCAAGAAAACTACCTGGATTCAAAAACTTAATTACTTCATCAGTAATAGGACACAGCAAAATAAAAATAAAACAAGTAGGCATTTTGATTTTATATATTAACCCTCTGAGTTCTGTAGGGGTACACAATACATTGCTTTGCAATGTATTGCATACCACTCTGGCACTCAAAGGGTTAAGCACTTGCAGAATATATAGTCAAAACAGGTAACCACCTTTTTGAACCTGTAACAACCAGAGGGACTGTAGAACACACTGCAAAGCAATGACTTCAACAACCCTCTGGCCCTTAAAGAGTTAAGATTCATGCACAATGGGAGGCATTTATTTGATATGGTCCTGCTAGCAACTTTCACGATCGCCTCCTGGCATAACATTCAGGACTATTACATGTTATTTGTTGAATCAAGGAAATAAAGCTCAGAGAAGCCATTGGGATTTTATGTCTGTAGCGTGTTAAGTGTCCAGTTGTTATTATTAGGCAATATTTCCTCTTTAATAGGTTGACTGGAAGCAGGCTTTTCTGCTGCAAGAAGAGTTACATTTTATAGCCATCTCTGCTATCTTAGTCCCTGACATCTCTCTGAAAACAGATACAGTCAGTTCTCTGTCAGGTACACAATTGTTAACAAAACAAACAAAAACAGATGAATATGATGGTGATTCATAAAAAATAGTTTAGGTAGGTTTTAATTTACATATTATGCACAGGCAAAGTTAAAAAGGAGGCTAATAATTATTTCTGCTTCAGATGTATCACTGACAATACATTCAACCATATAAAATGTTTTGTTGTATTAGTCCTACACATCTTCTGGGGAGGCACAAATCCCTTAGATTGTAAACTCTACGAGGCAGGGACCTCTTATCCTAATATATACTCACCTGTTCCCCTTATGACTGCCTATATAAGCACTTAATCACCGCACTTATTGTACCCCTTCTATAGTAAGTGTAATCTGTAAAGTGTCAAGTACATTGTATATTTTTATTTATATAGCGCCAACCAATCACAAAAAAAAAAAAAAAAAATGACCAAACTAGTAGAAGCTGATGGTCAAACTGACAGGGACCAATGATCTCTTCTCTAGATCAGTATTGCTTGCAGCTAAGGTGGGACAAATACCAGGTGCTGTTTAGGGCAGGATAGATGACAGGTATATGCAGTTCTATGTGGAAAACAGATGTGGGTCACAACAGTCACTCTCACTTTCTTCTTCACAATCAACCTATGGATCCAGGGGTGAAATAATCCCAACACACACACACCATTTAATTTCACCTTGTTATGATGAGGCAATTTAAACTGCTCTACCTTTTCATATTCTCTACAGACCTCCTGCAACACAAGTATCTGTGTGAAAGTTAATATTTGGGACTAAAAGTGGATTGCAATATAAGCAATGCGACACTGCATGTGTTTAAATGGCTCTGACTGTGTGGTACAGTTGTGCGTCAGCATGCGTGTGCAGTTTTGACTGCAGGAATACATTATAAGGCCAGAACGGGGAAAAAAGGGTACCTATATCATATACAATGATAACACAACTTCAGAATAAACACAAAGGGCATATTTAAAACAAATATCATCAGAATATATAAAACTACATGCTATATTTGTCCAGACAATGTGAACAAAGTAAATGTTCCTTTTAAAAGTCCAAATCTAGCTATATAAATCTAGAGGGCAGATATGGGCACAGAATTCAAACCTATAGCTATGAGGACACATGGAAATTGTTTGTGTGTACACATAGTTTCAGTATATATATGGTCTATCATAGCACCAACAGACAAGTAAACTGCATGTTTTGGTAAAGCACTCAGTTGTTTCACTCTGATTAGAGATCACACAATAATACATAATTACGGTAATCAGGTCAATACACCTTGGCATAAAACACTGTGTATGCATTCGGCAGCATGGTTTATTGCCAGCGACCACCTGGTAAAGGAAGCAATCCTATTGCGACAGTCACATCGCAAAGCTGATGCTAAATCGCACTTCATTAGCCATTTGAGTGCCACAGGGCAAATGATTTACCCTGTGTGCCAGATGGGTATTTAACGTATTGGTTTGCAATGCGTTGCTTGCCCCTCTGGCACTCAAAAGGTTAAAGAACAAGGACGATCGCTGATAACACAGTGATCATACGTTATCATGTTATTCTCCTTAACCAGAAGGGCGTGCACACAACCTGGACCTTAACCCTTTGAGAGCCAGAGGGGGGTGTCCAACACATGGCGACACCGAGCTGACACTCAAAGTGTTAAACTGTTAACAAACCCACCCACCCCCACACTGTATTTTTAGATCACCTACACAGTCTCACCCCCCTACACCATAACCTGTGTATAAAACATAAGAATGTGAACAATTTGTAATATACATGAGGTACATCATATGCAACCTGCACTTCATAATCTTCTGACCAATAACATACTATATACATACATTTCCCATGATGCGGTCTGCTCTACACACACAAAAAAAAACATTGCTTTGTTAGCCATTATGGAACAAGAAAGCTGACTATCCTCCTTCACTGTTTTTGTTTTACTACCCCTCCTCCGAAGAACCAATATCCACACAATTCTGTAACATACCCTATCTTACCAACTTTTACGGTAACCCGTTTGGCATTTCCTACCTGTGCTGTCGGCCACGTTACCCACAGATGCCGCCATGTTAATGGTGAGTGGTCGGTGCTCAGCTCTGCTCCGGCCTCTCCGTGAATCTGCGAAATGGCGCCTGACAGTAACACCAGAGCAGTTTCACACAAAGTAGTTCCTGAAAACAATCCGCGTAATTCAGTATAGATTTATTCGATGTACAGTATGATCAATTCCTAGCAAAAATACATATTGGCGTTACTCAATCTCATATTCAATTTCCCATAACGTGGAATGATAAAAACAAGAGACCAGTAAGTATTTTTAGAAAAGCCGCAAAGTATCCTTCCGCTCAGTGCAATGCGACAGTGAGAACCGTACGCATGCGCGTTGCTGCAGCCTCAGAATGGCGGCGAAGGAATTCTAAGCAGTCATGTTTATTGTGGGAAGTTGCTGTAAACTGTTAGCATACCTATGGAAACCTGCAGGACACTATGACTCTTAGATTTGTTTAACTAAATCTCTGAATAGCAGACCATTTTCATACCTCCCAAGTGTCCATCTTTAGGAGAGACAGTCGCTGTCTGAGACCCAAATCCCTCTTACTAACACTGGTGTCCCATTAGGGTGACCACATATTCATTTTACATTTCAGGGACACAGGACCGCATTTACATCTCAGGAGCCTGTAGGCACAGAAATCTGAAGCGCCCCTCCTCCACCTTGTCCAGCTCCACATTACCCCCCATCTCCATATTGCCCCATCAGCTCCATATTGCCTTCACATTGCCCCCATCAGCTCCATATTGCTCCCATCAGCTTCATATTGCCCCCATCATCGCCACACTGTCATACCTGGGAACTTTTGAAACAGGGCTACCCGGAGGGTAACCCTGTCAGTGCCCAGGGGGAAGAAAATGACGCGAATCGCGTCATAAAAGGGGTGGGGCTTAGTCGCGGGGGGCCGGGACAAAAAAAAAACAACACAAAACGCCCCTGCAAAATGGATGTAAGAGGGCGGGGAGTGGGAGGAAACGGGCGGGATGGAGCACAAGTGGGCAGAGTATATACTTAAACTCTGCCCACCCGGTGATTCACACATTGCCCCAGAGACCCAGTAATTCACTTTGAAATCCGGAGTCTCCGGGGCAAAACCGGAGAGTTTCCAGGTATGCACATTGCCCCCCATCAGCTCCAACTTGCCCCCAATCCTCCCTATGTTGCCCTCACATTGCCCCCATTATTTCCACATTAAGCCTCCCATTGCCCCCCATCCATTTCCTAGCTCCCTGGTGGTCCAGCGGCAGGAGAGGTCTGTGCAGAAGCTGCTGAGCTCCCGCGCGGTCTTCTCTTTAGTAATGCAGAGCGCTGGGAGATGATGTCATCTCCCAGCACTCTGCATTACTAAAGAGCCGGGGGAGCTCAACAACTACAGGTCTGTGAGGCACAGACCTTACCATACGGCGGGTGACGCGGCAAGCCACTTTAAAAAATAAATTAATAATAAAAAAAATTATTGATTCCAATGGTAGGCACCCCTCTGTGGGGTGCACCTGTAGGCAGATGCCTACTCTGCCTTATGATACATCCGGCCCTGCAGGGACACTGTGGAGACAAAAAGTAGCAAAGCACTTGTCTTTGTTGCTAGTGTAGCTATGCTGGGGGGGGTCATTATACATCACTTGACATCAATGTGCACCTTGCTCTATCACCAGCACACAACATAGTTCTTGACTGCTGTGACAGAAAGCGAGACCTGTAGTTGGCTACACGAAAATGTATGTCAAGCTGAAAGCCTTACACCACAACAATACTGCTCTGCTGAGCTCCTGTTTGATGTTAGGATCAAGGCTAATTTCTATCTTTAGTTATTAGAGTGCTGTCTGGAAGCCATTTTCTTGTAGCTAAGCAGAGGCATCACTTTTTGTCACAGTAGGAAATAGTTCTTCTAGTGTTTAGGACTATGTGCTCTGGAGTCTTCATTCCAGGACTTAGTATTGTCCTCGGAGGGGGGTACCCAGGCCATGGGACACCCATTTAAAATCTGGGACGTGGCCATGCTAGTGACACTCTTTTTTAGGACAAAACACCAAAAATGAGAAAGAGGGGGAGCCCAATAGTGTACCACAACTCTTAATACAAAAATCTGATGAATAAATGGAATTACACTAACATTTATAAGTGGCCATCAAAATAAGTTCCCAGAGATGATTAAACAGGCATATGGAGAATGCTCACCATCTCCACTTCGTGTTCCCACAAATATCCAAAGCTGCTACACTCCAACAAACAAAGCTGGATGGTTTATAAAATAAAATATAACTGTTATTAATTTGAACTTAACCAAATATTAAGGTTTACTAAAAATGCATTATAACAGTGAATTGTGTGCAAAGTCATAGGTGCCCAAAATTTAATTAAAGAGGAACTTTCATGTTAAGTCGCCATTCAATCATTAAGCATATGGTGACTAGCTTGAAAATACGTGTCTCACCTATAAAAAGTGGCAGATTCTAACAAAATCTTTACCCTCTGGAGACCGTAAGCCAGGTAACAGTGCAGACATTTTGTCTATGCACTTGCGCCGTCAGTCCCAGTCTCCTGTAAAGCATTGCAGCATGCCACATGGTAACCGGAATGGACTGATGGTGTAGGCGTGCAGACTGCACTAGCCTGGCTATCAGTACCCAAAGAATAAAGATTTTGTTAGAATATGCCACTTTTTATAGGAAAGACGTATTTTCAAGCTAGTTGCCATATGCTTAATGATTGCATGGCGACTTATTAAAGTGAAAGTTCCACTTTAAGATAACAAGCTAAAGATGTATACAAAATATGGGTTGCCAGAATGTGGTAACCCAAGTTCATTCTTGCTTAAATTTGCACCATTAATTGCCCCAAAACATAGTTACTGTGAATATGTAACAGCTTACTGAATAACACAGGTGTGAAAGAGTTTTTCAAACAACAAGCCAAGCGATATGAGAGGCTCTGAGCACAAACAAAATAAATGTTGCTTGTTCTACGGCTAGTCACCACTCAGAGCATTACATTTTAGCACTCCAGTGCCATTACAGATGAGAAATGTCCACTTGTATATTAGCCTAAGTCCCCTCTGCACGAGAAATACCAGCTAATCCCAGATGTACGTTTTGGCCTTGTTTGGGCCTTGTCAGTGAGGTGCAGCTGGTTTCCCTAGGCACTGACAGCAAGGAGTCCATGTCTGGATTACCCTTTATTCTTAGGGAGAAACCAGCTGTACCTCACTGACAAGGCCAAAATGTACATATGGGGTTAGCTGGTATTTCCCGTGCGGGAAATGGTTTGAGAGATATTCACAAGCAAAGTTTCCCCCTCCGGTCCCTTTTTCCTAGTGTAAGCCATCTCTTCTCAGATGTGGAATGCAGTCCATAGACCAGACAGATAACAGCAAGGGACAATATTCCTCCTGTCAGAACAATGAAAGCCCTGCCCCCCTTGACAAGCTTTTCAGCTTTTTCCCTTATCTTAATTGAAGATTGTCCCTCTCTGCAGTCTACCTGGGCACCTCCCTTCTGCTCTGGCTGAGCAGTGTTACATCAGTAAAAGGGGCTGGATGGGGACACTTTGCCATTGAATTACTCTTGAACTATAACTCTGACAGTATTGAAATAACACTCTCCAAAGTTCAAATACTATGATGATTAATTAGAGCTGCTTTTATTATGAAACATTACTATCCCTTCAAGGGCGGGATTAGTCTAATATGCATGTGGAAATTTCTACAATGTAATGGCACTAGAGAGCTAAAATGTGATGCTCTTGAGCAGTAACTAGTCGTAGAACAGGTAACATTGCTTTTGTTTGTACTCAGAGCCTCTCACATCCTCTGGTTTGTTTTTCAAACACTCTTAGGGTCTCTCCCTAAGAGTGAAGGGGAATCCAGACATGAACCCCTTGTTCTCAGTGCCTAGAGAAACCAGCTACATCTCACTGATGAGGTCCAAACAAGGCTGAAACATAGGCCTGGTGTTAGCTAGTATTTCCCATGCAGAGGGGAATTGCCCATCATTTTGGATCTAGACCACCCCTACCAGGGCCAGACTTATCAAGACGCTGTCTAGGAACTGGCCTACAGTGCCCAATTTCGTCATGGGTGCCAGGCAGTGACACAGTCACGCCAACTTCATTTTTTTTCTTTTTTTTTGGTGTGCAGTGCAGCATGGCAGTGGCTTACCCTGGTGGTGCCTCTTGCTCTGCCCAGCCCTCCCTGTGACTCAGCTCAGTTTTTTGACTCTTTGATACAGCACTCCTGCTCCCCAGTCCCCAGCCCAGCCGCATCTCTCTTGCTTTCCCTTCTGACACTGTGATGCAGCTGGGTGGAAGCGACGTCACATGAACGGGTGTCATGATGAAGTATTGCATATGCACCCGCTCAATACAGCACTGGCTGGCTAAAGGTGGCACAGAGACTGAACCAGCTACACACTTAACATTTGCACTGCAAAGCTGGGTGTTGGATGGACAGGAGGATGTGTGTGCGAGGGTGGCAATTGGCAAATGGAGCAAGAGAGGGGAATCATTGATTCAGGCATGTATACAGTATAACTATTCACTTGTTGTGTTAATCAGTTGTATATACAGTAATTCATCCAAAATCTGAGACTGAAAGCAAATATAGCATGGGGCTCGGCGCTGACTCTCCCTGGTAGCTGCCCTGCAGGTATAATAATACACGGTATCCTAAGGGCTAAGGTATATAACAACAAATAATAATATACAGCATTGGCTATTTTTAAAATAACTTTTATTTTAAAAAGTATTATAAAAATATATGTATACTAGAGATATACACCAAGAAATAAAATATAGTGTACCCCAATCCATTAATCAAAACAATAATGCATAAAATACAATAAAATTGCATATAAAAAATATATAATATAAAAGCATAATGGACTTAAATATTTTGGACAAAATTCAATGACCAACATTTGGTCACACTAATTCCTGGACATTTTTCCTGGCCATGAATTAGCGTGACCAAGTGTTGTTCACTGGATTTTGCCCAAACTATGTAAGTGCATTATTATATGCTTTCATATTGTATATTTTATATATGCAATGTTATTTTATTTTATGTACAAGCTTTTTGATTAGTTTAATCCTTTAGGCAGTTGGCATATATGCCCCCAACATGCTATTGCTATTCAGAAAGCAATATATAGCAGCACAGCCCCTAATTCCCATTGATTGACCTGTGCCTTCTAACTCCTTAAGTGCTTACTGTGCTTTGCAATGTGTTGGAGATCTATCTCTGATCTCCAACATGTTGTAAAGCACAGTAAGCACTTAAAGGGATAGTAATACTTAAATTTTACTATCCCCCATCTTGTAGCCATTACAAAACTGAATTAAATGAGCCCAGCGGCATCTCTCAAAGCTTTATGGTTTGAGAGATATCCACTTTCAAAGTTTTGTTTTTTTCCTTCTCCCCTGACGTCAGCGTTCTAGCTGACAGCAGGGGAATCCGGTCCCAGGACCGGCGGAGGCTCTTCAGCAGAGCCGAGATCGCGTTATGGAAGAAGAAGTCCTTCACTGAAATGGTCTTCTACTTGTGCTTGCAAACCAAGCACACGTAGAAGACCATTTCAGTGAAGGATTTCTTCTTCCATAACACGATCTCGGCTCTGCTGAAGAGCCTCCGCTTGCTCAGGGACCGGATTCCCCTGCTGTCAGTTAGAATGCTGATGTCAGAGGAGAGGGAACTTTGAAAGCAGATATCTCTCAAACCATAAAGGTCTGAGAGATGCCATGGGCTCATTTAATTCGGTTTTTAAGGGCTACAAGATGGGGGCTAGTAAAATTTAAGTATTACTATCCCTTTAAGGGGTTCAAAGGCCAAATTCAATCATTGGGAATTAGGGGCAGTGCCACTGATCACAAATTCTGTATGCACCGACCGAGGGTTGACAGCAGTGCCCCTGGGGAAAACCGGGCAATCAAAGAGGAGGGCACCACATAGGGAGCAAAATACCATGGATTACATAGCCCTCAAATTCAAATACCAGATCCCCATTGATTGAATTGGGCCTTTTAACACCTTAAGTGCTTACTGTACTTTGCAACACATTGGAGATCTGCTCCAGAGAGATCTCAGATCTCCAATGCATTGCATAGTAAGCATTTAAGGGGTTAAAAGGGCCAGTCAAATCAATGGGAATCTGGTATTTGAATTAGAGGGCTATGTAACCAGTGGTATTTTGTCCCCTCTTGTTTGCCCCAGGGACACTACTTTCAACTCTAGGTCAGTTCATACAGAATTTATCATCAGTGGCACAACCCAATAATTCCCATTGATTGAATTAGGTCTTTTAACCCCTTAAGTGCTTACTGTGCTTTGCAACACATTGGAGATCTGCTCCAACAAGATCTTAGATCCCCAGTGTGTTGCAAAGCACAGTAACCACTTAATGGTTTAAAAGGCCCAATTCAATCAATGGGAATGTGGTATTTGAATTTGAGGGCTAATTTGGTAATTTAACCCAAGGGTATTTTGTTCTCTATTGTGCCATCCTCTTTGACTGCCCCTGAGGAGGGGCACTTTTCAACCCTTGGTGCTTACAGAATTTGTGTAGTGTTAGTGGTACAACCCCTAATTCCCACTGACTGAATGAAGTGCTTACTGTGCTTTGCAATGCATTGGAGATCTGTGATCTCTCTGCTCCAGAAAGATCTCAGATCTGCAAACTTGTTGCAAAGCACTTTTAGAATTTAAGGGGTTAAAAGGCCCAATTCAATCAGTGGGAATGTGGTATTTGAATTTGAGGGCTATAATGTAACCCAAGGCATTTTGTGTGACCACAAGAGGGTGTGGTTAGCGGAGGAGTGTGGCTAAGCGATGGGTGTGGTTAGGGGTGGAACAAAGGTGGGGCTAGGGGCACCGGAGGGTGTTGTGCCTAAGGGAGCCTGAGATGTAAATCTGGCCCTGGCCCTTACGAGTGGGATTAGTCTAATATGCATGTGGAAATTTCTCCTCTGTAATGGCACTAGAGGGCTAAAATGTGATGCTCTTGAGCAGTAACTAGCCGTAGAACAAGCAACATTCTTTTGTTCGTACTCAGAGTCTCTCACATTCACTGCTTGCAAACCATTTTTAAGTGATAGTGGATGCTGACTCTGGGCACTTAAAAGTGTGTTGCGATCTGTCGGTTCCACAAATAATGATGTTTGCAATGTTGTCCCCTTCTTTCTAATCAGCACATCTAAATAATTAATTTCCTGTGTGCTGAAATTTAACGTAAATCTAATGGGTGACTCTAGATGATTAAGGTAGTCAAAGTATTCTAATAACTTCTGTTCGCTTCCCACCCAAATCATGAACAAATCCTCTATAAAACGTTCATAAATTTTGATATGTTCCGAAACACCGGATCCCAACATGTGTTGTCGTTCTTAATCCCACATGTATGCATTGGCATATATTGGCACTGGTGGTCTTGTGCTTTCTCTTACTCCTTCGGGTGGGTTTTCTGTGGCTTTTCTCCTCGTAGTCACCCCTAAAAAACAGGATGTTCCAGATGTACTCGGCTCCGAACATCCTTCTCTAGTGTCAGACTCTCCATCCGAGCCCGAACTTAGTATGTCTCTCAGGTGTTGTCTAGATCTGCTCGTTCTTCTTTTTCTATATCACGGCTTATTGTTACGGTTGGCAAGCAAGACAAGAAGTCCAACGGTATAGTTAAGATCATCTTTATTAGAATAATAATAACAGTAATTCAAAAAGGATAAATAACAGTCAGAGGGTGACCGAAGAGGCTACTACTCTCAAAGAAATAGGAGTCTGCCAAAAGATCCACCACTACTGCTAGAGACTAGGCCTCAGCCCACTGTAGTCTCTGTGTATGGAGAAACACCCAATGGATTAGCACTGACTCAGCCTGCAGACAGTCTAGGAGAGATGTCTCCAATAATGAACGCAACCAAGGAGACTACTGACTCACGCCTGCAGTCAGTAAGATAGGAATCTGATAGAGCCCCAGGTCTGCACTAGGATGGATGTCTGTGGAGCAGGAGCCAACACACATAGGAAACAGACAGAGCCCCTAGTCAGCACCAGTTAGGATAGTCAGACAGGCCAGGTCATACACGGCGCAGATAGTCAGCCAGAGCCACAGGTTTGCACCAGAAAGGATATCCACTGAAGAGTTGGTATGCTGGATGCGCAGTGGACAGAACCCCAGTTCAACACCAGGATGGGTAGTCAGACAAGCCAGGTCATACACGGAGCGGGTAGTCAGCCAGAGCCACAGGCTTGCACCAAAAATGATGTCTAAGCCAAATCGGAACGCTCACAGAGAATGATCAGACAGAGCCACAGGTCAACACCAGGATGGATGGACAGACAAGCCGGGTTATACACAGGAATCAGGAATACAAATCAATGAACTGCTCACAACAACGTAAGGGTAACTGATACACAGGCCCATAGAGGTTTATAAATGAGTAGGAGAAGGCGGGACCAATTAGGTCCCCCAGGCTGGGCCTATAACAGGCATCCAGGCAACTGCCTGATTCAATGCTGCCAGTAACAAGGAACCAGACTAGGCCGCAGGCAGAGAGGGACGTGGCTAGTGATGCCGGAGCATCAGTCCAGAACCCTGCTCCCGGCTGAATGGCGCAGGCTGAGGTAAGGCACTACAACACTTATTTACGGGTGGTTCCGGCCTCCCAGTGCGCCAAGGATAAATATTATCCATATCATTGTCTTGGCTAATTGTCTTATTCTCTTCCTTTTATAAGCCAACAGATCCTCTTTGAACCTTTCTGTCTGCACTTCCAGTTTCTGCAGCCATTTGGAATCCCCATCTGCTGTTAACACAATTGATTTGGCATCAGTTAGATCCTTAATCTGGTTACAATATTTCTCCAGTTCAAATCCCACTTCCTTGACCACTAGTATCATCAGCTCAAAAGAACAGTGATTCAGAATCCCACACCACTTGTCACAAAAATCTACATTGTTTCTCCCAATTGTTGGTTGATTGCGGATTCTGAATCCTCTAGGTATCATGTTCTTCTTGTAATATTCTGTCAGTGTTACTCCATGGAGGTGAAGTTCTATCTCCTTTTTCTTTAGTTGTAGCCGTTCGTGATATAGTTCAACTGCAGTGGGTTCACCAAGGAGGAGACTACAGTAAGCAAACAGATAAAACAGAGGCCTGCAGCATGCTTGAAGCCTCGTGCCTGTAATGATGCTGAAGTCATGGTAAGCTGTAACATGCAGGTTATATTATCCTTAACTTTAATCTTAAGAGATATGATACAGATGGCAGGAATGGACAGACAGGCTTTACTTTTGGGGACACGGAGGAATACTGAAACCGAGCGGGATCGTATGATCATGACCATACCTGGGAACTCTCCGGATTTGCCCCAGAGACTCCAGTTCTGACAGAGCTTTACCGGGTCTCCGGGGCAGAGGCTGATTCCTCCGGATGTGGAGAGTTTCTATTGAAACTCTGCCACATCTGCTTTTTCTCCCATTGTGCCTCCGTCCCCAGCCTTCTGTGTGACACATTTAACCCTCTGAGTAGCAGAGTGGTACGGAATGCATTGCTTTGCAATGCATTCCGTACCACTCTGGCACTCAAAGGGTTAAATCCCCCCAACACTCGAGTTAAGCCCCGCCCCTTTTTGACGCGATTAGCATCATTTTTGTTACCCCCTGCTGAACAGAGGACTACCCTCCAGGTAGCCCTCAACTGAAAGTTCCCAGGTATGATCATGACCACCACATACATCAACATCAGCAGGGATTTACGTTCCACGATAGTGAACAATTGGGATATAGTGGCTAAAGATTCAGATGTAGGGCATTTGTTTGGGAAGCCCCCAATACTGAGAATCAAAAGGGGACAGAGCTTGAAGGACGAGTTGGTTCGCTCTGATCTGAGGTGCAAATATATGCCAAATCCCACTGTGACAATAAAAGGTGTCTACGCATGCAATGGATGTGTTATGTGTAGACATATGATCACTGGCACTGAATATAAGGTTCCGGGAGTGGATTATATGATTAAAGTTAAGGATAATATAACCTGCACTGCTGCATTTGTTGTGTATGCATTAGTATGTCCCTGCCAGAAATGTTAAGTAGGTAAAACCAGCAGGGCATTTCATGAGAGAATACATGAACACAGATCGAGCATCATAAGAGGATTAAACAATACACTCAATGAACAACAATTGGCACGTTCCCTGGTAGCGAGACATTTCATTCAGTATAAACATAGAATTAATGAACTAAGATGTTTACCCTTTGAGTTAGTTAAACAAGGTACCAAAGGGGGCAAAAGAGCAGCGCAATTATCCAGACGTGAGATGTTCTAGATGTATACATTACACTTATTATCGCCGTCAGGTTTGAAAGAACAGTATAGTTTGATAAATTATATATAATGTGTATAGTATCTTGTATAATTGTTATTATGTTTTTATGTGTTGTGACATAGTGGAACTTTGAGACGAATTGGTGTTGTTGATGGTTGCTATGTCAACCACGCTGCGCCGGAATGGCACCAAGTTCAACAATAAAGCGTATAAAAGAGAGATGAGTAGAGGGATCTGTAACACTTATATCCCTGAAGAAAGTCGTAATTAAGGACTGAAATGTTGCAGGGGTATGTTTTAGTTTTGAGAATAAAGAATACGTTTTAATTATATCGAGTGCTCAACTCTTATGTGAGAAAAGTTAACTAAAATAATAGACTGGGGGGAGCAGTAGATATACTTTATCTAGATTTCAGTAAAGCATTTAACACTGTCCCTCATTAATAAATTGCAGAGTTTTGGTCTGGATCGAAAAATAGTTTAATGGCTAAGGCAGTGGCTGAGTGACAGGAGACAGAGGGTGTAAGTAAACTGAGAATATTCAGACGAAGGGAGTGTTACCATTGGGGTACCTCAGGGATCTGTACTGGGGCCCATTCTTTTTAATATTTTTATTAGTGATTTTGCAAAAGGTCTTCAAAGTAAGGTATGCCTTTTTGCAGAATGATACAAAGATTTGTAACAGGATTGACATTCCTACGGGAATAAGCCAAATGACAAATGATTTAGATAAATTAGACGAATGGACAAGAGTATTGCAGCTGCAGTTTAATGTTGATAAATGTAATATAATGCATAAGGGCATAAAAATGCACAGGAAAACTACTGTGCTGTCAGAGACAACAGAGGAAAGGGATTTGGAATACAAGCACCGTTCTGGTTTGTATAGCTAGGGGCAATAGCAGCAGAAAAAAAGGGAAGTGGTCATGCCACTCTACAGATCTCTAGTTAGACCTCACCCAGAGTATTGTGTACAGTACTGGAGACCCCATCTCCAGAAGTATATAGATACTCTATAGAAAATTCAGTGAAGGGCTATTAAAATGGTGACTGGTTTACAGGAAAATAAATATCAGGATAGAGTAAAGGATCTGAACATGTATAGATTGGAAGAGAGAAGAGAGAGAGGGGATATGATAGAAACATTAAAATACATGAAGGGAGTCAACAAAGTGCAGGAGGGAAGTACATTTCAAAGGAGTAAAAATGTTAGGACAAGAGGCTATAGTCTAAAACTAGAGGGACACAGGTTTAAAGGGATAGTAATACTTAAAATGTAAAAAAAAATATGTTGTAGAGTTTATCCCCCTGAGTAAAACAAGAGTACTCCCACTGCTGAGAGGTGTTTTATTCAAAAGTTATTAATTTTCAAAGTTGAATTTTTTAGGTGCAATATCACAGTGGCCTGAAATTGTACAGTGGCGCTGTTGCTACACGATCCTATGGACAACTCTGGTCAGTTGACCATAAATCTCCATAGGATGGTGTAGCAACAGTGCCACTGTACAATTTCAGGCCACTGTGATATTGCACCTAAAAAATTCAACTTTGAAAATTAATAACTTTTGAATGAAAGACCTCTCAGCAGTGGGAGTACTCTTGTTTTACTCAGGGGGATAAACCCTACAACATATTTTTTTTTACATTTTAAGTATTACTATCCCTTTAAATGTAATGTAAGAAAATTCTACTTCACTGAGATGGTAGCAGATAAGTGGAATAGCCTATCAGCAGAAGTGGTAGAAGTTAATACAGTGACAGAATGTAAGCATGCATGGGATAGGCATAAGGCTGTCCTTAACATAAGACAAAACCAAGGACCAAAAAAGTTTTGGAATTTTTACAGTAGGAAAATGGGCAGACTAGATGGGCCAAATGGTCCGTCAAATTCTATGTTTCTATAGTGGGTGCCAGTTCTACAAAACTGAGTGGACCAAAATCTGTCAGTTTTCTCGCTTTTTATGACTTACCTGAACTTTAATATTTGTAACAACTACAAACAACAAGAAAAGGAAGACGAGACATACCATTTCGGAACGAAGACAGCTCATTGTATGCAAAGAGGGGTCACTTGTCTTTCTAACCTATCCCTATTAGAGACCCCAGACATATTGTACCCATTCAAAGGCACAGAAAACTATAAAAAGTACTACTGTTTTTATTATAGCAGCTCATCTCCATAGAGCTGACATACGATAGCGGGTGTCAGTAGCATAAACTGCCCCTACTAAAATCGGTCATCTTTCTACAGTCTTCAAACACGACTAAAATAGCTTTAACAACTACAAATTTATAGAACAGCAGACAAGGCTTACCATTTTGGTTAAGAGGACAAGCCACCTCTTCAAATGAGATGGCACAACAGAACAAAATCTTTGAAAACTCCGGAATTTCCAGCTGAAGTCAGTACCTACTTGGTACCACGTTGGTATGGGTTGACACACCATAGGCGGTAGCAGGAGCAGTAAAACTGTACTTATTTTTTATTTTCTAATATTACCTGCCTCACTAAAATGGTAATAACAATTACAGATATGGGGAAAACGTAGACAAGGCATAGTTTTTTTTAATAAAATAGACAACCAAATGCATGAAACGAGGGATCCATTGCCTTTCTACCCCTAGGCTGGAGAGCCCAAATGTTTCCAGAAGCTGTTGCTATAGGAAACAAAAGTATACTAAAATATTTGAAAACCATGGAATTTCCTACTGACTTAAGTACCTACAAGCACAAGAAAAATCATAATGCATTGGTATGGTTTGAAATACCAAAGGAGCCCTAAACGGCAGCTCTCATTTTTATTTTCTAATGTTTCTGCCTGCATCAAAATGGCAATAACAATTACAAATATGGTGAAAAGGTGAACAAGGCTTACTGTTTTAGAAAGTAGACAACCAGGCACATCAAAAGAGAAGTAATTTGCCTTTCTACAGTGTTACAGAGGAGCTGCACTCTGAGACAAGGCGTTGAATAAAATCCCAACTTTGTTGAACTTGGATTAAAAAGATAATATCAAGTAAGCAGCATACAACAGAGTTCCAAGGTTGTCACTTGATTTGCGGACAACCATGGATAATTGTTGTATGCCGTTTGATATCTTTTTAATCCAGTTCAGTTAAACTGAGATTCCATTCAACGTCTTCTCACTGAGTGCGGCTCCACTGTAATAGTGTCTTCTTCGGTTATGAAACCCCTAAGCCAGCACCATGGTCGAGTTTAGGAGGTGAGCTGAATGGTTACCCATCATTGTCATTTGAGGAATCAAAGTGCTTACATAACTTTCTAAGGCTGTCTTGAGTCCTGTCTGTGAATGTACCAGTTGCTTTTCTACCCCCAGTCTGGTGTGCTCTAATGTTTCCTAAAGGTAGCGATATAGGAAAAATAGGGCTTTTTTAGTAGTATGACTTGATATACTGTAGGGGGCGCCAGAAGTACAAAACCATGTCTACCACACTTTTTCTTTGTTGTTGTTTTTTTAATTGTTATCAAATATGAATATACTAGTTGAACAGCCCATTACACGGGCCACAGTGTCACAGCCACCCGTTTGCGGGGCAGTCACGCGCAGTAGAGACTGCCCGTGCCATGGCTGATACAGAGCTGGACGTTCCTTCGGAGCATCCAGCTCTGTATCAGCCGCGGTGCGGGCAGTCTCTACTGCGCATGACTGCAGCACGCGTAGCAGTGTCTACTGCGCATGTTGCGGCGTTACACACGATTTAGCGAATTATTATATAGGATATGTACTATACTTTTGCTGGGTGAATTGATTACCCATCATAAGTAGTTTCTAAAAGGATACAATATACTAAGTGGTACACACACACACACATATATAAATATAAATAATAAATGCGTATACAGCTTAGTAATATACCAAAAAGAGAAAATGAAGTGCTAAAAAAATCAGTACACCATACCAAACTGAAATCCAAAATGTTAATTATGCATTTTAATAAAAATGTAACACAATATTACCAATATACATGATACAAAAAAAAAGAAAACATATTGTAGATTAAAATACCTAAAAAGTATCCCTGTAATAAAGTGTTCTGGTGCAGGAGGACCAAATCCAACTGTGCAAGTTCTACTACAAGTGTTAGACCCTATATAATCAGGCCTGATACCCATGAGTCATAACACCAATATATCCACACCCAATGGTTTAAAAAAAAAAAAAAAAAACGTATATGGAAATGGTAACCTAAATGCATCACCAACATATAACCCCTAAAAAAGAGAGATGCTGGATCCCATCCAAATGTTCACAAGAGTCAATAAAAATACAGAGTACACAATAAAATGATATAAGCAGAAACAGAGACCTCAATATATAATCTTGAAACCTGGTACCAGGGGTAGATACTACAGTACTTTAAGAGATCCATGCAAATTTGTTAATAGCACAGTCTTCTCTATGATAACAGAATGTAAAGAGCATAGTTCATCCAACACAGTTTATAGTAGACACAGCTTATGTAAAACATCTCACTGTTGCTTGCATCTGTAATCTTGTATGTATGTATCTTTATTTATATGTACACTGCGCTTTACAGAAGTGGAAATAGTACAATACAAAAATACAGAAGTGGCTTAAGAGCATTAGGCTACAGTGCGATCATTGCATTATTTGTGGGGGGAAAGTGCAGCAAGGCAATCATACACTGGGAATGGGACCCTGCCCCAAGGAGCTTACAATCTTATTAGAATTCAGGACAACATACAGAGACAGTAGGAGGAGGCAAGGCATAGTGAAGAAAGTGCAGAAGGATTCTGATGTGACTATCAGTGGCACAAGGAGGATATTGTTACTGAGATGCCTCTTTAAGCAGGTGGGTTTTGAGAAGAGGCTTGAAACCGATGAGTGTGGATGATTGGTGATAGGGATGGCATTTCAAAGTCGAGGGGCAGCCAGTGAAAAAGACTGTAGCCGAGAGATGGCTTGAGTTGTGTAGGGAGAGGGCAGGAAGAACCATTGAGAAGACTGTTGGTGACTGGATGGGATGTAGCAGAAGATAAGAGCAGAAATGTAAGAGGGTGCTGAAGAACAAAGAGACGTACAGGAGAGGAGGAGAATCTTGTAAGAAATATGATACTTTATATATAGCCAATTGAGGGATTTCAGGAGGAGATGTGAGGAAAGGTATCTGGGAGCAAATGTGGTGATTCTTGCTGCTGAATTGATAACCGATTGAAGTGGAGAAAGACGAGAAGCAAGAAGACCAGAGAGCAGAATGTTGCAGTAGTCAAGTCTAGAGAGAATGAGTGCCTGAGAGAGAGATTTGCAGTTGACATACAGAGGAAGGGATGTATTTTGGCAATATTTTTCAGAAAGAAGTGACATTTACTGGTGGCAGCTTGGATATGGGGGGGAGAATGTTAATGTAGAATCAAGTATGACCCCAAGACAGAGTGCTTTGGATACTGAGTGGAAGGCAGAATTGTCTATTGTGATGGAAAAGGGGGTTGGTGGATGGGTTTTAGGTGGGAACACCACCAGCTCTGTCTTATCCATATTAAGTTTAACATGGCAGTGGGCCATCCGTGACAAAATAACTGAGAGACATTGAGGGAGGTCAGGGAAAGAGAGCAGTAGATTAGTGTGTAATCTGCATACAGATGGTAATTAAAGCCAAGAGATGAGATGAAGTCACAAAGTGAGAGGGTGTAGAGGGGAAATGATAAATATTCGTAATACTCACTGTTATTTGTATTTCTTCTGTGTCCCTACACGGCATAAAGAAATGGGTAATGTCTCCGCCCTCCAGCTGGGTAGGACTTCCTCTACTATTTAAAAGTGCGATTCCGGTAGAGGCTTCAGTTCTCTTTTGACCAAGCTATAAAACAAACAGAAATAGTGAAAACAAGATGGGTAGGGTATGCCGTGTAGGGACACAGAAGAAATACAAATAACAGTGAGTATTACGAATATTTATCATTTCTTCTGTGTCCCTCCCCGGCATAAAGAAATGGGTCTTAAAAAGCAGTACCCATATCCAAGGGAGGGAACAAGGCATCATAATGACAACAAGAAGAGATACTACCCGATCAAGAAGGAATGACTGCCTCTAACACCTTCCTTCCAAACTTGGCATCTGCCGAGGATTGGACGTCCAGATGATAGTGTTTGACAAAAGTTGATAATGAGGACCAGGTTGCTGCTTTACAGATCTCAGATGGAGAGGCATCTGCTTTCCTGGCCCAGGAGGTGGATAGAGCTCTAGTGGAGTGTGCTTTTAGGCCTCTAGGAGCCTGTTGACCCGCTTCTTTGTAGGCCAGCTGAATGCAAGAGATGATCCATCTTGATATAGAAGCTTTGGAGACTGACTTGCCTTTAAGTCTCCCTTGGAAGTATATGAACAGAGAGTCAGAATCCCTAAATTCTTGAGTCCTTTTCAGATAGACCGAAAGAGCCCTTACCAGATCCAGATTATGAAACTGGTGCTCCTTAGGATTCTGAGGATTGGAACAAAAAGATGGTAGAACAATCTCCCAATTTAAATGGAAATCCGAGATGACTTTACCTCTAAAGGATGGCTTGGGTTTCAAGACCACCTTATCTTGATGAAAAACCATATAAGGACTGTTGCAAGAAAGAGACTGTAATTCATTAATCCTGCGAGCAGACGTAATGGCTGTAAGAAAAAGGACTTTAAAAGACAAATATTTCAGTGAAATATCATTCAAAGGTTCAAATAAGTTTGATTTAGACAGCTGTTCCAGAACCAGATTAAGATTCCAGGGAGGGAAAATGTCCCGGATAGTCGGCTTAATTTTTGATATTGCCCTCAGGTATCTTTTAATGAGTTCATGATCAGCTAACTGAGTAGCCAATATAGCTGATAAGGCAGAGACTTGGACCCTGATGGATGCTGGTCGCAATCCAGCTTGAAATCCGTCTTGCAGGAAATCCAAGATTTTAGGAATAGATATGCAAGTATCCTGGGAAAAATGAGATTTGAACCAGGATAAAAAGGTAGACCAGACTCTGTTGTAAACTGTTGAAGTGGATTTCTTCCGGCTGGCAATGATGGTGTTGGCAACCGGGTCTGACAATCCCTTGCTCCTCAGCATGAGCCTCTCAGCCTCCAAGCCGTCAGACGTAACATACTGATGTGTGGGTGAGATATTGGACCTTGAGTTAAGAGGTTGGGAACCAAGGGAAGTTGCCAAGGTGGTTGAACGGACATGGCAACCAGGAAGGAATACCATGGTCTTCTGGCCCAGTCCGGTGCAATTAGAATAACATTTGCCTGATCTCTCCTGATCTTCCTGACCACATCCATCAGGATTGGTACTGGAGGGAAGACATATGCCAGATTGTAAGTCCATGGGATTCTCAGTGCATCTTGTCCTTCTGCCATCCTCTCCTTCCACCTGGAAATATACCTCTGGCAGTTCGCATTTTTCCTGGAAGCCATAAGGTCTATCTCCGGTTGACCCCATCTGAGGCAGATTTGATTGAAAACCGCTGGATTCAGGGACCACTCTCCTGGGTCTAACGTTGCCCTGCTTAAGTAATCTGCAACTAGGTTGCGATTTCCTGACACGTGTGATGCCGAGATGCTTTCCAGATTCTTTTCTGCCCAGAGAAGAAGTCTTCTTGCTTCCTTGTAAAGGCTGAGACTTCTGGTTCCTCCTTGATTTTTTAAGTAAAATACTGTGGGCAGATTGTCTGAATACACCAGGACATTCTTTCCTCTTAGATTGTATTTCAGTAACTGAAGACAGTTCCAGACTGCCCTCATTTCTAGGATGTTTATATGGAGACGTTTTTCTGAAGACTTCCATTTTCCTTGAAGAAGCGTTGATCTCCACTTTCCTTCCCAGCCTGAAAGGCTGGCGTCTGTGAACAGATTTTCTACATCCTGTTCCTTCAAGGACGCTCCTTTCCTGAGGTTTCTCCTTGACCACCATGCCAACTCCTTCTTTGTGGCTGCAAGGAGGGGTATCTTCTGGCAAGGATTCCCAGAATCTTTGTCCCAGAAGTTCAAGAAATTCCACTGGATGGGGCGAATGTGTAATCTTGCCCATGGAACTACCTGACTGGTTGATGAAAGATTGCCTAGGAGTTCCATGAAATCCTGAGCTGTGTGACTCCGATCTTTCTTGAAGAGAGCTATCCTCTTGAGTACTCTGGATATCCTGTCCTCTGTTAAGGTTATCAGGTTTTTCTTTGAATCCAAATTCATACCCAGGAAGGTGATCTTTCTGGAAGGGACAAGCTGGCTCTTCTCTTCTTTTATCAACCATCCTAATTGGTGAAGATGCTGTAGACACTTTTGGGTGTTCTGGATTGCTTGAGACTGGGATTCTGCCAGGATCAGAATGTCGTCTAAGTATGAGATGACATGGATTCCTTGTTTCCTCAGAGGTTGGATAGCTGCTGCCAGAACTTTGGAGAATACCCTGGGTGCTGAAGCCAGTCCAAAAGGTAGGGCTGTGAACTGATAATGTTTTTCCTTCACAGCGAACCTCAGGAACCTCCTGTGTGATAATCTCACTGGAACATGATGGTATGCGTCCTTGAGATCGATTGAAGACATGAATACTCCTGGAAAGATTGCCTTCATAATTGATGCTGTTGACTCCATTTTGAAATGTGAAACCTTGATTGAATGATTCAATTCCTTGAGGTCTAGAATCGACCGACATCCTCCAGAAGCCTTGGGAACCAAGAACAGAACTGAATAGATGCCAGAACCCCGCTGATGCAAAGGTACTGGCTCTATCACATTGTTGTGAAGTAAGTCTCTGACAGAATTCACCAAGGTTCTGGCTTTGTCTGGCTTGGAAGGGAGTTTTGATTGAATAAATCTGTGATGAACAGGGGTCTTGACAAATTCTAGCGGGTACCCCAGCTGTAAAATCTGCCGAACCCAGCGATCTGGAGTTGCTAGTTGATCCCAGATTGGCAGAAAAAAACTCAGTCTGCCCCCAACTGAGTCTATGGCCGGGGCCCGCGCCTCTTCATTGTGGTTCTTTCTTGGATTGAGACTTCTTGGAGAAGTCTCTTCTGAAACCTCCTCGAAAGTTCTGGTCAAATCCCTGTTTCCTGCGGTAAGTTCTTCCCTGAAACCTGGTTGAGTCACGAAATGAAGAATTCCGTCCTCTTGAACCAGAAGGCTTGGGAGAGGAGAATCTTTGACGCTTGTCTTGGGGTAAAAAGGAACTCTTACCCCCTGATGCTTTCTTGATAATCTCATCAAGGTGTTCACCAAACAAGGAGGAACCCGAAAAAGGAAGAGAGACCAGCGTACTTTTTGAAGATGTGTCTGCATTCCAGGATCTCAGCCATAAGGCTCTTCTGGCCGCAACCGACAATGCAGATGATCTAGCAGTAAGGCGGATGATATCTGTAGAAGCATCACAAGAGAAATTTGTAGCCTCTTTCATGACTGCGACTTCCTTCAGGAGCTTTGATCTGGAAATATTAGACTCAATCTTATCTTCAAGATTCGCTAGCCATATCCTCATGGTACGAGTCAGGCAGTCTAGTGCTGTAGCAGCTTTGAGGTTATGTCCCAAAACCGAAAATTGACGTTTTAATACTCCATCTAGCTTCCTTTCCATTGGATCTTTGAGAGACGTGCCGTCCTCTAAAGGTAGTGTAGTGCGTTTAGCCAGTTGTGCAATTGAAGCATCCACCTTAGGAGGTAAAATCCAAGTATTAGTATCTTCTTCTTTAAAAGGATACAACCTTGAAAATCTTCTGGGTACAGTAGATCTTCTATCCCCCAATTTCCATTCTTCCTTTACCAAATTTGTAATGGACTGATGTAAGGGAAAAACAGGAACATCCTTTTTCTTCCCTAGGAAAGCCGCGTCCATAACATTCAGGTCTTGTGGCGCCTCTGACAGGCCCAATGATTTTCTGATAAGGCGAATCAAGCCATCAATTCTATCCATGTTGAATGAACCTTGGTCCTCACTGACCTCACCTTCCTCTTCAGAGGAGAAATCTGACTCAGGATCAAAGATACTGGATTCACGTATCTCTCCTTCTCTCATGGCGGACGTACCTTCCCCAGGATCCATCCGTTGGCGTTTTCTGGCAGGTTCTCCCTCTTGCATGGTTCTAAAGGTGTCTTGCATTGAGGACTTCATCCAGCTCAAAAAATTGGTAAATTGTGACGTCATATCTGAACCAGCAGCATTCTTAATACATTCTTGGCATAATTTTCCTGAGTCAGTAGAGCTTAATTTGGAATTGCAATTGAGACAACTCTTAGATTTGGAAACATTCTTATCTTCTTTAGATAATTCAGATTTTTCCTTCTCTTTTTCTCTGTCCTTCTCTTTATCCTTCTCTTTATCCTTCTCCTTCTCTTTATCTTTGTCTTTTTCTCTGTCTTTATCCTTCTCTCTCTGTACCTTAGTAGCAGACATATTGAAATAAACTACCAGCAAGAAAACAACAGAAGATCTTACCTTATATACCCTTCATGACAGGAATAAGGGACTCTGGGCGCTTCACAGCCATTTCCATGAGCCTAGCATGGCTTCCGGTCGCGTGCGTTCCATTCATGGAACGCAAGGTGTTAAAAGGGAACTTCCGGTTCCTATTTCCGCCGCCTGTAATGCCGCGCTGGGAAGTGCAGGAACGGCGAAATGGCTGTCTGCGCGTCCTGCTCGCCATCTAAGAGGGCAAGGAAGGAGGAAAATATATTCCGGGCAAGATGCGTTGGTGTCAGGCAGGTCATGTAGAGCCGCCGCACCTCTTGCCCGACGGACAGACTGAGCGGCCCAGGAGAGGAGAAGGAGCATGAGAAGGCAAGGTAAAATGTCCTTCCAGCTGGGTAGGACAAAAGAAACTGAAGCCTCTACCGGAATCGCACTTTTAAATAGTAGAGGAAGTCCTACCCAGCTGGAGGGCGGAGACATTACCCATTTCTTTATGCCGGGGAGGGACACAGAAGAAAAGCGAAGTGGTCCCAGGACTGATCCCTGAGGTACACCTACAGAAGTGTCATGGGGAGATGAGAAAGTGTTAGCACAAGAATCGCTGAAAGTACTTTTAGAGAGATAGGAGAAAATCCATTCTAGAGGAGTGTCATGGATGCCAAGGGTGTGCAGTGTGTCCAGTAGGATTGCATGGTTAACAGTGTGAAAAGCAGCAGATAGACCTACTAGGATTAGTATACTGTATTGTCCTTTGTTGTGTGTAGGTCATTAGCAATTTTTGTTAGGGCTGTCTCAGTGGAATAGTTGGAACAGAATGACTCATGGTGCCTGCATCTGTAATCTTCTTACTCCAATATCAAAGTTCCAAACAGCCTGACATCCTTTGTCCTGGCTTATCCGCCAAATATTCAAATGCGGACCATGTCAGAGCCGCTTTAGTATGTGGTACCAGATAATGCTGTCACTGCATTCTGTGGGTGCTGGTCTTGATCTTAAAGGGATAGTAATGTTTCATAATAAAAGCAGCTCTAATTAATCTTCATAGTATTTGGGCCTTGGAGAGTATTATTTCAATTCTGTCAGAGTTGTAGTTCACGAGTAATTGAATGATAAAGTATCCCCCTCCCGCCCCTTTTACTGATGTAACACTGCTCAGCTCAGAGCACCAGGGAGTGTCCAGGTAGATTGCAGCGAGGGACAATCTTCAATTAAGATAAGGGAAAAAGCTGAAAAACTTGTCAAGGGGGGCAGGGTTTTTATTGTTCTCACAGTAAGAATACTGTCCCTTGATGTGAGCTGTCTGGTCTATGGACTAGATTCCACATCTGAGGAGTGGGGGCTTACACTAGGTAAAAGGGGCGGGAGGGGGATACTTTATCATTCAATTACTCTTGAAGTACAGCGCTCACAGTAATGAAATAACACTCTTTATGGCTCAAATACTATGAAGATTAATTAGAGCTGCTGTTTTTGTGAAACATTACTACCACTTTATTAGCTTCATGCCCCCTTCAAACAGCAAATACGTTTCAAGGTCATAATACAGAATACTTCCTCAGAGAAACATAGTATAAATGGGAAGACACACTTAAATACTCAATAATTCCACCTACTGATATTCCACATGAAAGTTAGAATTAAAGGGTAAGAGTAAGAGTAATTGAATGCTAAAGTATCCCCTCCCTCCCCTTTTACTGATGTAACACTGTTCACCTCAGAACAGAAATGTGGTGTCCCGATAGCTTGCAGAGAGGGACAATCTTCAATTAACATTAGGGAAAAATCTGAAAAAACTGTCAAAGGGGCAAGGTTTTCATTGTTCTCACAGTAAGAAGATTGTCCCTTGCTGTGAGCTGTCTGGTCTTAAGACCAGATTCCACATTTGAGGGGAGGTGGCTTACACTAGGTAAAATGAGTGGCAGGGGCATACTTTATCATTCAATTACTCCTGAACTGTAACTCTGACAGTATTGAAATAACACTCTCCATGGCACAAATACTATGAAGATTAATTGGAGTTGCTTTTATTTTGAACCACTATTATCCCTTTGTTAACGTAGTAGTAGGAAAGCTGTTTTTTATTTCTAAAAGTAAGTACTACTTCTATCTTCAGGCTTTGCCGGTGAGCATAATGCAGCACACTGAATCACTGGCAAAGCTCTTGCTCACTGCCTAATTCTCCTCCCACCACCCTCCCAGCTGCCCCAGGGGAGCACGTTCACACTTCCCTTCGGTGTGGTGTGAATGGCTTCTATCATTATATCAAGTTCCGGTTAGCATTATTCTGAGGTTGCAACCTCAGTAAAATGCTAACCGGAACTTGATATAACTAAATACGCCATTCACACCACGCCGAAGGGAGCGTAAACGCGCTCCCTGGGGCAGCTGGGGAAGCGTGAACGCACTCCCTGGGGCAGCTGGGAGGGAGATGGGAGGAGAAGAAGAGCTCTGCTGTGCCCATTATGTGGAAATGCACAGTAGAGACAAGACAATATGTTTAAAAGTAATTACTTTTAGAAAAAAAAAAAAAAAACAGCTTTACTACTACTACTTTATTAACAAAACGTATGGTAATTTTTTTTTTTTCAGGTGATACATCCCCTTTAAAAAAGTATTGCCTTATCCTTCTTAAAGCGAATTACTCCCTTATGCTTAAAGTGTAACAACTTCTGTGTTTGAAAATAACATTAACAAAAATATTTATAAAATATACATAACAATCATGGAAGAATAACAAATATATATAAATATGGGGATATGGGGGATAGTGGAAGCATCCTTCTCAGATGATGGCCCAGGTGCACAATCCCAAGCAGAAATTCATACAGTTAGCAGAAAGGAGGGCAGTACCAGTGGTACTTTTCTCAATTAAATTTATTGGTGAAAAAGAGTGATCACTCCCACAGATCGATTCCTTATTGTGGCGGGAGTGTTTGTGTGTGTCAGTGAAGCCGAGAACTATGCCATCGGGTGCACTTACTCCTGGGCAGGGTCACCACCCAAGGTGGACAGATCAAATCTAAGACACCAGACTAAATTGATCCAAAATCTGTCAACCCTCACTGGACCAGCGTGGCAGATTATGGTCCATTTGACAAAAACAATGGCCCTCATTCCCTGGAGGTTTGCAAGCTACTTCCTAAACCAGCGAAAAGACCAGCTCAGTGGCTGAGGGTGTGAAGAATTACCATATTTCATCATGCTGCCTTTTGGTCTTTAGATACTGGAACACTTAACATTTGATTTGTGAGTAGGTTTTCACGCTTAGAGGAACTAGTTACAAGAATTAAACAACATCAATTGGGACATTATAGACTTATGAGAGACTCATAAAAAAGATGAAGATTTAGTCAAATTAGAAGATGGGCATTGGCTGTACTATAAAGGAACCAATGATGGACGGTGTGGAGGAATCGGATTCTTGATTAACAAAAGACTGACAGACTATCATAAAAGTAGAAAGAATTTCTTAAAGAATTGATTTATCTGCTATCAAACAAAACAGTTGCTATGTTCTTCAAATCATTTAAGTTTATGCTCCTACAAATAGCCACAGTGATGATGAATTTGAAGAGTTATATGATTTATTATGTCTCTACAAACAGGAAAATTACCACTACAAATTTATAGTTGGAGATTTCAATACGAGAATTGGTAAGATCCAAAATAGTGAAAAAATTGTTTGAACCACATGGAACTGGAAAAAGTGATGACAGAGGCAACCAACTGATCAGATTTGTAGAAGAGCAAAAGTTGTAGGGCATGAATTCATTCTATAGAAAAAAATGCCCAGAGAATGGACCCGGAAAAGCCCTAATTGTAATACAAGTGAAATCGACTTCATACTTGCAAATAAAAATATTATATTCTCTGACTGCTCAGTCTTAATTTGTTTTTTTGCTGCCTTCCTCTGGATCAACAGGAGTGATATGACATAGGCTTAATTTGATGGAAGCATGTCTTTTTTTCAGCTTCATTAAGACTGTCCATAACAAGATCAGTGGAAAAAAATGGCTAACCAGTAAAGTAATTCATGAAATAAATAAGAAGAAAACGGCATTTAAACATTATAAAGCTGAGGGATCGGCAGAGGAATTTACAAAATACAAAGATGCCAACAAAACCTGTAAAAGGGAGATTAAATTAGCTAAACTGGAGAATGAAAAAATAATTGCTAAGGAGAGCAAGAGAAATTCCAAAAAATTAAAGTCTGATAATGTTGGGTTTTTGTTATCTGAAACAGGTGAGCTGGTCAGTAAGGAGAGAGATAAAGCAGATATTTAAATAATTTCTTTTCTTCTGTTTTTACCAAGGAAGACCCGATGGACAAGAACATGAAAACTACTTTTACAGAACAGTCACAGCAAGCATTGGATTGTCTGACACAAGAAAAAGTGTTAAAACAATTAAATGGTGTTAAGGTAGAGAAAGCCCCAAGGCTGGATGGTGTACACCAACAGGCACTTAAAGAGCTAAGCAAGGCCCTAGCCAGACCATTATTTTTGTTTTTCAGGGATTCTTTTATTTTGGGTATGGTGCCCATGTTTAAAAAGGGATCAAAATCCCAGCTGGGAAATTACAGACCTGAAAGCTTGACATCTGTGGTGGGCAAACTGTTTGAAGGGTTGCTAAGGGAATATATTCAAGAATGATCTCCCAGTCGGCATAGGGAGCCAAGTATCAGTGTTTGCCGATGACACAAAATGAAGTAGGGTAATAAAGTCTGAACAGGAGGCGTCTTCATTACAAGAGGATTTGGACAAATTGGGTACCTGGGTAGGAAAATGGCAAATGAGATTCAATATAGAGAAGTGTAAAGTTATGCATTTTGGGTATAATAATAAAAATGCAACATATAGTTTAAATGGTGTTTCTTTGGGGAAATCTACTAATGAAAAGGATTTGGGTGTAATGATAAACAATAGACTTAGCAGTAGCGCGCAGTGCCAGCTGGCGGCTGCAAAGGCCAATAAGATATTAGCATGTATTAACCCACTGATTGCCAAAGGAGTACGCAACTCATTGCATAGCAATGCATTACGGACTTCTCTGGCACTCAAAGGGTTAAAAGGGGTATTGGCTCACTGGAGGAAGATATTATTCTACCTCTTTACAGGTCCAATGTAAGAACCCAACTTGAATATGCTGTTCAATTCTGGGTGCCTTTTCTGAAAAAGGACATTATGGAACTAGAGAAAGTGCAGAGGAGGGCTACAAAACTAGTAACGGGAATGGAAAGTTTTAATTATGAAGAAAGGCTAGAAAAGTTAAACATGTACACACTAGAGCAACTGCATCTTAGAGGGGATATGATAACATTATATAAATATGTTCAGGGCCCATACAAAGGGCTCTCCAAAGACCAGTTCATTAACAGAACAGTACAAAGAACAAGGGGTCACCAGCTAAGACTTGAGGAAAGGAGATTTTGTCTACAACAGCGGAAGGGATTCTTTACGGGTAAGGACAATAAAGGTATGAATTCACTGTCTGAGGAGGTGGTGCATAAGAGGACTTTAAAAAGGGCCTGGATATGTTTTTAAAAGAGCAAAACATAAAGGGCTATATATATAGTATTGGGATTTATTTTTATTTAGTGCTTGTTGATCCAAGGAGAAATCTGATTGCCATTTGGAATCAAGAAGGAATTTTCCCCCCATTCAAGGCAGAATATGAAATTGCTGTATTAAGGGTTTTTTTTTTCTTACTTTTGGATCAACACCAGTAAACAGGAATAGGAAAAGGGTTGAACTTGATGGGCGCAAGTCTTTTTTCAACCTAAACTACTATGTAACTATGCAAGTGTTATTATTAGGACGTATTGGTATTCATTTAAACATTCCCATGATGCACAACTGTGTTCTATACTGACTATAGTGCCTAACCCTTGCAAACATGCTAGGGGAAATGGATGACCCTAAAGTAGGAGTTTTTTTTGTGAAAAGCTTACAGGCTTGGTCAATCACGGTGTGTAACTGGTCATCTGCTTTCAACATATGTAGGTTTTTTTGAACCCTTTGCGTGCCAGAGGGGTATGCAATGCATTGCAGAGCAATGAGTTGCGTACCCCTCTGGCACTGAAAGGGTTAATTATCTATAGAATGGCAGGATATGTAATAATGTATTTAATACTAAATTTGATTGTATGTGGCCGTGTGTCTTATTACAGGAATTATGATTCGAGATCATCCCTGTCTTTGTGGACAGTACATTACAAGGCTCTCTTCAGGTTTCCCTGGGAACTCGGATTTTCATTGTTCAGGCAGTACTGGGTGTCTTGAAAGAGCTACTTTCTATGTGTTACAGTGTTCATCTGTATCTACAATCACCATCTCCATTCCACATTTATACACTTTCATGTAAAGGCCTGCCTACTACCCACTTGTCCCATCCGTTGTGCTTAAAGGGATAGTATTACTTCAAAATTACTATCCCTCATATTGTAGCCCTTAATAAACTGAGTTAAATGACACCAGCGGCATCTCTCAAACCTTTATGGTTTAAGAGATAGCTGCTTTCAAAGTTTCCTCTCCCCTGCTGTCAGCGTTCTGCTGCCAGCAGGAGAATCCGGTCTCTGAATCAAGGGGAGGCTCTTCAGCAGAGCCGATATCTCATTATGGAAGGAAAAATGATTAATTGAAACAGTCTTCTACTTGTGCTTGGTTACCAAGAACATGTAGAAGTCTGTTTCAGTGAATCGTTTTTCCTTCCATAATGAGATATCGGCTCTGTTTAAGAGCCTCCGCCTGTCCCGGGACCGGATTCCCCTGCTGGCAGCAGAACGCTGACATCAGGGGAGAGGAAACTTTGAAAGCAGCTATCTCTTAAACCATAAAGGTTTGAGAGATGCCGCTGGTATCATTTAACTCAGTTTATTAAGGGCTACAATATGAGGGATAGTAATTTTGAAGTAATACTATCCCTTTAAAGCAGCAGCATTTGTTTGTTTGTTTCTTTAAATGAAAGAAAAGTTAGTTACAGGACTTTTCATGCTGATTAAATAAAGGGTACTGCCATTGCTAATAGATATTTCATTCAAAAGTCATTATAACTCAAACATTAAACTGCAATTTCTTTGTGGTCTCCAGGTGGTGCTGTGCACATCACTCACTAAGGACAGATGCAGTCAATGACTCAAGCTGTCCCAAAGTACAGTATAAAAAACTAAAAATATTGCCTTTGGACAACAGTTGATGCTGCTGATAAAGGCTTGATCTAGTATAACATTTGAAAGAAATATCTCTCAAAAGTGGAATTACCTTTGTTTTACTCAGAAAGCCACATAACAAGGTTTTTCATAAGTAAATGTTACTGTTCCTTAACGTACAGCCTAGTATGATGCAAATCATGTCATCTGGACATGTCTATCCCAGAAATCCTTAGCTCTCTGGGGAAACAGGACTCGTAGATAAAGTAGTAGATGACTAAATTTTTGTGTGCTGGATCTGTGAGGTCTGGAGGTATCAGTAAATTGGGTTGAAAAAAAGACAAGTCCATCAAGTTCAACCTCTGACTCAATATAACCCAGAAAATGATTATTAGCCATCCTTCCTCCAAAATGAGTATTAGTCTGTTTACCAGAAATTCCTGTTTTACCTACTAATGGAGAGTATAGTCCTGGATGTTCTCCCTTGCTTAAAGGGATAGTAATGCTTAAAATGTAAAAAAAAAAAAAAAAAAAATGTTGTAGGGTTTATCCCCCTGAGTAAAACAAGAGTACTCCTACTGCTGAAAGGTGTTTTATTCAAAAGTTATTAAAGCTCCAAGTTTTTTTGGGTACAATATCACAGTGGCCTGAAATTGTACAGTGGCACTGTTGCTACACCATCCTATGAACAACTCTGGTCCCGGGACCATAAATCTCCATAGGATAGTGTAGCAACAGCGTCACTGTACAATTTCAGGCCACTGTGATATTGCACCTAAAAATTCAATTTTGAGCTGTAAACCTTTGAATAAAACACCTTTCAGCAGTGGGAGTACCATTGTTTTACTCAGGGGGACAAACCCTACAACATATATTTTTTTTACATTTTAAGTATTACTAACCCTTTAAATGTATCTATTGTATCTGTCATTACCACATCACTGGACAAAAAATTCCACAATTTAACAGACCTTACTGTAAAAAAAGGAATTATAGGGGAGTCCAATACCCTCTTGAACACATCTGGGACTAGGCTCTCACTTTACATGGTAATTACATATACCTGCACCATATTACAATTTGACAGTAAAAAAATGTAACTCAGTCCAGTTCTGATATTTTCCTTACGTTGTAATAAATGTCTCTATACTCAAGTGTTACATTACCAGGTACAATATCTGCAATAAGAGCATTAATGACCTAATCCTGTAAAAACTGTACAAATTCAGAAAGCTAAAGATGAGCAATTCTGGAGCAAACCAACTGTACCATGTGCAGTAAACAAATATTCCCATTTATTTAATTGAGGCTTTTAGCCGCTTGAATGCTAAAGGTCACCAATTCATCGCTTCAAAATGTGTTGGGAGACCTCTATAGCATTCAAGGAGGTTTAAGACTCAAATAAATCCTTGCTAATTTTCCTTTGTCCCCTAGGGACCTCTTGGTATGACCCAGGATTGGTCCCCTTTCTTCCTGAATTACAGCACCTCTTCTTTTAAAGAGATAGTAATGTTTCACAAAAAAACAGCTCCAATTAATCTTCATGGTATTTGGGCCATGGAGAGTGTTATTTCAATACTGTCAAGAGCTGTAGTTCAGGAGTAATTGAATGATAAAGTATCCCCCTCCCACCCCTTTTACCTAGTGTAAGCCATCTCCCCTCAGATGTGGAATCTGGTCCTAGGACCAGACAGCTCACAGCGAGGGACAATCTTCTTACCTTTAGCAGGTTTTTCCTTATGTCACTGAAGAATGCCCCACGCTGCGATCCATCTGGACAGTCTTGCTGCTCTGAGGTGAGCAGTGTTACATCAGTAAAAGGGGCAGGAGGGGGATACTTTATCATTCAACTAAAATTGAAATAACACTCTCCATGGCCTAAATACTATGAAAATTAATTGGAGTTGCTTTTATTGTGAAACATTACTATCCCTTTAAGTAGTTTCCAGAAATTACAAAAGGAGGGAAGATTAATCAGAAATTATATATATTTTTTATTTAATTGTGCAATAATAATTAGTAAAAATAAGCACATATTTACATCATAGAATCGACACAACTATACAGTAAAAGTACATTTCGGGCTTAGTCTCCTTGAGACAAAATCTGTACATTTATAATACATCTGTGATCTAGGAGGAGAGCTACACTGTAAAACCAAACCTCAGAGGCTGTATGCACAAATCAATAGACAAGCAAATCTGGAACAAACTGACAGCACCAGAGGAGACAATTGAAAATCCCCATTGACTAATTGTGCCTTTGAATCCCTTGAATGCTTTAGAGCAGGGCTGTCTAAGTTCAGTCCTGAAGGTCCACAACAGGCCAGGATGTAAGGATTTCCCTGATGAAGCACAGGTGAGTCAGCCACAATGAATGATCCACTGATTAACTCACCTGTGCTTAATCAGGGAAATCCTTACATCATGTCCTGTTGGTGGCTCTTCAGGACGGAACTTGGACTTCCCTGCTTTAGAGGTTTCCAGTGCATTGCAAAAGCAAGTCACTGAAGGCAATAGAAGCTGTATTCAAATGAATGGAAATGTAAAGATTTTTTTTTTACTTGTCCCCCATGGTCTAGTTTGTTTACTCCAGAATTGCTCCTCTTTATCTTTTTGTGTCTGGCCCCAACACAGGTGTAGAGATATTCCAGTAATCTCTGGATGGTATAAGCAGCTCGTGTTGTAAGTGGTTTAAGCCTTTCAGTGCCAGAGAGGTATCCCGTGCATTGCAACTTGATGCGTTTGATACTTCTGTGGTACTCAAATAGTTAACCCCTTCAGTGCTAAGATGTACAATTCCCTGCTTTACATTTTTAATATAATCTCTGGCATTCACACGGTTAACTTACTTTCCCTTTTGGAGGTATTCATAAAACTATATGGATACAATATACACCACTTTGAATGCCAGAGCAGAGTTCATAACATTGCTACCCTAAATGTTCATTGGATGGCATAGTATTTGCATCAAACACTTCCCATTATTATTATTCATTGTCGGAGTCAAGGTCACTATCTCCCCCTATAGAGCGAAATTCTTCACTGTCATCTTCATCTTCTGACAACTGTACTTGGCTTAGTACGCTGGGTCCATGACGCTCCTCTTCATCCTCCTCCTCTTCGGACAGCTCGTAACCTCCCATGCTGCTGAAGCTGGTGTCCCTAGTATTGGACTTTGGGTCTGGCTCTTCATAGCTTTCATAACTACAAATAAACATGCAAGGCAGTCTGTTAAAATAAGTCTCCTCCAACTCCAATAAGCTAAGACACAATGATATCATATATCCCATCTGAAGTCCATCTTACAATAAGGCCTTAGAACAGAAACAGGAACCATATTAACACCATGGTTAACATTTGTGGTCCACAATTAGAACGAAACATTTTAACTAGGGGCTGATGAGTTAGATTAACCTTTTATTATGATAAGAAAGTCTCTAAGATCTCTAGCGCACAAGAGAATGAGGTGGAACAGTTTTAGTCTAAATAGAAGTGTTTTGTGAAGGAAAAGAAAGAGGACGGGTGCTGCTTTTTGGGGTGAAAATAGGGTGTGTGTCTTAAGGATATGTTACCGCCTCTTCCACTGTACCAAAGAACAAAATGGAAGTTTCATGATAAGCCTTCGAAGACCGCATGTTGCCCAGGGCCACCTTTTGCCCTCCAATTCCTTAGGGGAATGAACACTGAATTGTGGTCATATCCCCAACACATTGGAATGGTTTCAGATACTTATTTTAATGTTACATTGTTTAGAAGAAGAAATATGAGTGGTACCAGCAAGGCTGAAGCTTGGGGCTTCAATTATAAAATGTGTGTAACTTTGTTGGACACAAGGGAGGTACACAATGCATTGCATATCTGTATTTTGGGGACCGATCCTGAATCCAAAACTTTAAAGGCACCAGAAATTAGTGCAAATTGGGCAGAAGTAAATACAAATTTTCTATTTATGAGGAGTTTGTTTCCTTTTGAGGAATGGTGTTGCCTTTTTTCATTTCACTTACAGCCATCACATTCTTAAGGCTGTGTAGCATTATTAATAAAAAAGATTAATATAGTAGAAATGTACAAAACAAGTAAGAAGCTGGAATCTCAAGTTTCTGTCTACATTGTGGATGGGCAACTTGAGACACTACAATTCCAATCATCCCTTGCCAGCCACTGGATTTGTAGTCCTCAAAAGCTATAAGGCCTCAGGTTGTCCAAGACTGATGTACGCAATCTGCACAGTCCAAATCTTTAACTCCAAGTGGTACAAGGGAAAAGTATTCTATATACCAGTGGTTCACAAACTGCGTTTACCTGAACAGCAGGGTTCCCTGAAGAAGATCAAGTGGTTCCATAGAACAACAGAAGGAGGAGTGGAAGACAGTCTATGGCAGGGCTCAAAATTTCCACTCGCCACTAGCCAATGGCGAGTGAAAATTTAGCCCTGGCGAGTAGAAATTCAGCCCTGGTGGGTATGTTTGGCTTGTAGTGGTGAGTAACTTTTCAGGTCTGGCTAGCAGCAAAGGACTTAAAATTATAAGCCCTGGTCTATGGCTCCTATGTTCAAAACAAAAGTGGAGTAATTCTGGGGCAAACAAACTGCACTTCAGGCAGTGTACTGAAATTTTCTCTGGCATTCAATAGTTTAACCCTTTGAGTGCCGGAGGGGTACGCAACGCATTGCAAAGCAATGCGTTGCGTACCTCTCTGGCACTCATAGGGTTAAAAGCTGCATTCAAGTCAATGGGATCCCCCCCCCCCACATGGTGCAGATGGTTTGCCCTAGAATGGCTCCACCTTACTTTTGAACAGAGAACCACTGATGTGTTTCCATGAGCCCCAGCGGAGGGGACAAAGACAAATATTCCGCACAGTGGAGTTATGTTTTCTGTCCAATTCTCATGTTAGAAGCACTGTAATAGGGGCCACATGGTCAGAAAGCCATAAGTATGAGGACTATTTTTGTTTTATTGATAACTATGGTGAATTTTAGCCTGTCAGCTATTCAAAAATATTGATTTATTTATTGATCAAGTCAATGATAATACCGATATTAATCAGATATCTATTCTTGAACTGTACAGTACTGGCAGGGACAGGATTACGTTTTACTGGCGCACTAGTTCATGTGTGCTAATTTAATTAGGTATAAAAATGTGTTTTTTTTTTTGTTTGTTTTTTTTTTTTTTTTTTTTTTTTTTTTTAACTCTCAGGCGGGCCGCACCTTGCAGCCAGGCAGGCCAATGTGGCCCATGGGCTGCACACTGGACACTCCTGCACTATAATCTAGCCCTGTCTAATAAATAAAAAAAAAAAAAAAGATAATTATCAGCTACCTTCAGGTCCTCACAGGGAAGTACCACAGTTACAATGTGGCATTATGCCGGGGTGGCATTTGCCACCTTCTCTAAGTAACACCTTATCAAAGTATGGAGAGTTATACAAGAGAGTTGAACAGGAGAGGGGACAGGAAAGAAACACAGCTGCTGCAGAACACCTACTGATTAATACAGGCAAGTGAATAAAGAGGAATTGGAGAAATAGATAATTTTATATACTTGTTATATTTATTTAATTTTTAATCTCAGCTGGTTTGTCTATCTGTATGCACCCTGTGAGCCTTGTCATATGCATGCCAACATGAACATATTACTTCTATGTGTACTAACCATTCCACTATTCATACAGAATTCCTCTTGTCCCTGCAACCATGCCCAGCACCCTCATCATACCATACTAATACACCATGGACTTCTGCATACATGTGCACTCCCTTCTGAATGCTGGTGGAGAGTATTAAAAACAAGCTCACCCTCCCCCAGTAATTATAGCAACAGACGCACCCTCTCACTATATGCTCACAGAAAACAAATCACTAAATTTTTATGCATTCTATTACTTGCTTTGGCAAATGACATAGAAACCAACCCTGGCCCTCAAATAGCAATAAATGGCAACCTCCCCTTTAAAAAGGGTCTGTCTTTTGTGCACTGCAACATACGCAGTATACTGCCCAAAATGGATGAACTAAAAGCATGGTGTTATGCATACAAACCTAAAATTCTTATTCTTAGTGAATCCTGGTTATCCCCAAAAATACCTGATACTGCTGTTGCCATAGATGGATACTCATGCTTTCGAAAAGACCGTGCAAAGCGAGGAGGAGGGGTAATCATATACATACAGGAATCAGTAAACTTTACACTTCTAAATGACTCTCATAACTCTGATTCCTATGAATACATTGCTGGCAAAATTTGTCTTCCATATTCAAAACAAATCATAATTGTAGGCATCTACAGACCACCAAATACCCCAGCACATACCCTTTCAGACATAGCGCAACACCTAAAGGAGATTGCCACTCAAAACAAGAAAAGCGAACTGGTGGTTCTTGGAGACTTTAATATAAATTGGCTAGACTCCAGGAATGGAAAATTTTGTTCATTGTTTAAAACATTGAATTTATCACAACTAATCTCCTCCCCTACTCGCATAAATCCTAAAACATCCAACCATACTCTGCTAGACTGGATCCTTTCATCCTGCACAAGCAGAATCCAAGACTCAGGTGTACTAGCAAATGTGTTTAGCGATCACTCCATGGTTTACTGTGTCCGCAAAATAAAACCAGTCAAGTCATGTTCCAAAGTCATACTCACGAGATCATTTAGAAATTTTAATCTTCAGTCCTTCCTAAATGACTTAAGAAATTGCTCATGGCAGAGAATACAGCTAATACCAGACCTAGACTCAGCGATAGAATTCTTTAACTCTGAATTTTTACAGGTCTGTAATACACATGCCCCACTAAGAAAGATCAGGGTTAGGGGGGCACATCTACCCTGGGTCTCAGCTGACTTGATTCAATTATACAGTCTCAGAGATGCCTTATGGACAAAATTTAAACAAACCGGCTCCGCTTATGATCACACTGCATACAGACAATTAAGGAATACATGTACAAAACAAACAAAATTAGCAAAAGCACAATATTTTACTGACAACTTAGACAGTAACATTTCAAAGCCAGCCAACTTTTGGAAGGTTATTAAAAACCTTTATAACCCTCCTAATCATACTCACCCATCAACTATAATCATAGATAATGAAACAATACAATGCCCCACAGCCATAGCCAATGCATTTAACAGCTACTTTATTGGATGTGCCACCACCCTGATTACACAAAACAAAGATAACTCAGAAGTTCAGCCATCTACAGAACATTCACTGACACCTGTTGCCCGGCCCAGTTCTGAATATGAATTCAATTTCATGCCAGTAAATGAAAGCGAAATATATGATCACCTCCTCAATCCAAAAACGAAATGCCAATCTAGCCCTGACAAACTACCAACAATGCTATTAAAGCTCAGTGCTATGGTAATGGCCAAACCGATTGCTTCTTTAATTAATACCTCTTTGGCAACAGGGTACATGCCCAAATCCTGGAAGGTGGCTAGAGTTGTGCCTATCCACAAAAGTGGGGATAAAAGTGTAGTATCAAACTACAGACCAATATCCCTACTCCCCACTTTATCCAAAATCCTAGAGAAATGTGTACATGTGCAACTAAATAAATATTACCAACAGACTAGTTTTTTCACCCCTCTTCAATCAGGCTTTCGACCAAATCACTCAACAGTCACGGCCCTCCTAAAAGTAACCAACGATATCCAGACGGGCATGGAAAATGGTGACCTCACAGGAGCCATTTTCCTAGATTTTGCCAAGGCCTTTGACACAGTAGACCATAATATTCTTATAAATAAACTCCAAAGATCAGGATTGGGTAATAATTCTCTAAACTGGTTCCGATCCTATTTATCAGACAGAATGCAGTATGTGTCAGTTGCTGGCAATGACTCCCTTCCTCTCAAAGTAAGAAGTGGAGTTCCTCAAGGCTCCATTCTTGGCCCGCTTCTGTTTTCTCTTTTTATAAATGATCTTCCCAAGGTTTGCAAATCATCTTCAGTACACATGTATGCAGACGACACCATTCTCTATACTAAAAACTCAAACATATCACACCTTGAGGCCATATTACAACATGATTTCTGCGAGGTTGAAAGATGGATAGCAAGGAACAAACTGTTCTTAAACACAGACAAAACTGTCACAATGATATTTGGCACAAAACACAAACTGCGTAATCTCGGCAATACCCCCATATCCATTGTAACGGAGTCTAATCGTAATTTGGCCCCAGTGGACTCCTACAAATATCTTGGTATGTGGCTTGACCCCAACCTCACTTTTGGACATCATATTGACAAGCTAACTTCCAAGCTTTATCCCAAAATCAGTGCTCTTTTTAGACACAAATCATGTTTAAGTCCCCTGGTTAGAAAACGTATTGTGCAACAGATGTTGCTGCCTGTCATAGACTATGGTGATGTAGTTTATGCTCCAGCGCCAGAAATCCATCTTAGTAAACTTGACACCCTGTATAATTCAATATGCCGCTTTAGCCTTCAATGTAATTACACTACTCATCGCTGTGATATGTTAAAAGAACTAAATTGGTTAACACTCAAATCTAGACGTGCCCTTCACCTTTCTTGCTTAGTACACAACCACTTCTCTGGAAAACTACCAGACTACCTGAGCAGTATGCTCACTCCTGCTCTACATACTAAGTATAACCTCCGCTCCACCGCAAACAACTCGCTACGTATACCACAATACAAGAAAGAAGCAGGAAGAGCCGCCTTCTCCTACAGAGCGCCAATGGCCTGGAACTATCTGCCTGAAATAACCAGATCTGCTCCCAGTCTAAAATCCTTAAAAGTAAATGCTTCTCTATATCTAAAAACAGAGTGTAACTGTTTATAATTCTAAAATTTCCATATGAATATTTGTATGTATATTTAATAACATGTAATATATAGTGTTTCTCAATTTGTATAAATAAGCAACCCTCTACTGTAAACTGTTCAGGACATACTTGAAAACGAGAGAAATCTCAATGTATTCTTCCTGGTAAAACATTTTCTAAATAAAAATAAAATAAAATAAATGTGCAGACCTGCCTGGATCTCCAGGCTGCCTCCAGAGGGGGTTCTGGTCCTGGAAATGGGTATGGGGAGGGAAAAGGGTACATGCAGATAATGGTATTGAGGTGGGGGGGGGGGATAGAGATTGAGCGGGGCATTCTAAAATATATTTGTAGGTAGAGGGAGGGAAAGGGGGACACAGAAACAGTACTGAGGTGGGGGGAGGGAGGGAAGAGATCGAGGGGAGTGTTTCATTTTTTTGTGTGTGGAGGGAGACAAAGGGGATGTATATTATACACAAGTACCTTATGTTTTACCTAAAATTTGGGGTATAATTTACACCTGCGCATCATACACAGGTGCTTCTTATACCAGAGATTTACAGTAACTTGTCACATACATTTTAGATCGATATTTAGTCTTAAAGGGATAGTAACACAATGTAGGAAAAAAAATATATATATTTTATATATACATATAAATATGTATGGGACGGTTTATTCAAAACTTATTGTAGCTTAAATTTAACATTTTTGGTGCAGTACCCCATTGGCCTGAAGTGTTGTAGCAGAGATGTTGCTATAGCATCTTGTGTAGATTTATGGACTTCTGTAGCAACAGCACCACCATAACTTTTCAGGCCATGGGAGTACTGCACCACCATCTGCAAATATGAGCTGCAATAATGTTTTATAAGCACACACATATTCCTGCATTAAGTGTTACTATCCCGTTAAGTTAATGGTACCAAAAACATTCAATGATATAAAGTTAACCCACTGGATGCTAGACAAGTCTCTAAACCTTTATAAAGCAATGCATTGGAAAACACTCTAGCACCAAGGAGTTAAAGGCTTTGTTAGTGCGCCAGGGATTTAACCCCTTAAGGATCAGTGGTCCAGGGGCGTGTTACCTTCCCTTAAGAACCGCTTTGGTCCTGTCTGACGCACCGGAACACATGACCTGTTATGTGTACCGACAAGCCACATAGAGGTCTGAGAGAGACTGTTCCTGTCTTGGAGCAGTCAATTTCAGACTCCGTTTTTACTTACAGTGCTCTCGGAGGAGCTCTGTAAGTAAAATGTATGTGACGTGCTATGACCATCACAGGTACTTGAGGAAGAAACGCGTGACAGTCATAGCACGTCACGTAGTCCTTATGGGGTTAATCTGACACTAAGAGTTTCCACCACAGCAAAAAGATTGAAAATATCTGTTTTATGCAATGAAGCCTGATAACTCACTAACTTTGCATGTTTACAAGCTATTGACAGTAAATGCTTCACTGAACTGTGTTTTTCCAGGATGAATTTGAAGGGTTTTTCAAGAAGGATCTTGATGACTGAAATGTTAAGTTTGTGGACTTACAAGGGCAGGGACGATAGAGTTAAATCAAAGTTTAAAACACGCATTAATGCCAAAGCATAATAGCCTATCATATGCTGAAGTATACGTGGAGAAGTCTGAATAAAAGGGACTGTACTTTCTTAGTTTTCTTATTTTGTAGGCCTTTTTCAGTAGAACTAGTGCATACTAGTTACTAAGAGGTGCCCCATTCAAAAGATATCACAGCTGAAAGGACAATATACACAAACCCGCAAGCCATAGCAGAGAAATACATATCCTCATTGACTTAAATGGTGCTTTCAATCCTTGAATACTAAGGAGATAACCAATACATTGCAAAACAATGTGCTGAAGCCCTATCTAAAATTCAAGGGTTAAAATCCCTATTTAAATACATGGAAATGTGGGGAACTCCTGTTGGCTTGGCAAAAAACTGTTCACATTTTTTTGTTGTAAAAAAGGCCTGAAATTTATGAAAGGTATGGGTGTATGTTTTATGGTGGAGCTTTTCATTAACAGGGTTTACTATTCCTTTAAATCATTGAGTGGAAGAGAGGCATTCAGTGCATTGCATGGCAATGGGTTGGATACCTCTCTGACTCTCAGGGGGTTAAAGTGAAGTTACAGCCTAGGGGAAAAAAAAAAGTACCTCCATGTTTGTTAACCCTTTGAGAGCCAGAGGGGTACGCAACGCATAGCAATGAGTTGCATACTCCTACGGCACTCAAAGGGTTAATGATGTCATTCACACCTGCATTGTGTACCTTTACAGTGAATGTCGATGTTGTTGGGAGATTGTAGTACGGGACAGCAGTGTAAATGTTTACACAAGGGACTGGATTATCATAAAGCACAATGTCATTGTGGGCTGCACAGAGGAGACAATCAACGATGTCTGGTTAATGCCTCATGTTCCAACCTGCTATGGTTACCATCAGTACCCTATCCCTCTTTCTTACCCTGGTGTCCTCCTGTGTGTAGGAGATCAGACTGTGTGTTGTGTATATAAGTGTATCACCCTGGTGTCCCTGTGTTTAGGAGATCAGACTGTGTGGTGTGTATAGAAGTGTATCACCCTGGTGTACCTGTGTGTAGGAGATCAGACTGTGTGGTGTGTATATAAGTGTATCACATTGTTCCACAGCAATAAAACACACATTAAAGTTTGTGTAAACATCACTATATGTGTTTACAAATTAGTCTGTTTACAGAAAATATTTTGGTCTTGCTCTAAATCATTTATTCAGCAGCACAAAGAGGTGTAAATAGGTAATAAAATAACCTAAAAATTATTAGTAATGCCCCGACCACCAGTAGCGACCCCGGCAAAATACCCTAAAGCAGATGTGTCCCTCAATGGTCATATGAAATGTTCAGAGGTATGCTACCCTACCTCACAGCAGTGCCTTCTACTGCAACAAATGTAAAGTCTTAAGCAGCCATGACACAGTCACCCTGTGAGAGTCTACTGCAAGCACTATTTAGATACACTGTGTAAATATGGCAATTCTCGTTATCATAAAGATAAACACCAAATGAATAATAAAAATGTAAAGGGTAACACACAGGAAACAAATATTAATTAATACAGGTCAAAGCTTAGTTAAATACTTGTCATAGCCTAGTTAAATGCTACCGTTACCACATCTGCCAGCAGCAATATTATAGACGTATAGCCCTGAGTGTACAAGACCCCCTGGAATTCTCACTGGTCCTGCGTGCTCTGGAGATGCAGCTGATGACTTCTATTGGCTGCGCAGCTTCAGCTCTTTTTTAGAAGGTGGGACAAAATGCTAAGAGAAATGTAATACTGCTACTTCTCTCTTTAACATGAGAAGAAACATGTTAGTTGTCCTTTAAAGTGAAAGTAATACTGTAACGGACCCTAGGCCGTTACTTGGAGGCTGTTGGCAAGACTATGGCAGGCTACCGCCTAATGGGAATTGTGGCGGGCCGTGGATCAGTGTCTGGCAGTCTGGTAGGGGTTACATGAAGAACAGCTCCTCCAAAAGACTGGATTCATGTGTATAATGGGCTGTAGGCCATTACATGGAAATTGGTGGAGTTGTAGAGAATCAACCCTTTCCAAAAGACTGAGATCCACCAACTATAACGGGCCGCTGGTTGTCTGCCGTACGGGGCAACACGTTCAAAAAGCCCCATAGACTTTACATAGGAGAGTAGACAGCTTCCTGATTGGCCAAAGCCCTGGATGACAAGTTTAAAGGTCCCCCATAGAATTAACATGGGGGAAAGTAGACGGCCCAGGGATTGGTCAATTAGCTACCCGCCCGAAGGTTCTGATAGGCCGAGATGGCCATGACACTCTTGACCAGGATTGGTCAGCCGATTCTAGGCTCTGGATTGGCCAGGGGTTGAAGCGGAATATTCAAAGATGCTTCAGCCCTCTGGCCATTTAACCTTCTGAGTGCCAAAAGGGTGAAAGGGATGGAGTGATTCACTCCTGTAAAGGAAATTGCAACCGAACAGAGGGCACCAAAGTACTACAGTATAGAAAGGAGGAGGAGACCTGTTTTCACATACTGAGAGCAGTATAGTAAGGACTGGGGTTATTCTGGAGCAAACCCACTACATCAGCAAATACAATTCCCATTGCTTTAAACTGGATTTTTAACACCTTTAATGCTAGAGAAGTCTCCAATGCATTGTAAAGCAGTGTGTCGGAGACCTCTGTAGCTTCCAAGAGGTTAAAGCAGAACTATCACCCTATATTAAGCCCCCCCAATAATTAGGCATATGGAGATTAGATTCTTAACAGCGCTATTATCAGGAACGAGTACCAAGTTCTGAAGTAATACTCCTTCTTAGACCGGAAGCCAGGCTTGCACTCAGACATCTTGTCTTAGAGACGTCTGTGCGCCTGCGTTGTCCATCCCGGTCTCCTCTAGTAGGGATTGTATGGTACCTTAAGGTACTGGAGGTGAATGACAGCGCAGGCGCACAGACTGATCTAAAGCAAGAAGCCTGCCTGTCAGTCTCAGAAAAAGGAGGATTACTTCAGAACTTGGTATTTGTTCCCGATAATAGTGCTGTTAAGAACCTAATCGCCATATGCCTAATTCTTGGAGGGGATTTAACATAGCGTGATAGTTCCACTTTAAAAACTCAATTGAAATCAAAAGGAAACATCTTTCCTCTTTATGCAGTTGCTTTGCCACATAATTCTTCCAGGCCTTCTTAGCCTCACTAGATTTCTGTGCCACTATGCATAATAATAGTTGGAATTCACTGTGGGTGATGAAGTGATCACTGGTTTTATCTATAGACTTCAATAATAATAACATAATAGGTAAAATCAGTGATAACATTTATCAACTGCAATGAAATCCAGGCCTAAATTGGAGGGAGCCTTCTGGAACAGTTTGCACTTCTCCCACCACCTCTCTTGCAGTTATTACCTAATATTACTGTCTTCCATGACATGTGAGGTGTCAGCTCCTTCCCCATAAGACATCATGCTTTCCTCATTTTCCATTCCCATCCGTGTGTTCTCCTGCATCATGTGGGGCTGTTTAGGTCTTATCCCGCCCGACTCAATTTCGGAGTCACTGCCGCTCTCACTGAGGTGGATTGCTGTATATTAGAAAAGAGCAATAAATATCTTAAACATATCTTAGTTTTTGTTATAGATATCACTGATTATTTCCAGAAAAAAAGGCAAAAAAGATGTTACAATGCTTGCTAAATAAAATTGTCCAACACATCACAAACAAAAGTGATTAGAACAGTTTATTTGCAGCCTTAAAAATTATTTCCTTCAACCCTTTAAGGACCTATGACAGTCCAGGACCATCATGGAATTCTGGGCTCCCTGCGCAGCTGCACACTGTTCGGGGAGTCCGGAATTGGAATCCAAAAAGGTCCCTGGTCCTTAAGTGACCGCAACGTGTGTGCACGGCCGGTCCTTAAGGGGTTAAGAATCAGTAAACATTTATGAAAAACGTGTTATACGGCTTTTCCTGCTAAGTATAACAAGAGTACTCGCAATTCCGGGAGACTGTGCTGCAATAACTTTAATGAGCAATCTCCTCCTCCCCACATTAAAGTGAGCCTGTCATACCCAGTTAAGGGTAAACCTAAACTAGTAAACCTGAGCTGTGCTTTCCTTTCTGCAATAAGTAAAACCAGTGCAAATAAACATCATCTTTGTTTCTCTCCCTTTCTCCTGTCTGTGGGGGCTGACATTTTCCTCTCATATCTCTTATTTTTTATAAAACCCAGGGATTTTCTTCCTCTCTTTCTCTCTCTCAGCTATCTCTGGTTTCAGCACCTCACAATATCCAGCAGCTTCACCTATTCTGTTAGTCCATTGGGGACATACAAGGATCATGTGTTAAAGTTTCTTCCACAAGCAAGTAGGGCACTTCATGAAATGACGTAAAACTAAGAGTGAAACTCATTACACTCCTTTGTGCTACTATACCCATGAAGGTCTGCCTACCCATCAGTTTATATATGGAAAAGTATGGAAGGCAAAGTTACCAGTGGGCTAAGACAAAAGTACTTATCAGTAAGTGTAAAACTCACCCAATCTCTTGCATCCACTGGGGGACACAGGAAACACAGGGGTATCCCAAAAATTAGGGATGGTATTAAAAAAAAAACAAAAAACAAAAAAAAAAAACACTGTTTAAACACTTCGGCTGGCAGAAACTACTGTCCAAAACTTTGTATAAGTGCTGCAGTTGTGCTAGGGCCCAACATCCAAGGGGGGCCCATCTGCCTCAGGGCACAAAAGGTTCCCATTATGCATCAACAAAAATATTTTTCTTTTCAAGTGGCCATTATATGTATAAAAGTATATATACATACATATATATATATATATATTAATTAATTATTATTATTTTTTTTTTTTTGCAACAGGCCCCTCCAATGACTACAATAGTTGAGCAGGACAGCCTAATAGGAGTCTGGATGTTACCATTGGTACCCTCTCCTCCCACTAATCCCATAGTGGATATAAACTGTGAGACTTCAAGTCCTAGAGCCCTGGTTTTGTGTGGCTGTGATCACTGTTAGGGATGTGGTTTATAGCCCAACTCTAGTAGTTTCTGGGAATGCAAATGTAACCGGAGAAGTTTTGGCTTTAACATGGCTTTAAGCCACTAATTTCCAGGTCGAGCCCAGCCACCCTGACAGCAGAAGGGGTCAGTTTTCTGGTGTCTTAAATGGCAGACAGAAATCATTTTAGGGGTCGGCCACACAGTCTCTGTTTTTAATGAAGTCTGCTCTAATAGGTACAGCCTTAGTAAATCGTGATAGCCATCCTATCATAACTTACCATGCCCCCCCCCACACCGAATAATTTGAATTTAACCTGCTGAATGCACTGGTGACCTCTCTAGCATTCTAAGGATGAAAAATCCCATTTAAATAAATGGGAATTTTTATTTGTTCCCGATGATGCGCTTGGTTTGCCCCAGAATTGCAGCATTTTTCTTTATATGTAGGACTTTTTTGTGTAGCAATTATGAAGCAAGCCAACTGCACAGTAGAGGACAAATAAAGATCCCATTGATTTAAATTGGGATTTTTAACCCAATAAATGATGCTTTGTAATGCTACCATTCAAATAATAAAATTCCCCACTTAAATCAATGGGAATGTCCATTTGTCCCATGAAGCAAAGTTGAAATTGATCCATTTTGCTTTTTGCTTCTAAAGATATGCCCCACATTCCCTTGTTTGTGGACTGAACAGGGACAGCCCAGACTGAGATATCTCTAATCCCATGTCGAAGAGACACTTACAAGAAAAGGGATTATCTCCTTCCTCGTCACTTCCATCATCATCATCTTCTCCATCGGACATCAACAAGTCCTCATAGAGGACACTTGCCTGGGGCTGCTGCACTAAAGTCTCATCTTCTTCTGCTAAATCTCCATCCACATCTTCCATTTCCTGATTTGGAGATAGAACAGGTAAAAGACAGAAAATCCACCATGAAAAAAAGTAAATGAAAAAATACGTTTTAGAAAAAAATAGTCCTCAGAGAGAGGTCTAGCCCGGAACCTCCTGTACCAAGGATACATAAAACTGCCCTGGCTCCTAGTGGGTGGAGATTTCCCCCATATTCCTTGTTTGTGCAGAAGGAAGAGAAAATACAAACAAGATAGCCCAGCCACAGAGTAGAAAGGTAAGAATATAGAGAAAATACAAACAAGATAGCCCAGCCACAGAGTAGAAAGGTAAGAATATAGAGAAAATACACAAACAAGGGAGCCCAGCCACTGAGTACAAAGGTAAGAATATAGAGAAAATACAAACAAGAGAGCCCAGCCACTGAGTACAAAGGTAAGAATATAGAGAAAATACACAAACAAGAGAGCCCAGCCACTGAGTAGAAAGGTAAGAATATAGAGGAAATACAAACAAGGGAGCCCAGCCACTGAGTAGAAAGGTAAGAATATAGAGAAAATACAAACAAGGGAGCCCAGCCACTGAGTAGAAAGGTAAGAATATAGAGAAAATACACAAACAAGGGAGCCCAGCCACTGAGTAGAAAGGTAAGAATATAGAGAATATACAAACAAGGGAGCCCAGCCACTAAGTAGAAAGGTAAGAATATAGAGGAAATACAAACAAGAGAGCCCAGCCACTGAATAGAAAGGTAAGAATATAGAGAATATACAAACAAGGGAGCCCAGCCACTGAGTAGAAAGGTAAGAATATAGAGAAAATACACAAACAAGAGAGCCCAGCCACTGAATACAAAGGTAAGAATATAGAGGAAAAACAAACAAGGGAGCCCAGCCACTAAGTACAAAGGTAAGAATATAGAGAAAATACAAACAAGGGAGCCCAGCCACTGAGTAGAAAGGTAAGAATATAGAGAAAATACAAACAAGAGAGCCCAGCCACTGAGTAGAAAGGTAAGAATATAGAGAAAATACAAACAATGGAGCCCAGCCACTGAGTAGAAAGGTAAGAATATAGAGAAAATACAAACAAGGGAGCCCAGCCACTGAGTAGAAAGGTAAGAATATAGAGGAAATACAAACAAGAGAGCCCAGCCACTGAGTAGAAAGGTAAGAATATAGAGAAAATACAAACAATGGAGCCCAGCCACTGAGTAGAAAGGTAAGAATATAGAGGAAATACAAACAAGGGAGCCCAGCCACTGAGTAGAAAGGTAAGAATATAGAGGAAATACAAACAAGGGAGCTCAGCCACTGAGTAGAAAGGTAAGAATATAGAGGAAATACAAACAAGGGAGCCCAGCCACTGAGTAGAAAGGTAAGAATATAGAGGAAATACAAACAAGGGAGCCCAGCCACTGAGTAGAAAGGTAAGAATATAGAGAAAAAACTAACAAGAGAGCCCAGCCACTGAGTAGATAGGATGAATATAGAGAATATACAAACAAGGGAGCCCAGCCACTGAGTAGAAAGGTAAGAATATAGAGAAAAAACTAACAAGAGAGCCCAGCCACTGAGTAGATAGGATGAATATAGAGAAAATACACAAACAAGGGAGCCCAACCACTGAGTAGAAAGGAAGAATAAAGAGAAAAAACAAACTAACAAGAAAGCCCAGCCACTGAGCACAAAGGAAGACTATAGAGATAAAAAGTCCACCAGAATTTTTCAACTTCTGTATTACGCATATGTCTATTATCTGTATTGTTACACTTTGCTGCATGCCCTGCTTCCTGTAGGCATACAATAGTAGAGGTCTCTTGCACTTAAATGTAGAAAATTAGAGCCGTTCATCATTCCTTTTGTTTAGAAGTACTATGTACTACATAACTATATGGACTATATAAGTACTATGTACATTAATGGCTACCCTCGATAAGGGCAGCACCTAATACAGATAAACTCACAGGGGCTGGAGTTTTAGGCTTTCCATCATCATCCTCTTCAAATCCTTCAATATCCACATCAGAATCGTCTTCACCCAGACGGCCCCTTCCTAACCGCATCTGCAGGCAAAATCAGGTGGAACATAAAAGAATCATCACGAGAGGGAAATAAAATAAAAGATATAAGTACCAGTAAATAGCATATCAGAAAGAAATCACAATCATATAGGAGGACAGAACTATGGCAAGGAGGAGAAGACATTTCATATAGGAACAATAAAAACGTACAATATATGTATACTTGTAGCTGTTAATTGCTTCTTGGGTGTTCGAGATATCTCTAAAGGGGGAAACTTTTGGAAAACACAAAATGGTAATAAAAATATCAATGAATCCTTGACATCTACACTCTTGCCCTTTTGGATGGGATTTGGTGTGAGGCAATGCACGTGCGCTCATTCATGTGCACCTCTCTTTCTAGTGTCTCATGTCATACGGACACTCAATATAAAAACATCTATGCACTGAATCACCTGGTTAAATGTAGACGAAAGGCAATTTTTGTTAACCATCTATATTAGATTATAGAAATGAATGTACTTTCATACCATACTCCTTCTCAGACAAAAGAGTAACACCACTTTAACCTTGCATACTTTTAACCTTTAATGCCTTAAGGACTTGCCGCATGGTGCATGGCCGGCAGTTAAGGAGGATAACGGGGCAATTTTTTTTTCCATTGGATTCAGGGGGCACGCCGCGTGGTGACCCTTGAATTCCATGACATGCCAAGACAGTCAATAGTCCTTAAGTGCATGGCAGCTGTGATGGTTCTGGCACATCATTGTTTCTTAAGGGGTTAAGCACCACAGGGATGTACAGCACTGCACCATCAAGGTGCATTAAGGGTTGACATCTTAAATATTAACAAAAACACTTTTAAACAAATGGGACTACTTTACCAGACTCCTTTTCTCCAGTGAGGCTGTAGCAGCTTCAGTAGCAGACAAGTTGCTTTCATCTTGGTACAATGAAGCATCACGCGACATGCTGAGCGAGGTGTTTGTGTCATAGTAGTCAGGAGGCTGCCAAAGAACAAATGCCATGCATGTTTTTATTGAATAGTTCAGTATCCTAAGATAACTACTGGCAATACAGTTAAACCCTTGTATGCCAGAGGGGTACGCAATGCATTGCAAAGCTTCAAATAAAACAGAACTGGCACACACACATGCAAAATATATACATTAAAATGCAGCAGTTTATTATCCAATCTGGAGACAGACAATAATATGGCTAGCAAGACAAAAGAGGCCCTCTGATTGGTCTGATCTGGCCCTCTTGGCTTTTCTTGAGCATCTGATCACACATTACACTTACAGCTGTGCTGCCTCAGATCAATAATGCACTCTGGGCATTTTCTGCATTGGAAGAGTGATAGATTTGGCCTTTTGTGTAAAGGCAAAGAGGAGCATTTCTTAGACAAACTAACTGCAGTAAAGGGAAGAAAACATTTCTGTTGATATAAATGGGACCTTTACCACCTTGAATGCTTTCCAAAGCACTGGAAACCACTATCACTGAAGGAATTAAAAGTCCCATTTAAACCAATGGGAGTTTGGGGAATTTTTGCTTGTCCCCTACAGTACGTTTGGTTTGGTCTAGAATTACCCCACTTTGCCTTTATATCACAAAATACAGGGAGAGCCAAACAGTGGCCCACTGTGAGCTTTATGTATAAAGACAATGTGTAGCAGTTCCAGAACAAACCAACTGCAACACAGGGAAGAAATGAAAGGTCATATTGTTTTAAATGGGGATTTTAACTTCTTAATTGCTAGAGAGGATTCCAACACACTGCTTCACAGCGAACTGGAGACCGCTCCAACCAATCCCATTTAAATCAATAGGAAATGGACATTTCTTTGTGTCCCCTGTTGTGCAGCTGGTTTACCTAAGAAATGCTTTAGTTTGAATTCATACATAAAGTCTTTCATGTGTAACCCTTTAAATTCCAGGAACATACCCAATGCAATGCTGGCACTCAGAGTTAAAGGCCAGAGTCATTTCAGCTTCAACACTTAGAGTACGAGAGAGTTTCTAACCCGCTGCAAAGCAATGCTTTGGACAGCCCTCTGGCACTCAAAGGGTTTATAAACTTCCCTACATTGGGGCAGGAGTTCATCATTAGCTCAGTTATTTTGATTGTACCAAATATTGTGACGAGCACTCATCGAGAACGAACAAGATAGTGTCTGGTCCTTAGGCATAGTGGCCCCTCAATGGTGCTACAACTCATGTTTTTCACTCCCATGTGCCATTGCAGAGAGGAAATTTCCATATTCATATCAGACTGGCCCCGCCCACAGACAGTCCAGCACCGAAATGTCAGGCAAATCCTCTGTGCACGAGAGAATCAGCAAATCCACAGATGTACGATTCGGCCTATGTGAGCCTTGTCGTGTGGGACAGCCAATTCCCTCTAGGCACATGGAGAGCAAGTCCCATGCTTGGGATCCCCTTCCACTTAGGGAGACTAAGAAACAAAATATTGTGATGAGCACCCACTGAGAACAATCAAGATAAAGTGTCTAGTTCTTAGGCATAGTGGCCCCTCAGTGGTGATACAAGTCACGTTTTTGATTGTACCACCACGAGTGCAAAAACAAGTATGTCCCTGGAACCTGCAGTGTTTTGCACCTTTAGGAATAGCAGTTTGACAACCCTGCTCTGTAATGACACATGCTGTTTTTACACCGCTAGGGTGGATCAATTAAAAGACACGTTGAGGACACTGGTATAGTACCACAAACACAATATAAATAGCCTGGGAGTGTAGGGTGCAAATAGATTAGAGTCATTATACTAACCTGTGGGGTGTATGGTCCTGGAGTCATTGGGTCCAAGCTGTCCAGATCTGCTTCCTCCAAAGCTGCTTCTTTGGCAGTGGAGATGTCCTTTTCTAGCTGTGTCAGGTGCTCATCATACTAAGAGACACAAAGGTGTGAAGCAGGACTCCCAATGTGGCACTCACCTCCCCTCTCCCTGCTCCACAACACAATAGCTTTCTTTTTATTAAATAATTTTAATAATATTTAGCCCACAAAATAAAAGCTGGATAGCACTGGATGTTCAGGACCAAGGAACTGATTTTATAGGGATGTCTGCAAAGAATTCTAAAACATAATAATAATCCGTGCTTACCTCGACCAGAGTCTGAATGCAAATGTTGACAATCTCTTGGGCTGTTTTACTGTACTGACTATCTGGTCCTGTGTAAAAGAACAATTGTGATGTGTAGTGTAAGCAACTTAAACATGAAAAAAAACAAGGCAAGTCATTCAGCTGATGCCAAAACAAAACTCAATGCTGCTGATCTACTAAGAATAAAGGAAACAATTCTGGGGCAAACAACTGCACCGCTAGGTGACATACACATTTCCCAAACATCCAGATGATTTAGATGGGGCCTTTAAAAACGTATATGCTAGGGAGGTCTCCAATGCATTGCTGAGGTTAAAGCCCCATTTAATTCAATGCGATTTTCAGGAATGGTCATCTGTCCCTCATGGTGCAATTGGTTTGCTCTTGCTCCAGATTTGGCCCTCTATTCAGGAAGCTAAGGAGGTGATTCACAATGTAATGCCTTCTCTATCCAAGGAATTAAAAGCCACAAGACATGACAAGCAGACACTGCCCCGTTAACACAGTTGGTTGGAATATACATAGAGCTAAACTGAATACAAAATATTAAAGCTCATATAGGGTCTGGTGTTTTAACCTCTGCACTGGAGATATTGGGAGAGGAAGTAGCAAACAATGACCATACAAACAGAAGAACCTCTGAATCGGGGATGTTGGGGAGGAACCAGTAGACCAACGGCCAAATGCACAGAAGTACTCCTGCACAGGGGATGTTGAGGAGGGAGTACACGACCAATGTTAATATGCACAAAGGAGCGTGTCGGTGGGTGGACTGGGCAGTAAACCAGTAGCCATATGCACAGTAGAACCCCTGCCATGGAGATATTTGAGGAGGGGACAAGAGACCAATAGACAGGTGTACAGAAGATCCCCTACACTGAAGATATGGGGTGTAGGAGCAGAAGACCATATACACTGGAAATATTGGGGTAGAGAAATATCCATGCAAACAAAAACATGCATCAGGCATATTAGGGAGGGAGTAGATGAACAGTGTCCAAATGCACAGAAGAACCCCTGCACTGGATTTTGGGGAATGGAGCATCAGACCATATGCCCAGAAGAATCTTGCAATGGAGAAGACTTTGGAAGGATCATATGAACAAAGAAAAAATGAAGCAACCGTCCAATACCAGTCCCATAAGGAATACATAAAAATCCCACTGATTAAACAAACAGAATTGCATAGAAATCTGCATGACATTGAGAAGCAAAGCACTGAAGTCATCTTTAACCTTCAAGGGTTTAAAAACCCGTTAAATCTATGAGAATTTTGGGATTGATCTAAAATTCCTCCACCTTACTTTGTGAATATGGTCCCCAAGAGTGTTTTATCATACCTCGTATTTCATGCTACACCCAAAGACAGGCAGGGTAATGTGTGTACGTGTGCAGGCTAATGGCGGAGCACTAAGGCAGCAGGTGTATAAACATCACACGCATGCACACACAAGAGTCATTTTGGGTCAAACAATCTGTACCATTGGGAACAAATACAATTCCAAAACGTCCACTGGTTTAAATGGTGCTTTTAACTCTGACACTAGAGAGGTGTCCACCAGAGACCTCTCTACCTTTCATGGTGTGAACTCTCCCCCAATTTTAGGTGGTTTATATCTGATTTGCTCCAGTCTCTCTTGGTACATCAGCCATGGAGAACTCAGAGCCCATTCTACTCACCATTGTATTTTACACTGTTAGTACATATTAGGTTCACATCAGATAGGAAGTTTTCACGGTTTTGATACTTGTGCTTCGATATATTCTGCAAGTTAAGAACAAAATATTCAGATATTGTGAATATACTCGTCTATCAAGTAATGTATCACAGCTAATCTTCTGTACATTCCCATATCATTATAGACAGTCTTCTTTCTATATGGAACTCTTTAAATTACCTACCATCTGTCCCCTATCCCTGACTTTCCTCCGGGTTTAGTTAGGAGTTAAATTCTTCAAACTCTTTTCCTTGACACTGGTGTTATCCCTAGAGATTCTCTGACTCAAAACTACAGACTTGACTCTTCTCATGACTTGGAATACAGGCAAGTTTGACATTATCTTGTGGAACTCGTGCCTAGATATTACAGTCCCAGAGCCTTAACTCCAGTCAAACGTCTTTACTTCCACGAAAATGCACAAACTCTCTCTCTTTCTAAATCTAATAACCTTTTAAATTACTCTTCCCTCTTGATAAACTATGGTTTATGACTAAGTGGGTAGAAGAACGTCAAGCCTCCTGGGATATTAAGACATGGCATCAGATCCTTAAATCTATCTTTACTGTATATTTATAAGTCTTTGTCACACTCAACCTTTTTATTCAGGTTCCATCCTCTGCACCTCAATATCCTTCACCATGGCACATCATCGCATCCAGTTACATTATCTCTTCAGAACTTTGATCCCCTTAGGTTGGAGGTCTAACTCCCTGCCTATGCTTTCGCAATGGTAGTCCAAAACTAACCAACTGGCCACAATGGAAAAACTACATGCAATATCCCTTGGTAAATTGGATCTGTAATATGCAATATGGGGTCCGTTGTTAGATTACTACAACACCTTCTCTGGATTGGGCTGGATTTCTCCACAAAGAGTCTTGAATTTGAGACTTTTCCTTGTTCTAACTGTTCCTCTTATGGAGTTATGGAGTACATTAGGATTTCTTGGCTTGGTCCCCTCCCCCCCTCCCCCCATGCCTCCCTACTGGACTTTTCCTGTTCATACTCCTCTAATTATCTTTTCTTCTTCCCCTTACACTTTTCATAACTTTCCTCTTTCAAGTTTCTTCTTATTATAATTTGTCTCTTTTCAGATGATGTTCCTATTTTGGTTGACGAGATCTGATCACTACTAAGCCTTTAATTAGCCATATATTCAAAGCCTTAAAGGGATAGTAATACTTCATTTTAACTTTATTTTATTTTGTAGGCATTAAAAAAACATGAAGAATGATATAAGTCTTCTCTCTCAAACCTTTATGGTTTAAGAGATATTCACAAGCAGTGTTTCCCCTCCCCGCCCCTTTTACCTAGTGTAAGCCATCTCTTCTCAGATGGGGAATCTGGTTGTAAGACCAGACAGATAACAGCAGGGGACAATCTTCTTTATATGAAAACAATGAAAGCCCTGCCCCTTGACAATCTTTTCCGGTTTTTACCTTATCTTAATTGAAGATTGTCCCTCTCTGCAGTCTACCTGGGCACCTCCCTTCTGACTGAACAGTGTTACATCAGTAAAAGGGGCGGGAGGGGGACAATTTGTCATTGAATTACTCCTGAACTACAGCTCTGACAGTACTGAAATAACACTCTCCAAAGTCCAAATACTATGATGATTAATTAGAGCTACTTTTATTATGAAACATTACTATCCCTTTAAGATTTCATTTTGGTTTTTACTTCATTGGTCTAGATTTAGACACTTGAATGTGAACCTACATTTCTATCATGTGATGTACTGAGGTAATTCAGTCTTTATTATTTATATGAGCATCAAATCTGATGTTTACTGTATCAGTCATATTATTCACCCTGTACCTGTTGTTCACCCTTCTTTCTTAATAAGAAAAAGAAACCTGGCGAAAAAAATATGGCTAGAAGGACGTTTAACCTTTTTGCAATTTAGTATTCTGCAGACCAATATGAAAGGAAAATAGTTTAAGTCATATAAAAGAGATGAAAACAATGACTTTGCACAGCTGCCAACACTGTGATTTGCCACGTACCTGCCGTATTGTTTCCAGGTCCATGGGATTTACAATCACTTTATGATAATCTGGAACAAACTTCTTGTTTACAGGGTGGTGGAACGGCCAAGACTGTGAAAGTAAATAAAGGAGTGTTATGCACAAAATGTACAACAGGGTTGGGCAATCTGTGGCACTCCAGCTGCAGTCCGACTACTATGATGGCAAGTACAGGATGACAGAGTTGTAGTCCAACAAAAGTAAGAGAGCCATAGGTTACCCACCCCAGTATATAAGTGTGACAGTTTACATTTGTAATCTGCATACCGGAGGAACAATCTTACCCCTCAACAATTCCTTTTATTTGTAAAGTACAGAAAGGGCAGTCAAAACACACACTCCTGACCTATGGGTGATGTTGCTAAAACAGTGGCCCACATTTATAGAAGCAAACTAACTACACCAGAGGACAAGTAAAAATTCCTGTTAAATTAAATCTGGATTTTTAATCCCTCGAATGTTAGAGAGGACTCCAAAGCATTGATATTTGAGACTTCTCTGGTATTCATTGGGTTACAAAGCTCAATTCAAGTGCATGAGAATTTGGGAATTTTTATTTGTTGTCTGTGGTGCAGCTGGTTTAATCTTGAATAACTCCAGTTTGCTTTTATAGATATGGGCCAATAGGTCTGATGTAGAACTGCAAACTAGAGCAATTCGGTGGCAAATCAAGTGGACCAGAAAGAACAAAAAAAGCCCTACTGATTTAAATGGGGGGGGGAACCTAAAGTGTCAAACGGACACAGCCACACCAAACTATTTAAGAGTAGAAAGGTTACTAAAATGGAGACGAAAAGGCACCTACATTGGCAGTACTGCCTGGAGGACTTTTCTCTCAAAACCAGCCTCACCAGCACATTGACATTGTAATGTTTTGTGAATGTGTGAAGTGACAACATGGCTGCCTTACACAACTGCTCTGCAGAGGCCTGGTTCTTGTAGGCTCAAGAGGTGCCCGCCATTCCTGTGGAATGCGCCGTTACCCAAAAAGGTACTGGTCACATCAATATTGAATAGTGTATAGTTAATCAGTCACAAAAATAGTCCATCATTGACATATAAAGTAAGGGATACAAGACTGTCTTCAGGGGGAGAAAGTATAGGATGTTACTAAGCAGTGAAGGGATTGGGATACATCATCCATAACAAATATTGCCTTGATAAAGCCCATCAGTATGAGTAAGCACGTAGGTGATGCTGGCCAACCTGCTTTGCATATTATCCTCATTGCCTGGTCGTATTACTGTTTTTGTTATGAAAGATGTATTGCAACTTTATACAATCATGGCACTGTTATATGGAGGAGAGAGATATTTACTTCATATTCAACACTTGGAGGTAAGCGTTGGTGTGCAAGGAGTAAGGTGTGTACAGAAGGAAGGAGGGGAGGTGATACATCAGTAAAGCAGTTTGTGGTGAGTAATTTTCCTCTTTATGGCTATGATCACTTTTAAACATCACACAGTCTGATTTCATATGGCTGGAGATACTGGATACAATGAACTTTAAAGGGATAGTAATACTTGAAAATAATTTTATTTTATATTGTAGCTCTTAAAAAAAACATGAAAAATGATATAAGTCTTATCTCCCAAACCTTTATGGTTTGGGAGATATTCACATGTAAAATATAGTAAAATGCTGTTTTCCTGGCTGTTTCAGCCAAGTCTGCCATCTAGTGGACAGATTTGGAATCCGGTCCACAGAGCAATTGGCAGCTCTTTAGCAGTGCCGAGATCACAATCTTTGAAAAGAACTACTTAATTGGAACTGTGTACAAAGTGTGCCTGGCTTGAAAGCACACTTTGTAGACCATTCCAATTAAGAAATTCTTTCTAAAGATGATGATCTCAGCACTTCTGGAGAGGCACAGCCGGTCCGGGGACCGGATTCCAAATATGAAGGGTGGAGCAATGACGTCACCCCAGGGGAAACTTTACTTCTGAATATCTCCCAAACCATAAAAGTTTGGGAGATAAGACTTATATCATTTTTCATGTTTTTTTAAGGGCTACAATATAAAATAAACTTATTTTCAAGTATTACTATCCCTTTAAGGAATGATACTACATGAGTACTTTCTATAACAATTCTACAAATAACAGCTTAATTTACCCATTCGCTGCTTAGTAACACTCTATACATTCTCTCCCTGAAGACACGCTTGGATTCCAGACTAGCTTTGTGAATGGCTAACTATATACTATTCATTATTAACGTGTAATATATACAATTCATGGGTTTGTTCCCAGTTTCCTTGCATTATTTACCCAAATAGTATAACAATTGTTAATTGCAGTTACTATCAAGCCATTTTTTGGGTACTTTCGATATATTGGATCAGCCTAGATATATATTTTTAACCCCTTAAGGACCAGCAGTCCCAGGGTGTGTGGACCTTTAAGGACCAGATAGCAGAATCTGACGTGCCGGTCCGCCGAATGGGAGGGGGGAACTGATCGTGATCGTTCCAATCTTGGAGTGATCAATTTCAGTCCCCGTTACTATTCACAACGCTCCCGCAGAAGCACTGTTAGTAAAGAAAAATTGTGACGTGCCAAGACCGTCATTGGTCCTTAAAGGGATAGTAATACTTCGTTTTAACTTTATTTTATTTTGTAGGCATTAAAAAAACATGAAGAATGATATAAGTCTTATCTCTCAAACCTTTATGGTTTAAGAGATATTCACAAGCAAAGTGTCCCCCTCCAGCCCCTTTTACTGATGTAACACTTCTCAGCCAGGGCAGAAGGGAGCTGCCCAGGTAGACTGCAGAGAGGGACAATCTTCAATTAAGATAACGGAAAAACCTGAAAAGCTTGTCAAGGGGGGCAGGGATTTCATTGTTTTCATAGGAATAAGAGTGTCCCCTTCTGTTATCTGTCCAGTCTATGGACTGCATTCCACATCTGAGAAGAGATTGTTTACAGTAGGTAAAAGGGGCGGGAGGGGGAAACTTTGCTTGTGAATATCTTATAAACCATAAAGGTTTGAGAGATAAGACTTATATCATTCTTCATGTTTTTTTAATGCCTACAAAATAAAATAAAGTTAAAATGAAGTATTACTATCCCTTTAAGGGAAAAACAGCAGTGACAGTCCTCACACATCACTGGACATTAAGAGGTTAATGCAACATTTATGGGGAGGTGGGAATGTTTATTGAGGGGTGTTTTTGAGGGGTGTTTTCTCTTCAGATATTCACTTTGATTACTTATTGGTTTAACTTTGGAATAGCAGAATGCTGTATATATGAGATCCTGTTTATTTTTTATAGGCATTATCACCTTGATAATCACCTTGATCCAGGAGGTCACAGTCACCTTAGAAGCCATTTGACTTGCACTCAGACCATCGGAAATACAGAACAACGTTCCAACTTGCGAAAAGATTCAGTGTGATGGACATAATATTTGAGATGCCTCCAGTTATATGCAAAAGTTTAAGCACTCCTGGAAAAATTTGCTTGTTGAATTTCCAAATTAAAATACGTTAACACAGGGCTCTGCAGCGAACAAACAAATTGAACATATTCCTGCAAACTGCAATGCACAGTTACTATTTTTTTTCTGAATTTAACAGACTGAAAAAATAAAACAGAAAATGTAGAATGTGCAAACGTTTGGGTACCCTATCAGCCAGTACTCATTAACACTCCCTTTGGTAGAAATCACAGCCACCAAATTGTAAGCTGTTAACAGTGTTTCTTACTTGCAGAATGCTTCTGGTGCAGAAATATTCTTAGGACATCTTGCATGCACAGAATATATGAGACCCATAAGTTTTCTATAATATTCAAGTCTGGGGACTGTGAAGGCCATTCCAAAACCTTAACCCTTTGAGTGCCACTCATAGGGTTACACGTTTGTTTCTTGAAGTAGCTCATAGTTGATTTTGAGGTAGGTTTTGGATCAGTCAGCTTCAGTTTCTTCACTGAATGTGGAACACTTGTTTCCAGGATTTGTTGATACTTTGTAGAATCCATCCTTCCCTCTCCCTGCACAATATTTCCTATGCCACACAACTTCAAAACATAACAGATCCATCTCCATGTTTAACAGCTGGCAAGGTGTTCTTTTCTCCAAATGCTTCTCTTTTTTTTTTCTCCAAACATACCTTTGGTGGTTTTAGCCGAAGAGCACAATTTTAACGTCAGACCACAACACTTGTTTCCAAAACATCTCTGGCTTTTCTAAGTGTTGTGTTGCATACTTCAGATGCTGACTTTTGTGATGATATCACAGGTAAGGTTTCCTTCTTGATGACTCTTCCATGTAGATCATGTTTGAGCAAGCAATGCTGCACAGTGAAATGATGCCCCACTACTCATCTCCTGTGCCAGCTAAACTTTCATGCAGGTCGTTTGCAGTGATATTGGAGTTTTGCCTTGCATTCCTGAACAGTCTGCAAGCAATACTACTAGAGATTTTTCTTGGTCTTTCATGTCTTTTCTTGACTTAAACAGTTCCCCTTAACTTCCATTTCTCAACAGTACACAAAAAGAGCTTATACATTTTTATGGCCTTCCTCTGTTTTGTAAGACCCCATTCTCCTTATTTTCTGATCCAAAGCTTAGAGCTGACCATATTTTTAGCGTAAGCAGAACACTCTTGACACAAAGAGTCACAGAATGTATTAAGCTCTGAAATTACCACCTAACTTAGAGTAAAGCCTAACAAAATCAATTAAGTTCTGAGACCTTGAAAAAAATAACACTAGTAGATCAACTGGAAGGGTGCTCAAACTTTTCCATATGCCACATTTTCGGTTTTATTTTTTCAAACTGTTAAGTTCAGCAAATAAATAGTAACCATGCATTAAATGTGTAGGAATAATTCAAGTTTAAATCTGGTCAATTAAGAGGTTGTGCTAACTTCTATTAATTTAGAAAATCAACAAAACATGTAATTTGGCCAGGGTTGCCAATCTTTTGCATACAACTTTAATTATGTCCCAACAGTGAAAATCCTGTTATCGCTTATTAGACGTAGCAAGACAAACAAAAGGAAGCACAATCTCTTGATTAATATGGAAAACAGATAACACCTTGGAGAAAAATAAACAGAGTACGCAGAACCACCTATCTACATAGTAAATCATAAAAGAAGCCTTACAAGACAAACCCTGCAATGCTTCACACTGAATGCCACCAGAAGGTGAAAAGGCCATGGATGCAAACCATGTTCTTCACACCACCCTGAAAAACAATGACTAGACACTATAGTAGATCTTGGTTGAATTGACAGATCCATAACCAAGCCCTGCAAGGCCAAAGAGGTGCGATCAGAACAATGTGCACTTCCTGGACCAGGAATGAAAATAAGGCACCTTATGAAAGCCACCACTTCAGGATACAGGTGCTGATGACAGAGAAAGTCCACTACTAGGATAGAAATTGGTGATAACTGCAGAACATGAGCTTCCACCAATGATAGGATCAACCCCAAACCTCTGACCATGCTGCACTACATCCATCTGAAGATGCAAACAAAATATGTAAGTGGAAGGGGCCCTCAGAAGAAGATGGTCCAGTTAGGACATGAGAGAGAACCCCTTCACCTGGATATGGCCAGACAAAGCCATACATTTGTTAATACCCATGAAGAGCACACCAGACCGAATGGAAGAGCCGTAAAGCTGGAAATCTTAAAATGCAAAGCGTAGAAATCTATCATGTTTTGCACCAATGGGAATATGAAGATATGTATCCTTTATGTCCAGAGTTGCCATGAAGTCCCCTGGACACATGGCAGAAATAACAGAGCACAGGAATTCAATATCGAACCTTGGCATATGAAAAAAAGACTGAGACATTTCAGCTCTAGCACTAGGTGACAGACCCCATCCTTTTTGGGTACAATGAAAAAGGTTTTTAGTCTTGCCTGTTAAATCCTTTTCTCTTAGTCCATACAGGTTACTGGTAACTTTGGGTAGGCGATCCGCCCCTTTAATTAGGCAGGAACAATTCTAGAAGTGAATGCGGGGGTGGAGCCTGCCTTCCCTCCTTGACTGCAGCTAGCCAATCAGCTCCAGTAAGATTTGAGACACTATTGACTAGATAGAAAAAGGGAAAGAAGACTCCTGTGAGCATGACCCCGAAGGACCCCCACAGGAGAGCCAAGCATGGTACCTTGACAGGGTGGGAGACCAGTAATCTGTATGGACTAAGAGAAAAGGATTTAACAGATAAGACTAAAATCCCCTTTTCTCTGTCACCCAATACAGGTTACTGGTAAATTTGGGATGTCCAACCATTGAGTTTCCCAGAAGCGGGAAGTAAGGCAAGTCACCAGAGCAGATATGAACCATCAGATCAGAGATAGCCCAACAAAACAAATGAAGTGTCAACGGACACTGAACAGGGGTAACAACACCCCAGGAACTGATACACAGCACACTGAACTAGAGCCAACAGGGCTCAAAAGTGAAGGAAGCACCAAAAACACGAAAAAGATCCTAGACAGGCAAGACTGCCTCCAGGATCTTCCTCCCAAAACTGACATCAGCCGATGCCAGCACATGAACACAACCAAGTGGCAGCCTTGCACAACTGATCAGCGGAGGCCTGATTCTTGTAAGCCCAAGAAGCCCCAATAGATCTAGTAGAATGAGCCGTGACCCGACAGGGACAGGCTTCTTCCTTAGCTAGTAAGCCTTACGAATAGTGGACTTGATCCAAGACACAATAGTCACTTTGGATGCAGGTCTCCCTGCCCCCTGGGGCCCTCAGGAATGACGAACAGCGCATCAGACTGTCTAATGCACGCAGTGAGATGTACATAAAACTTGAGATATCGCACCACATCTAACAAGTGGAGATCCCTCTCCTTGTCAGAGGTAGGGTCAGGGGCAGAAAAAAGGCACCACAATCTCCTGATTAATGTGGAACTCAGAAACCACCTTCGGGAGAAACTTGAGAAGTGCGAAGCACCACCTTGTCTTTTTGAAACACCAAAAGACAGAGCATGTAACTCACAGACACGGCGAACAGACACGATCGCCAGGAGAAAAGGCCATTTTCCACGTCAACAGGCATAGAGGAATAGTAGCCAAAGACTCAAATGGAGGGTGCTTAACAACGCCGAAAACCAAGTTAAGATCCCACGGAGAAGCAGGAATCTTTAAGGCAGGATGAGTATGAGCAACGCCCTGGAAGAAAACCTTGACATCAGGAAGGATGGCAATGCGCCTCTGAAAGAAAATAGAGAGAGCAGAAGTCTGAACCTTAAGGGAAATCAAACTGAGGCCCTTATCCACACTGTCCTACAAGAAAGCCAGGACTGTAGGCAGATCAAAATCCTGAGAAAGGTCCATATCAGCACACCAAGAGAGAAAGGTCAACCAGACACTATGGTAGGCCTTAGAAGAAACAGGTTTGCGGGCACTAAGCATAGTAGCCACCACACCAGAAGAAAAGCCTTTCTTCTTCAGTATTGATGATTCAATTTCCAAGCCGTCAAAGCTAGACGATGAACATCCTCCTTCCACAGGTAACCCTGTTGAAGAAGATCCGGACGGCAAGGGAGCCGGAATGGCTCCACCACCGACAGATCTAGAAGCTCCGGAAACCAAGCCTGCAGAGGCCAGTACAGAGCAATCAGAATGACTGGACGGTGCTCCAGTCTCAATTTCCCTAACACCCTGTGCAACATGGGAAGGGGAGGAAACATGTAAGCCAGGGGAAATAACCAAGGAATGGACAAGGCATCCACTGCTAGAGCTAGAGGATCACTCCAGAGAGAGCAGAACCTCGGAACCTTCCGGTTCTGTCTTGTCGCCATCAGGTCAATGCAAGGAAGACCCCACTTCTGAACAATGAGGGTGAACACCGCTGGGTGAAGTTCCCACTCTCCGCTGTCAGCCGTGTGTCAATTGAGGAAGTCTGCCATGACGTTGTCTATGCCAGGAATGTGCACTGCGGATATGGCAGGAACATGTTCTTCTGTCCAGAACAAAATAACCTTGACCTCTAACCAAGCGGCAAGACTTCTTGTTCCGCCCTGCTTGTTGATGTAAGCCACGGCTGTGGCGTTGTCGGACTGGACCCGGACTGGGCATTCTTCCAGCCGGGGTGTCCAATGGCGACGGGCATGAAATATCACCCGAAGCTCCAATATGTTGATGGGAAGGAGAGATACCTCCAGAGAGAACACCGACCCTGTGCACTCAGGCGACCCAGGACTGCTCCCTAGCCGGACAGGCTGGCATCCGTAGTCACCGTGGTCCAGAAGGATACCAGGAAGGACTTGCCCTTCAGCAGATTGGAGAGGTCGAGCCACCACGTCAAACTCAGTTCCACATGAAGATACTGACATCTTCAGAAGGTCCTGCTGACCCCTGCACACTTTGATCACAAACCTCTGGAGTTCCCTGGTGTGAGCCATGGCAAATGGGACCACTTCTATGGTGGAGATGAATTTCCCCACTAGAGAGGACAGCTTCTTGGCTGGAACTGGATCGTGAGCCAGAACAGCAGAAACCTTGTGGGAGATCTGGTGAGCCATCTAGTCTGTGATAAACACCATGCTCTGCTGAGTGTGGAAGAGAAGGCCCAGGAAGACCAGACGCTGGGATGGGACAAGATCTGACTTGTCCGTGTTGATGATCCACCCGTGATAGGTGAGAGCATGAATGCAGTCCTGAACCTGCTAATGAAGAAGTTCTGCAGAAGGGGCTTTCAGAAGCAGGTCGTCCATGTATGGAGTAACTCTGATGCTGTCCCGATGGAGGACAGATACTAAAGCTCCCAGGACATGGTTGAAGACTTGAGGAGCTGTAGTCAGACCAAAGGGAAGAGCTGAAAACTGAGAGTGCCCTTGGTCGCAGGCAAATCTGAGATACTGCCGGCTCTCTGGATGAATGGCAATGTGTAGATAAGCATCCTGAAGATCCAGAGAGGCAAGGAATTCCCCTGAGGGACATAGCAGCAATCACAGTCCTTAAGGACTCCTGGTGATAATGAGTCTTGATCACAAAGGAATCGAGATCCTTCAAATCCAAAATGGGACGACAGCCACCGTCCTTCTTGGAGACCACAAAGAGGTTTGAGTAAAAACCCATACCTCTGTCCTGAATTGGAACAGGTTCCAGAACATCCTTGTCCAGAAGGGCCTGGATAGCACCATTGAACAGACGAGGTTTCTCTACGCCCTGGGGCGTACGAGAGGTGAAAAACCGAAAGAGAGGAAGAGAGACGAAAGGGATCCTGTACCCTTCCGCCACCATGTGTAAAACCCACGAGTCCACCACTGAATCCTCCCAGATGCTGTGGTAGTGACTCATACAGCCATCCGCAGTCGAGTGGGGACCTGGGTTCGGCAAGTCATGCCGAAGGAGGCTTGGAGGAGACCTTGGGCTTCCACTGCTGTTTGGGCTTGGAGGAGGAAAGAGGAGCTGAGGGAACCGCCTGGTTCGCCAGACGTGTCTTAGTCTGGAAGGAACGAAAAGGCCGATTACGCTAGAGAGGCGTCTTCTTCCTGGGGACCATAGGCAGAAGGGTACTCTTGCCTCCTGTGGCCTCACTAATCAGATCCTTAAGATCTGGCTCAAACAAAGAGGTGCCTTGAAAAGGCAATGAGAGCAAAGCTTTCTTGGAAGCACTGCCAGCAGACCAGATCTTGAGCCAAAGAGCTCGTCTGGCAACCACAGACATGGTGGAAACCCTTGCCACTAAACGGATGGCATCAAATAAGGCAGCAGAAACATGGTGCTGGGCCTCAGAAATGTTGGCAAGAAGCCGCAACATATCCAAAGTAGAAGCACCCTGACGGACAGCCAGGGTGAGATGTTCAGTCCAGACCGCAATGGCCCGGTTCACCCATGCCACAGCAAATGCTGGATGCATGACAGTACTAGCAGTGGCAATAATGGACTTGAGGGAGACCTCAAGTTTCTTGTCAGTCCAATCTTTCAGAGCAGAAGCATCAGCAACTGGCAAGGCAGTGGACTTAGATAGCCTGTAGACAGGAGCATCCACTTTGGGGGATGAACCCACTGAGCAAGCGCCGCCTCAGAGAAGGGATAAAGCTTGACAAATTTCTTGAAACAGAAGGTTTCCTGTCCGGAGACTTCCACTCATCAGACACAAGGCGGTCAAGAGTGGGGTTAAGTGGAAAACAAGTATAGGGCCTTTTATGCTCCTGAAATACATCAGAGGGATCCGAAGAAACCTCCTGAACTAAGGGAATGTTTAGGGTGGTTAAGACAGCTCTGATTAAGCCCTCAGCCGAGGGATTAGGATCAGCCTCAAAGGGGTCCCCAAAAAACTGAGAGGAGCCCACAGCAGAATATTCCTCAACATCGGAATCCACCAACAGTTCATCAGGGGAATCTGATACGTCAGGTACTCCTTGCAGTTACGGCAAGGAAGATCTGACATAGAAAGGGGTCTGCCAGGAGTGGAAGACCTCCTGTAACTGGGATGGAAAGAGTTGCAATGTAGACAGGAGGTCTCTAGTAGCAGTCTTGAACTCTTGCACTCAAGCTCGCTCTAATGCATGGCTGGAGGTCCCTGAGAGAGACTCAGGGACATCAGAACATGCTGGGCATAAATTAACTGAGAATTCTCTAGGTAACCCTGAATGACATGAGGAGCAATGCGCAATAGGGGACACAGAGACCCCAGCGTCCTTAGTCTTAGGCCTGGCCCCAAGCTCTAACAGATTAGACATTCTCACAGTGTCAAAACGTTTAAAGTATAAGGAATCACCCAAATACAGCGTGTGAGACTAAAATTTCACCCCAGAAATCGCTAAAATGCACTTATCTGGCAGACGAAGGGTTAACGTGCAGAGGAGAGAAGGAGAGTCCAAGCCCTGCGTAGGATACTCATTCAGGAAAAGGCACAAAATGGCTGCAGTGGCGGGAACCGATCAGAAACGAGCACGCGAAGCAAGCGCTCATGGGAAATGTTGTTTTCCCAGAAAAAGTACCCCAACAATGCCCGAAGCCCCCTGAGCCCCTCAACACACATACAACATTAACCGGATGACAGAGCAAGGTCAGACAATTAAAATGAGCCTTCTCTGAAGTTGCTACGTTGAGCTGTTGCAGAGATATGTCCCAAACTGTACAGTCCCAAAGAAGTGAATGGAGCAATGGCGTCTATGCAGTAAAGCGAACACAAATTTGCAAAGTTGAAACTGTGAAATAAAATTACATGAAACATCACTAGAACATGTTAGCAGACCCAAAAAACACTGAACCCAGTAGGGACAGTGCCAATAACCCCCAAAGAATGCAAAACCAGCAGCTAAAGGGTTAAGTTACCACAGAAACTTGCTCCAAAACACCCAACAGACATACACATAAACCCAATGAGTGCAGGAGTGTGCAATAGGAACTCCAAAGGAAAACCCCTGTGCGGAGGAGCACTGTGGGACATGTGGACCTGCAGCACTCAAAGGGTTGCTCACCCTTCCTGCAGATATTCTGTCTTCAGATTACCATGTATTAAGAAGAAGCCTCAGTGGGCAATTCCTGAGGAAAGAACTTGAACCCAAGATTTTCCCCCAGGGCTTAAGGTCCACAAAAAGCACCTGGATACTGAGCTAGCCACATCTAAGGGCATTTTCAGTTATGGTAATCCGCCTAATGGTGGGGACTCCTGGACCCGTTGCTCCTGTGTGATGGTACTGAGAATCGCAGCTTCCCATAGAGAAGGACCCTCACACCAGTTGAGTATATGCCTTCTGTGGCCTGTTCAGCACTGCATGCAAAAGGAAAGTTCAGTGACACTCCCCTATGTTTTATTAATCACTTTTTATTTAGCCAGTTTGTTTGAGTTATTTATGAATATGGCGTAAATAATCCTAAAAATCTGATTTGAAAACATGCAGATCTTATTTATAAAAAAAGAATACAATAAAAAATAAAAAAAAAAGCAAACACAAACTCACATCTGGTACAGCCATCATCTTCTGTGTCACTATGTTGTCCAAAATGAAGGAGAAGGCCACTTGGTCATCATCATCCAGCAATGGGTTAATGGCTTTCTCAAGACGTGCCAATTTATCTTCTTTCTACAAAAGACATCAGAGCAAAACCTGTATATAACATGGTTGTCAACTCACATCATGACATTTTGTACCTCCCACTCCTTGTCCTGTCTCAGAATGTGAATGTGCCATATTGCCCAGTGTGCTTTATGCTCATGTAGTGCCAGAAAGTGTGTTCCCCCCACCCTCTATTGTCTCTACCATGTCAACCTACTATAAGTGCCCATTTTTAACTATGTCACCCAGCAGAGGCGTAACTAGAAGCCTTTGGGCCCTGGCGCAAGAAATGCCACGAGCCCCACCACCACACTGGCCCCCCCCCCCCACGACCACATTGACCCCTCCACAATGCCCCTCAATCTTCACAATGCCCCCATCTCTTACCTCCCTGGAGCTCCCTCGCGGTCCTCTTGTAATGCAGAAAGCTGGGGGATGATGTAATCTCCCAGCGTTCTGCATTACTAGAGCGCCAGAGGGAGGATGCGGGCACCAGGCGGAGGGGTCGCAGGGGGCGGCCGGGCCCCTGGAGTGACCGGCCCGGTCACAGATGCAACCCCTATAGTTACGCCGCTGTCACCCAGTGTTTGTGTGCTCCCAGTGATCTGCCAAAAGTGGCACAACTATAAAACAAACCAATTGCACCATAGGTAGGCACAATGCCTATTTATTTAAATGGGGGTTTTAATTCCAATGCTTTGAGAGTATCAAAGGAACTTGGGGAATTTGTATCTGTTCCATACGGTGTAGTTGGTTTGCCCAAGAATAGCTCCACATGAATTTGTGCATATGGCCCATAGCTTCTTACTTGCAAAGACATGTATTCCATCGCAGGTGATAACTATCACTGGTTTTATCAAGAAATGTCCCCATAGACAGTGATGGCATTTATCCCCAACAATGGAATTCAGTCCTAACTAAGAAAGACGTTTCACCTGAAACTAACAAGGCTTTTTCCCCCAAGGAAAGTATAATAATTCTGGAGGCAAACCAACTTAACCATAGGCAACAAATAACAGTTTCCATCAACTTATATAAGGATTTTAATTCCTAAAGGTCTCCAAAGTATTACAAAGCATCGCACTGAAGACACCGCTAAATTTCCATGTAAATAAACAGGAGTGCTGAGAATTTATATTTTTTTCTCACTGGTTTATATGATTTGCTTTAGAATCTCTCCACTTCTTAGTGCAACTGATTACATTGGGGATGTTCTCTTACATATCTTGGCATTTTGGCCTGTTCTTGTCTGTAGAGCTGTGACTCTGTGCGTACATTCTCCCTACCTAGCAGTGCTTACCCACAAGTGTACGTTCTCTCTTTCATGCAGTGTTTTCCTCCTGTGCGTATGTTCTCCCTACACAGCAGTGTTCCCCCCCCCCGAGTGCACTCTCTCTCTATCCTGCAATGTTTTCCTCTAGTGTGTGTAAGTTCTCTTTACCCAGCAGTGTCCCCCTCCCCCGTGTGTAAGTTCAATCCTGCAGAGGTTTCCTCCTGTGAGTATGTTCTCTCTGTACAGCAGTTTTCCCAGTAGAAGTTCTCTACCCAGCAATGTTTTCCTCCTGTGCGTACATTCTCTCTACCCAGCAATGTTTTCCTCCTGTGCGTACATTCTCTCTACCCAGCAGTGTTTTCCTCCTGTGCGTACATTTTCTCTACCCAGCAGTTTCCCGTGTGTGTACGTTCTCTCTACCCAGCAGTTTCCCCCGTGTGTACGTTCTCTACCCAGCAGTTTCCCCCGTGTGTTTCTCTCTACCCAGCAGTTCCCCCCATTTGTACGTTCTCTCTATCCAGCAGTTTCCCCTGTGTGTATGCTCTCTCTATCCAGCAGTTTCCCCCTTGTGCACGTTCTCTCCACCCAGAAGTTTCCCCAGTGTGTACGTTCACGCTACCCAGCAGTATTTTTCTCCTGTGCTTACATTCTCACTACCCAGCAGTTTCCCCTGTGTGTACGTTCCCACTATCCTGCAGTATTTTCCTCCTGTGCGTACATTCTCGCTACCCAGCACTTTCCCCCGTGTGTACGTTCCTGCTACCCGGCAGTATTTTCCTCCTGTGCGTACATTCTAGCTACCCGTCAGTTTCCCCCGTGTGTACGTTCCCGCTACCCGGCAGTATTTTCCTCCTGTGAGTACGTTCTCACTACCCGTCAGTTTCCCCCTTGTGTACGTTCCCGCTACCCAGCAGTATTTTCCTCCTGTGAGTACGTTCTCACTACCCGTCAGTTTCCCCCGTGTGTACATTCCCGCTACCCGGCAGTATTTTCCTCCAGTGCGTACGCTCTCTCTTCCCAGCATCGTTTTTCCCCATGTTTATGTTTGCTCTATACAGCAGTGTTCCCCTATTGTAGGTTCTCTCTACCCAGCAGTATCACCCCCCCAGGTGTTTGTTCTTTCTATCCTGCAGTGTTTTCCTCCTGTGCATACATTCTATCTACACAGCAGTGTTTTCCCCGTTGTGTAGGTTCTATCTTCCTTGCAGTGTTTTCTCCAGTGCATGGTTTCTCTCTGCCCAGCAGTGTTTCCCCCATGCATACGTCCTCTCTATCCTGCAGATTTTTCCTCTTGTATGATCTATCTTGTGTTGCTTTCCTCCCAGAGCATGCTCTGTCTTTCTCACCAGTTGTCTCCTGTTGTATTGAACTATGTGTGTACCCCCTTCTTGCTCTGTACTTCATAAGCATGCACAGCCAACACTTTTCTTTCCAGACTGCTCACCTCTCTCAGTTTTTCATCACACAAATCCAACATTGCCTGACATATCTGGGTCAGCGAATGCTTTGGTCCTAAAAATCAAAGGAAATTTACATATGGTATGACGGCAGTCGAAACAAAATTAAATAAAAGCATGTCATATCTCAGCCCAGTCCCAGCCCTGGTGCCCAGTAATTTATGAAGCAGAACAAATATAGAAAACACAGTCCCTACCATTATACAGAACGCTGTTCTTCACTATTAGCTCCACCTGCTCACGGAACTCCTCTCGGGATGGGTACATTCTCTTGCGCACATTCTCCCGTAATGTCTGGAGATCCATGGGGTTTGTCACAATCTTGTAATAATCTTTCACTACCTTTGCATTAACTGGGCTGTGGAAAGGATATGTCTGGGGATAAAAACAGAAAGCTGTCCCTTTAGGAAAAAAATCTGTTTGAGTAAATACACAATATTCTGGCATCTTCAACCATTTATGTCAAATTAAATCAAAGAAGTGTAAACAGAGATTATGAAAAGTGAGCCATATATATATATATATATATATATATATATATATATATATATATATATATATATAATGCCCCAAAGTGTGCACGCCTGGATGTCAGTCTCTAAAATGTTCAAGTAGCAACATTTCAAAAGAAAGAAAGCACTCACCGGTCTTCATATAGGTGGTACATGTGCTGGCTTATTTCATCAGTGTTTAGGCCCCACTCGGATAAAGGCCCGGGGGGAAGGGCCGAAACGTTGATGGAATAAACCAGCACTTATTTCACCTATATGAAGACCTGTGAGTGCTTTCTTTCTTTTGAAATGTTGCTATAGACATAACGGGACCAATCCTGGGGCACACTATATGGAATAAATATTCCCCAATTGATTTAAACATATATTAACCCATTGAATGCTAGAGGAGTCTTAAACTTGCCCTCAAGGGTGTAAAAGCCCCAGATAAATCAATGGGGATAGTTACTTGACCCCTATGGTGCAGATGGTTTGCTCCAGAATTGTTCCTTTTTTTATACATATGGCCCAATGTACTGTATCAAGACACACAAACTGGTCAATAAAGGGTGGTAAGCAGTGGCACTAGAGTTTCTGTTGGATTGCAACTCCCAACATCCTCTGCCTGCTAATGGCTTACTGAGGGATAATGGGAGCTGTAGTTGAAAACAGCTGGAAAGCCACTGTTGTCCACCCGTGGCGTAAACTGAAGCATGCGTGTAAATTGTGCTAGGACAGACAAGGGCAAAATATAGCACACAGGGCCGATTTATCTCAGCCCTAAGGTATGGCTGGATGTATACACACATAAGTGCTACTGTACATTGAAAATCTCACTTCTGCCTTTCTCAGCAGATGTAGAGGGATACATTTCTCACTAAGCACAAGTATGGTGCAATGAATCAATCTTTAAAGACAGAGACACCAATAATGGATACACTCTCCGTGCAGCAGTACAGATGATATATTGTGTGATCAGCAGGTAAAAGGCACAAAGATACCTTTTTACTCATAGCCCTCTCACTCCATATCACCAGTCAAAACAGAAGAATAATGAGAGGCAGAGGTAACACACATTTGGCAGTGCATCAAATTACAGATCTCTAAAACATCTGAACAGAAATGTGAAATACATTAGAAAGCGATGTTTTGCACCCCCTCTGGTCTTAAACTGTTAATGACTGTTTCGAAGCGTGCATGGGTAGGCAGTTGTTGGACCTCCAGCTGCTGAGTACACCTCTCATCACCCCCAAACCACCCATTAGCTAGCAGGGCCTGATAGGAGTTGTAGTCTTCAACATCGGGAGGTCCAAACAACTGACTACCTCTCCATTTTGTTTCCTTTACATGGATCACTTTTTAAAAAGTCGCATATTAAATACTGCACGGCTAGTAGCCGCATTAACCATGTCACCATGTTCAAAATGGCGACATGAGAATCTTGCCTTGCATAAAAGCACAAGGTTCTCATGTCGCCACTTTAAACATCGCTACCTTCAATCTTTTATCTTTAAACATATTGCGTAAGGACTCTGACTGGGACATAAAGTCTATACGGATTTTAGCTACAGCCCCCATTATTCTCAGCCAGTCAGTCCCTATTACAGGCCAACAAATGCTGGAGAGCCACATGTTGCTGTGCCCACCTCCTTATACAGACACATCAAAGAAAGAAAGTGATTACTTACATTAGACATGTCTCTCATGTCATTTATTATTGACTCCAGAATAGAAGAAAGGGTGACCATAGGATCAGTTCTTCTGCGGTGGATTGACTTGTGGGGACGCTAAAGGTAATAAATATAAAGAAAGACACATTTGTATAAAGAAAAGTAAGAAAAAATATGGTGATAATGAAGTTAAAATTGATTAAATAACTGCTCGCTATCAGGTAAGAAAATGCCTATAACTATTATTTATATACGCACACTGTAGGATAGGATGGATGCACTCATTATTAATTTGCTACTAATGCCCAGGTGCACATTCCTGAAATAGGAGATAACAGAGTGTGTACATGGGGCTGCAAGTCACTGTTCATCAAGGTTACACAATCTATACATTTCATTGCATCATCTCTTTGATGCAAATATATATATTTTTTATATAACAACTAATTGAACAGCCCGTTACACGGGCCACAGTGCCACTGCCACCCGGTCGCGGGGCAGTCACGCGCAGTAGAGACTGCCCGCGTCACGACTGATACAGAGCTGGACGCTCCTTCGGAGCACCCAGCTCTGTATCAGCCGCGGCGCGGGTAGTCTCTACTGCGCATGACTGCAGCACGCGCAGCAGTGTGTACTGTGCATGTTGCGGCGTTCCACACGATTTAGCGAATTATTATATAGGATATAGCATTTCACCAATTTCCATAAATTCCAGGTGATTGACTTGGAGTGTGCTGGGGTAGATGAGTTGCTATGTGTGGATTCAAGGTTGTATGGTATAGCGATAAGTGTTGTGGACAATATTTATAATATTTAATTATTTATTTATTTATTTATTTTTGTGTGGCTTGGAAATTAGTCTACTTTTAAGCACCGATGTTTCAAATGTTTTCTTAATCCAGTCATTTTTTCTTCATTTTTATATAATATACGCACACTTGTATATTGGGGTGACATTACTTGCAGTCACATCTCGCTATTCTTAGGTTGTATTGAGACTGAGCTGTAATTTTACAGTCTGTCTAGTGAAAGTGGGTTAATAATTGGAGGAGAGCTGCCAAGTATGTACAGTAATGTGAACACATATGTTCTATCTGCACTGAGATCAGTGAAGAGATACCAAGTCTTGGCTGTGAATGGAAAAAGCCACCAAATCTGGGCTGCAATTGGCAGATAACTGCTCAGTTTAGGCTTTTATTGGTATAGAGCCATCAAACAGGGTATAGGGTTGTCAATGGTGAAGAGTTACTAATTCTAGGCTGTAAGTGATGGGAAGATGACAATTTTGAACTGTGACTTAAGGGATGCCTTAAAGGGATAGTAATACTTCGTTCTAACTTTATTTTATTTTGTAGGCATTATAAAAACATGAAGAATGATACAAGTCTTATCTCTCAAACCTTTATGGTTTATGAGATATTCACAAGCAAAGTTTCCCCCTCCCGTCCCTTTTACCTAGTGTAAGCAATCTCTTCTCAGATGTGGAATGCAGTCTATAGACCAGACAGATAACAGAAGGGGACACTCTTATTCCTATGAAAACAATGAAATCCCTGCCCCCCTTGACAAGCTTTTCAGGTTTTTCCCTTATCTTAATTGAAGATTGTCCCTCTCTGCAGTCTACCTGGGCACCTCCCTTCTGCTGTGGTTGAACAGTGTGACATCAGTAAAAGGGGCGGGAGGTGGACACTTTGTCATTGAATTACTCTGGAACTACAACTCTGACAGAATTGAAATAACACTCTGCAAAGTCCAAATACTATGATGATTAATTAGAGCTGCTTTTATTATGAAACATTACTATCCCTTTAAGTCTGGGTTGCAACTAGGCACTAAGGCCCATATTTATAAGAGCACACTGGAGTTATTCTGGAGTAAACCTACTGCACCAGAGGAGACAGATAGGTTTTTAACCCCTTGAATGCTAGAGAGGTCTACAATGCATTGCAAAGCAATGCATTGGAGACCATACTAGCAATCAAGGAGTTAAAAAGCTCTAGTCAAGTGCATGGGAATTTTGGAATTATTATTTGTTCCCATGGTGCAGTTGGTTTACTCCAGAATAACTTCAGTTTGCTTTTATAATTATGGACCTAAAGGCTTTATGAAGAAAGAAAAAGACTAGCAATTCTGGAGCAAACCATCTGCACTGGTGGAGGAACAATTCCCAAATTCCCATTAATTAATATGGTGATTAACCCTTAACGACACTTGACGTTCCTGGCACATCACTGGTAGATTTGCATTAAGGACCCATGATGTGCCAGGATCGTCATGGAATTCAGGGCTCCCTGCGCAGCTGCACACCGTTTGAGGAGCCCTGAACCGGGATGCAACAAAAAATAGGATTTTAGTCTTACCTGTTAAATCCTTTTCACTTAGTCCATACAGGTCACTGGTACTCTGGGAGGCGTAAGTCCCCTTTAATAGGCAGGAACAACTATGCAAATGATTTGCAAGGGGCGGAGCCTCCCCTCTTACTTAAGCCACCTTCTGGCCAGAGCCACTTTAGATTGATTTGAGACCCTAAAACTGACCTCAGGTAAGCAAAAAGAAAGACTCCTGTGAGCATGCCCGAACGGTCTCCCACTGGATGCCACAGGAGAGCCAAGACTGGTCCCTTGACAGGGTGGGAGACCAGTGACCTGTATGGACTAAGTGAAAAGGATTTAACAGGTAAGACTAAAATCCTATTTTCACTGTCGTCCAATACAGGTCACTGGTACTCTGGGATGTACAAACATTGAGCTGATCCAGAGGCGGGAAGTAAGGCAAGGACCAGGCGCAAGGCCCAAGTCACTAGAACTGCTATGACCAGTTAATAACATAGCCCAACTGTAAGTGTCAACGGACACCAACCAAGGGAACAATCCCTGAACTAACACAGCACACGGAACTTGAGCCAACCGGGCTCAACAGCAAGGAAGCACTAAGGATCACAGAGCGGAAGACCTACACAGGCAAGACTGCCTCCAGGACCTTCCTTCCAAAACTGGCATCAGCCGACGCCAGTACATCCACTCGGTAGTGCTTTGAAAAAGTGTGCACAGAGGACCAAGTGGCCGCTCTGCACAGTTGATCAGCAGAAGCTTGATTCTTGTAGGCCCAAGAGGCCCCAATAATCTGGTGGAATGGGCAGTCACCCTGAAGGGAACATGCTTATTCCGCAAAGTATAAGCTTCACGGATGGTAGCCTTAATCCAAGAGGCAATGGTAACTTTGGAAGCCGGTCTCCCTGCCCTAGGCCCCTCAGGAATGACGAATAGAGCGTCAGACTTCCTGATAGACTCGGTGCGATGAACATAAAACTTGAGGCAACGCACCACATCCAACAAATGGAGATCTCTTTCCTTGTCAGATGAAGGATTAGGGCAGAAAGAGGGAACCACAATCTCCTGATTGATGTGAAACTCAGATACAACCTTGGGTAAGAATTCCTTGGTAGTGCGAAGCACAGCCTTATCCTTGTGGAACACCAGGTAAGGAGGTTTACAAGACAAGGCCTGTAACTCTGCCACCCGGCGCACTGACACAATAGCCAAAAGGAAGGCCATCTTCCAAGTCACAAGACGTAATGGAATGGAAGCCAAGGATTCAAACGGTGGTCGCTGTAGAACTCCCAGCACCAAATTGAGATCCCACTGGGGAGCAGAACTCTTGAAGGTAGGTCGAACATGAGTCACACCTTGGAAGAAGACTTTCACATCAGGAAGGATGGCAATCCTTTCCTGGAAAAACACAGACAAGGCAGAAGTCTGAACTTTGAGGGAACTCAGACTGAGCCCCTTATCCACACCGTCCTGCAAGAAGGCCAGGACAGTGGGAAGATGGAAGTCAAGGGATAGCTTCTTGCCAGAACACCATGACACAAAGGTTGACCATATGCGATGATAGATCTTGGAAGACACAGGCTTACGAGCACTGAGCATAGTCGACACCACAGAAGGAGAAAACCCTTTCTTTGCTAGAATCGAGGATTCAACCGCCATGCCATCAAATGGAGAGAGTGAACATCCTCCTTCCACAGATACCCCTGAAGAAGTAGGTCCGGACGGGCGGGAAGTGGGATCGGATCCTTCACTGACATGGCCATCAACTCCGGAAACCAGGACTGGCGAGGCCAGTTTGGAGCAATCAGGATGACAGGACAACGTTCTCTCTTCAACTTCTGGATAACTCTGACCAATAGAGGAAGAGGAGGGAAGATGTAAGCCAGGGGGAAGTCCCAAGGGATCGACAAGGCATCCACTGCTAGAGCAAGGGAGTCCCTCAACCGGGAGCAAAACACCGGAACCTTCCTGTTGTGTCTGGTAGCCATCAGATCCACCACAGGCATCCCCCACCTTTGAGTGAGCATGTGAAACACCTCTGGGTGAAGAGCCCATTCTCCGCTGTCGACGGTGTGACGACTGAGAAAGTCTGCCATGACGTTGTCCACGCCTGGAATATGAACTGCAGAGATGACAGGCACGTGATCTTCTGCCCAAGACAAAATATCCTTGACCTCCCACCAGGCGGAACCGCTTCTTGTGCCGCCTTGCCTGTTGATGTAAGCCACCGCCGTGGCGTTGTCGGACTCCACTCTGATCGGAAGACCGGTCAATTGAGACTCCCAGTGCCTCAGGGCCAGCCGGACAGCTCGAAGTTCCAGAACATTGATGGAGAGCATGGATTCCTCCAGACCCCATTTCCCCTGAGCACTGAAGCGACCCCAGACTGCACCCCAGCCCCGAAGGCTGGCATCCGTAGTGACTGTGGTCCAAGGAGGAACTAGAAAGGATCTCCCTTTCAGGAGATGTGAGAGATCTAACCACCAGTGTAGACTCGACTCGACATGAGGAGGAAGAGAAACAGACAGATGTTGATGATCCGGATGATTCCTGCACGTCTGGATCACAAATCTCTGAAGATCCCTGGAGTGGGCCATGGCAAATGGTACTGCTTCGATTGTGGAAATGAACTTCCCCACTAAGGACGACAACTTCGGAACTGGAATTTCGTCCATGTCCAGAATCCCAGCCACTCTGACGGCTATCTGGTGAGCCACGTCCTCTGGAAGAAACACCATGCATTGGCGAGTGTCGAACAGGAGACCCAGGAACAGAAGCCTCTGAGATGGAATCAAGTCCGACTTGTCCAGATTCAGGATCCAACCATGACGGTTCAGGGTGTGCATGCACAGCTGTAATTGCTGATGGAGAAGCTCCGCTGAGGAGGCCTTCAGAAGAAGATCGTCCATGTAGGGGGTCACTCTGATCCCATCCTGATGGAGCACCGCTATCAAGGAGCCCAACACCCTCTGGAAGACCTGAGGGGCTGAAGTCAGCCCGAAGGGGAGCGCTGCAAACTGAAAGTGTCCCCTGTGGCAGGCAATCCTGAGATACCGCCTGCTTTCTGGATGAATAGGGATGTGAAGACAAGCATCCTGAAGGTCCAGGGAGGAAAGAAACTCCCCTGGAGACATTGCTGCAATCACAGAGCGCAGGGACTCCTGGCGGAAGTGGGAAGTCACCACATAGGCATTGAGATCTTTGAGATCCAAAATGGGACGAGCTCCTCCGTCCTTTTTGGCTACCACAAACAGGTTGGAATAAAATCCTGAACCTGTGTCCCCTTGAGGAACCACCTCCAGGACCTCTTTGTCCAAGAGATCCTGAATAGCGTCGTCGAACAGACGCCTTTTTGTGGGTTCCTGAGAAGGACGAGTAAAATGGAACCGAAAAGGAGGAAGGGAAGAGAAAGGGATCCTGTATCCCTCTGACACCACCTGAAGAACCCATGGGTCCGCCACTGACTCCTCCCAAGTCCGGCGAAAGATGCGGAGACGACCGCCTACAGCCGGATGCGGACCCGGGTTCGGAGAGTCATGCCGAAGCAGTCTTGGAGGCAACTTTGGGCTTCCAGGACTGTTTGGGCTTGGAGGAGGAGCGCGTAGTGGGAGGACCCGTTTGGGCCGAGGAGCGTGTCTCAGTCTGAAAGGAACGAAAGGACCGATTGCGTTTGGCTGGAAACTTTTTCTTAAAGACTGAGGGTAGAAGAGTACTTTTACCGCCAGTAGCCTCACTGATCATTTCTTTGAGTTCAGACCCAAAAAGTAAATTCCCCTGAAAGGGCAAGGAAAGCAAGGCTTTCTTAGAGGCTGTATCAGCAGACCAAATTTTCAGCCAAAGAGCGCGTCTAGCCACCACAGAAGAAGTGGAGGCCCTCGCCATCATGCGCACAGCATCAAAAGCAGCGTCAGCAACATAGTTCTGAGCTTCAGTGATATTAGCAAGTAGCTGCAACTGTTCAGATACTGGCGCATCCTGGCGAACTGCTTCAGTCAGTCGTTCAGTCCAGGCCGCAATGGCCCTATTAACCCATGCCACAGCAAAGGTTGGGCGCATGGCCGTGCCAATGGAGGCAAAAATAGACTTAAGAGAGAGCTCTAGCTTCTTATCCGTCCAGTCCTGCAGGGCAGAGGCATCTGAGACAGCCAAAGCGGTAGATTTGGATAGTCTAGACACAGGAGCATCCACCTTGGGAGGATGAACCCACTTTGCCAGCTCCGCCTCAGGAAAAGGGTAAAGTTTAGCAAACTTTTTGGAGACAGAGGAAGATCTATCAGGATTCTTCCATGCCTCAGAAACCAGACGGGCAAGAGTAGGGTTAGTTGGAAAACAAACAATTGGCTTAGATGGCTTTTTCTGAAAAACATCAGTAGGATCATAAGTGGATTCCTGAGTCAGAGGAAGGTTGAGCGTATTCAGAACCGCTCTGATCAGACCCTCAGCCGAAACTTCAGGGTCACACTCATAGGGGTCCCCAATGGACCTGTTAGATTCAATAACAGTACGTTCCTCAGCATCAGAATCCTGTAAAAGTTCTTCTTCAGAAGAATCAGTGATATCAGGAGCTCCCTGTGGCTTAGGCAGGGAGGTCCTGATAGTAGAGGGGGTCTGCCAGACCTGGAGAGCCCCCTGTATCTGAGAGGGAAAGAGTTGAAGCGTGGATCTGAGATCCCTAGTGGCAGCTTTAAACTCCCTCACCCAAGATGGCTCAATAGCGTGGCTGGGAAGCCCAGGGTTGCTATCTTGACCAGTACAATTAGGGCATAGATCCCCCACATTATCGCCATCCAGCCCAATGTGGCAAGAGGAGCAAAACGCCATGGGGGTAGCAGACCCCCCATCCTCCTTAGACTTGGGTCTAGCCCCTAGCTCCAGTGAAGTAGACATGCTCACAGCGTCAATATACCCCACTAATAACACTATCACCCAGAAAAAGCGTGAAAGATTAAAGTTTCACCCCAGAAATGTTCTAAAAACGGACTTATCTGGCCAGCGAAGGGTTAATCTGTTGAGGAGAGAGAAGGCTCGGTCCCTGCGTAGTGTACTCGCCTAGGAAAAGTACCACAAAATGGCGGCCGTCATGACAGCCAATCAGAAACGAGCGCGAACCAAGCGCTCACGGGAAATGTAGTTTTCCTTTACAAGTACCCCAAACAGTGCCCGAAGTCCCCCTGAACACCCCACATGAATAAAACACATTCCGGATGATAGAGCAGGAGCCTAGAATTAAAATGAGCCCTCTCTGAAGTTGCTGTGACAAGCGGTTCCAGAGATATGTCCCATACTGTGAATTCTCATAGAGAGTAAAGGAGCCCTTGCGTCTGAGCGGGAAAAAGCCGCGCTTAAAGGCGCGGAACACCATTTTTAATAAAGTTTAGTAAAACATTAAAAAGTGCCCAAACAAGCATGAAACACATGAGAAACATAAATAAATGAATACCCAATGCTCCAAAACCCAGAGAATAACACAGAAATTGCATAAACAGTAATAATGCAATAAAAACACCCTATGAGTGCTGGAGTGTATTAAAACTCCCAAATACAAGCCCATCAAAGGGACACTGTGGGGACAAGTGGACCTTCAGCACTCAATGGGTGACTCACCTTCCTTGCTGGACTTCTGTCTTCAGGTGACCATGATAAGGAGGGAAAGAACCAGAGGTAAATTTCCCAATAGGGGAGCTGCTTAACACAAGCTGTCCCCTCTTCAGGGCATAAGGTCCACAGAAAATCCCTGGAAGCTGCACCAGCCACTTTAAAGAGGGCAATTCACAGCCATGGTCACCCTCCTAATGGTGGTATTCCATATTTGAATAAAAAAATAATAAAATACTAAGATGCATAGATGTTCTCTACCTGGTGTGCAAGAACACCAGGAACACATCAATCTAAAGTGGCTCTGGCCAGAAGGGGGCTTAAGTAAGAGGGGAGGCTCCGCCCCTTGCAAATCATTTGCATAGTTGTTCCTGCCTATTAAAGGGGACTTACGCCTCCCAGAGTACCAGTGACCTGTATTGGACGACAGTGAAAAGGTTGTGGTGCTTAAGTGACGGCCTCATGCATGATCGGCTGTCCTTAAGGGGTTAATGTTTTGTATGCTAGAGAGATCTTTTACCCATTCACACAATAGAGAACTTTCTAGCATTTAATGGGTAATTTTATTTGTCCCATAGGTTTGCTCCAGAATTGTCCATCTATAATTCCCCGAGAAGGACATGTAACATTTTTGTACTGTGTTACAGGTAAGACTAATGCTATCCATTACTCATTTAAATTAATTAACTTCCTCTTTGTGCACTCACACATCCATTCATTTACACTGTTACACAAGGCAAACACAGTGTAGCTACGAGAAGCAGAGGATCACTATAAAGTAGAAAATGAACAACTTACATTTAAGTAATCACAATGCACAGTGCTCCCAACTCTACGCTTCTTCTTCTGAGGCAACTGTTGTTTGGGGAATTTGAGGACCAAGGATTTCCTTCGAACCTCATCAGCGCTATAAGATTTAGAATAGATATCAAATGACATTATCCCATCTTAGCTAGTCATATATAGTATACCCGTAATGGCTGATCATAGGCTAAAAATCATCAAAAATAATAACAAATATATTCATTCAGTTTTTAGCCATGCCTGAAGACAATTTAGATTCATTTCTTGCAAGGGAGTGACAATTAAATTAAGAACCACTTCTTTTTAGGATAACGAAAGGACTTGCCCACGAAGATATTTTTCAACCAACAGCTATATTTATTTGTTATTTTTTGTACTTGAGCTCTTTTGTAGTCCATTTATAAGGGGATACATGTGTACTTACCAATAAATCCTTTTATCCTGGTCCTTGTGGAACAGAGGAACTATGGGGAGAAGTTTCTACCACTAGGAAGGCTTCAGACAAAGCTCTCTGGAGGACACTCCCTCCCAGTCCTACTGAACCCCTGTACAGCACAGCAGCCTTAGTTTTAAGTAAAGCCAAGATACATAGAAAAAAGCAGGGTAGGAAGACAGTCACCATGCCAGAGAACACAGAGGATACATTACCCACAGTTCAAACCACATGTTTTTCTCTGGAAAGGATGACCTGTGTACCACATGGATTAAGAGAAAAGGATTTATTGGTAAGTACACAAAAATCCACTGTTGTCTTTCTTTTGTTGTGGAACACAGGAACCAAGGGGATAAACTAAAGCTGTACCAAACAGATTTCCCAACAACAAATTCAGTCACACATTATTAAACCCAAATGAAACCACGAACCTCAGGAATCAACAGATACTACCAAACAAAAAGGTGAAGAAAAATCCTACTCAGGCCCTACTGCTTGGAGGACGTTCCTCTCAAAACCAGCCTTGGCCAAGGCCACCACATAGATTCTGTAATGTCGCGCAAATGTGCGAAGCAACTACCAATTCACCGCCATGCACAACTGTTCCACTGGGGCCTGTTTTATGTAGGCCCATGAGGCACCCATCACTCTCGTGGAATGCGCAGCAACATGAAAAGGCACCTACCAGAACCACGTCATCTTCATGAAAAACAGAAAAGGAGCCTTACAAGACAAATTCTGCAGTTTGGCCACTTGCTGAACAGAAACAATCACTGGAAGGAACACTGTCTTAAGGGTAAAAAGAAAAAAAAAAAGAGACACAGAAAACAATGGTTCAGAAGGATTCCTCTGAAGCACTCTGTGGACCAGATTCAAGTCCCATGGAGGCGAGGGGTCCCTAAAGATGGGGAAGGCACTTCCACCTCTGGAACACAAAAGTCTGAACATCCGGCAACAGAGCTATATACTTCTGAAACAAGCCAACATCAGTGAGATTTGTACCTTAAAGGAGCCAAGTTGAATACATCTGTGAAAGACATCCCGGAGAAAGGCCAAAACCACAGGGAAATGGTCTCAAGAACAAAGACTAGACCCTATAGTAAATTCTAGATTATACCAAATAGTAGAGCCATAAGAGGGAACATGAAGGTATGCAAAACAATTGAGATGTTTCAGGTATAGCATCGGGCGACAACCCCTCATCTTTCTCCAAGAGGTTTTAGCAAAACCTCAGAAACCTCTTCTGATGAGGGACTGGAACCATGACTTCCATATCCATCAAGGCTTGGACCTCTTCCTGGAACAGAGAGCTTGCAAGGTGGTCTTGGTGAACCCTTCAAATAAAGAACAGATACAGAGGATGGTCTTTGAAATCTATCGGATGACCCTCTGAAACTATATGCAAAACCCGTTGATCAGCACCAACATGACACACATCTTGGAAATGCCACACTGGTTCCCCCCTATTGCCTGCTGAGGAAGTCTCATCAGTAGGAGGCTTTTGAATGGGCTTCTTAGCCATCCAGGAGGACTTGGACTTCTGGTGAAAATGGGATTGGCCCGAGAGCCTTGGTCACTTGGAAGTAGTAACAGGGTAGGATGAAAAAAAAAAACTACAGTTTAGATGTGGACTGGGATAATGGAGAACTCTTGGCCCCCAGTGGCCTGACTAAGAACCTTAACTAATTACAGGCCAAAGAATGGTTTACTCATGAATGGCAAAGATACGTAACTTTTTAGCAGACCAGATTTTCAGCCACAGAGTTAGAGACAAACTTAACCGCATCCAAGGCTGCTTCTCAAATATAAGCATTATCCACATGAAGCATATGTATGAGCTAGATGAATCCTTCATGACTGCCTAAAGCAAGCGGTTGCATCAAACCACCATGGCTTTTGCCAACCAGGCCATAGCCAAAGTGGGATGCAGTGCATCAGAATCCACTGTGGCCAGAAAGTTAATTTTTAAGAGAGAATCTAGATTATCCACAAGGTCCTTAAATGCTACTGTGTTGGTTACCAGCAGGTCTGAGTACTTGGACATGCAAGAGTTTGGCTGTCAACCTCAGGAGGGGTTCCCCGCAATGCCAACTGTTCAGCGAAGAAGGGGTAAATTAGGCCTAACCGTCTAGACAAATAGACCTTCCTATCAGGAAATTTCCATTCCTCCCTATCAGAAAATGTACATTTCTCCAGTATAATCTGTTCTAGAAAATCATAAAAAGGAAATTGAATGGAAGACCTCTGCCACCTTTTAAACATATCCTGAGCGGACACCCCAGAGGGAATCTAAAAGATCTGGAGGGTATATAACACTGACTGAATCAGACCTTCCACAGAACTCCTGAGGGCTTCCTCCAGGGAGTCCCAGTGGTTAAGGGATGAATCCTCCACCTCCCCTGTCTCACCCCTTCTAGAGAGGAATAGTCCCCAGGAGCAAAAGAGTCGCTCTCTGTAATGTATCAGTCCATTTCTTGGAGAAAAAGCACAAAATCACTGATCCAATTTATCCAGAATCTGAAGGGAAGAGGACAAACTGGCCAGAGCTTGGAGATGTATCAGAGAAGTGGCTAGGATGTGTGCACGTGCAGGATGCTACTATTTCAGAAGAGCTGGTACTTGGGGAGTTTAGCACCAAAAGAGGAGCATAGCTGACCTGGCTGACCCTTTGGGAGTCTGGACTGCCAAGAAAAACAAATGACCACTGTTGACAAAATGGTCACAGTACTGGTGGTTCTAGGTTGTGCCAGGTTCCTTTTAGGCTCTGACTTAGCTATGTCCTCACCCCCAACCCAAAATGGCCTACAGAGGCAAGGAAGTAAGAAGAGGTAAAAGAGGAAAGCTGATCTGCATCAGTAGAAGAAATTAGTAGCCAAGAAGGAACAGTTTTCCTTTCCCAGAGCCCAGGGTACATAGTTGTTTATTATTATTATTATAAAAAAATACAAAAAAAAAAGAAAACATTTTTAAAGAAAATGGTGAGGTGGTTCTCCAGCTGTAACAAGCAAAACAGCTACAGCAGTTGGGGACCCAATTCTGGGGCTCCCCCTCATAAAAATAAAATACCCCCCCACACACACCTGTATGACCCCTGTGCTCTGGAACCTACACAGAGCCACAGGGAATGAGAAGAAAACAGCTGCGTCTGTTAGAATGAAGCCACAATGAACACCAAGCCATTTAAAAGCACCGTGGCCCAAATTTTTAAGGGTCCCGACCCTTAAAAAAAGAGTACAATGGGAGGAACGAAATGAATAAACTGACTAAAAATGTTAAATCAGGTGAACAATAAAGGGAAAAAAATGAAGGCCAGGGCCACCTAAGTAACTTCCCACAGAACAGACCTCATATTGCGGCAAACAGATATGGAGAACCATACTCACGATCCTTGGACTATGGCTCCACTACTATAGTAATGGAGAGAGGCAGCTTCCCACAGGGCAGACATGATATGAGTATTTGTTCGAGTCAGCTCTTCATGCAAATGGAAGAGACACAATAGGAACCACATCCATATAGTGAAATGCTTCTCCATAAAACAGTAAAATAAAGTAAAAGAAAATAAAGAGAAACACAAATCCCTGCACCTCCAAAGGATGGACACTTTAAAACTAAAGCTGCTGCTGGACGGGGTTTGAGTAGGACAGGGAAGGAGTCTCCTCCTCCAGAGAACTTTGCAAGTGCCCTGTCACCTAGTGCAAACAACTTAACCGCATTGTCCTTGTGTTCCACAAAGGAAGAGGAAAGAAGGATTCAGTTTACCACCTGATAAAGACAACTGCCATTCAGATATATGAAACCCTCTGTTTGTTGAGAGGAGAGGTTGACCTAAATGCAGAATTCAATAGCAGTCCCTAAATACAGGTAACTGCAGATACACAGCAGAAAATAAACAATACTCAATACTGAAATTCAAATACCGGGAAGGAGAAGATGTACAGCTATACAATTTGCATAAAGCAATGAGATGTCACATACATAAATTAATAGTTCTGTGGTGATGGTACATGATAGAATAATATAAGAGGTGTAAGCTGAGAAGACTGGTCATTATCTGTGAAGATGTTTAACATTACATTGTGGGAGACTTCATGGCAAGACTAGGATACAATGACATCAAGAATATCATCAGCTGACAATCAGAATGGGATATACAATCACTGTGTTTGGTCTGACATTTCACCAATAAAATCGTTAATCAGTGTTTTAGGAATGTTAGTCCATGCAGTATCTACGTGTGCACCCATCTATGAGATCGGTGCCCAAGTAGATACCTCATGGACTAACATTCCCAAAACAATGATTAACCATCTTTTTGGTTAATGTCTTGTCCTTCCTAAATATATGTGATGTAATTTAAATAACATACTAGCTTCCTGGTGTTGAAAAGCCAGTATTGAGCAAAGTATACATAGATATACTGTACTACTGTATCAAGAATACCTACTTTGTTAAAGGGATAGTAATACTTACAAATTACCAGTCCACATATTGTAGGTTTGTTAAAAAGAAACATATTGCCCCCAGTGTCATCTCTCAAACCCTTATGGTTTGAGAGATGATAGCGCTCAAAGTTCCCCCTCCCTCCTCCTTCCCTGACTGAACGCTGACTGCAGGGATATCCAGTATTACTTGCATCAGGTGGCTCTGCAGCACTGCCGAGATCGCGTTTATAAAAAAGAAATCTTTCACTAAAATGGTCTTCTACGTGTGCTTGCAAACCAAGCACACATAGAAGACCGTTTCAGTGAAAGAATTATTTTTTATAAACGCGATCTCGGTTCAGCTGCAGAGCCGCCTGATGCAAGTAATACTGGATATCCCTGCAGTCAGCGTTCAGTCAGGGAAGGGGGAGGGAGGGGGAACTTCGAGCGCTATCATCTCTCAAACCATAAGGGTTTGAGAGATGACACTGGGGGCAATAAGTCGTACGACAGTTTCCACTGCAGCCAGCGTTCAGTCAGGGAAGGGGGAGGGAGGGGGGAACTTTTAGCGCCATCATCTCTCAAACCATAAAGGTTTGAGATATGACACTGGGGGCAATAAGTTTCTTTTCAACAAAGCTACAGTATGGGGATTGGTAATTTGTAAGTATTACTATCCCTTTAAGTTCTTCTATTAAACACATTAAGAGCCCATCATCCCCAGGGCACACTTTCCCTTTATATTATTTAGTAGAGCATTTTCTCTGATGACTTAACCCCCCCAGAAGCTAAATATGCCTCCAATGCATGCACCGAAATGCAATGGGACAGTCTACTGCATCCAAAGGATTATGGTCTCACACAGGCTAAAAGACTGCACATATACTTCTTTATATTTATCCCACTTGCTGAGCAGATCTCACCTTTCAATCAGTTGCTTCCCTAGGACAATCTTCGTCCCCTCCACCTTGATCAGCTCTTCGTTGTCAATATGTATAACTGTTTTCTCCAACTCCTCTTCCTGTTCCTCAGTCATAGCCACAGGGTTGGATGGAGGAGCATTGGTTTGATAATACAGGGGGCAGAATTTGTTGGTTCTCATGTGTCCAATAGCGCCACATGCGCCACATTTTAGCTACGATAAGAAAATAAATATCATATCAGTAACACTGTGAACCTAGGTCTGAGGGACATTTCTTTGTGTCACATTGAGGCTGATTTACTAATAAAACCGGTGCAATTCTTGTGCAAACCAACTGCGCTTGTACCACAGAGAACAAATAAAAGTGCTCCATTCATTTAAATGGGGGATTTAACAACTTGAATGCTAAAGGTCTCCGATGCATTCCTTAACAGTACATCTCTCTAGCATTCAAAGGGTTAAAACTTCCAGTTAAATCAACAGGAATTTTTGTTGTCTATACTGAAATTTGTTTCCGCCAGGATTGCACCGCTTTTCTTCGTACAGCCTCCTCAGTGAATGAAGATTACCTTTAGATCAGGGCGTTCCTTCATTTTCTTGGGTTTTTTCTCTGGAGGACCTCTGAGTTTCTCCTTTTCTTGATTACGTTTCAATCGACGGAGCTGCTCCTGGATTCTCCTCCTCTCTTTCCTCATCTCCTCCCGATGTTGTTCGTCAAACAGGGCAAACTTTCGTCTTAAACAGAAGTACACATCAGTTAGTAAATGCTGTGTCTTCCTTGACACTGATGAGCTAAGCAGTGGAGTCATTCCAGAGCAAGACATAATCCCGCACTATGCTATAAAGAAAATGAATCTACGGGGGGAAAAAAACAAAAAACAATATTTATTGAAGAGAAAATAAAAACCAACACAAAAAGAAAAATGTCAGGTGTATAAAGCAGCCTTTATCAGTCTACAATTAAAGACTGTAATGGCCTGAACCACTTAAGACTACTGAATACTGGACTTTTTTCATGTGTTATTTTAATGTTTTATGTTTGCCTTTTAATTTTTTTCCAATAAAGTTTGTTTTTATCCAACCTCCGTGTAGCATCAAGTGTTTTTTAGCACAATAATGGGTCTCTTTGCATGATGAACCACTTTGTATATCCCAGCTTTTGCTCTGCATCAGACTTCAACTTTAATTGTGTAATATGAAATGTTTATATTCTACACACACACGGCACTCCCGTCGGTCGATGCCTTATAGTGACAGGAGTGTTTGTGTGTGTCAATGAAGCCATGAGCTACGCCATCGGGAACATCTACTCATGGCAGGGTCACCCAGGGTGGACAGATGAAAGCGAAGACAGCAGACTAAATCGATCCAAATTCTGACCAGCGTGGAAGATTATGGTCCATTCCCTCAGTTTGGCTTCACAACAAAGACAATGGCCCTTATTCCCCCGGAGGCTTGCAAGCTACTTCCTAAAGCAGCGATAAAACCAGCTCAGTGGCAGAGGGTGCTAAGAATTGCAGGGTTCTAACAGGATGATTTTGGTCTTTAGACACTGGAATGCTTAACATTTGATCTATGAGTACAGTTTCACGCTTAGAGGAACTACTACAAGAACTAAATAATCACTTCAGTGTGCAGCAAGACCTTCCAGACACAGACATTTCCAACCACAATGAAAGAGTTATTAAGATTATCGTAGCCACTGCCCAAGCCCTAGCACCTACTGTAAAACAAGAAAAGCCAACCCAAATATAAAAACAAACAGTTGCCATGATTAAAAAGCAACAAAAAATTAAGCAAAATGGTAATATTAAAAACAGAGTAGAATATGTAGAAATGTGCAAGACTATTAAGAAGCTCATAAAAGAAGAAACGAGCAAATTCAAGTTTGAGCTCATCAAAAGGACACTGAAAAAAATAAAGGGCTAAAGAAAGCTAAACAAAAGATGGCCACATGCAAGAGCCAAATGTTTGAATAAGAGCTTAAAGGGATAGTAATACTTTGTTTTAACTTTATTTTATTTTGTAGGCATTAAAAAAACATGAAGAATGATACAAGTCTTATCTCTCAAACCTTTATGGTTTAAGAGATATTCACAAACAAAGTTTCCCCCCCCCCCGTTCAACCAGATCAGAAGGGAGATGCCCAGGTAGACTGCAGAGAGGGACAATCTTCAATTAAGATAAGGGAAAAAGCTGAAAAACTTGTCAAGGGGGGAAGGGCTTTCATTGTTTTCATACAAAGAAAATTGTCCCCTTCTGTTATCTGTCCTGTCATACAACCTGATCCACATCTGAGAAGAGATTGTTTACAGTAGGTAAAAGGGGCGGGAGGGGGAACTTTGCTTGCGAATATCTCATAAACCATAAAGGATTGAGAGATAAGACTTATATCATTCTTCATGTTTTTTTAATGCCTACAAAATAAAATAAAGTTAAAACGAAGTATTACTATCCCTTTAAAGATGGTACAACAGCAAAAACACAACAACAAACAGTAAAACAGAAGCAGAAGATTATTTTTCAAATGTTTATAAGGATGAAGGACAACAGCTGAATGAAGGGCAGAGGCTGAAGCTGTGCCAGAAGCTTTTGTAGAAGAAGTAGAAGCTGCAATAAAATCAATGAAAAACGGCTAAGCAGCTGGCCATGATTAAGTCACTATTGAAATGTGGAAAGCTGGAAGGTCCACCCTTATTCAAAGCCCTAGCTAAACTATTTTCAAAGTCAAAGTGCCTGAAACATGGAAAACATTCAAAAGTCCTCCTACTGCACAAAAAAGGTGATGAGGCATATCTAAAAACTACCGGGCAATACGTTTACAAGGTTTTCACAAAGGTACCATAAAGAAGAATGGATACAATACTTATGTCACAACCTGTTACGGTTGGCAAGCAAAACCAGGAGTCAGACGGTATAGTTAATAGAACCTTTATTATGAGAATAATGACGGTAATGCAATATTTAAATAAAAACACAGTGGGTGACTGAAACGGCGAGCACTGTATCAGGAATAGCAGTCTCCCAAACTCTGCACCACACTGTCCAAGACTAGGCCTCAGCCCACTGGAGTCTCGTGGTAAGGTACCGCCGCCCAAGAGATACTGACTCAGCCTGCAGTCAGTAGCTAGGAGTCTGCTTGATCCCCAGGTCAGTACTAGGAAGGATGTCTGAATAAAGGAACCAAGAAACTGAGCGAACAGACACAGCCTTCTAGTAAGCACCAGATAGGATAGTCAGACGAGCCAAAGTCATACACGGAGCGGTTAGTCAGCCAGAGTCACAGGTTTGCACCAGAAAGGATATCCACTGAAGCGATGGCATGCTGGATGCACAGTGGATAGAGCCCCAGGTCAACACCACAGTGGGTAGTCAGAAAAGCCTAGGTCATACAGGGAGCAGGTAGTCAGCCAGCGCCACAGGTTTGCACCAGAAAGGATATCTGAGCCAAATCGGAACATAAAGGAGAATAGTCAGACAGAGCCACAGGTTTGCACCAGCATGGATGGACAGACAAGCCGGATCACACACATGAATCAGGAATACTAGAAAATGAACTGCTCAGAACAACAACGTAAGGGTAACCGAGTCAGGACTCAGTCTGCCCTTTAACCCCTCCACAGGAAGTAGGTAGGAGGAGCAGCTAGAGGGAGGAAGTAGGAAGGAGGAGACTACAAGAAACAAACACACATAAAAAAGAGGCCTGCGGCATGCTTGAAGCCTCTTGCCTGCAGAGGACGAGTGGAAAGACGCTGAGCGTCGCTAAAGCGGCATCACTGGAAACAAGGTACTGTGACACAACCTAAATAACAAGTAGGCTTCAGGAGAGGTTCAGTACAATAGACCATATCCAGGCAAGTTACAGAGCATCATAATGAATACAACCTTCCATTATTCATAGCCTTCACGGACTAAGAAAAGGCCTTTGACTCAGTAAAAAAGCAAGCAATAATGGATGCCCTGACCAACCAAGAAATAGACAGAGCTTACAAAGGCACAGGACCTAAGTTGTTGGAGGCCTTCATCCTCCAGTGGATCAACAAAGACTGGAGATGATGATGCTATAGATATACATACATATAAAATATTTATTTTGAGGGATATAGGGACAGTAGGTAAACTTCCTCCCACAATGAGGGAAGGTACTTAAAGTTAACACCCTAAAGATCTAGTTCCCACCCATTAACCTGCTCTAGTATGCACCCCCCCAAGTCATCTATTGGTCAGATTTCACATAAAAATGCATAGAAAAACAAGACAAACCAAGAAAACAGCAGGGGCAACATGTTTTCTCAGGTGGACTAAGAGAAAACAATTTATCTGTAGGTATAAACAAAAAAAATCTGATGAAGTGAAGATTGTAGTACTACCAGCACCAGATTAAAATCAAGAGGAGGTGTCAGATGGAGGTACCTATAGGGCAGCAGAAGCCACTCCCTACAAAAAAACATCTGACCGTCCAGGACATCTCCCGACGTCATTTGGAAGATAATAGAAAGAGCAGAAATTTTAACTTTGAAGAAAGTTTTAACGCTTTCTCAAGACCCATCTGCAATAAACTGAGAAGATATGGTGACTTAAAACTGTGAGGATTCCCAATCATGTGACTGACGAAAGGAAAAAAAAACAAAACACACACATATTATTATATCTATCTATATTATATATATATATATATCTATATTATATATATATATATCTATATTATATATATATATATCTATATTATATATATATATATCTATATTATATATTATATTATATATTTTTTTTTTTTTTTTTTTTTCCCCTTCTTCTTCAATATTACACAACTGCAGCTCCCCTTCTGCAGCCTAATAGGGTGTCAAGGTTCTATGAGCGAACTAAACTTTCCCACCTTGAATGCTAGAGTATTTGTCCCCTATAATGCAGTTAATTTGCCCCAGAATTAATCCAGTACTTCATTGTAAATTGGCCTCCTTATCTCATCACTGGAGCAATTCAGACTTACATAAACTCGTCATCTTTGGTAGTACGGATTCGACTATAAGCGTCAATCACTGATGGTTTGCGCACAGTTTCACATCGTACATATTCCTTTCCATCTTCATCTCTGAAGGTGCGGTAAATTTTCAGTCGACGTCCACTTGCTGCAGAGTTTAAACTTGTCACAGAAGCAGTGTCGTCATCCTTGTGTGAACCCCCTGAGGCAGCAGACCCTGTAGCTAACAGAATGCAGTGACATACAACACCCTCCTCTATATACAATAAAATAATCATCACACACAGAACAGAGGACCCCCCCCCCCCAAACCAAGGGCTGAATATCTGGCCCTCCAATCCACTAAAGGGCCACAAAGAGACAATGACTGAAAAAAGGTGGATTAACCACTTGGAAGCTAGAGAGGAATCCATCGCATTGGAGAGCTCTTTACCATCCAATCAGTTACAGGGATAGCACTGTGCAATATGAAAGGATCCAGATGAGTAGAGAAGGAAAAAAATGTATAGGTTGAGAGAAGACTAAAAAAAAAAATTAAAAAATAAAATAAAATAAAAAAATGGAGTGTGTGTGTGTGTGGGGGGGGGGGGTAAGTAGGTAGGGGTGAGTTACTATTTACAATGAACAGTTTAAAGGAGCAGTAAACTTTTTTTATGAAAAAATATATATTGTAGGGATTTTCCTATTGAGTAAAATAAGGGTACTCCCACTGCCAAGAGATTTATATTTCCAGAGTTATTACAGTTTAAACCCATGTTTCTTTACATTAGCAGTGCCCTCTAGTGGTCAAATTCTAATTAGATTTCCTGTTAGATTCTAATGGAGAGGAAAGTCAGTGATATACAGTTCTCCATAGAATGTGATAGAAACTGCCTGTCACTTCCTGTCTGTTAGAACTACCAGGAAGTAAACACAGTAAATTCACTTCCTGATTATTTAAACTGCTATAAATTTTGAAAAAACATCTGACAGAGATGGGAGTGGTCTTGTTTTATTCAGCAGGAAATGCTCTGTAAAATATGTGTTTTCATAAAAAAAGTTTACTGCTCCTTTAAGTGCCCAGCTCCTAATGGTGGATCATTCACCCCAAGGACCCTCTGCCTTCCATCGGATGTAACTAAAAGATACATATTGAAAGGATTATTGCACTAGTAAAACAGGAGTACTAGCGCTGCTAAAACATGCTTTATTCAAAAGTTACTGCAGCTCAGACTTGCACTCTTTGTGTTATGGTGGGGTTTTTGCCAATGTAGTCTCTGGACACTTATTGTCAGTGACAATAACCCTGCATAGAATGCCGTGGCAACAGCGCCACAGTAAAAGTTCAGACCATGGATGTATTACCCTGGAAAAAAAATGCAAGTTTGAGCTGCAACAACTTTTGAATAAACCATGTCAGAAGAGTGAGTACCATTGTTTTACTTAGCAGGATAAACCCTCTTCCATGTTACTATCCCTTTAAGGGTGGAGCAATGTAAGTATCAGGGGAAAAGAAAAAGGGAGTGTTCCTTTCTGGGTGAGAATAAGGTGTGCTGTGGTAGAAGGAAGTGAAAATCTCACTGGTTCAGAGAAAAAGGGGCGGGGTGTCACATGAGAAAACTTTGAAGGTCACACACAGCCCCGGGGTCACCTGTTACCCACCACTACAGCAGAAGATACTCACATAATCCCTTTCTTTCCTTTTTGTCCTTTCTGCTTCTCTCCTTGTCATTCCCACTATCTTCTCCCATCAGCATTCTTTGCAGCTCTTTTCTTTCCTGTTCCTCTCTCTCCCGTGACAGCTGAGAGCTGGTTTTCTTGTTCTGTAACATGTTCTCAATGTTTTTTCCCATTTCCTCAAAGTCGCTGTCTTCTGCGGAGCTACTGTCAGTGTCTGTGGACAAAACCTCTGCCGATTCTAACACTCTGAGGAAAAACACAGCTTAATTATAGTGGACAATAGTCACAATTGTGTGGCACACAAGCATGTTGCTAGATACAGGCTGAGGAGGTCTCATGTTTAACCCTTTGAGTGCCAGAGGGACACGCAGCACACTCAAAGGGTTAATACCACAAGTGTTTGTTGTCCGCTTGTGGCATATAACAGTGATAATCTTCTTACTAACAATGGTGTAAAGTGCACCTAAATTCTCATGCACATGAATACAGCTTTTAAACCCCTTCAATGCTAGAAAGGTCTCCAATGCATTGCAGACCACTTTAGCTTTCAAGGGGTTAAAAGCCCAATTTGATTTAAAGCGGAACTATCACCTCTATACAAGTTTACATTATTGTAATCCTCATATAGTAATGAGCTTTAATCATTGTTTTTTTTTTTTTTTTTTTTTTTGTTTGTTTAAAAAAAGCATGTACCTTACTTCTGTACAGACTGAGGTTACAGCTCTGCACCACAATCTGTCAGTCTTCTTCTATTCCTCCCCAAGTACGTTCCCCTGCCATCCAGCTTACAAGGAGAAATCCTCTGTCATCGGAGGAGGTTGGAACGTGACAATGCTTGGGGAGGAACAGAAGAAGATTGACAGACTGAGCCGTACTTGCAGTCCGTCCGGAAGTAAGGCACAGGTTCATTTTTAACATTGTAAATTTCGCCACAGCATGCTTTTTTTTAACAAAAATAAACAATGATTAACGTTTATCACTATAAGAGGATTACAATAGGGTAAGCTTGTATAGCGGTGTTAGTTCCCCCTTTTAACAGGAATTTGTATTTGTTTGTTTAGTCCAGAATAACCCCAGTTTGCCTTTATAAAGCTGGGCCATAGAGCCTAATGCTGGAAGGTAAATGAGCGATTCTGTAAACAAACCAACTGCACCACGGGGGGAGAAAATCCAATTTATCCAAATTGTTAACCACTTGAATGTTAGTGAGTCCTCAAACGCATTTCCTCTCAATGCAATGGAGATTTCTCTTGCACTCAGAGGGTTAAAAGCCCCATTAACCTCTTAAGGACCAAAGGAGTGAGTTACATCTCTGGTCATGAAGGGGTTAAAATCAATGGAAAAAGGCAGCAATTCCTTCCTTGTCAGCTGCTAAAATCAGTTGAAGACTGCTCTAGCATTCAAGGGGGTTAAAAGCACCATTTAAATCAATGAGGAATTTTTGGAATTTTAATACATTCCTAATTAAAAAAGTGGTGGAATATATTTGTACTGTAAGTGCCTAACACCATGTATTAATCTGCCTATGCTGAAAAGTCTCCTCTCTATGCCACAGAGTAGGGTGGTGTGGGACTGCACGGATGTTCCAGGGTGTCCCATTTATATTAACATGCACACTCATCACACAGACAGAGAGAGAGAGACACACACACACACACACACACAGGCACACACACACACACACAGGTGCGCGCACAAACACACAGGAGCACAAACACAAACACACAGGAGCACAAACACACAGGAGCACAAACACACAGGCGCACACACACAGGCGCACACACACGTTGTGTCTAGTCCCCAGGCAGCCAGACTGCACAGGCTGCTACCCTCCCCCAGTGCCTCTCTACAGCCATGCATGTGCAGCCACCCTTGACCCTTCTCCATACTGGCCAAATGCTCCCTTCCCACCCCCCACGGACTCCATCCCCCAGCAAGTTTAAATTGGAGAGCCAGAGCGAGAGTCCCCAGTCTAGAGAGCTCAGACTACAGAGAAGCACCCAAATCCCTGTCCTGTGGATCCTTTAATAAATGAGGCCAACGGCCTTCTATATAACTGAGAGTTGCGTGCATTTCTTATGGACATTAAAATTTGTAGAGATGGGACGTGCATGCGTGCGTGTGTGTGCATTTGTGCTTGCGTGTGTGTGTGTGTCCTGTGGATCCTTTAATAAATGCGACCACCGGCCTTCTATATAACTGAGAGTTGTCTGCATTTCTTACGGACATTACAGTGGCAACAAGGATAAAAACGGAGACTGCACGAACGAACAACTCCAGGATACAAAGATAAAGATTATACAGGATACAAAGACAAAGATTACACCGGATTCAAAGACTATACAAAAGTTTACACAGGAGCAAAGTGTACACCAAAATAGAGCCTTACATCGGATAAAGACCAAACAGGACTGAATAAAACACCCGCATTGGTGGTTTTTATCGTTGTTGGCTCTGGCATACCTTTTGTATATGACCTCGTTTTCCACAATTGAAGCATGTATCCTCCTTGAAACTACATGTTTGAGAGTCATGGTTTGAAGCTCCACAGCAGTAGCACTGGTGGTTACTGTTGGGTTCCCACACCAGTGGTCTGTTACATGTGGCTTCCCTTGTAGGTGGTCTACTGGTGGTTTTTAACTTGAATACCACCAACGTGTCACGCGTGTCGGCGGATCCGTTGTGGGCCTGTAGCTGTGCAGCATCCTTGTCCGCTAGTTCCATGCCTACTGCCGTGTCCAAGGCTGATTTGTCTGTGATGGTGCTTTCTGAGAGTAATCTATTTTGTACTGCTTTGTTGGCTAATCCACATACGAAACAATCTGAGCATTTCCGATAGGTTTGTTCCAAAATTGCAAGTGGCTGCTAGGCAGCACAGTTCCACCATAAAGTCTTGCACGGACTCCCCTGGATTTTGTTTTCTGGCATAGAATCTGAATCTCTCTGCTATTTCCAAGAGTTTAGGTTGATAATACTGAGTTAAAGCTGCACCCATCTCTCTGAAAGCCATTTCTGAGGGTGTCACTGGGGATACCAGGTCTTTTAACACGGCATAGGGTTTGATGCCCACTACTGTTAAAGGGATAGTAATACTTCATTTTAACTTTATTTTATTTTGTAGACATTAAAAAAACATGAAGAATGATATAAGTCTTATCTCTCAAACCTTTATGGTTTAAGAGATATTCACAAACAATGTATCCCCCCCCCCGTTCAACCAGATCAGAAGGGAGATGCCCAGGTAGACTGCAGAGAGGGACAATCTTCAATTAAGATAATGGAAAAAGCTGGAAAACTTGTCAAGGGGGGAAGGGCTTTCATTGTTTTCATAGAAAGAAAATTGTCCCCTTCTGTTATCTGTACTGTCATACAACCAGACTCACATCTGAGAAGAGATGGTTTACACTAGGTAAAAGGGGCGGGGAGGGGAACTTTGCTTGTGAATATCTCATAAACCATAAAGGTTTCAGAGATAAGACTTATATCATTCTTCATGTTTTTTTAATGCCTACAAAATAAAATAAAGTTAAAATGAAGTATTACTATCCCTTTAAGAAGGCTGCTGCCTGTTTAGTCTCAGGGATGTAATTTACTTGAAAATATTGCACCATACGTTCTATATAGGAGGACCATGCCTCTTCTCCCTCTTTAAATTCATACAGTACGCCAATAAGGACCATTGTGTTTCTGAGAGTGTATGAGGTACTCAGTGGCTATGGGTGTGTTTTATTTCCTTCTGTGTGTTCTGTCCAGTCAGTCCTGTTTGGTCTTTATCCGATGTAAGGCTCTACACTTTGTCTCCTGTGTAAACTTTTGTATAGTTTTTGTATCCTGTATAATCTTTGTCTTTGTATCCTGGAATTGTTCGATTGTGTAGTCTCCATTTTTATCCTTGTTGCCACTGTAATGTCCGCAAGAAATGCACGCGGCTCTTAGTTATATAGAAGGCCGGTGGCTGCGCTTATTAAAGGATCCACAGGACAGGGATTTGGGTGCTTCTCTTTAGCCGGAGCTCTCTAGACTGGGGACTCTCGCTCTGGCTCTCCAGTTTAAACTTGCCAGGGGATGGTGTCCGTGGGGGGTGGGAAGGGAGCATTTGGCCAGTATGGAGAAGGGTCAAGGGTGGCTGCACTTGCAGGGCTGTAGAGAGGCACTGGGGGAGGATAGCAGCCTGTGGTGTCTGGCTGCCTGGGGACTGGACACAACACAAATAAATATTGTTTCTGTAATACCCACAGGTAAGGCATTGTTGAATTCTCCACAATGGTGAACAGTCCTGGGACTTTATAACCTTTGAGTGTCAGAGGGGTAAACACAACTCTTCAGAACGCATTGCACAACCTTCTGGCATTAAAAGGATGAAATCCATTGTGTGTTAGCGCACTCGTGTAGTTCATACACTGAACTAGTATGAAGAACAAAGAATGAATTCAAGCCTTTGAATGGAACAAAAGTGTGCAAAGCATTCAAAAGCAATGTGTTGCTTACCTCCCTGGCTTTAAGTCCCAAAGGATAAAGACAGTGTGGGCATCAGTGCAGCTTTCTGACTACCCTCACCACAGCTCTCTGCCTACCCTCCCCACTTCAGAGTGGCTAATACAGCTATTGTGTATCATTATCTCAGTACTAGCAAAATATAGTTAAATAAACTCTAAGATGTAAATAATTGTTGGCAAAGTCCCAAATGTTACTGAACCAACTGGTTCTCAATGGAGTCCTATGGGATGGTTCTCTAATCTCTGCCACGTGGTTCTTCCAACCTTTTTTGGGAGGCTGCCACTAAGTGTATGGTCACCTGGTCTTGTGACTGCTAATATCTGCCATCACTGCAGAAGAAAAAAAATTACAACCCCAGAACAAAGAGCGCCTCTGAGGGTAGTTTTCTGGATCCGAATACCACTTGTGGGCCCCCTTGAAATGTACTCACTGGAAGTAGAGGCTTAATCCTGTTCTGGGTTTGTGTGCACTCAGTATTCAAAGATACACTGCTTCCACGTCCTCAAACCAATATATTTTGTGCAGAATATCAGCGAGGGAAAGTGATATTAATAAATACCTGTACTTGCGTCTATTAAAAAGTCTGCAGTCAGTGGTAAATTATACAATACCTATAAACGTTAAAACAACAATAGTACTCCTGTGCGTTTCATATTTACACTTCATCAGGGGAGCCCATTGACTTTAACCCAGAAGCGTGTTAAGTTTCTACTCCAGTGAGTAGATTTCAAGGGAACTGAAGAGGGATTCGTATCCAGAAAGCTATTCTTAGGGGCACTATTTGTACTGTGTTCTTTTTCTGTTTAAGCCCCAAAGGGCAATTCGTCAATGCAGAAAATCAAACACCTCCTTACCTTATAGGAGGAATAGCAGAGAAAAATTATTTATTTCTTGAGACATGTAGCAATGGGAATTTCTAAGCTTCTGTACGCATTAGAATTGCAGCAGAATAGTTTTAGTGCTCAGTACCCACTCCCAAATCAAAGGAGTCCCCATACAGCTAGCTATTTCAGCTACTCCAACTCTCCATCAAGCAGCCTTTGTCTGTCCTCTCTCACATTCACACCCCATGAATTTATATACTATACCAGTCTCCTCTGATTTGTAAGGAAGCGATGGGGTGTATGCTGTCACGTGCCTTCTCTCCCACATATATCTACTGTAACTGAGAGAGCAGTGAGTACTGTGCTGAGTCACCATTACTGGCTCCCTTCACATAAGTTACCCATTCATTGTCTGCACCCCTCCCACTAAATGAAGTGGACACGTCTGTCCACATCTGGCATGTCAGCAGGTCTGCACCTTGTTTTCTCATCACAGCACAGACAGAGACACCTGCATCTGCAGCAACACATATTTTAAAATGTATGTCCTGCATAAGGGCCCAATTAACTGCTCTGGTGACACATTTAGCAAAGCAGGCATTAAAACTGACAAGACTTGTGACTTCTAGACTGAACGTGAAGACAATGCATCTAAACATACTTATTCTGTAGATCGAAGATTCTCTGGCATTCTTCTTTATATCTCTCCTGATGTTCTGCCACAGAAAAACGGGAACCTCTGGCAAATTTACTCATCGGCCCCTCGCCTGAGCGTGCCTGCTCTGTGGACATTGTGCGTACTACATCAATCACTTCCCAACGGGACAACTTCTTGATCTGGAAATAAGAGAGTGTTCCACTCCATTACTGTACTACTAATAGAAACAAGGAGCCAGAGCCAGAACAGATAATCCAGTAATCGTCAATTGTCTTTCCACTGCAGATCGTAACATTATCAAGGGGTTTATCTTCAAATTTCCCCACAGACTTCATTGGGAATCTGTTAGACAAAACTAGCTGACAACACATTAGCTGTGATTAAATCTAGGCCTAATTAAGACTCTTTGTGTACTAAGGAAAGGTGCAGCAATTCTGGGTCAAAACCAACTGCAACATAAAAGGAACAAATCAAAATTCCCACAGGTTTAACCCTTTGAGTGTCAGAGGGCTACACACCGCATTACGTTCATACACCACTGACACTCAAAGGCTTAAGTGTGCCTTTTTAATTCCTTGATGTGTAGATTACCTTTCTGGCATTCAAGGTGAAATTATGGAACTGGTACTTGTTTCTTATGGTGCTGTTGGCATATTCCACCACTTGTCCTTTATATAGAGTCTCATATGATCTTTCAATACACAAGGCACCAAAAGCTGAAGGTGGAGCTGCTGGGGTGGTGGGGATGAGAAGTAAATTACAGTACAGGAAGGGCCAGAGGCCTTTTTTTCCCCTAATGATATGCCCTGACTCCTACTGTGAGAAGCTTTACCCCAATGGTTTCTGTGCCCTCCACCACAGTCGAATGTAAGACAAAAGAAGATAAGCTCTACTAACAGGCACTCTGTCTGGGGGAGACTTAAAGGGATAGTAATGTTTCATAATAAAAGCAGCTCTAATTAATCATCATAGTATTTGGACTTTGGAGAGTGTTATTTCAATTCTGTCAAAGTTGTAGTTCAAGAGTAATTCAATGACAAAGTATCTCCCTCCCGCACCTTTTACTGATGTAACACTGCTCAGCCAGATCAGAAAGGAGTGTCCAGGTAGATTGCAGAGAGGGACAATCTTCAATTAAGATAAGGGAAAAACCTGAAAAACTTGTCAAAGGGTGCAGGGCTTTCATTGTTCTCATAGGAAGAATATTGTCTCCCGTTGTTATCTGTCTGGTCTATGGACTGGATTCCACATCTGAGAAGAGATGGCTTACACTAGCAAAAAGGGGCGGGAGGGGAAACTTTGCTTGTGAATATCTCTCGAACCATAAAGGTTTGAGAGATAAGACTTATATCGTTCGTGTTTTTTGAATGCCTACAAAATAAAATAAAGATAAAACGAAGTATTACTATCCCTTTAAGAGCTGTACACTGCAAATACCAAAAGTTTTAATGACAACAATTAATCACATACGTTTGGTATAATCACATGTGAAATTGCTTCTCACCTCTTCTTCTGGAACCCCAAATTTGCGTAGAAGTTGTTTGGCATTTTTCAGTGAGAGCCTTCGCAGATCTGCATCTGTCCCAGTCACAGTCTTTTTCACTGGCTGCGGTTCTTTATCATCTTGCTGATAAAAATACACAATTTAATCATACAACTCCCATATTTATGTTCCTGATCGAGTTGTAGTCTAGGCTGGACATGTAAATTTAATTTCACTTTATAATTCAGATTAGTGAAGAATACAGAAGCTTCCCTAATAAAGGGACCAACTAACCTTCTGTTGTGTTGGTTTGTTGGGAATCTTGACATAAGAAAAACCTTCTCCGCATCCAGTAGGATCTGCCACTCCAGTCACCTCCAGGAGGCACTTCCCTTTCATAGCAGCAATAAATGCTCTTGTAGTGTTCCAGGGGGCCGTGCGCACCTGACAGAAAGGACTATAATAAATAATCACAACACCCAATTTCAGAACAATGTTCCTCACCAGTGATTTCTCACCTCATCATCAATTTTCATTTGGAAATCTTCTTCATTCTCTTCTTCAGGGGCAAAAAATGATTTTTCGCCATACCCAGCATCCTATAAGAAGTAACAGAGATTACATACCAAACACACACACATCTATTAAGATACATGTTTACTGCAGAAGACTTGCCTTCAGTCTCTGCTCTGCAGAGATCATACTGTAATACGCGCAGCACTGCTCAGGAGACACCATAGCACGAATCTCCTCTTCAGTTGGTAAACGGAAATCTGGCTTCACCACCCACCAGTTAGAATCCATTCCTAGAACATAAAGTAATCCAAAGTAAGATCAACATTAAAAACCATGGTAAACATGTCTCCATTTAATTCCTAGAGTGTGTCTAGCAGAGAGGAAATGTGAGGAATCCCTGCTTTACAGAAAGCGTAGTTTATCTGTGGAATAAGTGTCTAGTACAAGGAGTGCAAACGAAAACAGGGAAAACAATCTTTTTTTTTTTTTTTTTTTTCGTAGGATCAAGGTCTAACATACAGAGGGCTGCTGCGGCCAATAGGCTGCATGACATGCTTGCCTAACCCTTTGGATGATAGGGATGTCTCGAAAACATTGACACTAGCATTTACATTTTTTTGGAAAGTGTGTGTACATTTCTGAGCTGTAATAACTTCTGAATGAAGCATCTTCCAGCAGATGGAGTAACATTTTAATGTCCCTTTAAACTCCCCCCAGCAAGTCTTATGTTTCGGTATAAAACCTGCCTAGGTTTGCTATAAGTGGAACACTTCTGCCTCATCGTTGTTTACCTGTTCGTTTAAAATCAGCACAGAGCTTCAGTCTCTTTCTAATGCTGCTCTCAGAGTGGGAAGGAAACGCTTTTTTAATATCTTCCATGCGAATTCGGCGTGGCCTGTCTTTGCTCTTCCAAAATAGGCGGTATATAAAAACCTAAAAGGGCCAGTGCAGCAGATAAAATCGTGTTACCCATATACTTTAGGTAACAGGATAAGTACAGCTCAAAGTCTATGGCAATTTGTACAAAGAAAGCTGGGCAATTCTAGAGCAAACCAACTGCACTACAATAAGGGATGCATTAGAATTCAATTTGATTTAAGTGGACTGGTAACCCCTTGAACGCTACAAAGGTTTCCATCATGTTCGCACTGCATAGTAGTGTAATGGAGATCTCTCTAGCGTTTTAGGCTATAAACACACTACTTAAAGGGATAGTAATATTTCAAAATAAAAGCAGCTCCAATTAATCTTCATAGTATTTGGGCCATGGAGAGTGTTATTTCAATATTGTCAGAGTTGACGTTCAAGAGTAATTGAATGATAAAGTATCCCCCTCCTGCCCCTTTTACCCAGTGTAACACTGTGCACCTCAGAGCAGCAAGGTGATGTCCAGATGGCTTGCAGAGAGGGACAATCTTCAATTAGCATAAGGGAAAAACCTGTCAAAGGGGACATGATTTTCATTGTTCTCACAGTAAGAAGATTATCCCTTGCTGTGAGCTGTATGGTCTTCAGACCAGATTCCACATCTGAGGGGAGGCGGCTTACACTAGGTAAAAGGGGCGGGAGGGGGATACTTTATCATTCAATTACTCTTTGACTACAATTCTGACTGTATTGAAATAACTCTCTCCATGGCCCAAATACTATGAAGATTAACTGGAGTTGCTTTTATTTTTAAACATAACTATCCCTTTAAAACAGCTTTCAAGAGGGAACATACGCGGTTATATGGTGTACTGGTAGGCAAAACAGGAGGTTACAGCAAATAAACCACTACTCATTTGGTAGCAGGAAAGCTTATAAAATTCTCACTTCTCTGGGTTTTGAGGCAAAGGTTGAAATTGATGGACTTGTGTCTTTCCTCAACCTATGTTGAATGTTGTAACTATGTTACTATGTAACTTCAATGTTTTTATCCCTTGCAGTGATGTTTTGCCCCAAACCCATTCCTTTTTTTAATTTGTGTATTCAGCCCTATGAACTTGTATGCAGATTCTCCAACACCAGGGGTGGACAATATGTGGCTCTCCAGCTGCCAGACTACAACTTATATCATACCCAGTCTGCTGTTGGCTGGCAGAAGATGATAGGAGTTTAGCAGTTGGAGGGCCTCATATTTTCTATCCCTGCTCCACACTTCATCCCTCCATTGCAAATAGGGATATAATTCCTACCTGTAGGAAGTCACGGATATGGGTGTTTGCACGTTTTGAGTTGGGACCAGGAACTTCAAACAGGGGGCACTGCTGCCCAACCACGAAAATATCCACTAGATCACGTATGAAGTAGCCCTGGCGTGTGCGGATAATTAGGAAATCAGTTTCAGGCATCTTGTGCAAGTAGATTGGAGACCTGAACAGATTATTTTCAAAGGCCTGCAGAGGAAACAAAATGTCAAGCGCTGATCTTGAACAGAAGAACTCGCCTACTCACAGTGGTCACCCCCCTTACCTGCAGTAACTGCCCTGGGTGCAGAGAGCCCAGGAAAGGAGAGGTGTGACAATAAACAGTCTCTCCATATTTGCAGTCAGGTGCTCCTGGATCTTTCCCTGGTTTCTATGGATGATACAAGTAATTAAACTTCTTAGATTAAAAAAAATATATATATACATATATATATATTGATTTACTCCTTTCCAAATCACTTCTTGATTTCCCAAGCTTAAAAGAACACTAACACCTAAAATGAAATTGGATTATAGAACTGTAAATATAATGCACTTCCAGCTAGCACGTTTAAAAAATAAAATCTAACTTGTATTATTATAATGCATATGTAGACCACCCTACAGAGACTCCATGTGGTCAATACCTGTCAAGACTGTTGTAGTAAAGGAAGTCATGGAGCCTTGAAAAAGGCAAGAATGGCGGCCCCCACTGAGCTTATGTAAGCCTAGATTTTAGGCCTCAGCTGGAATTTTTACATATGCTAGAATGAAGTACGCCGTATTCAAAAGTGTATATAACTGCATATCATTATTAGGTTAGTTTTCCTTTAAAGATTATCAAAAGATAAATGTGCCATTTCTCACCCTTTTGTAATAGTTCTTGATCTTAGTTGCCATGCCAACTTGCATCATCAGGGGGGCATTCTCTTCACTGTATTCAGCCAGAATGAGGTCGCCATCTTTGCCAGTAAGATCTTGTGATGTACGCATGAAAAACATCTCTCCTCCACCGGAAGCCTGGCGCTCTTGTTCCCTCATCTACAAAACAAAGGAGAATTTCTCACAGGAGAATTCAAGTGAAATAAAGAAGGAAATCTATGGGTCGTATTCTCAAGAAAAAGAGCAGCAACTCTGAGCAAAACAACTGCTCCATAGGAGACACATTTAAGTTTAAGTGGGGCTTTTAAACCCCATGAATGCCAGAGAAGTTGCCAACACATTGCGAAGCATTCAGGGGTAAACTGTCCATTAAAATAAATAGGAATTTTGTGATTTTTTTTTTTTTTTTTTTTTTTTTAATATGCCATCTATGACACATTTGGTTTCCTCCAATATTATTTCTCTATTACCTTATGCATAAGACCCTAAAGCAGTGGTTCTCAACCTGTGGGTTGGGACCCCTTAGGGGGTCGAATGACGATTTGCCAGGGGTCGCCTAAAGCCATCAGATATTTATATTTTGATTCATAACAGTAGCAAAATTACAGTGATGAAGGAGCAACGAAAATAATTTTACTGTTAGGGGTCGCCACAACTTGGGAAATTTTATCAAAGGGTCGCGGCACTAGAAAGGTTGAGAACCGCTGCCCTAACGGGTGGCCAGTTCCACAGACAAACATGCTAGAACTGTCAGATTTCATGTCCCATCCTTTCTTCTCAATCTAGGTGATGTTCTTAACCCCTTGAGTGCTAGAGGGGAACGCAACGCATTGCGTTGCATACCACTCGGGCACTCAAAGGGTTAACACCCTGAGGCCCAGAGGGATGTGCAACGTATTTGTCCTCAAGGATTTAATCTGTCTAGACAGACCAGTGGCTTTCTATCACTGGATGTTCAGCTGCTGGAGTGGTCACCTCCCAACCAGCCAATAAAGGCCCAAAGACTGACTACCCCTTTGACAGACCTATGTGGTCCAACCAACATTTCAGTAACCATACTCTGCACAGTAATATGGGAGGGCAAATTGTTATTTTTTTTCTTTTTAATTAATTTTAAATGGCAGAAAGCAAGGAGGACTTCATAATTAACGATCAAGCAGTAATCCTGTATTGTGCGTTTTACAACTCTGTCTCCAACCCTGAAAACAATACATTAAGGGCTACATGTACAAAAACACAAATGGAGCAATTCTGGGGCATAGCATACAAATTCCCATTCACTGGGAGGTGACTGAGCGTTCCTGTTATGGAACACTCCCTTGACTCAGCATTTCTAATGATCATAACAGCTCCCTTCTCTACTGTGCCTCCAAACCTCCAGATATTCTGACCTATACCTGCCATATGTCTCCTTGGACAGTCCCTAGTTTTGGTTACCTGTCCCATGTTTCTATTCACTCAGCTTTTGTCTCATGTTTAAAGGGATAGTAATACTTAAGTATTACTAATCCCTATAGTAAACCCTGCTAAAAAGAAACATATTGCCCCCAGTGTCATCTCTCAAACCTTTATGGTTTGAGAGATGAACGCTTCTAAAGTTGCCCTCTCCCTTCCCCTTCCCCGCAGTCAGCAATCTAGCTGACTGCAGGGAAGAGAGTCGTACGACTTTCAGGTGGCTCTCCAGCACAGCCTGATTGCTTTACTAAAAAAGAAAACTTTCACTGAAATGGTCTTCTACGTGTGCTTGATTTGCAAGCACGCGTAGAAGACCGTTTTAGTGAATTTTTTTTTTTCTATTTAACGCAATCGCGGCTCTGCTGCAGAGCCGCCTGATGATCTATAACCGGATTTCCCTTCAGTCAGCTACAAAGCTGACTTCAGAGAAGGAGGGAGAGGGCAACTTTAGAAGCGTTCATCTCTCAAACCATAAAAGTTTGAGAGATGACACTGGGGGCAATACGTTTTTTTTTTAGTAGGCCTTTACTATAGGGATTAGTAATACTTACGTTTACCATGGGATCAGACTTTGTAAAAGGACTGTTAATGTGCAGTGCAGGCCCAAAGAAGCTATTTTGGAAGGGAAGAAAATTGACCCACGGGGCTGGTTTGTGTCTGTATGTGTGCGTGTATGTGTGCGTGTATGTGTGCGAGTGTCACTGTGTGAGTGTGTAATGTATATCTGCGTGTGTGTGTGGGGGAATCTGGACAGAAAATAAGAAGTCTTCTCACAGTAACAGACTTCACAAAACTGAAGGAGCAGCCCCATAGATTCCAATGGTCAGGCTGGAAAAGACAATCCTTGGGAACTGGAACGCTATGGAGACTGCCAGATTGTGCCCCATATGATTAAACTGTGGTACTAGAAGTCTTACAGTTTAGTATTTCTCATGGAATCAGACTAAGAACAATGGTGATCACTTTTCAAACCACCGCCTGGCTATCCCGTCAATATGCCAGGACTCTCAATCTAGCCGCTATTTCCTGAGAAAGCAACCATTGCCCTTTAAATTTGTGTTTTAACCGGAAGGTCCTTCAAATTAGCACTCTATGAGCCTGTCATTAAAAGATTATGTGCATCTCACTGATGTTGATGTATCATATCATTTCATGGGATATTTTTCCTGTGATTATAACTGTATGCCACTAGACTGGGAACCAGAGCAAAGCGGAGCATCTTTCGGCTAGCGACAAAGTACTGTGACCACTAGACCGCAAGGTACTTTCCTTCCTTTTGGTAACTGCACTTCATTTTGGCAACTTACCTTTGAAGGACTAGAGGAATATGCAGTGCACTGAACAAGCCTCTGGTCCTTAGAAATGTATAGAATTTACTGGCTGTGAAAGTCTATCCTACATAATAATTCGCTAAAATGTGTGTAACAATGCAGTCATGCGCAGCTGAGGCTGCTCTACATGCTGCAGTCATGTGCAGAAGAGACTGCCCGCACCGCGGCTGATACAGAGCTGAACGCTCCGAAAGAGTCTCCAGCTCTGTATCAGCCGCGGCGCAGGCAGTCTGTACTGCATATGACTGCCCCGCGATTGGCTGGCAGTGGCAATGTGGCCAGTGTAACAGGCTCTTCAACTAGTACATGTATATTATACTCAAATCTATGTCTCCTCCCCTAAACTAACTCACTCCCATACGAATGGTGTCATGAACTGGCTTTCCACAGTCTGTATGAGGAAGTCCTGACATCACAAACTCAGTGTATCAAAAACAAACCATTATGGGCTGTATTCAACAAGCTAAGGAGGTGTGACTCTGGAGCAAACCAACTGCACCAAAGGGGACACACAAAACATTCCCCAAATTCTGAATGCTTTAAATAGTGCAAAGCGTTGGAGACCTCTCTAGCATTCGAGGTGTTAAAAATCCCATTGAAAGCTTTTTTTTTTTTTTTTTTTGGAAGGGGGGATTATTTCTCCCCATAATAAAGTTGGTTTGCTTCAACTTACAAATTGGGCAAGCTCTAATTAACCTAACTTATGAGTTAACCTAGAGGGTAACTCATGCTTCAGGTCAATTAGAGCTTGCCAATTTGTAAGTTCCTTAAGAGATATCTTCCCATAATGGTTGGAGAGTTCGATATAAGGACTTGAAGGAGAGCAAAGCAGCACCATAACGAGTCAAAGACCTTGGATCCCGGCCAGGGCTGGAGGTCAGATCCAGCCGAAGCTCTCATCCGAGAGGCAGGCCTCTCAAAAGAGTGAGTACCCACAGTGAAGGGGGGAAAAGGGATACCATATATCTGGATAACACTTACAGGGACTTTGCATTTTCCTTTTGTTTTTTTTGTATATCTGTTTTTCGAGTGCGATACTGGAAAAGAAGGGTCCATCCAACAACCCAAAGGAAAAGCAGCATGTCCCATGTGGATCCAAAATAAAGAAGATCTCGACAGAATACCAATAGATACGTTGTACCCTTACCCACCTTAGGAATATAGTATAAGCTCTCTTCTAGCAAATATATCCTTTATAAATGGAATTGATTACCCTAATTTTTATTGTGTTTATTGTAATTTCGAAATATTCTCTTTTTTTTTTTGTTACTATCTAATTAAATGATAAGGGGGATTGTACGTTTTCTTGCTCCAAGATTTTACCTATATCTAATAGAATATGGCTCAATATATCCAATTCCCCCACTACAACCTCTCACCAGACATTCCTATGAATTTGTAACATTCTACAAATCGATATACACAGGCTCACTATGTCATTTTTAACCCTTTGATTGCCAAAGGGGTATGCAACGCATTGCTCTGCAATGTGATGCGTACCCCTCGGGCACACAGAGGGTTAACTGACATTATCTTCATTCATCACGCTTTAAGTCCCACTGCTTTGACCTCAGACATATACACAATTGCCACTTCTCAAACAAAACACAAAATTCCTATTCATGCATTCCTCACCGTTTATATGATTACTAGTTGAAGAGCCCGTTACACGGGCCACAGTGCCATTGCCAGCCGGTCGCAGGGCAGTCATGCGCAGTAGAGACTGCCCGCGCCGCGGCTGATACAGAGCTAGACTCTCCAAAGGAGCTTCCAAGCACTGTAGTATCAGCCACGGCGCGGACAGTCTCTACTGCGCATGACTGCAGCACGCGCAGCAGTCTCTACTGTGCATGACTGTGTTGTTGCACACTTTTAGCGAATTATTAAATAGAATATCCTGAGTGACTGGCCCATAAAGCCCTGCACAAGTTCTTGGAACATTTAAGTTCACTTGACGGCAGGTACTCAACTATTACTTTCATTAACTTCCCCTAAACTGCTTCCAGGTTCGTTTTAGTTAACAAACACTACCCTGGTTTCTGTGAAGTACAATCTTCTCATCTGCAAATTAGGGACAAGTATTTATCTTAACCCTCCCGGATGCTAGTCACAATGAACTGGAGAAAGACCAGACTCCATGGAGTTAACCCTTTGAGTGTCAGAGAGGTACGTAACGCATTGCAAAGCAATGTGTTGCCTACCCCTCTGGCACTCAAAAGGTTAATGAAAGATCAAACAGTTCTTCTGCAGTGGACACTTATTATACTCTTTTGTACAGACTATGCACATTTACAATGTTCCAGTGTACACTGCAATACATTTTCTAGTTTATATTTTTATAAAGTGATAAAAGAATGTGATTTTTTTTTTTGCTGCAAATCCTCTTTGTAGTGGGACAGTGAGCCCTCTCTAGTCACAAGTTTGAGGAAGATTTCAGAGAAACACTTTGGGGTTAAAGTGATCACAGTTGCCACCTATGGGTCACACCACAAAGACTTCAGACTATTTAGCCCAGAAATAGGCAATGTAAAGCCCTTCAGCTGCTGATGGACTACAGCTCTCATCATTCCCCAGCAGCAGCTGAAGGGTCTCACATTGCTCACCCTTGATTTGACTAGAGGTTCAGTAACCACAGTGTAAACCTGCAGCCAATACAGCTGCTATTCCACAATGGTGATATACAACAGGGAAGAAAGATACAGCAAACAGAAAGGTCAGCACCAAATAAAGATTACCTTTGCCTTCTTCTTGATATGTTTTAACAGTGGCTGGACAGAGTGAGGCCCTGGTTGGGACAAAGCACCAAAGGAGTATTTCTTAAGAGGAGGACGGTGGAACTGCCTGAGCTTCATGGGACCCATGTGTGTTGGGAAGAATGGCTGCCTGAGCTCCACAGCTGGTATAGAGTGCTGCAGGGAAAAGCACAGAGATTCAAGTAAATATAATATGGTCATTAGTCTCACATTTTGCACATTTCATATGAGCCATAAAAGTTCAACATTAAACTCTCATCCTTGTCCTTAAAACTTTGAGTCTCATTAAGGAGAATGTAACCCTTTAAGGACCAGAGGCGTGGGCAATGCACTGCGAAGTCATTTTTAGCACAGCCATCTGGAAAACATCTTTAGAATGCACTTAAAATGATTAAAAGGGCATTATCTTCTAAACAAACAATGATGAATTCCAGAGTGGGGTGCAGAAGGTGCAACTGTGCCAGGGCTTGCCATCTTAAGGGGGTAATTGGCACCAGTGCCCATTAGCTTCTAGTTATATAAACTGTACCATCATATTCTCTCTCGGCCAACAGCTATAGAGGACTAGACTACACTACTTTGCAATGCATTAGAGATCCTGCTAGTATTCAAGGGGTTAAAAGCCCCATTTAAAGTAGCAGTAAACTCCATGGGAGGAAAAAAAAAAAAACATATCGTAGGGCTCCTCAGTAAAACAAGGGCTCTCCAAAAGCAGAGAGATGCATCTTTTCAGCATTATTACACTTTAAACTGTTGGGGAGCTTTTTTTTTTCATTAGCAGCCCTTTCTAATGGCCAGATTTCAGACCATTATTTCATTCCATGGGAGAGGAAGGTTATTGATTACAGTTCTTCAAATTATGTGACAGTAACAGCTTCATCACTTCTTGTCAGTTTGATCTTCGAGGAAGTAATGAAGCGGTCACTCACATCTGTTAGAATGATTATAACTTTTGATTAAAACAACTGACTGCACCAAAAATATTCTTGTTTTACTCAGCCGGAAAAAAATTATAACATATAGGTTTTCATTAATAATTTACTGCTCCTTTATATCAATTGAAATTGTAGGACTTTTTGTTTCTAATAGGGCAGTTGGTTTGCATTAGAACAAGTTAATTTATAACATTATTCCTATGGCCCAATACATTCCTCTATTGGCCATCTGAATTTACAGGGGCAGTACCAGTTTAACACAATTCTCTTCTAAAAATGCATATTAATGTCATTGCCTGTAAAGCTTTACTAGTGCTTCACTTACCTGAATGATGTTTCCTCCAAATGTTCCTCTCAATCCCTGTTGCTTGGGATAGTAAAACTCATCATTTGATAGGTTCCACGGATCCTTCACCTCTGGTTGTGACATATTCTGAGAGAGGAAATAACAAGAAATTTCATTAGATTCAATGGACCTTCATATAATTTAATTTGTACTAATATCCAGCAATTAATCCTTTAAAGTGTTAGTAATGTCTAAAAAAACTTTTTTGCATTTAGAAGAGCTTAAAAAGCTGATCTAAATGCAAAAAAACGTATCTCTCAAACCGCTATGGTTTAAGAGATACGGGCGTTTTAAAGTTTGCTGTTTCCTACTGACAGCTGTAAAGCTGTCAGTAGGAGATTCATGACGGTCGACACGGTGGCGCTTGAGAAGTGCGGAGATCTCGTTACTTACACGGAATCCCTTCATTGGAATGGTCTAAAACGTGTGCCTGAACACCAGGCACGAATCTCCTGCTGACAGCTTTACAGCTGTCAGTAGGAAACAGCAAACTTTAGACGCCCGTATCTCTTAAACCACAGCGGTTTGAGAGGTACGTTTTTTTGCATTTAGATCAGCTTTTTAAGCTCTTCTAAATGCAAAAAAGTTTTTTTAGACATTACTAACACTTTAAAGAGTTAACAATGTGCACTTAGAAGTTGATGCTATATTGCAGATTTTAACAAAATTAAGGTATCTTGAGCAAGTCGCAGCTAAAGTTCCCCCCTCCCTCCCCTTCTCCTGACGTCATCGCTCTACGGTAGCTCTTCAGCAGAGCCAAAATAGCGATATCTGAAAAGAAATACTTCACTGGAATGGTCTACAGAGTGTGCATGGTTTGCAAGCACACTTTGTAGACTGTCCCAATGAAGTGGTTCTTTTTTAAATATTGCTATTTCGTCTCTGCTGAAGAGCCGCCTCGTGTTGGCTGACACAGATCTCCTTCGGTCAGCTTTACAGCTGACATCAGTGAAAGGGGAGGAAGGGGGGGAACTTTAGCTGCGAATCTCTCTCAAACTATAAGTGGACATTACTATCCCTTTAACGACCAGAGGTGTGCTTTTCCTAATGAAGCAAAGCACTGTGCAGTCTTTAAAGGGTTAAGTGTTGGTCCATATATTTTTAAGAATCATTTCTTTGCATAGACCAGACTGTATAAAATGATAAAATAAAAATAGGAGTTTTGTGGCTGTTGTAGATGTCATCTAAAAGCTTTGTGGGTCACATCTGACTGCAGAATCAAAAGATGAAACTTTGTATGTAATCTGCATACCATCTGAAGCAGAAGCGAGCAATCTGAGGACTTTCAGCTGTTGCAGGACTACAAATAGTAGTCAGACTATAGCAGAAGTGCTAAGATTACCAACCTCCTCTTCCAATATTAAACCTTTGAGTGCCAAAGGGGTACGCAACCCCTCTGGAACTCAAAGGGTTACACAAAAGAGAAAGAAGTGCATCAGCAGTAGTGCTCTCCTCCCTTGTTTGAAGATCATGAATAAAATCCCCACGCTATTCATAAGGGGTCAAATGCAATTCTTGTGCAGTATTTGTAAGTCTGCAGTAAGTAGGGTAATGCACTATGGAATAAATGCAAGTTGTATTTCTGTATGAGAAGTCTTGCTATGCACATCTGATAAAAGTAGGAGTATACACAGCCTCAGTATGTGTAACACCAACTCGGTGTTTAAACCTTTATGGGCACCCCTCTGGTTCTTAGAGGGTTAAGAAAAGTGGTCCTGGATCTACTATAAGAGATGTATCAACCACAAAAAATACTTGAAATATATAGACACCGAGACACAAAAGTGCTGCCCAGGTTAAGTGAAACAGGAATGTAATAAAAATACATCTTGAGGAAGACCAATTGATTGTAGATAACTTTCTAATACTTTTACTTTTGCAGAGAGTAGCTCTGTTTGCCTGCAATTCTGAGAGTACCCTATCCATTATATATCTTTGTGCCACTAATCAGATGTGTTCTCATCTCCATTGAAGCATATTAGAAAAGTGATATTCAGTCAAAGAACCTTCAAACTTATTGGTTTGTACGGAGTTTATTACATCTGCATATATCACATCACGTAAAAAAACAGCGTTGAAGATTTTAATCCTTTGAGTGCCAGATGAATACGCAACGCATTGCTCTGCGATGCTTTGTGTACCCCTCTGGAGCTCAAAGGGTTAAAGTAGATTATTATATATATATATATATATATATATATATATATATATATATATATATATATATATATATATATATATATATATATATATAAGTGCAAGATGTTTTACTCAAAGTTTTAGACAGCTCTGGTCTATGGACAGCTCTGGTCAGTTGACCATAAATTTCCATACAATGGTGCAGCAACAGCGCCACTGTACAATTTCAGGCCACTGTGATATTGCACCTAAAAAATTCAAGTTTGAGCTTCAATAACTTTTGGAAAAAAACACCTTTCAGCAGTGGGAGTATACATCCCTTTAAGTATAAAATAGGCTGATTCCCCAATGCCATGCAGGCACTTCCTGACCCATCCCCTACATTTCCATCTTCCAATCACTGACATTCCCTCCTTTCATGACTAGGGGAGGTGAACAATGTATTGGGTTAAATTCAGTGAGTGGAAAAGTAAAGTAGGCCTACAACTGCAAGTGTCTGCACTGCCTGCCATAACTAGCATAATTAATAAACCTACATAACGGCAATGCAACATAAAGGCGATTATGAAAGATCTTGCAAAATCACCAAAGTTGCTTTTTTATGTGATAGGGTTCCTTTAACCTGTGAGACACTTTTTTGTGTTTTCTATGTCCATATGCAGGGCTCAAAATTTCCACTCGCCACTAGCCAATGGCGAGTGAAAATTTAGCCCTGGCGAGTAGAAATTCAGCCCTGGTGGGTATGCTATGGATTGCAGTGGCGAGTAACTTTTCAGGTCTGGCTAGTAGCAAAGGACTTAAAATTTTAAACCCTGTCCATATGAATACGTGTATATCCTCTCCCACAGACTAACATAGTTAATAGGGAACGATCATCCCAGCTAAAGTCCACCCCATCTAATTAGGCATCTAGCGATAAGCTTATAAATCAAACTGTTATGCAGAATAAAGATGGAGTTAGTCAGAAATCCTTCCTCAGCTAACACTGATGGCCACGCAATAGCGCTTTAGAGGCATCTGCAAGTCTGCGCTGTCAGTCCCTTCCGGTACCATGCAACGCCTGCTAGAGGAGACCGGGACTGACGGCACAGGCGCACAGATGTCTGTAAGCAAAGATGCCTGTGCTGTTGCCAGGACGTCAGTGTCGGCTGAGGTAGGATTTTTGACTAACACTGTCTTTATTCTACATAACAGTTTGATTGGTAAGCTTATCACTAGATGCTTAATTAGGTGGGGTAGACTTTAGTTGCGGTGATAGTTCCCCTTTAACTCCAACCAAAACATGGCATATGAAAAATTGTGGCATATCCTTTCAGTACCTCATTCATAAATGGAAGAATACAAGTTCCTAAAATGACACCTATACATCTGCCACAGCCAAAAAGCAGAGACTGGTACATTCACTTACAGGATGAACATTCACTATTTAGTAAATATGCCAAACAACACAGTATTGTGCCTTCTCTAAAGACCCTGTCATGTGTCACCTGTTGTGGCTCCTCCTTGATGACCCCAGTTTTTCCTAGCAAAATTCGGCTTTTCTTTAAGGAAGACTCCTTCTTGCTTTCCTTAGAGGGAGAGTTTGATGTAGTTTCTTCTTTCTCATCTGGAATTTCTGTTGTTAAAAAAAAGCAAAGTGAAAGTTTCCTTGTAATTTCAATGTGCACAACAGGTTCAGTACAATGTCTAAGCAGGCTCATCTTGCAAATGATCTAAAACGTTTGAAAATAACTTTTTTTTTTTTTAACTGAACATTTGAGCTTGAATCAGTTCTGTTAACTAGCAGATTATAAGTCCATGGGCCTTATGAATAAAAGTAATATTTCGGAGCAATTCTAGGGAAAAATCTAGGGAAAAATCAACTGCTATATAAAATATGCTACAACAGTGGGGGAGAGGATTTGCTCAAATGTCACAAAAAGTCACACTTGAGACTTGTTATTGAGCTTAGTATGTGTGTATAAAACCTCAAGCAAACATATTTATATCCTAGCATACATACAAAAAAAAACATTACACAAACTATTAATAACCAATGGTTCAAAAATTGTGACTTTAAATTGCTACAGTCAAACAGAAGGCAAAAGAAGATAACAAAAATGGGATTTTTTACTTACAGATAAATCTTTTTCTCTTAGTCCATTGAGTGATGCAGGGATCATGGGGTTAAGCCAGGGCACTCCAAACGAAAAACTCCTCCCACTTCCAAGATGCTAACCCCATTCCCTGCAAAACTCCTTCAGTTTTCATATAGAGTCTGGAAGGGAAAGCAGTAACACATATACGCCAGAAAAATCAATACATCTCCACCCAACAAGTTTCCTGTGGGCAGACAGCCCTGCACCCCTCAGACTAAGAGAAAGGAATTTATAGGTAAGAAAAACAATCCCATTTTCTCTAGGCATTAAGGAATGCAGGGACCATGGAAATGTACCAAAGCCAGCCCAGATAACTGGGAGGGAAGAGAACTAATGAACATGTCTTTGAAGTGGAGAAACAAAGACCTCCTGGGCCAGAATGGTGCTATGATGATGGTGTGAACCATCTCCTCCTTTATCTTGCTGAGAATTCTGGGAATCATAGCTATTGAGGCCAAGACGTACATGTAATGGGAGCTAAAGACACCGGGTTGTCCTTAGTCGTTGTTCTGGTTTTTCCCTCTACTTAAAGTGGCTACAATTAGGTAGCCGTGCCAGTCCTGCAGAGTGAAGTTCCTAGGAATGGGGGTCAAAGGGGACCCTTTAAACCATTCCTGCAGTAAAGACACAAAGCAGATTCTATTCCAAAATGAGCACTCTCATTTATTGGAAATGGCCAGGGTTTATATAGCCACATTGTCAGGGGAAGGGGAATGTGACATGCAATCAGATTAAAGGGATAGTAATACTTTAAATTAACTTTACTTCATGTTGTGGCCATTAAAAATACAAATTCAATGTGACCTGCAGCATCTAAAAGATAGCCGCTTTCAAAGTTCCCACTCCCCTGACGTCAGCGTTCTAGCTGATTGCAGGGGAATCCTGTCACTGGGCAAGTGGCGGCTCTGCAGCAGAGCGGAGATCGCATTATAGAAACAGAAATCCTTCACTGAAATGGTCTTCTACGTGTGCTTGGTTTGCGATCTCGGCTCTGCTGGAGAGCCGCTGCCGGTCCAGCGACCGGATCCCCCTGCAGTCAGCTAGAACGCTGACATCAGGGGAGTGGGAACTTTGAAAGCGGCTATCTCTCAAACCATAAAGCCTTGGGAGATGCCGCAGGGCACATCGAATTTGTATTTTTATGGCTACAACATGAAGTAAAGTTCATTAAAGTATTACTATCCGTTTAATACAGTTAACACATAGTACAATGGAAGCAGGTTTTACAACCACGACACCAGACTAATCTCATCACACAGATGACGGTGGTGAATACACTACAGAGGTGAAGAGATTAGGGAAGTAACACCTAATCAAACCTGGACCAGACAGTGGGACACACACAAAGGAAGACCATAAGGTGATAACACACAAATATACAACAATTTAATCCCTGCAGGCCCTTGTAAGATTGTAGTCCAAAAAATTTCTTAAAACAGGGGTCCAGCATCTGTTATGTATTACAAATGCACTTACAGTCCTCAACTCTGGACTGTGGTAATGGCAGCAGGTACGGAAGAGTATGTTAGTTTGTAATTCCAGGACTGTTAGGGCATCCACTGCTATTGCCTGTGGATCCCTTGCTCTTGCACAGAATGTTGAAAGTTTTCGGTTTCTTCTTGACACCATCATGACTATGTCTGAAACTCCCCATCACGAGTTATCTGAAGGAATATTTCCTGATTTAGTTCACATTCTCCTGGGTCTATGGTCTGACATCAGAGGTAATCTGCCTCCCAATTCTTTACTCCTGGAATGTAAATGACTGACAATACTGGAACATGGTTCGCTGCCCAGAGGATAATTGGATTTACTTCCATTCAGGCAATATTGCTTTTTGTCCCTCCACTATTGTGGCATTATCTGACTGAATCTGAATGGGAAGATTCTTCAGAATTGACTTCATGCCAATAGTGCACTGTAAATTGCATGCATCTCCAAGATGTTTATGGGAATGCAGGACTCTGATGGAGTCCATTGACCATGAATGGAGAGATGTTTGTACACCGTTCCCTATCTAAACAGACTGGCATCTGTTGTGACTATCTCCAACTCTGTGATGGAGGAAAGTTTGCCTGCAAGAATATTTGAAATTATAAGCCACCAGTGGAAAGACTGTCTTGTGGATTGGGATAGCTTCATCATATGATGAAGAGGATTTGATTTTAGGACCAACTGCAGATGGGGTCCAATTGAAGAAGTTTCAGGTGAAACTGAGCAAAGGGAGGCTACTATTTTTCCCCACAATCTTCATGCAGTGTCTGACAGACACTTCTGGTAGGGAGAGAAAGGATTGGATTCTGTCTTGAAGGTCCAAAATCTTCTTTTGAAGTAAAAACACACTTTGAAGGCTGGAATTGAATCTCAGGCCTAGAAAAGGTATTTGCCGAGATGGAATTAGTTGAGATTTACTTAGGTTAATTATCCCACTGTGATTCTTCATAGTTAATAGAGCAAGCTGAAGATGTTGGTGAATCAGCTCCAGAGATGGATCCTTTAGCAACAGATTATCTAGGTAAGGAGTCAGATTTACTCCCATGGATCTGATGTGAGCCATACGAGGAATCATCACCTTGGTAAAAACACTTGGAGCTGTGGCTAGGCCAAAAGGCAGGGCCACAAACTGAAAGTGTTTGATTTGGTAAGCAAACCTGAGATATTCCTATCATTTGGGCCAAATAGGGATATGCAGGTAGGCATCTCTGGTGTTCCAAGATGTGCAAAATTTCTCTGGTTCCAAGGCTGCTATCACTGACTTGATAGACTCCATTTGAACCTGGAAACTCCGAGAAAGTAGTTTAGGTTTTTCAGGTCCAGGAATAAAAACCTTTGAATTTTTGGTCTTTTGGTACTGGAACTCTTACACCATTGTCTAGAAACTGATGGATAGCCTGATGAACCTGGGAACTCTGAGAACCTGTCATCTCCCAGCACTCTGTATAACTAGAGTTCCGAACAGGGAGATCAGCTGCTAGAAGTCTGTGCCGAAGAAGACACAGACCTCAGCTTGTTGCCTGTTGCAGGCGCTGGTCGCAGGGGGAGGCCGGGCCCCTGGAGTGACGGGCCCTATCTCTGGTGCGACCCCTATTGTTACGCCACTCCTAAGCACGTCTGAAGTCAGTATGCAGATGTGAGTTTGACTGTAACTAACTGGCAGGCATAGAACAATGTGGTTCATGCTGAGTATTTACACTGAACCTTGAGTCTGAGCACTAACTTCAAACATGTTCAGTTGACTGCTGCAAGTCTCTGAACATATGTGAACTTGCCACACAGATGAGGGGGTTATGCATCAAGGTGTTATAAAGAGATGATAACACGGAGTACCTATGTATTCTATAGAGCCTATGCACTAAGAACTCCAAAGTCTTAGCGATCTTAGTGCATAGGCTCCATGAATAACATAGGTACTGGAGAAGTGATATCACTGGAGAAGTTATCTCTGCGTTATCACCGCTTTATCACGCCTTAGTGCATAAACCCCAAGGTGTGGCTAAAAAAATACCAGTGGAAAGTTAGAGAAACATCTTGGCACTAAATAAAAAGATGAATAATAGCAGGGTGGCATCTTGGACCCACTAAAGCACTGGTTTTATGATTTCTTAGTCCATGACAACACATATAGGAAGAAATGATGCCGTGACAATGTCTCAGTTTGTAGCACTAGCAAATAAAGTTTCCAGGCATCACAAGTCTAGTGACACATTAAAATATTACACAACTTATCACTATAATCAGTGTGCGATACTGAACCAGTTGCAACCCATACAATCAAACTGAAAGACAGCAGATCACAGTTTAGAAAATGTTCAAACCTAAAATGATGTTTTCATCATTGGGATCCAGTGTTAACACAGGAGGCTCCAGAATCCTTTCCATGGCTTCGTCATCCCAGATGATATTATCTTCCCACCGTCCATAGACTAGTTCTTCATTATCAATGGGGAAAATGGAAAACCAGGGGCGATCGTCCTCTACAGATGCTGCAGCACAGAAACATGACACCATTTTAATGTCAATATAGCTCTTCTCCAGAACGACAAATACTACATAAGAACATCTGTGTTAGACAGTAACCAATTAATAAAGAATGTGGCATATGGATCAATGAGGCTGATACATTAAGATGAACAGGAGCAATTCTGGGGTAAACCAAATGCACCACAGGGGAGAAATAAAACTGATCATCATGATGGAAGAGAATAAAACTAAAATAAAAAGATTTAATCATTTAATGAACTGTACTTTAATGATGGATGATGGTCCTGGCACATAACTTGTTAAGAATCACATTGTGCCTCTGGGCGAGGTGGGAAGGCTGTAACCAGAGCAGTCAGTTTCAGCCCTTTCCCTGATGGTTCCTCACATATGATCTCTGCTAAAGAGATCACATGTCCAAGTCGAGTCAAATGAAAAAGGCAATGTTCGTGAACACTGCCTTTATCATTGTTTTCTGCCTCTCTCTCTCTCTCTCTTCAGTGCAATCATGAAGCAGAGACATAAAACATACCTATCAACACTTCAAATGACTAAAGAGAGGGCACTCGTGTAGTAGTTCATGTTGCTGGGGGCAGAACTGGTTGGTAACTGCATTAATATGACGTTTTAGTTTATAGGATGACCTAATGACAGATCTTTATGAGATTAAAAAGATTTAGAACAAGATCAAAGTATTTTATTTACATGGACTCATTTATAAATATATATACTGACGTTTAAAGAAATGTCAGCGTAAGGTTTATAGCTGGGAGGCAATGTAATGTACTTATACATTGCACATACATTCTGCTCGCACAAAAAAGAAGGACACCATGGTAGGAAAGAGGGACAGAGGGATTTGCGTCTCAGAGGGACCATCGCTCCAGAAAAGGAACACTTGGGAGGTATGAACAAACATTTATACTTTGTATCCAGACCCTGTTAAAAGATGCACTAATTGAGTACAGATCATGACAGGAAAAATGTTGTTTCTTTCTTTTTTTTTTTTTTTTTTTTTTTTTTTAAATATATTTTCATCGAAGTAAATTATACTTACATATAATTTGTTCAGGTGTACCAAATGAACTAGAGGGAAAATATGGCTAAACAAAGACTTATAAAAAACACCAAAATTGATTGTGTCCTCTAGTATAAAAAAGCCTTTGCCTCTAAGGTGTTAATCTACACATGGAGACGTGAATAAGGAGAGCCCAGAAGGAAATAAGCCGTTGCCTCCTGTCTAAAGACTCTTTAAAATTAAAAAACCTAATCAGTGGGTGGTGTGAGAGGGGTGAACAGGAGCAGATGAGATGGAGATCTTTAACCCTATATAAAGCCACCCTCCAATAATTAGGCATATGGCGACTAGCTTCTTAACCCCTTAAGGACCATCGGTCCTGCGACTTTTCCATCCCATAACGACCGCTTTGATCCTTGCCGATGCGCTAGTACACGTGATCTGTTACTCGTACCGGCGCGCCGCTTTGGGGCCTGAAAGAGATCGCTCCAGTCTTGGAGAGGTCAATTTTAGGACCCATTTTTACTTACAGCGCTCCTGGTGGAGCGCTGTAAGTAAAAAGTATGTGACATACTATGACCGTCATCAGTCCTTTGGTATTTAAGGACCGTGACGGTCATAGTACGTCACGTAGTCCTTAAGTGGTTAATAGTGCTATTATCTCTCATGAGTTCCCGGTTCTGAAGTAATCCTTATTCCCTCGGAGACTGGCGGCCAGGCTTCTTGCTTTAAAGCAGTCTGCACGCTTTTGCTGTCAGTCCCTTCCTGTGCCTAGAGGAGACCAGGACGAACAGCGCAGGGGCACAGATGTCTCTAAGCCAAAATGTCTGCGTGCAAGCATGGCTTCCGGTCTCAGAAGAATAAGGATTACTTCAGAACTTGGTACTTATGAGGAATAATACCGCTATTAAGAAGCTAGTTGCTAATTATTGGAGGCTGACTTTATATAAGGTGAAAGTTCTGTTTTAACTGTTTAAATGTCGTCACTTGATGGAGAAACCCTTACCCCACAGTCCCCATGTTCCCCAATGGTTACAAGAGAAAGGTGCATCAATTTAAATGGAGCTTTTAACCCTTTGAATGCTAGAGATTTCCAAAAGCATTGCTTTGCAATACTCTGGAGACCTCTCCAGTATTCAAGGGGTTAAAAGCCCCATTTTTTTTTTTTTTTTTTTTTTTTAATTTGTACGCCTACGCTGCACTTTATTTGCCCCACTTTTTCTAGAGGACAGTTCATGTAGGTCTTATGCACAAAAGGAGAGAGGAGCGATTCTGGGCCAAATCAGCTGCATCATGAGGGAGAAATACAAATGGATACAATTCCCCATGCATTTATAAAAGGGCCTTCAAATTCTTGAATGCTAGAAAGCTCCTCACTCATTGTTTCGAAATGGGTTGGAGACCCATCTAGCAATATAGGAGTTAAAAACACCATTGATGTCAATAGGATATTTTTATTTTTTCCCCTATGGTAAAGTGGGCTTGTACCAGAATTGCATTTGTACACGTGCCTCACGTGGTTACCCACTGCCACTTCCTATATGTACTCCAGCTGTGCCAGCACCCACCTTGTTGCTCTGGGGCGTGTTTCTCTTTTCCTTTAGCAGAGATCAGTGCCCCCGGGATGCTTGGTTTTTGCACAAGAGGCACTGGCAGGTTCAACAAGGATCCACTTCGATTCAACCCTGAATGAAACACGCTTTAATCAACTGCTTACTAGAAAATGCATTCCATTATATTCTGTGCCACTGATACAATATCTGGTGTGATTGTCATCATACCTTGCTGGGCATTATATGCCATGGCATTTCTGGTCATGCTGGAAGGAAGCCAGCCTGCCAAACTGGCTCTCTGTGTCTTGGTCACCTTGTGCTTCACATCCTCCCCATTCCAGATAACATCATCTTCCCACTGCAGTTGTGTCACCATCAGGAAATGTTCATCTTGGAACTGGTTGTCTGTGGATTCTTCTGTGGCCTCAACCTTCTACAATCAGACAGATAGAAAAAACAAACACTCTTACAACTTACAAGATTAACACCTACAGATATTTAGCAGATCCAACAGTGAAAGGGTTAATAATGTGTTTACCTTCAAAGCATTAAGCTCTTTTCACTCTATTCTTCAATGCAATGGTACAAGTGTCACTACTTATGTGTGCCAGCCCAGAGGTTCTCTATTGCCCCATATAATGCAAACAAGCAATGGTTCGCCTGCACTTAAACATAACCTTCAGACACAATGTATCCAGATAAAAACAACTGTTCCTCAATTGTATTCAATATGTATGCAACAACGAGTTCAAAAGAATCCAAAGATAAATAAAAGTTTACAGACCATGAGATGTCTTCATGAGCAGGTGTGAGCTAACAGAGCAATGCGTTTTGCGTATTGTACCGCTTAATCATGACCTAAAACGTATTTATCTTTGGATACTTTTGAACTTGTTGCATACATACTGAATACAATAAAGAAACAGTTGTTTTTATCTGGATACATCGTGTCTGAAAGTTATGTTTAACTGCAGCCATACTACTGTTTGTAGAGCAGATTAAACCAGTGATTCTCAACCAGGGTGCAGCGGCACTTTGGTGTGCCACGGCCATCTACATAGTGTGCCCCATGTTTTCTATGAAAACACTGACAAAAATGTGAACACAGATTTTTAAATGTAGCTTTACAGAAATTATTATCCACAATAAGAGGATTTTAGTCTTACCTGTTAAATCCTTTACTGGTTACTGGTAACTTTGGGTAGGTGACTCACCCCTTTAAGTAGGAAGGAACAATTCTAGAAATGAATGCAGGGGGTGGAGCCTATCTTCCCTCCTTGGCTGCAGCTAGCCAATCAGCTCCAGTAATATTTGAGACACTAACTATTGACTAGATAGTAGAAGGGAAAGAAGACTCCTGTGAGCATGACCCCGAAGGACCCCCACGGTCTGCCACAGGAGAGCCAAGCATGGTCCCTTGACAGGGTGGGAGACCAGTAACCTGTATGGACTAAGAGAAAAGGATTTAAACAGGTAAGACTAAAATCCTCTTTTCTCTGTCGTCCAATACAGGTTACTGGTAACTTTGGAATCTCCAACCACTGAGTTTTCCAGAGGCGGGAATTAAGGCATGGGCAAGGCGCAAGGCCCCCAAAGTCACCAGAGCAGATATGAACCACCAGATCAGAGATAGCCCAACAAAACAAACGAAGTGTAAACGGACACTGAATAGAGGCAACAACACCCCAGGAACTGTTACACAGCACACTGAACTAGCGCCAACAGGGTTCAAAAGTGAAGGAAGCACCAAAGAACCTAAGAAGATCCTAGGCAGGCAAGATTGCCTCCAGGATCTTCCTCCCAAAACCAGCGCCAGCCAATGCCAGCACATCAACACGGTAGTGCTTCGAAAAGGTGTGCACAGACGACCAAGTGGCAGCCTTGCACAACTGATCAGCGGAGGCCTGATTCTCGTAAGCCCAAAAAGCCCCAATAGATCTAGTAGAATGAGCTGTGACCCAAAAGGGAACAGGCTTCTTCCTTAGCTCGTAAGCCTTATAAATAGTGGACTTGATCCAAGATGCAATAGTCACTTTAGATACAGGTCTCCCTGCCCTAGGGCCCTCAGGAATGACGAACATCGCATCAGACTGTCCAATGGACTTGGCATGATGTACATAAAACTTGAGACAACGAACCACATCTAACAAGCGGAGATCCCTCTCCTTTTCAGAGATAGGGTCAGGGCAGAAAGAAGGCACCACAATCTCCTGATTAATGTGGAACTCAGAGACCACCTTCGGTATAAACTACTGAGAAGTGTGATTGCCAGGAGAAAAGCCATTTTCCACGTCAGCAGGCGTAGAGGAATAGTAGCCAAGGACTCAAAGGGACGGTGCTGAAGGACGCCCGAAACCAAGTTAAAATCCCACTGAGAAGCAGGAGTCTTGAAAACAGGACACATATGAGCCACGCCCTGGAAGAAAACCTTGACATCAGGAAGAATAGCAATGTGTCTCTGAAAGAAAACAGAGACAGCAGAAGTCTGAACCTTAAGGGAACTCAAACTGAGGCCCTTATCCACACCATCCTGCAAGAAAGTTAGGACCGTAGGCAGATCTAATTCCTGAGAAAGGTCCCTATCAGCACACCAAGAGAGGAAGGTCGACCACACAACGGTAGGCCTTAGAAGAAACAGGTTTGCGGGCACTAAGCATAGTAGCCACCACACCAGAAGAAAAACAATTCCTCTTCAGTATTGAGGATTCAATTTCCAAGCCGTCAAAGCTAGACGATGAACATCCTCCTTCCACAGGTAATCCTGTAGAAGAAGATCCGGATGACAAGGGAGCCGGAATGGCTCCACCACTGACAGATCCAGAAGCTCCGGAACCCAAGCCTGTCGAGGCCAATACGGAGCAATCAGAATGACTGGACAGCGCTCCAGTCTCAATTTCAGTAACACTCTGTACAACATGGGGAGGGGAGGAAAGATGTAAGCCAGAGGAAATAAACAAGGAATGGACATGGCATCCACTGCTAGAGCTAGAGGATCCCTCCAGCGAGAGCAGAACATTGGAATCTTCTGTTTGTGTCTTGTCCCCATCAGGTAGATGCAAGGAAGACCCCACTTCTGAACAATGAGGGTGAACACCTCTGGGTGCAGTTCCCACTCTCCGCTGTCCACCGTGTGTCGACTGAGGAAGCCCACCATGACGTTGTCTACGCCAGGAATGTGCACTGCGGATATGGCAGGAACATGTTCTTCTGCCCAGGACAAAATTGCCTTGACCTCTAACCCAGCAGAGAGACTTCTTGTTCCACCCTGAGCAAGCTACGCCTCAGAGAAGGGGTAAAGCTTTGCAAATTTCTTGGCAACAGGTTTCCTGTCCAGAGACTTTCACTCATCAGACACAAGGCGGTCAAGAGTGGGGTTAGGTGGAAAAACAAGTACAGGGCCTTTTAGGCTCCTGAAATACATCAGAGGGATTCAAAGAAACCTCCTGAACTAAGGGTAGTTAAGACAGCTCTGATCAAGCCCTCAGCCGAGGGATCGGGATCAGCCTCAAAGGGGTCCCAAAAAAACTGAGAGGAGCCCACAGCAGAACATTCCTCAACGTCCAAATCCACCTACAGTTCCTCCTCAGAGGAATCCGATACGTCAGGTACTCCCTGCGGTTTCGGCAGGGAAGATCTGACAGAAGAAGGAGTCTGCCAGGAATGGAAGACCTACTGTAACTGGGATGGAAAGAGTTGAAATGTAGACCGGAGGTCTCTAGTAGCAGCCTTGAACTCTTGCACCCAAACTGGCTCTAATGCATGGCTGGAGGTCTCTGGGAGAGACTCAGGAACATCAGAACATGCTGGGCATAAATTACCTGAAAATTCTCTAGGTAACCCTGAATGACATGAGGAGCAATGCGCAATAGGGGACATACAGACCCCAACATCCTTAGTCTTAGGCCTGGCCCCAAGCTCTAAAGGATTAGACATTCTCACAGTATCAAAACTTTTAAAGTACAAGGAATCACCCAAATACAGTGTGCGAGATTAAAATTTCACCCCAGAAATTGCTAAAATGCACTTATCTGGCAGGAGAAGGGTTAATCTGCACAGAAGAGAAGGAGAGTCCAAGCCCGGCGTAGGATACTTGTTCAGGAAAAGGCACAAAATGGCTGCCACGGCAGGAGCCAATCAGATTCGAGCGCTCAAAGCAATCGCTCATGGGAAATGTAGTTGTCCCAGAAAAAGTACCCCAACAGTGCCCGAAGCCCCCTGAGCCCCCCAACACACATAAAACATTCACAGGATAAAAGAGCAGACAAACAAAATGAGCCATCTCTAAAGTCGCTACGGTAAGCGTTTGCAGAGATATGTCCCAAACTGTACAGTGAAAAACGTGGTAGCGGCTCTAGTAACAAAGGGGTTAATAGCAATATTGGAACTTCTTAAAGATGCTCTTCACACCTATCCTCACACATTGAGATATAGGTGCCTTTGTCTAAGTGTGCCAACCTAGGAGTTCTCCTGCTCTCCTTTAATATATGTACAGACAAACAAGCGATAGGTTGCACAAACTTAAAAGATTCAGACACTTTGTATCCCGATAAAATCAACAATCTCTTTATTATCTTCCGAACTGCAACATTCCAATACAAGGTATCAAAAATAGTAAATAAAAAACCCTACAGACCGTGAGACGTCTTCATGAGCAGGTGTTAGCAAAACTGATCAACGGCAGGTCTAGGAGGAGTTGCTAAGGTCACAACTAAGCGTTTACACACGAGAAACGCATTGATCAGTTTTGCTAACACCTGCTCATGAAGAAGTCTCACGGTCTGTAGAGTTTTTTATTTACTATTTTTGATACCTTGTATTAGAATGTTGCAATTCGGAAGATAATAAAGAGATGTTGATTTTATCTGGATACAAAGTGTCTGAATGTTTTAAGTTTGTCCAAACTGTACAGTCCCATAGAAGTGAATGGAGCAATGGAGTCTATACAGTATAAGCAACACAAATTTTGCAGAGTTGTAACTGATAAGCAAATGCGCTCTGGACACTACTAAAACATGTCACTAGTCCCAATAAACACTGAACCCAGTAGGGAAAGTGCCAATAACCCCCCAAAAAGATGCTAAACCAGCAGCTAAGGGGTTAAGTTACCATAGAAACTTGCTCCAAAACACCCAACAGACATACACATAAACCCAATGAGTGCAGGACTGTGCAATAGGAACTCCAAAGGAAAACCCCTGTGCGGAGGGGCACTGTGGGACATGTGGACCTGCAGCACTCAAAGGGTTGCTCACCTTTCCTGCAGATCTTCTATCTTCAGACTACCATGTATTAAGAAGAAGCCTCAGTGGGCAACTCCTGGAGAAAGAACGTAAACCCAAGATTTCCCCCCCAGGGCTTAAGGTCCACAAAAGCACCTGGATACTAAGCTATCCACATCTAAGCGCATTGTCAGTTATGGTAATCCGCCTAATGGTGGTATTCCATTTCTAACAGAAAATTAAAAGGTTAGCTAAAACTATAGCAGAACTGTTCTCTTGCCTGTGTCTTCATCAAGGAACAAATCTTAATGGAGCTGATTGGCTAGCTGCAGCCAAGGAGGGAAGGTAGGCTCCACCCCTTGCATTTACTTCTAGAATCGTTCCTGCCTAGTTAAAGGGGCGGATCGCCTACCCAAAGTTACCAGTAACCTGTACTGGATGACAGAGAAATCTTCATTTTTGTAAGACCTGATAATAAAAGTATATTTATGTATTGTATCCTTCATTACAACCTTGATAAATTACATGTAATTTGTTAGAGTGCACAAAAGTTCCAGATTGTGTGTTAGGGGTGCCTTGATCAAAAAAAATTTGAGAACCACTGGAATAAACCATTGAGTGCAGGGTCATAATAAGCCACTGCTGGGCAATCGTGTGTGACCACAATGGGGGTTATTCACTAAGGTGTGATAAAGAGGTGATAAAGTGGAGATAACTTCTCCAGTTCATATGTTATTCTATGGAGACAATACACTAACATCTCTTTAAGTTTTGGAGATATTAATGCATAGGCTCTATAGAATAACATAGGAACTGGAGAAGTGATATCACTGGAGAAGTCATCTCCACTTTATCATCTCTTTATCAATCCTTAGTGAATAACCCCTATGTCTCTCCAATAAATTCAGAAACTAAAATAAATGTTAGTAGCCCATCAAGTAATGTACTATACCAGCACAGTATCTAAAAATCAGATCATCATGGCAAATGGAAGATATTGTCATCTTTGTAAAATGCTGGACTTCTTAACCTTAAAGGGATAGTAATACTAAATATGTAAAAATATATATTGTATGGTTTACCCTCCTGAGTAAAATAAAAGTACTCCCACTGCTTAGGTGCTTTATTCTGAAGTTATCAAAGCTCAAACCTGATTATTTTTTTTTTTAGGTGTAATAGCTCAATGGCTTGAAATTGTACAGTGGCGCTGTTACTACACCGTACTATAGAGATCTATGGTCATCTGACCTGAGCTGTATATAGGATGGTGTAGAAACAGCACCACTGTATAATTTCAGGCCATTGAGATATTACACCTAAAAAATGTCAAGCTTGAGCTGTGGTGCCTTTTATATAAAACACCTCTCAGTAGTGGAAGTTCTTTTGTTTTACACAGGAGGATAAATAAACCCTGCAATATAAATATATATATTTTTTTTACATCTTAAGTGTTACTATTCCTTTAAGTCACATCTCCTTTAAAGAATAAACAATCAATGATACTACTGCAACCAGAGAAAATTTCTGGTAGTCTAATGCAAAGGTGTTTCCTTGTGCACTGTATATTTACCCCAGAAAATTGCACGTTTTTTTTTTTTTTTTTGTTTAGTTGTTTTTTTCCCGAGTGTTGTGCATGCAAAATGAAAATAAAAAAATAAACATAAATAAATTAAAAAAATATATAAATTGCCTGCAGTTGGCCAATAAAGTAGCAGACAAGTGACTTTTTTTTCATGCTAGCTGGTTGTCAGTAAAAGTCTGTAAATACTACAGCTGATTAATTCACAAGCAAACAGCTAGTTTGTACTCTTTTCTGGTGTTACTTCCACTTTAACAAAATACTGAGTACTCATCCCCATCTTCACATATTGGGTACACTGTATCATGTGTCCCAGATCATCAAGCAGCTGCAGAAAGTTCCAAATTGTTCTATGACCATCACTTTATCCTTCAATTGGGGGAGGGGGGGGACCTTACACCAAATGGCCCTGGGAAGATGCCTTCCTTACCCTTTTGGTAAAAGACATCAGATGTGTGTCATGCACCTCTCTGGCACTCAACTGGTAAATACAATACACTTTCAATAAGAATCTACAGGTCTGAACTGATATACCTTGGGCCTAACCAGACATGAGGTACATGATACCATTTCATTATTCCATTACAGACGTGACCTCAGTATGTGAGCTTATAAATATTAAAGGGGAACATTCATCTCAAAACATTTTTTTACCATAGGTTTAGTTAATAAAGTACTATTAGGAAAGGTGCTTTTTTTTTTCTAACTGTACATACTTTAAAGATATTTCATCTTCAAGCTGTGCACTTCTGCATAATGTGGCACCCTGAATATTCGGCACAGCTCTTCTTCCCCTCTCACCTCCCTCCCAGCTGCCCCAGGGAGCACATACACTCTTCCATTCAGTGTGGTGTGAATGGCTTCTATCGTTATATCAAGCTCTGGTTTGTATAATACTGAGGTTGCAACCTCAGTATAATGCTAACTGGAGCTTGATGTAAAAATAGAAGCCATTCACACCACACTGAAGGGAAGCGCGAATGTGCTCCCTGGGGCAGCTGGGAGGGAGGTGGGAAGGTAATTAGGAAGATACAACGTGCTGCATTATGCTGACTGGCACAGCTTGAACATGAAATATCATTAAAAGTACGTCCATCTAGAAGGAAAAAAAAAACAAAACACCTTTCCTAATACTACTGTAGTAACTAAACCTATGGTGAAAAATGTTATGAGGTGAATGTTCCCCTTTAACAGTTTTATTTAACCACAGAGAGTTTAACATGTAAGCATGATACCACTCATTGCACAAAATGCTACAGTTTCTATATTGCTGCGTATCAGATCTATTTTATAATCGTTCTGTTGGATAAGTGCTTAGTTGTACTTTTCTCGTTATATACCATAATGCAAGACCTCAAATGAACCGAAAGTTTCCATTAAATACCTTCTCCTCATCTTTTATTTGACTGTCATCTTTCAGCTTAAATCCATAGTCAAATCCACTGCCATCTTCGGGTACTCCAAGCATGTCATACCAGAGCTGTGCTGGACCATAGCGCCACTCTGCTACCTTGGGTTTTGTATCTGCCACCTTGTCCGTATCACCTGTGGATTGTGAGAACTTGGCTTCCACAGGAGCCATCATGGTTATCTGTAAGGAATCACATTAAGCTAATCACAAAGCTCATACCGACAATGGAAGAACACACACAAACTGCAAAGTGGCAGAGAGGAGGGAATGTTACGTAACTCAATAATGAACTGTAAACGAGTAACTATACAAGTGGGAATAAGTCTCTCTTAAAGGGTTAGTAATGTCCCATTAGAAGTTCATGTTATTTTGCAGGTATTAAAAAATATAAATTATCTGGAACAAGTGCCGTCTCTAAAACATTTACATTTTTAGAGATATAATATTTTAAAGTTCCCCCTCCTTCCCCTTGCACTGACATTAGCTCTATAGATGACAGCAGGAGATCCTGATCCCGGGACCAGTCGGTGGCTCTTCAGCAGAGCCGAAATAGCGCAATCTAAAAAGAAATACTTCATTGTAACAGTCTACAAAGTGTGCCTGCAAACCAGACACACTTTGTAGACCATTCCAATTAAGTATTTCTTTTTAAATTGAGCCATTTTGGCTCTGCTGAAGAGCCACCATTGGGTTGCCAGACTCGAATCTCCTTCTGTCAGCTTTAGTTAGTGAAAGAGGAGGGGGGACTTTAAAACATCGCTCTAAAAATATAAATGTTTTAGAGACGGCACTTGCTCCAGATAAAAAAAAAAAAAAAAAAAATAATATCTACAAAATAACATGAACTTATAATGGGACACTACTAACCCATTAAAGCAGAACTTTCACCCAAATAAAAATAGATTTAATCCGACGGCTCTCAGTCTACTATTTTAACAGCTATATTTATTTTAACAAAATCGGCATATTTAGAAAGTTATTTAATGTAAAAGAAATACCTGGTGACGTCCTTCCGCTGCACACTACGGTACACTGTGCACCGCTCTGCTCTCCAGCCCATCCCCTTGCCGGCCAGAGCCCAGTAATAAGCCTGCATTGCACATGTAGGACATGCGCATATGGGCTCTGGCCGGCAAGGGGATGGGCTGGAGAGCAGAGCAGTGCAAAGTGTACCGTAGTGTGCAGCGGATGGACGTCACCAGGTATTTCTTTTACATTAAATAACTTTCTAAATATGCCGATTTTGTTAAAATAAATATAGCCATTAAAAATAGTAGACTGAGAGCCATCGGATTAAATCTGTTTTTATTTGGGTGAAAGTTCTGCTTTAATATGTAGAACAGAATGAGTTAATTACACAGGCGTTCTTTATGTTAAAGACCCATTTATCTAGTTATATATGTTTGCATTGTATGTGCAATTACCTGCATCTACTCAGCTCCATTTTGAATGCCTTTAGATTAAGCATATTGTCTGTAGCAGAGGCGAGCAACTATTTTGCTCAAAAGGATCACATATTTGTTTAATATTTTTTTGAGGGCTCCAACCAGACCAAAATAGACTGCACAAGTAAAAAGTTGATATACATGTGAAGAAACAGGAGGTTAAACTCTCATGTCTCATGACTGTGGGATTACATGGGCATTACAGGCACTACATCTGCCATGGACTTTTCCTGTCTGAAATCCTTTGAACTCAACCTTGTCATCTATTGGTAGAACCGTGCATAGCAGCATTGTCCTGTGCACTGCCATCTATCGGTTGGTGATATGCATAGCAGCATTGTTCGTGCGCTACTACCTATTGGTTGGTGACATACATTGAAGTGAGTCCCATGCCAGTGGCCAATAGCCAGGCAGTATGCAAATATGTTCCTGTTGCATTCCTGTACCTCCAGTGTTCAATGCCTAAATTATATCCCCCCATTCTACACCCCAAAATTATGATACTCTTATGTTGGTTATATGTTTTGTATTTTGTGTTTATACCCCTGAAGCAGATGTATAGGCTCTGTTATTGGGGGTGGGGATTGACAAGACCAAGCCCCTGTAGCCAAAAGCTCCTTGTTAAAGGTGGTGTTGTTTTTAACAGGGAAGAGGGGCTAGTGCCTGCCTAGAGGAGGTTTTGGAGCAGAGGGGACGGTACCTGCTCCCCAGAAACAAGGCAGAGGGATTAGTGCCTGACTATTGGCTACTTCCCAGCAGAGGTGATGATACCTGCTCTGCAGTGACCTGTTCTAGTGAGTAGAAGTGTGAGTCCCTACCCAGGTCACTCTGCTACATGGGCTGGCTGCACCTTGAGGTCTTCCAATACGGTTGACCACCTTTCCTCTGAGTGGTGCAACTAGATCCAGTGGCAAACAATCCAGGTCTATCTGGTGGTCCTCTGAGGCCAGTCCGGTGTAAATGACCTGGCAGGTACCCCCTAAGCTACAGGTGCGGGTACCTGGGGCCATCACAATACATGCATAAGACCCTTGCCTAATACCATCTACCCCACTAGTTTTAGAAAGTGAGGTGTGTAGGTGAGAGAAAGGAGGAGAGATCTGAATAAAAATGTACAGATATGACAAGCTGTCAGATCACAGATTATGAATTGATACATTCACTGTACAACAAAATGAATACATTCTGGGTCTCTGCTCTGAAAGAAGATACAATCAGTGTTGTACTCACTGATAAAATGTATCAAGCTCTCTTTCGCAGAGGAAGTCAGAAGTGATATTTTTCTGTGTAGCAGTACTTCTATTTGTGTACAGCCAGACAGATCTGATGGTCAGGGAAAATAAATTGGACACTGGGCCCTATTCTGCTCATCTCTGTGCTACAGTGAGGGAGATTAAATGAGCTAACCCATACAGAAAGTACAGATTATCTGGAATACTGTAAGCATTTTCAGGGGGGAAAAACCCACACATAGTTCCATAAATCCAAGTAAACATTTGGAGATGACTGGCCTACTATAGACTACGTCACGGTTTCACTTCAAAATCAAAGAGCCACATGCACTAAGAAATGGAGAAATTCTACAGCAAGCCAACTAAACTATGTTGGATAAATACAAATGTCCATTGAGCTATATGGGGCTTTTAACCCCTTGAATGCAGCTATGGTTACTTACCAAAGCATTGCAAGACTACTGTAGCAGTCAAGATGTTAAAAGCCTAATTGTACTAAGCAGGAATTTGGGGAATTTTCATTTGTCCTCTCTGATGTAAGCAGAATTAATCCTCTTTTCTTTGTCAATATAAGCCAAAACATGTTGATATACATAATTCTGTATGAAGCACACCTACCTTAACAAGTCCTTCAGTTAAACTATGAGCTCCTTATTCCATATGTACATCTCCCTTTTAAGCAATTCAGTAACACAACATCCTCACCTCATCATCAGACAGGCACTGCTCTGGGGGTGGGGGTGGAGCATATTCATATTCCCAACAGGACTTCTTCTCCACCACAGCCTCTGCCCCCTCACCCTCCTTTGGTGGAACTTCCTGTGACATTTCCCGGTGCTTCTTCCGTCGCTTTCTCCGAGCGCTGCGCCACACTGACAGCACACTCTTACCAGGACCAAACAACCGAAGGAATCGCAGGACCTGCCACAAATAATTCACCAAGTAATTTCATAGCAAGTAAGTAAATATAGTACATCAAGGAGAAATTGGGCAAAATCTGAGAAAACCAACTGCATATATAAAAACAAATACACATTCCAAAAATCACCATTGATTTTTAACCCCATATGTGCAAGGTCTCCAATGGGAGTGTGGGAGAGGTCTCCAATGCACTGCGAGGTGACATGTTGGTGACCGCTATCACTTAAGTGATTTGATTTTTACTTTATTTTTTTTGCTGAAATTATTTTACCAATAAGAATACATTGAGATTGTCTCTCATTTTCAAGTATGTACTGGACTCATTTTATCTACCTCACAAGGGTGAAATGCTGAGCTGACCTTGCCGGGACTAGAACCTGCAACCTTGTAGCTTGAACAGATTCTACAGCTGGCGCATTAACCAACTGAGCCATCTCACCAGCTTGATTAAAATCACCATTCAAATCCATGGGATCCCCCCATAGTGTTCCACTTTACCTTTATACACAAGGACCACTGGGATACATATAGCAACCCTTAAAGACACATGTGTTATTTGTAATAATCTACTGAACAGTGACTTTATGTACATATTGATACACATGTCCTTAATAACACACACACATCTTGCGGTCGCTATTAACCCTTTGAATGCCAGTATGGGCAGTGTATTGCAGAGCAAAATGTTGCACACCCACCTGGCTACAGAGGGTTAAAGAACTGTTTATACTAATAATTTGTGCATTTTAAGTGACACATCGACATGAATGCCCTATACAGCCTTATGCGTAAAATAAGAGGACCAATTCTGTGGAAAACCACTTTCACCAGAGAGGATAAAAGAAAACAACGTTCCATTGATCTAAATTGGATTTTACCCCTCCAATCCTACATAAGTCTCCAACAATTAAACCCCAACTGAAATCAATGGCCGTTTGGAGAACTTTTCCTCCTACGGTACAGCTGGTTTTCCCCATAACTGCCCCTCTTCACTTTGTGCAGAAGGCCCTATTGGCAATAATAAGTGTTGTACCTTGCCAGGTCTGAACTCTGGAAACAGCTGGGTAACACTAGGTAGCTGCTTGGTGGCGTCTTTCTGCATAATGCCAGCAAGAGGTAACGTCAACTTTCGCTCCTTGCCCTCTTCCTGTGCTCTATCCTGTGGCCCGATCTCGGACTCCGAATCAGAGGAACTGCTGAAATCCACCTTTTCCATGGCAGCAGAAGAAGAAGCAATGATGGAAGGGAGAATAATTCCATCTCCCTCTTCTGGACCTGCTAGAGAACCAATCAAGTAAAGTGCTGTTGTCTCTCTGGTCTACGTATTCTAGCAGCAGGTGCTATGGTATATAGTATATAACTCAGGATAAAGCGGTGCAATAGGACAAAACTGATCTCACTCAGTTACTGCCTGCCATAAACTGGAGTAGAATGGAGTTTTGTTAGTGTCCTTCCCAAACCATGTATGCCTGCTTGTTTAGGAGAAGGTGTCCATAGCAACTGACTATATACATTTCTTTGTGTTTATTGAAAATATTATGAAAAGAACACATAATAATGATAATAATAATAATAAGCAGAAGAAGAAGAAAAGTGATTAGCCAGCCCAGTATCTACTGTGAAGCAGGATAATTAAACACAAAAGTGCAGGAGAAGCTGTGAGGGGAGGAAAGGAGGATGGGAGGAGTCAGAAGACTTCACTTCCTACTAATGGGAGGAGCTTTACCCCTCTGCCCCCAAAAGAAAGAAAGAGAGTTCGCAATATAGTATTATTTATGAAACTAAGGAAAACATAGGAAAAAAAAAACTAAATATAACAGAAAATTTTAAAATATGTAGAGATAAATAAATAAAGCCTTTTAAAGGGATAGTAATACTTCCAAATTACTAATCCCCATATTGCAGCTATGCTAAAAAGAAATTTATTGCCCCCTTTATGGTTTGAGAGATAATAGCGCGCAAAGTCCCCCCCCCCCCTTCCCCTTCCCTGAAGTCAGCGTTGTAGCTGACTGCAGGGATATCCGGTCTTATGTGCATACCTGGGAACTTCCAGCTGAGGGCTACCCGGAGGGTAGTCCTCTGTTCAGCAGGGGGTGACAAAAATGACGCTAATCGCGTCAAAAAGGGGCGGGACTTGCCGCGAGTGGGGGGGGGGCTTAACCCTTTGAGTGCCAGAGTGGTACGGAATGCATTGCAAAGCAATGCATTCCTTACCACTCTGGCACTCAGAGGGTTAAAGGTGTCACACAGAAGGCTGGGGAAGGAGGACCAGCGGGAGAAAAAGCAGATGTGGCAGAGTTTCAATAGAAACTCTCCACATCCGGAGGAATCAGCCTCTGCCCCGGAGACCCGGTAAAGCTCTGTCAGAACCGGAGTCTCCGGGGCAAATCCGGAGAGTTCCCAGGTATGCTTATGTGCATCAGGCGGCTCTGCAGCAGAGCCGAGATCGTGGTTATAAAAAATAATTATTTCACCGAAACAGTCTTCCACGTATGCTTGCAAACCAAGCACACGTAGAAGACCGTTTCAGTGAAAGAATACTTTTTTTATAAACGCGATCATGGCTATGCTGCACAGCGGCCTGATGCACATAAGACTGTCATACGACAGCTTCCCCTGCAGTCAGCTCGAACGCGGACTTCAGGGAAAGGGGAGGGGGACTTTGCACGCTCTTATCTCTCAAACCATAAGGGTTTGAGAGATGACACTGGGGGCAATAAATTTATTTTTAGCCTAGCTACAATATGGGGATTAGTAATTTGGCAGTATTACTATCCCTTTAAGTAAATAAGACCACCAACTAAAGAGGAGGGCTAATCCTTGGAGTGCCAAACTGTAGGTTATAAAAATTATATATATATATATTTTTTTTTTCTTCCTCGTAAAGTGCATTCCCTCCTACAAAGGGACCAAAGAATCTGGTCCCTGTGTCCTGCAAACTTGACCACAAAGGGGAGTAGTCTTAAGGAAACCTTAGTATGTACAGAAAATCGTAATAGCCCCTATGCATTTTGCCTTTGAATTATTGCTCGATCTGTCTTGGATGTCATGTCCATGGAGGCAGACATGAGTTTCTGGCAGACTTTTATTTTTTTATTTTTCAAACTGAAGCAGGCAGACTGAATGAGTCTATTTATCTCTAAGCACCAGAGGGTTTGTGCAACAAATGTTTTTGTTGTGTTATTGTTTTGTGTACCATTCTAGTCCTTAAAGGGTTAAGTGGGCTCAATCTGCCAGCAACTGTATAATACGCACAATTTTACCCCACTTCACCTTATGTGAAGTGCAGGGGGTGCGTATTATACTCAAGAGTTTTTTTATAAAAAAAAAAAAAAAAAAAAAAAAAAAAAAGAATTAAGCCTGCCAGATCCCCTCTCTCTCCTGGCGCTATCTGCTGCTAAAATACCATTTACTTACTTCAAAGTTCAAGTCCCCGCATTTTCTCCATTAGCGGGCAGCATATAACAGATGTCAATATTCCCTGCGGGTGGCATGCTTCCATTCGCCACCCGCTTCGTTCAGGACCTACCAGCTCCAGCCAATGGTAATGCCCTGTGAGGATCTGAAGGTCCTCACAGGGCAATACCATAGCCGTTAGGAAGCGGGCGGCAAACCAATAGGGAAAAAATCAAATTCCACAAATTATCATAGCTTTAAACAGGGTCTTTAACCACTTGGGCTCTAGAGAGGTCTCAAACGTTATATTGTAGACCTCCCTGGCATTCAAGAGGTGAAAAGCCTCAAACGGAATCAGCTGGAACTCTGGGAATTATTTGTGGAGCTGCTGGCCTTTCCAGAACTGAACCACTTTTGCAATTGTATATATATATATATATATATATATATATATATATATATATATATATATCTATATGCGCCCCAATTTTTTTGAAGTTGGCTTGTACCTGCAGGAACTGTACCTCTATCCTCATCCTTTTTGCCGGTCACTGGGGGAGGCGGTGGTGGAGGCATTAACTTGGAATCAATATCTTCACAGTCTGCATCATAATCGTCGTCATCATCATCTATATATAAATACATATGATGAAGAAAGAAAAAAAAAACACCTCTACTTTGCCCTACTTGTACTAGTGGAAACAACATTGTCCTTCTGATGTCTGCTCTCACTTATAGTACAATTTTAGATGGGCTTTCCTTCCCTCTATTTGTTGGTAATGTTTACCTGCTCTCCTGGACAGGGGCAATGTCCCCATAGCCTGCCGGTACCTGCGAGACTCATCCTCTGCGACTTCATTAATGTCAGAGTAATCAATGGCATCTTCGGTACTCTTAACCCAGCCTTCATAAATATTAAGGACATACACTATTAGAATCACATATAAGACAAGGGGAGTCACATCCCATGTGCAAAATAGTTACATAATAACCAGGCAAAGAGAACATTTGGGTTTAACTTCCTCAGCAAAGCAAGGGAACTCCCTGTACAATGTCAGGCCATTTTCATACTGTACCTAAAAATGTAAAGTTCGATCTGCAATAACTTTTGAGTAAAACACCTCTCAGCAGTGGAGTACCCTTGTTTTACTCAGGACGATAAACCTTACAATATAAATTGTTTCTATCGCTTTAATTATTTAGAGTAATTACACCCTTGGATACCAACATCTCCCATACATTCAGGGCCGGATTTATAATAAGGCAGAGTAGGCATCTGCCTACAGGCGCACCCCACAGAGGGGCGCCTGTCATTTGGATCATTTATTTTTTTAATTAACCAGCCTTGCCTTATGTCTCATGTCTAGTGTACGGGCCAGGGGGTGGGAGGCTGAAGTGGCGCGGAGGCACACATATCAATACTAGGCTAGCTGGCTTGGCTGCTGCACCTGCGCGCTGCTGGCCCGCTGCTGGATGTGACTGTGGTGAGTGACAGGATTAAGGAAGAGCTGGAGGTGCGCATCATTGCTCACTTGCCAGAACTGCTCCGCCTCCTCCCAGACGCTGTAGCCTGCAGGGAACCCGCGACGAACACAGCCACAAAGGAGCTGCTCAGCTGCCTGTTGTACAGTGAGAGTACGTCTAGAAGAAGCTGCAAGGACCTTAAGTGTTAACATTTGGGTCAGAATGTTACCTAATGAGTCATTATGTTAGGGGGTGGGGCCAAGGCGGGCTAAGGGCACCAGAGGGTACTGTGCCTAGGGGCACTTCAGATGTAAATCCGGCCCTGCACACATTGCTAAGTAATGCATTCACAGGTTCATTAACATCCCTGGGGTTGTATCCTTATTATTCCTACATAATCATTAGTATATGAGCAATTCCCCAAGACGCTAACTGCACCGATACAGGGAAAAATCATACTGATTTAAATGGGGCTTTTAACTCCTTCAGTATTAGTACAGCTATTCAAGTTGTTAAAAGTCCAATCTAAAAATCAGTAGTCCTTGTTATTTTTCCGCTGTGGTGCAGCCGGTTTGCTGCAGAAAATTCTAACGGTCACAAATGAATTCTTACTTTGTGCATCTGTTTAAGAATTTTTCAAAATCAGTCCTGGATGTCAGATCCATGGAGGCAGACATGACAGTAGATGCCCCCCCCCCCCCCCCAACTGATGCAGGCAGTGTACATAAGCCTACATAATAATTTAAGGACCAGGGAGGTGTACAGTACATTGCACACTCCTCTGGTCCTTATAGAGTTAAAGAGATAGTAATAGTTAATTTTACGTTTATTTAATATTGTAGGCAGAAAAAAAAACTTTGAACAATGATGTAAGTCTTATCTCTCAAACCTTTATGGTGTGAGAGATATACATCGCTTAAAGGGATAGTAATGTTTCATTATAAAAGCAGCTCTAATTAATCATCATAGTATTTGGACTTTGGAGAGTGTTATTTCAATTCTGTCAGAGTTGTAGTTCAGGAGTAATTCAATGACAAAGTGTCCCCCTTCCGCCCCTTTTACTGATGTAACACTGCTCAGCCAGAGCAGAAGGGAGGTGCCCAGGTAGACTGCAGAGAGGGACAATCTTCAGTTGAGATAAGGGAAAAACCTGAAAAGCTTGTCAAGGGGGACAGGGCTTTCATTGTTCTCATAGTAAGAAGATTGTCCCCTGCTGTTATCTGTCTGGTCTATGGACTGCATTCCACATCTGAGAAGAGATGGCTTACACTAGGTAAAAGGGGCGGGAGGGGAAACTTTGTTTGTGAATATCTCTCAAACCATAAAGGTTTGAGAGATAAGACTTATATCATTCTTCATGTTTTTTTAATGTCTACCAAATAAAATAAAGTTAAAACGAAGTATTACTATCCCTTTAAGTTACCTCTTCTTGGCTGTTTGAGAGAAGTCAATGCAGTAGCTGACAGCTGCAGAATCCAGTCATTTGACCAGACGGAGGATCTTCAGTAGAGCCAAAAATCGAGCTATCTAAACATTAATACTTCATTGGAACAGTCTACAAAGTGTGCTTGCAAATCAGGCACACTTTGTAGACCATTCCAATGAAGTATTTATGTTCAGATTGCGAGTTTTCCCCTCAGTTGAAAAGCCTCCATCCAGTCAAATGACCGGATTCTGCAGTGGTCAGCTAGAGAGCTGACTTCTCTCAAACAGACAAAAAAAGGTAACTTCAGCGAGGCATATCTCATAAAGGTTTGAGAGATAAAAAACTTACATCATTGTTCACAGTTTTTTTTATGCCTACAATATTAAATGTAAAATTAGCTATTACTATCCCTTTAAGATTACCATGTGCTATAGGTGTCAACCAACTGTCATATCTGCCTCCAAGGACATGCCATCCAGTACTGAATGAAGATGTCATAAAGTATTTTTAAGCCTTTGAACATCAGATTGTGTTCGGCACACCTCTGATAATCAATCTGACACATACACACAACATACACATTCACTTTAGAGCTTTTCCTGGTGAGAAACACAAGCTCTACAGTACAGTGACAAATTTTCCCAAAGGACTAAGCAAATGCACCACCTACTGGCCAATTTTTATAATCTATTGCATAAGGGGAAAAAACACAATACACACAAAATCAAACAAATAGGAATTGTTACAAATTTTTTGTGAATTATTTCCCAGAAGTGGAAGTACCCTTATTTTATTCAGCACCTTCAGTGTTACAATATATATTTTTATAATAAATTATTAATACACCTTAATTCTTTACACACTGCAGAGCCTTCTGACATTCAATGATTTAACTGCATGTACTAGCTTGCTGCCAGGGAGCGATATCTCATTGCTGCCAGGGAGCGATATCCCATTAAGCTGAGTAAATGCCCACCTAGGGTGCGAAATTCTCTGGGGCATCTCAGCAAAGCTGATCATTCCAAACACAACACATTAGGGTGTTGCCATTACACTCCCAATATACCCCTGCATCAGATACCCACTACTGGATTATGGTGGGCAGTTTACATATCGTTGTGATGCTAGACCTATATTAGATGATACAGAACTGTAATAAACAGTTTATTTAATATCTTCTTGGTATTTATATTGCAAAGGAGTTTACGGTGTCAGGAAATAGTGGATTGTTCACGTGAGCGATACAGATGTGGACATTGGTGGAGTTAAGCCAGGTGTATGTTATCTTTGGCTGTCCAGATGTTGGAGACTACAACTTCCATCACGCCCTACCAGCTACAAGCGTTATAGTCCCCAAGAGCTGGAGAGTCAAAGTTTGTCTACTGCTGGGCTACGCTGATCATGAGTACTGGGCTACACTAATCATGAGTACTGGGCTATGCTGATCATGAGTACCAGCCTAAGAAATTCTACCCTGCTACAGTTGATTTACGTGCACCTATTGACATGAAGAAACAACTGCACGCACACACACACACACACGCACGCACGCACACGCACGCACACACAAAATCTTTTACTTAAAAACACAAAAGTCATGAAATACAGGTTATGGATTTCCATGATAATGATATCAGACATGACATCACAAATGTCCCCGATAATACTGCACATAATCAGAAAGCAGCCACTTAAAGGGAAAGTAATGTTTCACAAAAACAGCAGCTCCAATTAATTTTCATAGTATTTGGGCCATGGAGAGTGTTATTTCAATACTGTCTGAGTTGTAGTTCAAGAGAAATTGAATGATAAATTATCCCCTCCAGCCCCTTTTACCTAGTGTAAGCCACCTTCCTTCAGATGTGGAATCTGGTCCTTGGACCGGACAGATCACAACAAGGGACACTCTTCTTACTGTGAGCATAAGGAAAACCCTGCCCCCTTGACAGGTTTTTCCTTATGCTCACTGAAGAGGGTCCCTCCCTGTGATCCATCTAGACAGTCTTGCTGCTCTGAGGTGAGCAGTGTTACATCAGTAAAAGGGGTGGGAAGAGGATACCTTATCATTCAATTACTCTTGAACTACAACTTGGACAGTATTGAAATTGCACTCTCTATGGCCCAAATACTACGAAGATTAATTGGAGCTCCTTTTATTGTGAAACATTACTGTACCTTTAACATTTATTGATTTGGTGCAGTGCCACTGCTGAAAAGATAGCTGAAATATTGCAGTGTCAGTCATTCCAGTTTTGCAGATGTAACAGATGTCACGTGATGCAATCAGTATGTCACTGATGTTATTTTTGAGATCATGCCCAGCACCATCATCAAAAGGACATGGGGGAATGGAGTTAGGTTAGAAGGATGTAACTTGTATTTGCTGGTTTTTGTGCTTTTGAGTGACAGCTTAACTGTGACTTTAAAAATGTTTTGCCATTGAATTTCTATCATTTTTTTTTCTTTTCAAATGGGCTCAGTTTGTTTTCTTCAGGACTGCACCACAGTTCTGGAAGTGGTGCAATTATGCAGCAATCCAACTGTACCACAGGGATAAATAAAAACTCCTGCTGCTTTAAATGGGGCTTTCAACCAATTGAATGCTAGCAGTATCACAGTGGGAGATTGCACGTTAGGATCAGTGACAATCAGTGAGCAGAGAAAGGCTGGGATGGCAGTAATGTATGCTGGGTGTGCAAGAGCATATCCAAATGTAGCACATTTAACGACTGAAGAATGAGATCATAAACCCTTCAGAGGCCAATTCCATCAATAATCAGAAGATGGCAGTCTACCATAACTGAAAAAATCCTACCTAGAATAACATGTTCTCTACTGGGCATATGAACAAATTACATTATGGCCATAAATTCTCTCTCAGTACATTCTCCCTGCCAGTTTTGGGGAGAATCCACAGGCTGGTTTTAGCTGCAGGTCTGACTACATTTTTTTATAGTGTGAAATGGGAAAATGTATTTTAAGCAGTTTGGTAATTGGAAACTACGCAACCAAATTTTTTTAAACTTGCAGGGTTTGAAAGAACTGCCAATCGTGCATGGAGTCTGCTACTTTTGCTGCTGCAATCAAAGGTTATGGCCAAAATAAAAATGTCAAATAACACAGAACCTTCCTTCAAACTTAAAGGGATAGTAATGTTTCACAATAAAAGCAGCTCCAATGAATCTTCATAGTATTTGGGCCATGGAGAGTGTCATTCCAATACTGTCAGAGTTGTGGTTCAAGAGTAATTAAATAATAAAGTATCTCCCTCCCGCCCTTTTTACTGATGTAACACTATTCACCACAGAGCAGCGAAACTGTCCGGATGGATCACAGACAGGGACAATCTTCAGTGAGCATAAGGGAAAATCCTGTCAAGAGACCAGATTCCACATCTGAGGGGAGGTGGCTTACACTAGGTAAAATGGCCCAAATACTATGAAGATTAATTGGAGCTGCTTTTTTTGTGAAACATTACTATCCCCTTTAACTACAGAAACCTTATCAGGCCTCTATAATAAGAAAATGTAGGAAGAAGAGTTGACCTCAAGACAGAGAGATCACTGTTGTAAAAATAATGAAGTGATCCACTTTATGTGCATCTTCCTTTCTTTCGGTCAGTTTGCACTGAGTTTATCAGCTAAATATAGTGTGAGAAAATAAACAAGAAAATGCAAGTTTTAAATGATGATACTTTATGAAATGATTATTCAGATACGAGTAAAAATAATAATAAACAAAAACAAACAATAGTTTCCCTTTAACCCTGTGGTTATCATTTATTATTTTGCTCAAGGCACCCCTTACACATAGTATACAATTTTCAAGGTAGCCCTAACATTTTGTAGGCAGTCAATAACTTTTTGAAAGGGATACATGTATACATATTATATTCATGTAGGTATTCTTATGTCTCCAGTCAAAATGATAAAAGTGAGAATACTGTGCACACATGTCTATAAATATATATTTGAAACTCAACATTTACTTTTTCCCCCTCCCAAAAAAAAAAAAAAAAAAAAAAAAAGTGTTCATTATCTGCAGACATGTTTTTGCTGTTTTTATTTGGGAATTTTCACCTTAATTTAAGTTTACATATTTGTAAACTGCATTAACCACTTAAAGGGATAGTAATGTTTCATAATAAAAGCAGCTCTAATTAATCATCATAGTATTTGGACTTTGGAGAGAGTTATTTCAATTCTGTCAGAGTTGTAGTTCAAGAGTAATTGAATGATAAAGTATCCCCCTCCCACCCCTTTTACTGATATAACACTGCTCAGCCAGATCAGAAGGGAAGTACCCAGGTAGACTGCAGAGAGAGACAATCTTCAATTAAGATAAGGGAAAAACCTGAAAAACTTGTCAAGGGGGGCAGGGCTTTCATTGTTCTCATAGGAAGAAGATTGTCCCCTGCTGTTATCTGTCTGGTCTATGGACTGCATTCCACATCGGAGAAGAGATGGCGTACACTAGGTAAAAGGGGCGGGAGGGGAAACTTTGCTTGTGAATATCTCTCAAACCATAAAAGTTTGAGAGATAAGACTTATATCGTTCTTCATGGTTTTTTAATGCCTACAAAATAAAATAAAGTTAAAACGAAGTATTACTATCCCTTTAAGGACCAGCCGATCAGCGCATGGCGGTCACTAAAGGACAATGGAGCTTTTTTTTTTTTTTTTTAATTTAAGAATCCGATTCCGGACTCCGCGAACGGTGTGACATACTATGACCATCAAGGGTCGTTAAGGGTTAAAAACTGCCAGTGTGTCATGTTAACCAAAAGTCCAGCAGATGTATAGTTTAGGAGATATTTACACTTTTATTTCTGGCCAAAGTGAAAGTAAAGTCCTCCTGGTACTGCACAGAGCTTCATTAGCATATGACATGTCATTGAAACCTCTATTAGCATGTGACATGTCACTGAATAGGATTAATTAGCATATGAAACATAATTGATTTGCTTAATTAGAAATTAGCATACATTAGCATATAAAAGAAGTGTGAATATCTCCTGAACTGTATGTTTGCCTGCCTTTTGGTTAACATGACATATAGTCCGTTTTGAATGCAGTTTTCAAATATACTGAACTGAATTAAGGTGAAAATTCTACTTTAAAGGGATAGTAATGGTTAGTTTTATGTTTATTTAAGGCATAAAAAAATATATATATTATCAATGAATTAAGTTATCTCTCAAACCTTTATGGTTAGAGAGATATACCTTGCTAAATTTACCTCGTGAGAGAAGTCAGTGCTCTATCTGACAGTGGCAGAATCTGGACATTTGACCGGATGGAGGCTCTTCAGCAGAGCCGAAATTGAGCGATCTAAACATAAATACTTTATTGGAATGGTCTACAAAATGTGCCTAGTTTGCAAGCACACTTTGTAGACCGTTCCAATAAAGTATTTATGTTTCGATCGATTGATTTCGGCTCTGCTAAAGAGCCTCCATCCAGTCAAATTACTGGATTCTGCAGCAGTCAAAGAGAGCACTGACTTCTCTCATGAGGTAACTTTAGCAAGGTATAATTCTCACACCATAAAGGTTTGAGAGATTAGACTTACATCATTATTATTTTAATGCCTACAATATTAAATAAACAGAAAATTAACCATTACTATCCCTTTAAAGTGATAGTAATGTTTCACAAAAACAGCAGTTCCAATTAATCTTCATAGTATTTGAGCCATAGAGAGTGTTATTTCAATACTGTCAGAGTTGTAGTTCAACAGTAATTGAATGATAAAGATTTCCCCTCCCACCCCTTTTACATAGAGTAAGCCACCTCCCCTCAGATGTGGAATACGGTCCATAGACCAGACAGCTCACATCAAGGGACAATCTTCTTACTGTGGGAACTATAAAAGCCCTGCCCCCATTGACATGTTTTCAGCTTTTTCCCCTTATCTTAATTGAAGATTGTCCCTCTCTGCAATCTACCAGGGCACCTCCCTGCTGCTCTAAGCTGAAAAGTTTTATATCCATAGAAGGGGCAGGAGGGGGATACTTTATCATTCAATTACTCTTGAACTACAACTCTGACTTTCCATGGCACAAATACTATGAAGATTAATTAGAGTTTTTTATTGTGAAACATGTCTATCCCTTTAAGCCTTCTTCCTATAATAAGAACACCAAACAATGAATTTCCTAGCCCTGCACCTCTCTTACCATCTTCATCCACATTTACTCCCTCAGTCTCTGCTCCTTCATCAACACTGGATGTTATTTCTGTAATAAGATTTGCGAGGCCCAGGGATCCCAGCCCTGCCAAATGCTTTTTCGATTCCTGATGGAATAAAACAGGCATTAAGATTCCTTCATCTCTTCTCAAGGTAAGCAGCACTGACCAAAAGCCCCTTGATTATAAGAAGGTCAGCAATACATTGCAAATGAATGCTTTGGAGACCTCTCTGGGACCAACCAACTTAGGCCATTTTAAAACATCTTACAAAATTACACATATTTTGTGTTAGATGTGTTTTACTTATCAAAATTGTTCTCAAACGATTAGCATTTTGCTTTTTTCTGCTATGCAGTCCCCTGCCGGTACAAGTGTCTTCCCCTAGCTCACCTGATCCCCCCAATTTGCCCCGCTCCCTCCCATAACTACCTTTGCAAATTTAAAGCAATAGCAATATTTCTAAATAAACGGAGCTCTGATTAATCGTAATAATTCTTGGGCCATGTAGAGCTTTATTACAATACTGTCCAATGTGTAGTTAAAGAGTAGTTAAATGGTAAAGTATCCCCCTCCATCCCCTTTTACTAAAGTAATACTGCTCTCCACAGACCATACAGATGGATCCCAGTGAGGGACAATCTACTGTGAGTATAAGGAAAAACCTGCTCTCCTTCATCAAGGGGAACAGGTTTTCCTTATGCTCTCAGACAGAAGATTGCCCCACACTGTGAGCTGTCCAGTCCAATGATAGGATTCCACATCTGAGGGGAGGTGGCTTACACTAGGTAAAATGGGCAGGAGGGGGATACTTTATCATTCAGTGACTCTTTAACTACACATCAGAGAGTATTGTAATAAAGGTCTACAAGGCCCAAAAACTAGTAAGAGTAATCAGAGCTCCATTTATTTTGAAATATTATTATCCTGTTAACACTCTGAGTGCCAAAGTGATGTGAAATGCATAGCAGACATACATGGAAGGAAAAGGGTTAAATGCATTTAGCAAATGATTCAGGGTGGAGAATGTTTCCTAAAGATGGAAAAAGTTTTATGTGCAGCAGTGACCTTCACTTAGAAATTGCATCCTATTTCAAACAAAAACTTGCAAAAATGTATTTTATACAAGGAAACTAATATGTTTATACTCCAGCCACGTGAAGATATAACATACAAGAAAGACTAATGTGAACTGTTCTGTACTCCTAGGAGAGAGCAGCCAATGCAATCTTGGATTTAAAGGGATAGTATTACTTCAAAATTACTATCCATCATATTGTAGCCCTTAATAAACTGAGTTAAACGACACCAGCGGCATCTCTCAAACCATTATGGTTTAAGAGATAGCCGCTTTCAAAGTTTCCTCTCCCCTGATGTCAGCGTTCTGCTGCCAGCAGGAGAATCCGGTCTCTGAATCAAGAGGAGGATCTTAGAGCCGCTATCTCGTTATGGAAGGAAAAATGATTCATTGAAACATTCTATGTGTGCTTGGTAACCAAGCACATGTAGAAGACTGTTTCAATGAATCATTTTTCCTTCCATAATGAGATATCGGCTCTGTTTAAGAGCCTCCGCCTGTCCCGGGACCGGATTCCCCTGCTGGCAGCAGAACACTGACAGCAGGGGAGAGGAAACTTTGAAAGCGGCTATCTCTTAAAACATAAAGGTTTGAGAGATGCCGCTGGTGTCATTTAACTCAGTTTATTAAGGGCTACAATATGAGGCATAGTAATTTTGAAGTAATACTATCCCTTTAAGTCCAAAGAAAGAAAACTGCCGCACTCACATTTAAGCACCAATCCTCATATTAGGTGCCTCCAACTTACATCAAACGTATCCACGAGAAGAAGAATAGTTGGGCACACTATTAAAAATTAAATATTTAGCATTTATTGAAGGTTTACAAGCGTGTTGTCCAACGTTTCAGTCAATCATAGTGACTTTCATCAGGAACTTTACTCTAGGATTTAACCCATGAATTGCCAAACAAGCTATATCAGCCATTTGAGGTAAAAGAACAATCTGATTAGTGAAAGGGTTAATAAAAGAAAGGCTGGAGAAAATCAATAAAATAGTAGCATTATATTTGGCATCTTGGTGGTACTATGATAAATATATATACATGTGTGTAATATATATATATATATATATATTTTTAATTACAAGTTAGATATAGCAAGGGATAAATCCATTGACTGCCAGATGTGTGTGAAAACACCTGACACTCAAGGCATTTGAGTCAAATGCATGTTTAACTTTCTGTTTCCTGAAAGCTTTCAGGTCAGTAATTTAATACAATGTAACACTATCCGTGTAGCCTATTTTTTTCTTTTACATTGTGTCATTATAGCTGCTTTCAAAGTCCAGGACAGAAAAAAACTCTGCAAAACAGATCCAGGGACTTCTTTGTCAGGGATATAAAAGTGTTTTTATGAAAATGAATGAATATTATAAGCAAAAGTGGACTTGTGAACTTAAAAAAAAAAAAAAAAAATTACACATTCTCTTTTCATTACTTTAACCATTTTCTGAATTTCTCCAGCGCCACTAAATTCGGCCAGTTTCCTTGTGACTTTTTTTTTGTCCTTCAATTCTTCTAGTGAGGGTCAAAATCCAAACCCACTTATAGAAATTTGAAGAGGATTAGCCGAGAAGACTTGGTGAGATTTCAGCTGACAGGGAAATTGAGAGTATGTCTCGGCCCATTGCCATAGCAACACAATAAGAATGCTGAACAATCAGTCTTATGTGAATATGTGATATCAGAGGGAAAAAAAAAAAGTATGACTTCTTTCCTCTCACTATTCTAACGTACTTACCAATCTTTCGTCCTAGGTCCAGGAGATGGATGTGAACAGTTTTCATTGCTGTCCCTTTAATATTCAGAATAAAATTCTACCCGGTGTTAACCCTGCTCTGTTGAACAAGTTTTCTTCCATTGTCCCTTTCCATTATGCTCCCCTGTCTGTCACTTGTTTACCAGTACTGATAGAATCTGTCTTGTCTGCCCTTCTTCCTTACGACCTGCTACCAAGCAAAAATGTCTCTCCGGGGTCTTATCCTTCACTAACCTTTATGTTTCTAGCATCTCTTCTGTCTTTACTGTGCTTCATTCTCTCTTCCATCTCTCTGTACCCTCACTTTATATAATCCCCCTCACACAAGCTCCATGCTCTTTATCCATCATAGAGTCTCCCCATTCTCCTCTTGCTTTTTTCCCAGGGTCTTTCCCCTATCAACGATATATCATTTTCAAGGGTCACACCCCATTCTCCATGCTCCCTTAATTTCCAGGATCCCTCCCCCATTCTCTATGCTCTTATTTTAGACCCCACTCCTATTCTCCATGTGCTCTTATTTTCAAGGTTGCCCCCAGACCATGCGCTCTTATTTTCTAGGATCCACAACCTCGTCCAACCAGGAGGGTCTCCCCTCTTCTCCAACCTGTCTTTTTTTTCCCCAGGGTCTCCCCTATTCTGCAACCTGCATTTTTCCCCCCACGGTCTCCCCTCTTCTGCAACCTGCATTTTTCCCCCCATGGTCTCCCCTCTTCTGCAACCTGCATTTTTATCTTTTTTCCCCCAGGGTCTCCCCTCTTTTCCAACCAGCATTTTTATCTTTTTTTCCACCGGGGTCTCCCCTCTTCTCCAACCTGTCCTTTTTTTCCACCGGGGTCTCCCCTCTTCTCCAACCTGTCCTTTTTTTCCCCGGGGTCTCCCCTCTTCTCCAACCTGTCTTTTTTCCCCCCAGGGTCTCCCCTCTTCTCCAACCTGTCCTTTTTTTCCACCGGGGTCTCCCCTCTTCTCCAATCTGTCCTTTTTTTCCCCCGGGGTCTCCCCTCTTCTCCAACCTGTCTTTTTTTTTCCCCGGGGTCTCCCCTCTTCTCCAACCTGTCTTTTTTTCCCCCGGGGTCTCCCCTCTTCTCCAACCTGTCTTTTTTTCCCCCGGGGTCTCCCCTCTTCTCCAACCTGTCTTTTTTTCCCCCGGGGTCTCCCCTCTTCTCCAACCTGTCTTTTTTTCCCTGGGATCTCCCCTCTTCTCCAACCTGTCCTTTTTTGCCCTGGGGTCTCCCCTCTTCTACAACTGTCTTTTTTTCCCCCCGGGTTTCCCCTCTTCTCCAACCTGTCTTCTTTTTCACCAGGGTCTCCCCTCTTCTCCAACCTGTCTTTTTTTCCCCCGGGGTCTCCCCTCTTCTCCAGCCTGTCTTTTTCCCCCCCTGGGATCTCCCCTCTTCTCCAACCTGTCTTTTTTTTCCCCTGGGATCTCCCCTCTTCTCCAACCTGTCTTTTTTCCCCCCTGGGATCTCCCCTCTTCTCCAACCTGTCTTTTTTCCCCCCTGGGATCTCCCCTCTTCTCCAACCTGTCTTTTTTCCCCCCTGGGATCTCCCCTCTTCTCCAACCTGTCTTTTTTCCCCCCTGGGATCTCCCCTCTTCTCCAACCTGTCCTTTTTTTCCACCGGGGTCTCCCCTCTTCTCCAACCTGTCCTTTTTTTCCCCCGGGGTCTCCCCTCTTCTCCAACCTGTCTTTTTTTTTCCCCGGGGTCTCCCCTCTTCTCCAACCTGTCCTTTTTTTCCCCCGGGGTCTCCCCTCTTCTCCAACCTGTCTTTTTTTTTCCCTGGGATCTCCCCTCTTCTCCAACCTGTCTTTTTTTCCCTGGGATCTCCCCTCTTCTCCAACCTGTCCTTTTTTTCCCCCAGGGTCTCCCCTCTTCTCCAATCTGTCCTTTTTTTCCCCAGGGTCTCCCCTCTTCTCCAATGTCTTTTTTTCCCTGGGATCTCCCCTCTTCTCCAACCTGTCCTTTTTTCCCCCAGGGTCTCCCCTCTTCTCCAACCTGTCCTTTTTTTTTCCTGGGATCTCCCCTCTTCTCCAACCTGTCTTTTTTTTCCCTGGGGTCTCCCCTCTTCTCCAACCTGTCCTTCCCCCCCAGGGTCTCCCCTCTTCTCCAACCTGTCCTTTTTTCCCCCAGAGTCTCTCCTCTTCTCCAACCTGTCTTTTTTTCCCCAGGGTCTCCCCTCTTTCCAACCTTTTTTTCCCCCCAGAGTCTCCCCTCTTTCCAACCTTTTTTCCCCAGAGTCTCCCCTCTTTCCAACCTTTTTTCCCCAGGGTCTCCCCTCTTTCCAACCTGTCTTTTCCCCCAGGTTATCTCCCTTCTACATACTCTTTGTATAATTCTCATTCTATACACATTATCCCTTCTTATCCAGTATCCTCTTCTATACACACATTTTAACACACTCTCTCTTTCCATGTGTTTCCCTTCCTCCGCACTCTGTTTCTATGTTCCCCACGCTTACTTCTCCCCTATTCCTCATGCTAGTTTTTGCAGCTCCCCTTTGTTACTTCTATTACCCATGTATGCACCCTTATCCATTATTTTTTTCGTATGGACTTTCCCTTCACTGTTTCCACAGGTTCTCTCTCTTTTTTCCTCAGTACCCACCTTTCCTGGTCCACGTTTCTATAATCTATAAGATCAATGTCAAATGCATCTCCCTGCATATTGGCTCACAGTCTTTCGGTCCCTCACGTACTCTATTATCTCAGGCTCCCCGTTTAATCTCTTTTCTCTATCATCTCCTTAAAACCGAAATCAGCTATCGTCTCTTAATTCGCAACGATTCCTGTTTCTATGACTCACCTTGTCCAGCACAGAATCATCCTCCAGCTGCCCATCTTCATTTATGTTTCCAAACAAAAAACCAGCTCCCCTGTCTGTCACTTGTTTACCAGTACTGATAGAATCTGTCTTGTCTGCCCTTCTTCCTTACGACCTGCTAACAAGCAAAAATGTCTCTCCGGGGTCTTATCCTTCACTAACCTTTATGTTTCTAGCATCTCTTCTGTCTTTACTGTGCTTCATTCTCTCTTCCATCTCTCTGTACCCTCACTTTATATAATCCCCCTCACACAAGCTCCATGCTCTTTATCCATCATAGAGTCTCCCCATTCTCCTCTTGCTTTTTTCCCAGGGTCTTTCCCCTATCAACGATATATCATTTTCAAGGGTCACACCCCATTCTCCATGCTCCCTTAATTTCCAGGATCCCTCCCCCATTCTCTATGCTCTTATTTTAGACCCCACTCCTATTCTCCATGTGCTCTTATTTTCAAGGTTGCCCCCAGACCATGCGCTCTTATTTTCTAGGATCCACAACCTCGTCCAACCTGGAGGGTCTCCCCTCTTCTCCAACCTGTCTTTTTTTCCCCAGAGTCTCCCCTATTCTGCAACCTGCATTTTTCCCCCCACGGTCTCCCCTCTTCTGCAACCTGCATTTTTCCCCCCATGGTCTCCCCTCTTCTGCAACCTGCATTTTTATCTGTTTTCCCCCAGGGTCTCCCCTCTTTTCCAACCAGCATTTTTATCTTTTTTTCCACCGGGGTCTCCCCTCTTCTCCAACCTGTCCTTTTTTTCCACCGGGGTCTCCCCTCTTCTCCAACCTGTCCTTTTTTTCCACCGGGGTCTCCCCTCTTCTCCAACCTGTCCTTTTTTTCCACCGGGGTCTCCCCTCTTCTCCAACCTGTCTTTCTTTTCCCCCGGGGTCTCCCCTCTTCTCCAACCTGTCTTTCTTTTCCCCCGGGGTCTCCCCTCTTCTCCAACCTGTCTTTTTTTTCCCCTGGGATCTCCCCCCTTCTCCAATCTGTCTTTTTTTCCCTGGGATCTCCCCTCTTCTCCAACCTGTCTTTTTTGCCCTGGGGTCTCCCCTCTTCTACAACTGTCTTTTTTTCCCCCCGGGTTTCCCCTCTTCTCCAACCTGTCTTCTTTTTCACCAGGGTCTCCCCTCTTCTCCAACCTGTCTTCTTTTTCACCAGGGTCTCCCCTCTTCTCCAGTCTGTCTTTTTTCCCCCCTGGGATCTCCCCTCTTCTCCAACCTGTCTTTTTTTTCCCCTGGGATCTCCCCTCTTCTCCAACCTGTCTTTTTTCCCCCCTGGGATCTCCCCTCTTCTCCAACCTGTCTTTTTTTCCCCCTGGGATCTCCCCTCTTCTCCAACCTGTCTTTTTTCCCCCCTGGGATCTCCCCTCTTCTCCAACCTGTCTTTTTTTCCCTGGGATCTCCCCTCTTCTCCAACCTGTCCTTTTTTTCCCCCAGGGTCTCCCCTCTTCTCCAATCTGTCCTTTTTTTCCCCAGGGTCTCCCCTCTTCTCCAATGTCTTTTTTTCCCTGGGATCTCCCCTCTTCTCCAACCTGTCTTTTTTTCCCCCAGGGTCTCCCCTCTTCTCCAACTTGTCCTTTTTTTTTTTCCTGGGATCTCCCCTCTTCTCCAACCTGTCTTTTTTTTCCCTGGGGTCTCCCCTCTTCTCCAACCTGTCCTTCCCCCCCAGGGTCTCCCCTCTTCTCCAACCTGTCCTTTTTTCCCCCAGAGTCTCTCCTCTTCTCCAACCTGTCTTTTTTTCCCCAGAGTCTCCCCTCTTTCCAACCTGTCTTTTCCCCCAGGTTCTCTCCCTTCTACATACTCTTTGTATAATTCTCATTCTATACACATTATCCCTTCTTATCCAGTCTCCTCTTCTATGCACACATTTTAACACACTCTCTCTTTCCATGTGTTTCCCTTCCTCCGCACTCTGTTTCTATGTTCCCCACGTTTACTTCTCCCCTATTCCTCATGCTCGTTTTTGCAGTTCCCCTTTGTTACTTCTATTACCCATGTATGCACCCTTATCCATTATTTTTTTCGTATGGACTTTCCCTTCACTGTTTCCACAGGTTCTCTCTCTTTTTTCCTCAGTACCCACCTTTCCTGGTCCACGTTTCTATAATCTATAAGATCAATGTCAAATGCATCTCCCTGCATATTGGCTCACAGTCTTTCGGTCCCTCAAGTACTCTATTATCTCAGGCTCCCCGTTTAATCTCTTTTCTCTATCATCTCCTTAAAACCGAAATCAGCTATCGTCTCTTAATTCGCAACGATTCCTGTTTCTATGACTCACCTTGTCCAGCACAGAATCATCCTCCAGCTGCCCATCTTCATTTATGTTTCCAAACAAAAAACCAGCAAGAGAAAAAGGCCGTTCCTCATCGCTCTCTGAGTCCGACATTGTAAACCGGAAGTGTTCAGAAATAAACCGGAAGCTCTAATGGCAAAAGCAGCTGGGTCCAACAGCAGTAAAGAAAACAATAACATACGCACTTCCGCATCCGGCAGCTTTGGCAGATTCTTGTAGTCGTGTTGCAGTTTCTAACGCTGTATTGCAAAAGTGGCGCATATAGAAGGGAGTGATTGCAGCGACCTGTCTTGGAAGTGTATTATGCATATTGTAAAAAGACAAACCCGCTCCGTCTCATATAGTTTGATTTATATGAAGCAGCGCAGGTTTGTCTTTTATAATTTCATACCTCCCAATTGTCCCTCTTTAGGAGGGAAATACCCTCTTTGAGACCCTAATCCCTCTGTCCCGCTTTTCTACCCTGGTGTCCCTCTTTTTATTAGATAAGAACGTGTGTTCTGTAGATCTGTATCACATTGTCATACCTGGGAACTCTCAGGGGTTGACCCTGAGACTAAGGATTTTAAGCCAAAACAGAGGATGAAGGTCCCAATTCGCAGGGAAAGAGACTTCAGTGTTTCCTAAATTATGAACAGAACAATTATCTGCTTTAGTTTATAAGTTGGTGTCTTTTGCACCAAGAAGGAAGAGGATGACGTTATGCTAGTCTTGTGTGTGTCCAGGCTGTGTTATATCTAAGTTATAGTATGTTAAGGCTTCCATGTGGGCTGACTAAACACCAATGGGTTAGACCAAGCAGGGCTATATCACTTAGAACCTATGTCCCAAGGAACTTTGCAGGTTAAAATTCATACCTGGGAACTCTCCGGATTTGCCCCGGAGTCTCTGGTTTTGACAGAGCTTTACTGGGTCTCCGGGGCAGAGGCAGATTCTTCCGGATGTGGGGCATTTCTATTGAAACTCTGCCCACATCTGCTGTTTCTCCCAGTGTTCCTCCTTCCCCAGCCTTCTGTGTGTTACCTTTAAGTCCTGCCCCCCAACTCTCATCAAGCCTCGCCCCTTTTTGACGCAATTTGCGTCATTATTGGCACCCCCTGCTGCACCAGAGGACTCCCCTTCCGGCAGACCTCAATTGGAAGTTCCCAGGTATGCACATTGTTCCACAACGATACAACTCACATTAATGGCTGTATAAACTTCATTATCATACCTGGGAACTTGACAGGCAGGGCTACCCTGAGGGCAGCCCTGCCAGCGCCATAGGGGAGGGAAATTATGCGATTTGTGTCATAAAAGGGGCGGGGCTTAGTTGTGAGGGGGCGTGCAAAAAAAAAAAAAAAGGCAAAATATATGTTGAATGAGGGTAAGAGGGTGGGGAATGGGAGGAACTGGGGCGGGATGGAGAGCAACTTAGAGACTGAGAGACTGCCCCGAAGACCAGGTTAATTCACTGTGAAATCCGAGTCTCCGGGGCAAAACTGGAGAGTTCCCAGGTATGTTCATTATATGTGGTTAAACATTAGTTTGTATAAATAAAATAATTTGGCCTTGCTCTAAATCATTTATTCAGTTACACAAAGAGGAGCCAATAGGTCATGAAATAACTTAACCATTCTCAGTAATGCCCCCCACCCACACCAGCCATGCCCACAACAACACCACTTAAAACAAGTGTCCCTCTTTTGCCATTTGAAATGTTGGGAGGTATGTAATTTTTTTAATATGCGGAGTGCTCTGTTTCCCTTTATTTGTTTCAGACATTGAGTACTGAGGTTACTCTCTCGCACATGTAAATATTATGGTGTCTTGTTGCTGCAAGTTCTTTATTTCCCCCTTGAAATATAATGGTGTGGAGAAATATAATTGACAGAATATACATTTATAGGAGGTGAATTGTTTTGGCAGTGAACATTCTTGGGATTGTGTAAATCAGGGCTGTCAGTGAACAGTTTGGGAAAAGACCTCTTTTTTAAGTGCCTCTATCTATACCTCCCAACATTTCAAAGTGCCAAAGAAGGACACTTGTGTTTCAGCTGGTGTTGCTGGGAGTGTGGCTAGTTGGCAGGGCATTACCAAGAATTTTTAGTTTTTTTCCGACCTATTGACATCTTATTGGGAAACGAGTAAAGGATTCAGAACAAGACCAAAGTATTTTATTATAAATTTATATTTTATTATATTTTTATATTTATTATATTTCTTATACTTATAAACGCATATACTGACGATTAACGCCCAATGACATGCCAGGACGTCACAGCTTACCAGACATTAAAGACTGATGATGGTCCTGGCACATCACAGAAGTTTGTGATCGCAGAACGGCTGCACACAGCTCTGTAATCACAAATAACGGGCGTGAAAAAAAAAAAGTGTTGTGGTCCTTAAAGCGGAACAACCATCTTGAAAACACTTTATCTTCAATAACTCCCCATCTGGCGACTAGCTGCTTAGTAGCGCTAGTTGCCAGAACTATGACCTTATTCAAAAGAAATATGCATTCTTACCAGGCTGACAGCAGCACGGAGCACAGACATCTTTCCATAGTGATGTCCATGCGCCTGCACTGTCAGTCCCTGCCAGAGCCAGTCGGACCCTAGCAACGCCTCCTAGACCCGACTGGGACTGACAGTGCAGGCGCGGATGTCACTATGGTAAGATGTCCGCGTTCCGTGCTTCTGTCAGCCCAGTAAGAATGCATATTTCTTTTGAATAAGGTCATAATTCTGGCGACTAGCGCTACAAAGCAGCTAGTCACCAGATGGGGAGTTAATAAAGATAAAGTGTTTTCGAGGTGGTAGTTCCGCTTTAAAGGGGAACTATCACCCCTATACAGGTTTGGCTTATTATGAACTTAAAATAGCGATAACCTGTAATACTATCCTTATTTTTGTTATGCAATGCATCCTATGGCAAAATGTAAAGTTTTAAAAATGAGCCTGTGCCTTACTTCCGGACAGACTGTGGTTACAGCTCTGAACCGTAGCCTGTCAATCTTCATGTGTTCCCACCCTCCTCCGATGACAGAGGATTTCTCAATATAAGCTGGATCATTTCCTTGCAAATCAAGTCATACCCTGTTTGCTCCAGTGTTTTGATAAATTCTTTGTCAAAATAAAGTTGTTGTTTTTTTTTAATTTTTAGCTGCTTGTGTCTTCTCATTGTGACTGTGGTTCAGCACTACTTTTTGTAGACAAGACGGACTGACACTCTGATCTTTTTTTTTTTTTCTCTCCAGATGAACGGGTTTAACCCTTTATGGACCAGAAGGGTGTGCAACCTATTGTGCACCTCTTGTTTCTTAAAGGGTTAATCTGACAAGGTCAGTGTTTTGACTCAAGCTTTAAAAAAACTCTCACCTTCAACTCAGGGTGACCTTGTGTGATTAAAACATTTACCTGTAAACAGAGTTCAGTTCTGTTTTTTGTTCATATATGTATATAAGAGAAAAAAAACATGATGCCTGGGATATCTATTGTGTTACGAGTGGTATTTAAAGGGATAGTAATGCCCCATAAAAAAATCTTCTACTTTTATAGAGCTTGAAAAAATAAACTATGTCCCACAAATCCGATCTCTCAAACCGCTATGGTTTGAGAGATATTCGCACTGAAAGTTCCCCCCTCCCTCCCTTTCTGGTGGCAGCTGTAAAGCTGACAGCAGAAGATTCGAATTGTGCGACTTGAGGAGGCTCTTCAGCAGAGCCAAAATCGTGTTATTTAAAAAGAACTACTTCATTGGAACGGTCTACAAAGTGTTCTTGTAAACCAAGCACACTTTGTAGACCTTTCCAGTGAAGTCATTCTTTTTAAATAAAGCGATTTCGGCTCTTCTGCAGAGCCGCCGGCTGGTCACCAGACCAGGATCTCCTGCTGTCAGCTAGAAGCTGATGTCAGGAGAAGGGGAGGGAGGAGGGAACTTTCAGAGTGAATATCTCTCAAACTGTAGCTGTTTGAGAGACAGGATTTGTGGGACATAGTTTATTTTTTAAAGCTCTATAAAAGTAGAAGATTTTTTTTATTGGACGTTAGTGTCCCTTTAAGGGAATATCATGTCACAATGGCAAGATTTACAGAGGCTGATGTACTAATAAGAACTGGTACAAAACAACTAGGGGGAAATAAAACTTCCCATTAATTTAAACGGATAATTTAACCCCTTGGATGCTAGATGTCATCAACACATTTCTAAGCAAAATGCTGGAGATCTCTCTAATGTAACAGCTTAAATGCCCCATTTAAATCAATGAGAATTTGTATCTGTCCTCTGTAGTGCTACTGGATTTTCTTAGTGCAGGCCGGTAAAAAATTGGCTTCTGTCCAATGTTAAAGGAGCAGTAAACTTTTTTTATGAAAACACATATTTTGTAGAGCATTTCCTGCTGAATAAAACAAGGTCACTCCCATCGCTGTCGGATGTTTTATTCAAAATTTATAGCAGTTTAAATAATCAGGAAGTGAATTTACTGTTTTTACTTCCTGATAGTTCTAACTGACAGGAAGTGACAGGCAGTTTCTATCACATTCTATGGAGAACTGTATGTCTCTGACTTTTCTGACTTTCCTCTCCATTAGAATCTAACAGGAAATCTAATTAGAATTTGACCACTAGAGGGCACTGCTAATGTAAATAAACATGGGTTTAAACTGTAATAACTCTGGAAATATAAATCTCTCTGCAGTGGGAGTACCCTTATTTTACTCAATAGGAAAATCCCTACAATATATATTTTTTCATAAAAAAAAGTTTACTGCTCCTTTAAGTCTACGGAGAGAATGCCATGGCCGGTATTTTTTTTAAGAAAAGGTGGCAAGCCTACTCACAGTAATGTTTGTTTAAACCTCAGTATATGTGTTTATATACTAGTCTGTTTAAAAAATGCTTTATCCTTGCTCTAAATCATCTATTCAGTCACACCAGGAGGTATCAGAAGGTAATAAAATGACCTAAATACTATTGGTAATGTCCAGCCCACAAGCCATGCCCCCAACAACACCACCTAAAAGAAAAGTGTCCCTCTTTGGCCATTTGAAATGTTGGGAGGTGTGTACACACACACATACAAGCAGTCATAAGCACAGTGATGGCATTTTCTTTACATAACATTTTTTCTCTCCTGTAAATAAAATCTCATTACAGTATGTGATCACACCTGATTTTCTCCCTGTTACTTGTAAAATGAACCCAGTAGATCTTCCCTTCCTTCTTTGCTGAAAAAAATAAAAAATAATGTTTTATAAGATACGAAAGCACAGAAAAAGAAACTGTACTTGTTAAAAAAAGGTTCTTTTCTGGTAGTAACCTTGTTTTATTCAGCAAGAAAAGTCTTTCAATATATGTTTTATCATAATGGAAATTTACTGACTGTTTAACCCTTTAAACACCAGAGGGGTGTGCATTGCATTGCTCTTCTCTCTAGTTCTTAAAGGGGTTAAATCTGAATTAGTGAGTATACTTCCCTGAATGAGTTTCACTTCTGCTGTGCTGTCTATTGCAGTCAGTTCCCTCTTTTATTAAGTTACTCCTGTCACCGGTTTCCATTTCCACCTTTAGTGGATTTTCTCTTTCTCTCAAACACATTTTTTAAACGGATTCCACTTGATCCTTAAAGGGATAGTAATACTTCGTTTTATCTTTATTTTATTTTGTAGGCATTAAAAAAACATGAAGAACGATATATGTCTTATCTCTCAAACCTTTATGGTTTAAAAAATATTCACAAGCAAAGTTTCCCCTCCCGCCCCTTTTACCTAGTGTAAATCATCTCTTCTCAGATGTGGAATCTGGTTGTAAGACTAGACAGATAACAGCAGGGGACAATCTTCTTCCTATGAGAACTATGAAGGCCCTGCCCCCCTTGACACGTTTTTGAGGTTTTTCCCTTATCTTAATTGAAGATTGTCCCTCTCTGCAGTCTACCTGGGCACCTCCCTTCTGATCTGGCTGAGCAGTGTTACATCAGTAAAAGGGGTGGGAGGGGGATACTTTGTCATTGAATTACTCTTGAACTACAACTCTGACAGAATTGAAATAATACTCTCCATGGCACAAATAATATGAAGATTAATTAGAGCTGCTTTTATTATGAAACATTACTATCCCTTTAACACACAAGAAGAAAACCAAAGACAAAATGGGTTAATAAAATTACCAGATTTGTTGGTGCACAGTGACAGCAGAAAGCACAAGGCCGAAACTGTTGGAAACTTGCTGATGAGGCCTTCATCCTGCAGTGGATCAACATGGCTGAATACGATGATGATACTGTATACATATATATATATATAAATAGATAGATAGATACACACACACAGTGTATCGTGCATGTGTTTAAAGGGATAGTAATACTTAAAATGTAAAAAAAAAAAAAATATGTTGTAGGGTTTATCCCCCTCAGCACAACAAGGATACTCCCACTGCTGAAAGGTGTTTTATTTAAAAGTTATTACAGATCAAAATTTACATTTTTAGGTGCAATATCACATTGACCAGAAATTGTACAATGGCGTTGTTGCTACACCATCCTATGGAGGTTTATGGTCCCGGCACCAGAGCTGTTCATAGGATGGTGTAGCAATAGCGCCACTGTACAATTTCAGGCCACTGTGATATTGCACCTAAAAAAAATTAACTTTGAGCTGTAATAACTTTTGAATAAAACACAATTCAGCAGTGGGAGTACTCTTGTTTTACAAAGGGGGATAAACCCTACAACATATATTTTTTTTAAGTATTACTATCCCTTTAAAGCGGAACTTACACATTGTATACAGTCGCCCTCCAATAATTAAGCGTATGGCGACTAGCTTCATAATAGTTCTATTAGATCTCAAAAGTACCTGATCCTAAAGTAATCCTTAATTTTTGGAGACTGATGGCCAGGTTAGTGCCGTCTGCGCCATCAGTCCCTTCCGGTTACCTTAAGGCAACATGCAATACCTCCTAGAGGAGACCGGTACTGACAGCGCAGGGGCACAGATGTCTCTAAGACAAGATGTCTGCGCTGATGCCTGGCTTCCAGTCTCTGAAGATTAAGGATTACTTCAGAATCAGGTACTTTTGAGATCTAATAGAACTATTATGAAGCTATTCGCCATATGTTTAATTATTGGAGGGCGACTTTATACAATGTGAAAGTTCTGCTTTAAAGGGTTAGTAATGTTTCATTGACATTGCAGCTAGGATCCCTCCATATAATGTGTACTATCGCTCTGTTATCTTGTTAATGCTGATATTGCTATATTTCCAATGATATTATATTATTAATTGTCCCCCTCCCGCCCCTTTACAGTATAAGAAGCCCCCTCCCCTCAGATCTGAAATCTGGTCGCTTGACCGGACAAATCGCAACGAGGGACAATCTTCCTTCATCCGGTATAAGGAATACTCTGCAGTCCTTGACGTAAGACAACATGTTTTTCCTTATACTGAATGAAGATTGTCCCTCGTTGCGACCCTCCTTTAGTTCTGAGCCAAAGAACACTGACGTCAGCATAAGGGGCGGGAGGGGGATAATTTATAATATGATATAATTGGAAATATAGCTATGTCTGCATTAGAAAGATAACGGGGTGATAGTACACATTATAAGGAGGAATCCTAGCTGTAATGTTAACCCCTTAACGACGGATGACTTACCAGGTACGTCCCGCAGAAACTGTCACTTAGTGACAGAGGACGTACCTGGTAAGTCACGGAAGTCCGGGTCTCCGTGCAGCTGCACGCCGCTCGGAGACTCCGGACTTGTTTGGGAAAAAAAAAAAATGTTCGGCGGGCGTTAAGGTGACAGCCGCGTACGAACGCGGCTGTCACTAAGGGGTTAAAGAAACTTTACTAAACCTTTAACCCTTTGAGTGCCAGAGGGGTACGCAACGCATTGCAAAGCAATGCGTTGCGTACCCCTCTGTCACTTAAAGGGTTAACAATGTATAGACTGCACATCCAGTGTCACATGTAATCCTTTACAAACAAAAGGAGAATGATGTACTAGGAGCAAATCTGGAGCAAAGCAACTGCCCCATAAGGGACAAATAAAACATTTCCAAATTTGGGCATGTTTAACCTCTTAACCCTTTGAGTGCCAGAGGGTTGCGCAACGTATTGCAGAGCAATGTGTTACATACCCCTCTAGCACTCAAAGGGTTAAATGTTAAGGGGATCTATGTAAGAGTAAGTAGCATTTAAGGGTTAAAAGTTCCCCATTTAATCCAATGGGAATGTCTGATTTGACACCTGTGGTATAGACGGTGTGCTCCAGATTCACTATAGTTCTTCTTTTATCTCATTTTAACCTCCTGGGTGGTAGAGATGAATGCACTGGATGTGTCTCTACAGTCTGAGGGGTTAAAGGTTTAGTAACATCTACAAAAATAGTTTTGGTGGCTTGCATTAATCAACTTCCTCATTATACTGCCATCCTCAAAATGCAGAAATGTGAAAACACTGCGGTTGATGTACTAAGGAGGAGTAATTCTGGGGCAACCCAACTGCACCATCAAGGCTAGAGTTCCCATGAGGCAGAGTAGGTTAACGCCTAGAGCTTGGAATTTGGAGGAGTGTCTCAGCTGTCCTGGCCACACCCACATTCTGCTCCTACAGTGGACTCCTGCTCTTGCTTTCTGGCAGCTGGTTTATTTGCCTGTTTTTTTCCTGGTCATTATTTAACGCACTGGATGCTAGAGAGGTCACCAGCGCATTGCTTTGCAACATGTTGGAGACCTCTCTGACACACAATCAGTTATTTCCTTTCTTGTTATAGACTAAGGCTATTTTCTGTGTCAGTGGATGGGGCTAGTGTGACCACGTGTCCCAGATTGCTTAGGACAGTCGTGGATTTTAAATGTGTGTCCGTTGTCCCGGGCAGCCTCCTTCTGAAACAATACAAAGTCCCAGAATTAAGACTCCAGAGCACAGAGTTCTGAACACTAGAAGGAGAAGTATATCCTACTGTGACAGGAAGTGATGTCTCTGCTGGGCTACAACAAAATGGCTTTCAGATAGAGCTCTGAACACTAGAGAGATAACTGAGCCTTGATCCTGGCATCAAATAGGAGCTGCATTGCAATATTGTTCTACTGTAACGACAGTTGAAAGCTTTGAATGTGACGTACATTTTCTTGTAGCCAACACAGGCCCCACTTGTTGTCACAGCAGTCAATGGGGAGTTCTCCCTCTAGTGTTCATAACTCTGTGGTGCGCTGGAGAAAGAGCAGGTTGTGCACTAATGTCCAGTGATGTATAGTGACCTCTCTTACATAGCTGTGCAAGAGCATTGTCCCTGAATGGTAGAATGGAAATGTGTTCACCGTAGATGGGGCTAGGGAGGAATAATGTGAGGAGTAGGGGTGAAGCCATGGGGGTGTTGAGGGCATCTAGGATGCCTTGATTAGGAGCTCCAGAGGTGTAAATCCAGCCCAATGTGCCATATGGAGCAAATGAAACCACACATTTCTCATTGATTTTCTAACATTCAATGGTTTTAAAGCCACAGTTCAATTAATGGGACTTTTTATTCTTCCCCTATGATGCAGCTGATTTGCTCCAATTCTTCCTAGTACATCAGCCTCACCATTTCATCCAGCCAGAAATAATAATAAAAACTGAGCAGAAATGAATACTCCAAGAAAGGAAAAAAAAAAACTTACAGGACAGGGGCCCCTTTTCCCAATAAACTGTTATGAGAATCGGGCCCTCTGCCAAGAGAGAAGCATTATATATGTTTCCGTTTAGAGACATAACTGCAGGGAATATGCACACTCAGCATATTTGTGTTGTTCACATACATGTAATCAGAGCCATTCCCTTCAGGCTAAACGCAGGCTTATGTGTGATGCAGCACTACAGAACTGGAACTGTGTGCTGCTCTCATAAAACTCGCATATTTAAACCGGAATGTTCCTTGGCTTCCATGTAGAATGGTTCAAGGTAATAAAAGAAATCTATGTAAATGTAAATGCTCATCATCTAATGAATCATTCTGGCATGGACATCCTTTGGAATAATTAAAATAAGTGCCTGTTCTAAGATAATAAATGGTTTCCCTTTATCCTATATAATAATTTGCTAAATGTGTGTGTCAGAAGCCGTCATGTGCAGTAGAGACGGCTGTGCACGTTGCAGTCATGCGCACCACAGACTGCACGCTCCGCGGCTGATAAGAGAGCGGGGCGCCAAATTCAGACCGTAGCAGAGAGGACTATGGTCTGAATTTGGAGCACCCCGCTCTGTACCAGCCGCAACGAAGGCAGTTTCTACTGTGCATGACTGCACCGCGGCCGTTGCTGGGTGGCACTGCGGCCCATGTACACAGGCTCTTCAACTAGTAATTAATATAAAAGTACTAATTGATCTCCCTTCACCAGCCAGCTTTGACCTCAACTCAGCATAACCCCACTCACATTTACCCTTTCACACAAACTGCCACCTGGGCAGGAGTCTGAACTACATGCATGAACATAGCCGGGAACGTTCAGGAATTGACCCTGAGACTTGGGAAGTGGGGGTTATGCACTGAAGTGTGATAAAGAGGTGATAAAGTGGAGATAACTTCTCCATTTCCTGCGTTATTCTATTCAGCCTATGCACTGTGATCTCCAAAGCTGGAGAGATTTTAATGCATTGGCTCCACAGAATAACATAGGACTTGGTGAAGGTATATCTCTGGAGAAGTCATCTCCACTTTATCACTTCTTTATCATACCTTAGTGCATAACCCCCAGGGCTGGATCCAAATCTCAGGGTTAAGGGCCAAAGTCTCTGTATCCTTTTAAAAGGTCACACGCAAAAAAGAGTGTGACCATATGACAGCTTCACTATGTTGCCATGACATGGCGTGAGATTCTCATGTCGCCTACTGGGCACCCTTTCTGAAAAAGACACAAAGAGAGGAGGCGCTCCTAGTGTGGTATGTAGATAGTTCACAATTGGAATATTACCAGATAGACTCTACTCACAAAAAAGGTGTTCAGTGTGAAACATATATTTCCACTGAATTCCGAACTTTTAGGGAACTTGGACTGTCCCAAAGGTCTACTTCAGGGTATGTATCTCTATGGCTGCACCTCTTCAACATCCATATCCAGGAAGCTCATATAAGAAAAACACACAAAGACAGAGGGCGCCCAATAGTGCCTGTAAACGTGATTATTTAAGTGATAACCAAAAGCATAAAGGTTATACTCACAATTTGTCGTTGCTAATTACAAGGCATATGCCCAGAACCAGCACTTTAAGCATGTGGAGAATTCAAAGTCTGTCTCCACTCAGATCTGTTTGTAGAGATTGTTCTGATGTTTTTTTGTATTATCTTACATAACATTCCAGTTGGTTTGATAAAGCAGCCTTAGAGCTGCGAAACGTTACGCTACCATTATATTTTTTTCAATTGGTCTGTTGTTTTATTTTATTTTATAATAAAAAGCTGATTGTTTTTAGAAACTTAAGTAGCCTACTACATTTTTCTTTTTAATCATCTTGCTCCTTTGGATACTGGTTTTCATCAGAACAATCTCTACAAACAGATCTGAGTGGAGACAGACTTTGAATTCTCCACAAGCTTAAAGTGCTGATTCTGGGCATATGCCTTGTAATTAGCAACTACAAATTGTGAGTATAACCTTTATGCTTTTGGTTATCACTTAAATAATCACGTTTACAGGCACTATTGGGCGCCCTCTGTCTTTGTGTGTTTTTCTTTCTGAAAAAGGACATTATGGAACAAGAGAGAGTGAGAGTGCAGAGGAGGGCTACAAAACTAGTAAGGGGAATGGAAAGTTTTAGTTATGAAGAAAGGCTAGAAAGGTTAAACTTGTATACACTAGAGAAACGTCGTCTTAGAGGGGATATGATAACACTATATAAATATGTTCAGGGCCCATACAAAGGGCTCTCCAAATATCTGTTCATTAACAGAAAAGTACATAGGAAAAGGGGCCACCCGCTTAGACTTGAGGAAAGGAGATTTAATCTACAACAGCGGAAGGGTTTCTTTACAGTAAGGACATTAAAGGTATGGAATTCACTGCCTGAGGAGGCGGTGCTATCGAATACATTAGATGCCTTTAAAAAGGGCCTGGATACTTATTTAAAAGAGCATAATATAGAGGGCTATGTAAGTTAGTATTGGGATTAATATTTAGTAGGGCTTGTTGATCCAAAGGAGAAATCTGATTGCCATTTGGAACCAAGAAGGAATTCCCCCCCCCCCCCATTCAAGGCAGAATTTGAAATTACTATATTGAGGGGTTTTTTTTGCCTTCTTTTGGATCAACGATGGTAAACAGGAATAGAAAAAGGGTTGAACTAGATGGATGCAAGTCTTTTTTCAACCTAAATTACTATGTTACATGTGATAATTATAGAGCCAGTAGCCGAGTTCCACAATGCTAAGTCTGCCACCTCAACAGCAATGAGTTTGAGATCTGTCTCTCTGATTGTATGTCAGTCTCATATAAATTTCACTCTCCGAGATATCTCGGTATTTCTTTCCATTGCCTGTATTACTATCTTTCGGCACTACATGGGTTAATTTTATTATATCGTTTCACTTGCTATTCTGTGTTCATGTAAACGAATGTAAAATTAACCCATGTAACGCCAAAAGACTGTGGAAATCGTCTACCGGCTCTACAATTATTGTATGCGACGATCATTAGGCAACATGAGAATCTCGCTCTGTCATGCAGGGCAATATTCTCATGTTGCCATTTTTATCATGTGGTTGCACGCTTTTTTGTGTGCAACCTTTTAAAAGTGAACCCAAAGCCTCAGGGTGAGAGAGTGCAGTGTTTCCTACTATATAATCTGTGCAAATTAACTGCATCTTTGGTATTTAAATTGCTGCCATTTCTACCAGGAAGGCAAAGGGAGTTGTGCTTGCTGGTACTGTGCATGTAGTAGTGAGACCTCTATGTTATAGCAAGTCAGAGGTTAGTTGAAGACTGACTGGAAAACCTCTAGGTTACAGCCAGCAGGGACATTTCACAAATAATATACATTGTGGATAGAGCTAAGGGATAAAATTTTAAAAATGTCAGTGCCAGCTCATTTTGAAAGCTCCCAGGTATGCACATGAAGAAAAGAGGAGCAATTCTGGAGGAGCTGCAACTGTATAAAATATATTCAGTATGTGCTGCAGAACCTCTTGTGAAGCAATGATGTCGGTTACTGCTCTGCTTCTTTAATTCAAACCAATTATTTAATATAAGTTCAAGACATAAAACAATTGTTAACATTTCTCCTTCCCAAGTGGTTCTGCAATAGCTACATTCTTTTGCTGCCCAGAGTTACGAAACTATGGGCCACATTTATTAACAATGTGCTATGGTCAAAAGGGTAATTTCAGATACTTGAAATCTGAATGCACTAAAGGGGGCAGAAAAGGGTATATAGAAAGTGACCTTGTAACTGAAAGAGGTTGTGTCTATCAGCTAGGGGAACGGAGTTCCCATAACTTTGAATGTTCCTTTTTACATACCGATTGCCTTGCAATAGAAGTCCATTGTTGGAGGATTTACCAACACAGGGCTTCAATGTAGAGAATACACTGAGTGCACAATTATTAGGCAAATTGTATTTTTGAGGATTAATTTTATTATTGAACAACTACAGTGCTCTCCGTCAATCCAAAATGTTTAGAAACCTTTAACCTGAATATTGACGAAAGTAAAAGTGAGGTTTTAGCTTTCTTAGGAGAATATATATGTGTGCAGAATTATTGGGCAACTATTATTGTTCAGAATTATTATGCAACTAAATGAAAAACGATAATTTTCCCATCTTACATGTTAATTTTCATCTATTAAAGTGAGAATACTAAACAAACAACTCGAAATTTACAAAAAAACATTTGTAACATTTCCAAAAAAAAAAAAATCAGTGATCAATATAGCCATCCTTCTTTTCAATAACAGTCATAAGCCTTCCATTCATGGAGTCTGTCAGTTTCTTGATCTGTTGACGATAAACTTTTTGTGCAGCAGCAACCACAGCCTCCCAGACACTGTTCAAAGATGTGTACTGTTTTCCTTCAGCATAAATCTGCCATTTAAGAAGGGCTCACAAGTTGTCAATAGGGTTTAGGTCAGGTGAGGAAGGGGGCCATGTCATTATTTTATCATCTTTTAGGTCTTTACTGGCTAGCCACACAGTGGAGTACTTCGAAGCATGCGATGGAGCATTGTCCTGCATAAAAATCATGGTCTTCTTGAAAGATGCAAACTTTTCCTGTACGACTGCTTGAAGAAACTGGCAGTAGGTTTGAGAGTTGAGTTTGAGTCCATCTTCAACCCAAAAAGGTCCAACTAGCTCATCTTTGATAATACCAGCCCATCCCAGTACCCCTCCTCCACCTTGCTGGCATCTGAGTCGAAGAGGAGCTCTGTGCCCATTACTGATCCAGCCACGGACCCATCCATCTGGACCGTCAAGAGTCACTCTCATCTCATCAATCCATAAAACCTTTGGAAAATCTGTCTTCAGATATTTCTTGACCCAGTCTTTTTCAATTTATGTGTTTTGTTCAGTGGTGTCGGGTTTCAGCCTTCCTTACCATGGCCATGTCTCTGAGCACTGAACACCTAGTACTTCTGGACACTCTAGATAGGTTGCAGTTCTGGAATATGACAGCACTGGAGGATAATGGGTTCCTGGTAGCTTCATGTTTGATTCTTCTCAAATCTTTGGCAGTTAATTTTACACCTTTTTTTCTCAACATGTTTCTTGCGACTCTGTTGACTATTTGCAACAAAAAGTTTGATGGTTCTGTCATCACACCCCAATATCTTAGCAATTTCAAGAGTGCTGCATCCCTCTGAAAGACTTTTTGACTTTTCAGAGTCAGTTATATCTCTTTTTCTGCCCATTTTGCCTGAGGAAATGAAGTTGCATAATAATTATGCACACCTTGACATAGAGTGTTCATCTCCTTAGGCCACACCCTCTCTCATTACACAAATACACATCACCTGATATGCTTAAATCCAATAAGCATTCAAGTTTATTCAGCGTGGAGTTGGAAAATATGCATAAAAATGATGATATGGTCAAAATACTCACTCATGGACATCTGCAGGTGAGTGAAAGTGAGCATTTTAAGATATGAGAACTTTGTTTTCATAGTTGTTAGTCAACCCTCTATTATTACAAGACCACTTCCTGTATACTCTTCCTTAACCCTTTGAGTGCCAGAGGGGTATGGAACGCATTACTTTGCAATGCATTCTGTACCCCTCTGGCATTCAAAGGGTTCATGGGTGAACTAGCAGGGTTAGGAAAAATACAGACAATGGGCCTGATGTGGTCCTTTGATCCAGTCATCAGACTCAATTATTCACAGTGGCAGCTTTACCAGTTTTGTTCCAGTTACTGCATGTGCTCTTACTGGGAGCTGCTGATATTTTCTACTTGCTTTGATTTTTGAGAGAAGCTCTTTTAAACATGGAGCTCCCTTTGAAACCTGCAGACAGGTACAACATTTAACAGTACACCTGTCAGCAAGTCAAATCTTGCAAATATCAACAACTGTGGGGAAGAACACATGCTGTCTCAGTACTCTGATGAGGATCACAGCCCCATAACATGGTACGTTAATGCTCTAAGTAGGGTGACCACGGGTCCCGGAACGTCCGGGACTGTCCCTTATTTCAGGGCTATGTCCCGCGTCCCGGGTCCCCTTCAACCGGGACACTGAAGTGTCCCGGAATGAAGGCAAGCCGCCCTGGATGTCAGCCTGCAAGCGGTGTGTCACATCATGGACGCCGCTCGCGGCGTCCATGATATGACACACCGCTTGCAGGCTGACATCCAGGGCGGCAATGCAGCTTACCTGGAGGCAAGCGCTCTAGTAATACAGAGCGCTGGGAGATGACATCACTCCCAGCGCTCTGCATTACTGGCCATACCGCGCGGGAGCTTCAGCTCTGTGCCGGAGGAGGCACAGAGCACATTCTACGCCGCTAGACCACCAGGGACTTAAGGTATGACGGGGCTAGGGTGACCACGTCTTGGAATGGCAGAAGGGAAATGTGGTCACCCTAGCTCTAAGTGAAAGATGCATATGCAGATAAATGCTTTGCACCCATCTGGCACTGAAAGAGTTAATGCATGAGTGTTAGTGTGGATTTGTTTGCTAGTGTGTATAAGAGTGAGAGTGTGCGTGTGTATATAAGTGTGTTATGTATCATAGTGTTTGCGTGTGTTTTAATACAAGATGATCAGTCTCCCCCTCCACACCCTAATTCTAACCTTTGGCCATGAAGACTATCTACCCCTGACACAGAGTGAGTGGACATTGGGTCCCTACTACTGTAACTGGAAGTCCGGCTGCAGAATGATATGTCATGAAGTGCTCCGTGAGTTACAGGGAAGGATTACTTTGTGTAATTCCTGTCTGCTAGGAGCTATGGGGATATTTATCAAGCAGCCATCTAAATGGAGCTGACAATAACAAATGTGGTTCTTTATGCCATTGTTTACACACACATATATATATGTGTTATTATATTTAGATGTAATGTAAGAAAGTTTTACTTCACTGAGAGGGCAGTAGATAAGTGGAATAGCCTACCAGCAGAAGTGGTAGAAGTTAATACAGTAACAGAATTTAAGCATGCATGGGATAGGCATAAGGCTGTCCTTAACATAAGAAAAGACCAAGGACCAAAAAAGGTTTGAGGTTTTTACTGTAGGAAAATGGGCTGAAATGGTTCTTATCTGCCGTCAAATTCTGTATTTCTATATGCAGTAGAATAGGTAGACTCATAGGAATGGGGCACCATTGTTCTCTGAGAATTATAGCTATTTAATGTGGCCCTGTATTCTGTTTTATAAAGAGTTCATTATCTTAGTATTGGTACCCATACTTAGGAATTCTTTGGATTTGCCCTGGAGACTCCGGTCTTCAGACTTAAATACTGGGTCTCCAAAGACAGAGGCTGATTCCCTGGAAACCCACCCACTTCCAGCTTGGACCTACCCATTACGTCTCACATCCCTATCCATTTCAAGGTAAACACTGGCGTTCCACCTTCCATTCCTGCTCACCTCGATTAAGCCCTGCCCACATTGTGACAAAAATTGTGTCATCTGGTCACTCCCATCTCCATCCCTCATTGATACTCTGAGGGAGTTAGAGTTGGAAGGTTCCTGGTTATGTTGTTGATATTCCTCACCATAGCACCATATTCTGGAAAGAGGTATTTTATGTAAATAATTGACTATCTGACACTTTTTAAATCAACTTCACTAATTTTTTCCTTACCTGTTTTCTATTTTAAAGGAACACTTTAAACTAGCTGAGATAGTTATTTCATTTTAATTAAAATGTTGTTAGGGTGCTTCTTGGAGATGGGGAATCTGAATTTCCCTACCTCCCTAAAATCTTCTTCACAGATGGAAGCCGTCATTCAATGCTCAGAGGACTGCATCCATGTGACATTATACACAGCAGTGCATTTAACTGAACCTGTAGCATAAGATAACCTTCCCCAGCCTCACGCTATCTACAGATGGGTCGGGGTCAGTAGGGACTGAATTATGAGCCCTTTTATCAGTCTGCTGTTCTTATCCTTGGACCTACTGAATACTTTCCCTGCTAATCAATGTTCTACCTGGCTCAGGTTGCCTGATTGCAGATTTAGATGCAATATTTTATCTACCTGCCGATTTACTTTGTCAGTAACTACCTGCAGCCAATCTGTTCTGCCCTTTATAACCCAGTCTTTTTACATTTTATACTTGCAGAATTATTTGTAGCATGTCATCACATCTTGCCAGCTCTTGTCTGAGTCTGTGTCTCTTATTTTCCTTTTCTTCATGTCTGTCTAGTTCAGTCCTGGGGGAGGGAGTTACGTACTAAGGAAGATAACTTCCCCAGCGTGATAAACACTCAAAATTCCACATTATTCTATAACGTTTATGCACTATCTTCTCTCCAGATTGAGAAATATTAATGCATAGACGCCATAGAATAACATAAGAACTGGAAAGTTTCACACGAGATGTTCCCCTTCATCACACCTTAGTGAATTTCCCACTCATGGGCGGATTGTCCTATCGGGGGATCGGGCATCCCCCGGTGGGCTGCTATATCGGCTTACTTTTAAGTCGAGAGCCACTTTGTCTTGAGTGCAGACTCTCTCTCTCCCCCTCCGGTGCGCACTGAAAGAATTGCAAATAAATTACAAGTGCTGTGCAGCGCTGGCCATCTCTCTCCCCGTCCGCTTCACTTTGTCTTGAGTGCAGAATGAAAGGAAGCTAGTGGAGAAGAGAGATGGCCAGCGCTGTACAGCACTTGTAATTTATTTGCAATTCTTTCAGTGCGCACCGGAGGGGGAGAGAGAGAGATTCTGCACTCAAGACAAAGTGGATCGGAGGGGGAGAGAAACGGGCAGCGTTAGTTGTCTTGCAGTTCTTTCAGTGCGCACCGGAGTGTGGGGGGGGGGGAGCCCGGGCTGGTATTCCCCTACAATCCGCCCCTGTTCCCACTGTTCTCATTACCCATACCCTCCCTTGATTCCCTGCTGTCAGCCTGTTTGCACTTCCCTGTGCCCTCTGTTGCCCCTTTTCTCTGTCAGGTACTATCAGTATCCTGCAGTTGTTACTGCTTTTAGTCTGCCACTGAGCCCCAACCTCCTAATTCTTACCCTGATCTATATATAATCCCTTATAAAATGTTTGCTAAAGCTGGCAATGCAGAGAGTACTGCAGTCTTCCTCCTGTCTCCCAAAACTCCTAACTCTCAGCTTCTAGCTTTTCATGGCTCTAATACAGACTCGTTAGGGGATTATCCTCCTAAATTGAAATTCCTGAATGTCCGATACCTAAGATGCAAACTTGGATTATTGCTGGCTAGAGACACTTTGAGAATAAATATAGCTGAAATATAAACATTTCTTTGACTGTAGAAGTTTAAAGGGAAATATCACCAAAAATGGTCTATTTTGTATTTGAAAGTACACATACAAAAACTCACTGAGTTTTACTAATAATTCCATATACCAAGAGCCCTCTCTTGGACTGCATCCAACCTTACTCCTTTCTAGGCAGTACATGCAGCCCATTACCTTCTGCTAAATAAACTTGCTGTTGAAGCCAGTGGGGTCCTCATCACATGGCACGGCTTTGCTAATTCCTGATTAGCCATCATCTGTGCTATTCTGTGTCTCTGGAGCTGGAGGGATGTGATAGCACCACATTACCACAAAGTACAGAGTAGAAAAAAAGCAGAGTAAGTTTTTGGATATGTACTTTCAAATAAAAAATAGAAAATGTTGGTGATAATTTGCCTTTGAAGCTATGTTTGTTTACTAGCAAAGTTTTTCTTAAAGCAGAACCTTCGCCTGTTAATAAGTCGCCATGCAATCATTAAGAATATGGCGACTAGCTTGAAAATACATGTCTTAAAGGGATAGTAATACTTCGTTTTATCTTTATTTTATTTTGTAGGCATTAAAAAAACATGAAGAACGATATAAGTCTTATCTCTCAAACCTTTATGGTTTGAGAGATATTCACAAGCAAAATTTCCCCTCCCGTCCCTTTTACCTAGTGTAAGCCATCTCTTCTCAGATGTGGAATCTGGTTGTAAGACTAGACAGATAACAGCAGGGGACAATCTTCTTCCTATGAGAACAATGAAAGCCCTGCCCCCCTTGACAAGCTTTTCAGGTTTTTCCCTTATCTTAATTGAAAATTGTCCCTCTCTGCAGTCTACCTGGGCACCTCCCTTCTGATCTGGCTGAGCAGTGTCACATCAGTAAAAGGGGCGGGCGGGAGGGGGATACTTTGTCATTCAATTACTCTTGAACTACAGTTCTGACAGAATTGAAATAACACTCTCCAAAGTCCAAATTTTATGATGATTAATTAGTGCTGCTTTTATTATGAAACATTACTATCCCTTTAAAGGGATAGTAGTACTTCGTTTTAACTTTATTTTGTAGGCATTAAAAAAATATGAAGAATGATATAAGTCTTATCTCTCAAACCTTTATGGTTTAAGAGATATTCACAAGCAAAGTTTCCCCCTCCCGCCCCTTTTACCTAGAGTAAGCCATCTCTTCTCAGATGGGGATCTGGTTGTAAGACCAGACAGATAACAGCAGGGGACAATCTTCTTACAATGAAAACAATGAAAGCCCTGCCCCGCTTGACAAGCTTTTCAGGTTTTTCCCTTATCTTAATTGAAGATTGTCCCTCGCTACAGTCTGCCTGGGCACCTCCCTTCTGCTCTGGCTGAAAATTGTTACATCAGTAAAATGGGGGGGGGGGGATACTTTGTCATTGAATTACTCTTGAACTACAACTCTGACAGAATTGAAATAACACTCTACAAAGTCCAAATACTATGATGATTAATTGGAGCTGCTTTTATTATGAAACATTACTATCCCTTTAACTATCAAAAGTGGCAGATTCTAAAGAGATCTTTACCCTTCAGAGACCAGAAGCCAGGTAACAGTGCAGGCATCTTGTCTGAACACCTGCGCCGTCAGTCTCGGTCTCCTGTAAAGCATTGCAGCGTGCCACATGGTAACCGGAAGGGACTGATGGCGCAGGCACGTAGACTGCACGAACCTGGCCATCAATCTCCAAAGAGTAAACATTTCTTTAGAATCTGCCACTTGTGATAGGTAAGACATGTATTTTCAAGCTAGGTGAATAGGTGAAAGTTCCGCTTTAAAACTACATCACACTTTCAGATATTTTAGAGAAATTAACACTCCAGTCCTGCACTGTGTCATCCATTGTTAAGAGTACCACTGCTTTGTAGAGAAACTAGTAGTGCTTCTGAATATTCACAATATAAGGAAGATTCCAAAACACAGTGGCTGATGAATGTAACCTGGTTCAAGGAATACTCAGCTGGATGTGTTTTGGAGTCTTCCTTATAGCCTCAGAACTCATCAACAAGCAAAATCACTACTTCTTTCTCCACTAAGCAGGAGGAGCCTTGACATTGGATGCATATGACAGGACTGGAGTTTTCAAATGGAAAACATATTCCCACCAACTCCTGTAATGCAGAAAGTGCAGCTCTGATAATGGTCATAACAGCTTTTTAATGGCCCAGATGGGCATGGTTCTCAAGTCCTCTAGTGCTCTGCCTAGCGACATCAATCAAGCTAAAAGTAATTCCAGACTTCCTCTCTCAATTGCTTATGCTACACCCCAATCTAAAACAATTGACCTTAACAGTGTTGATATTAAAAGGCAGCTATTGATACACCCCAGTTTAATAATCCCAGTCACTGACACCTTACTTAGCAGTCAGAAGAAAGTTGCTATCTAATATATCTGAAAGTGTGGTGTACTATTAGGTGCTAGTAAATAAATATGATTTTAAATGTTGATAGTCACAGAAATGTTTGAATTTCTGCAACTTATCTGTACTGCCAAAAAGGTCATAAGATTGATTTCTGAGCATCTGCCAGCCTGCACCTTCCTGAGGGAGATGCGCTAAATGGTGATGATATGGCAATGTGTGTATGCCGATGTGTGGCGATCACATTGCCTTGATGGTGGAAACACACATCGCCATATGCACTAGGAATTAGGGCTGCAAAGGGAGGGGAGGAGAATTCACTCATTAGCATGGAGGGTTATCAAATGGCTGGCAATATGAAAGGGATACCCTCCCTTACACACTGTCAGCAGTTCTACAACCCTGAAGTCTTAACCCATACTCTGTTCAGTCTTCAGAACTACAACAAACTTGTTCAGTGCCCTAGGGATGTCCACTGCATACCCATCTGGCACTGAAAGGGGTATAAAGTTGTGGAAGAAGTTTGTGGTAAAAGAGTTGTGCTTTAATCCCTTGCTTTGTACACCCCTCTGGTCCTCAATGAATTATTCTAATTTTACAGTTGGTGATATTACAAATGAAAATGTATATGTTACATGGCACATTACCCTTACCTACACCCCAAAACTGGACATACTTGCACCGCTGGAATAAAGGCACCTAACCCACAAGCTGCTTGTGTCCAAGAATGTTCAAACAAACACAATACCTCTAAAACAAACTCATAGCATAGCAGTGATGCAGCTTGAGTACAGGGCCGGTGCAATGATTTTTGTTTACATAGGCAAAGGTGCATTTTGATACCCCCCCATCGCCAATCCCCCCACTGTGTGTGAGTTCAAACATTGCATAATATAATTCCTTTTGGATTCACACGCGGTCAGGTTTTACAATGGACGGACGGAAGGCCACATCACAAGGAGAGCAGACTCCTGCCCTGGAGCCTTCAGCAGCCTAACAGTAGCAGCCTGGGAACCCTGGGAATGCATACAGTTTTTTGGGACAAATGTATGCAGTAGGGGGCAATCCAGGATCCTCTCGTAATCTGGGTTCCAGATTTTGTACTGCATCTCTAATCTTTGTGAGCACACCACTCACAGAAAATGATCTCTAGGCCTGCCAGTTTGCCTCTCTGACACTAAATGTCCCTTCCCGCAGCATGGGTAACGATGGAGGCATGATAATACCCCCTTGTTCATGGTGCCCATTGTGCCCCACCCTAAAAATGGCCCTGGCACAAGATTTTACACAACTGCCCGACTTAAACATTATTGGTGATTACCCCTTATGCAATGTAGTATGAAAACATATCACTCTTATTCTAATATTACAGGTCACCAGATATTACAATATATTACTATTGGTTGTCTGCCTTTATCCCTCCTCAGGCTGCCTATTTAAACCTGGTTTGGGCATACTATTGTTGCCCTTTCGTGGTGTCTCTGACCACTTTAGCTTTGAACATGTTCCAGTATCCATCAGTACCTGTACCTGTGTTCCTGAGTTCCAGAATGCATCCTGTTCCTGAATCTCCTGTCTGCAGCGTTGTTCCAGTGTGTTCTGGCCTAGTTCTGTGAGACTGATGTTTCCTGCTGATCGCCTTCACGAAGCTTTCCAGTATGCTTGGTTTCCTGTGAGTTCCTGTCGTCTATTGTCCAGCCAGATGTATTCCTGACGTCTGATCTCCTTGGCGACATTCTTAACTCCAGTGCGGTAGCTGGGTTGCTCTGAAGCCTTTCGGCTGTACCTGTTGCTGTTGGTTCCAGCATGCGGACGCTGGTTTGTTCCCAAAGCCTTGCGGCTACACGTTATTGTTGGTCCCAGCGTGCGGACGCTGGTTTGCTCCAAAGCCTTGTGGCTACACATTACTGTTGGTTCCAGCGTGCGGACGCTGGTTTGCTCCAAAGCCTTGTGGCTAAACGTTACTGTTGGTCCCAGCGTGCGGACGCTGGTTTGCTCCCAAAGCCTTGCGGCTACATGTTACTGTTGGTCCCAGCGTGCGGACGCTGGTTTGCTCTAAAAGCCTTGAGGCTACACATTACTGTTGGTCCCAGCGTGCAGACGCTGGTTTGCTCCAAAGCATTGCGGCTACACATTACTGTTGGTCCCAGCGTGCGGTCGCTGGTTTGCTCCAAAGCCTTGTGGCTATTTACATTGCTGTTGGTCCCAGCGTGCGGTCGCTGGTTTGTTCTATGAGCATCCTGAATGTACTCACTGTTGAACGTCACTGAGTGAGTTCCGTTGGGCTGCCTTGCCCGGTATTGGTAAGGCCGGTAGAACCTGGTATATATTCCATCTGCAGGTTGCCTTACCTGGTATTGGCAAGGCTGGTAGAGCCTACAGCATTAGATCAACGGCTGTCTTGCCCGGTATATTGGCAAGACTGGTAAAGCTTTGTTAGCTCCTTGGGCTGCCTTGCCCGGTATTGGTAAGGCCGGTAGAACCTGGTATATATTCCATCTGCAGGTTGCCTTACCTGGTATTGGCAAGGCCGGTAGAGCCTACAGCATTAGATAAACGGCTGTCTTGCCCGGTATATTGGCAAGACCGGTAGAACCTGGTACTTACTCCATCTGCAGGTTGCCTTACCCGGTATTGGCAAGGCCGGTAGAGCCTATTGGATTTGGTCATTGGCTGTCTTGCCCGGTTTATTGGCAGGACCGGTAGAGCCTGTATCAGTATCTCGCTATATTTGTATGTTGTATGTCATGTTGGAATCCTAAGGGATCACCTTTTAAATTATTTCAATAAAGTTGTGTTTTTACCTAACTTTGTGTCTGAGAGTCGTAACTAACCGTGACACTCCCCCCTTGTACTTCTTTCACCCTCTGCACCTCTTTCTCCCCCTTGTACCTCTTGCTTCCCTCTGTACCTCTCCCCCCCTTGTACCTCTTCCTCCTCCATGCATCTATCTTTCTTCCCCCATGTACTTCTTTCTCTCCCCCCGTGCCTCTTTCTCCCCTCTGTACCTCTTCCCCCCCTTTGCACCCCTCTTTCTTTCCCCATGTACTTCTTTCTCTCTCCCCCCTTGTGCCTCTTTCTCCCCTCCGTACCTCTTCCCCCACCTTGCACCTCTCTTTCTTCCCCCTATGTACTTCCTCCCCCCCATTGTGCCTCTTTCTCTCCTCTGTACCTCTTCCCCCCACTTGTATCTCTCTTTCTTTCCCCTATGTACTTCTTTCTCTCCCGCCCCCGTACATCCTTTTGCCTCTCTCTCTTCTTCTCCACACTGCCCGCACTGATGACAGCTGGGACCGCGTCACACGGTGCATGCTGGGGTTTTCTTCCTCAGTCTGGGCTGCCTAAGCCGCCTTATGCTAGCGCCGGCCCTGTGTCTAAACGGTTTTCGCAGGCCGAGAGGAATTATGATGTGGCCAGCAGAAAGTTGCTGGCCATCATTCTTGCCCTAGAGGAATGGAGACAACTCTTGGAGGGGGCACGCACACCCATAACGATTCTCACGGACCATAAAAATCTCCTGTACATCAGCGACATTAAAAGGATGAACCCAAGACAAGCCAGATGGTCTCTGTTCCTGGCCCGGTTTAATTATGTTATTACCTACCGGACGGGTACTAAGAATACCAAAGCTGATGCACTCTCCAGGATGTTCACTACATTCAGAGGAGAATCAAGAGGCAGAACCCATCATACCCCCTCGTAGGGTATTGGCAGCTATCTCCCAATCTACCTTCACCTCTCCCCTGTTGGACTATCTCCGTGACAGATAGTTAGAGGTTCCTGCTGGCTTACCCACAGGAAAGTTATATGTGCTGCAAGAGAAAAGAGAGGAAGTCTTAGGGCAATGTCATGACTCCAAACTGGCAGGACATCCAGGAGTTGCCCTTACTCAGGACTTGGTCTTTTGGTGGCCAGAATGGAGACAGGATGCTCAGGACTTTGTTTTTGCCTGTCAGTTCTGTGCTGCATCCAAAACCCCCAGGTCACTCCCTGTTGGCTTGCTGCACCCACTCTCCATATCCTCTCAACCTTGGTTACATCTTTCAATGGACTTCGTAGTAGAGCTACCACCCTCCAAGGGTAATACTACTATACTGCCGGTCGTAGACCGTTTCTCCAAGATGGTACATCTAGTCCCTCTCCGCAAGCTGCCATCTGCCCCAGAACTGGCTCATATTTTCATCAAAGAGGTCATCAGGTTACATGGCGTTCCTACCCAAACAGTGTCTGATCGTGGCACTCAATTCATCTCAAAATTCTGGAGATCTTTCTGTGAGAGACTTGGGATCTCTTTAGCTTTTTCATCTGCCTACCATCCCCAAACTAATGGAGCAGCAGAGAGAGCCAACCAAGAGATGGAGCAGTATCTCCAACTATTCTGCATTGAAAGCCAGGACGACTGGTCTGATCTACTTCCCTTGGCAGAGTTTGCCAAGAATAATTCTCTACAGGAATCTATCCAGATGCCCCCCTTCCATTGTCTCTACGGGATGAATCCAGGAGCTATTCCTTCCACCTACTCTGAGTCAGGTATTCCAGCACTTGATACTCATCTGGACAACATTGCTCAGTGCTGGGGTTCCGTGAAGGAGGCTTTACTTAAGACTGTGGCTAGGCAAAAGAGGACGGTGGATAAAAGACATTCTATTGCTCCCACCTATCTTCCAGGTGATAGAGTCTGGCTCTCCACCCGCCACCTGTCTTAAAGTACCCACTATGAAGCTGGCCCCTCGCTTCATTGGCCCGTTCCAAGTTACTAGGAGAATTAACCCCGTGGCTTACGAACTCTCTCTACCTAAAGCTTTCCGTATACCCAGAGTGTTCCATGTGTCTCTTTTGAAACCTCTAGTCTGCAACAGGTATACTAAAGGTGTTGCTGCTCCTGGACCAGTGGAGGCTGTTCATGAGGATGAGTTTGAGGTACAGGCCATACTGGACTCCTGTTTCCTCAGAGATTCCTTACAGTACCTCGTTCACTGGAAAGGGTATGGTCCGGAGGAGAGGTCTTGGATTTCCGCCAGTAATGTTCATGCACTACAACTTGTCCGAAATTACCACAGGAAGTATCCAGCTTGCCCTGGTATCAGCCGCCCGGCGGTCGGACCTCGAGGAGGGGGTACTGTCACAACCTGTCGGACTCCTCCTTCCCAGAGGTGTTTTTTCTCCTAATTACTATACTCCTTCACCTGTCTGTGGCCTACTTATATCTGGAACTTTTATCCTTTCCCTGCCCTTGTATGGTCAGTGCTCAGCGTCCTGCTGTGTACCTGCTTACCTGATATCCTGATCTCTGATTCCCGTTGTAACCTCCGCTTGCATCTTGTTCATCTGACTTTCTGTTTTCCTGATCCTGGCTTTGTTCCCGACTACTCTCGACTCTTTGCTCCAGTTCCGGTTTGCCACATTGTGTATCGAATCCGGCTTGTCCACGACTCCCCACTTGTCTACATTCCCAAGGCTTATACTATCTCATTTGCTCGACTCCTTGTGTACCAAATCCAGCTTGTCTACAACCCTCCACTTGTCTGCGACTCCAAGGTACCCGGCTTGTCGACAACTCTCCACTTGTCTACGACCCCTTGGGTCGACTCCTGCATTATTCGACAACTAGCAGTCAACTCCTGTCCTTCCTTGACTCTCCTGTTGTCTTCGATTCGCAGTCGACCAATTTCTGTCTGCCAGCTACTGCCTCACTTAAAGACATTTGCTTAATCCTCGAGTGTCGACCTTCTACAGTAGGGTTCCGACCCTGTGTTGGAGATCGAGCCTTCCTTGCCTGCTGAGGGATAGTGAGTATTTAATTTATGTGTAACAATGATTTTTTTTTAATTATATATGTAATTTGTATTAAAAAAGTACTTCAGACCTCAAGAGGGGTATCATGACCCCTCATGACACCCCCCTAGCATGGGGGCAACAATTGCCCCCTTTATTAATTAGCCATTTGAGTGCCAGAGGGGTATGGAACGCATTGCAAAGCAATACGTTCTGTACTCCTCTGGCATTCAAAGGGTTAAAGAGCATATAACCTATGTTTCACATAGGTTATATGCTCTTTAATTAATAAAGGGGGAAGTTGTCTCCACCATGCTAGGGGGTGTCATGAGGGGTCATGATACCCCTCTTGAGGTCAGAAGTACTTTTTTTAATACAAATTACATATATAATTCAAAAAAAGAAAATCATTGTTACACATAAATATTTAATTACATTTTCACACAAATTACATATATAATAAGAACAAACATCTTTTTTTCATAAATATACAGGTTGCCTATTAACCCTATGACTACCAGAGGGGTAGCAAACACATTACAATACCTCTCTGGTACTCATAGGGTTAATCTTGCAATACAAAATACGAGGGCATGTGGAATATAATAGAAGAAAAATGTCAGATAAAAATGGTGAAAAGGTCATGGGAGCACTGTTGTCGACTTTTCAAAGGAGAGGGGGGGGTTAAAATGTCGGATGTACAATATTCGCCAAATTAATATGGTGAAAGAAATCACTAAGTCGGATTTGGAAGGGAAAGGGTTAATTGTCGACTATGAACAATATTTGTCTGATTAATGTGGTGAAAGAAAGCACTGCAATTCGACTTTTAAAAGGGGGGGTTCATATGTCGGATGGGCATTTTATGTCGGATTTCTATGCTGTATACTGTATTATACACTGCTTTTGTTCGAACAACGATGGTTTTGAAACTGTCGTTATGGCTTCTACGCTTCAACCTCTGAGGTGCAGAATTTCTGACTTAAATGTTACCACAAAGCAGGCGGTAATACTGTGCGTGGGTAATAGGATACTAATTACACGTTGTTTTTAGTTGTTTCCTATGGGCTTTTTTAGACTGGCGGTAATTATAATTACCGCTGATTTTGTTTTCACAAGTCAGGTAATAGGATAGCAAAAACTGACTTAAAAAAAAGCCTGTTTTATTTTTAGCGCTGGTAATAGAGTCGAGCCCCTGATCAGCAGAGGCTTGATTTTTATAGGCCCAAGAGGCCCCAACAGACCTGGTGGAATGAGCCGTGATACGAAAGGGAACAGGCTTCTTTCTGAGTTCATAGGCGTTACGAATGGAAGACTTGATCCAGGAAGCAATAGTCACCTTGGATGCAGGCTTACCAGCCCTGGGACCCTCAGGAATGACAAAGAGCGCGTCATTCTGGCAAACAGACTCAGTGCGGCGCACATAGATCTTAAGGCAGCACACCACATCTAACAATTGGAGATCCCTCTCCTTGTCAGATTTAGAGTCAGGACAAAATGAAGGCATGACAATCTCCTGATTGACAGGGGAGGGCTGGCCTGGGGGCAGGGGGGCAATTGCCCCCTGGGCCAGTCATATGTCTGGGCTGGTGGGCCACTCCCGCTTGTTGCTGCAAATGTAGCTACACTAGTGATATCACAGAGCTTACAATTGAAATGGAGCTACACTAGTGATACCACAGAGTTTACAATTGAAATGTTGCTACAATCCAAGTGGAGCTACACTAGTAGCATAACTCATTTATCTTGTAAGTTCTATGGTATCACTAGTGCAGCTTTACTTACACTATAAGCACTGTAGTTGCACCAGTGTAACCCCATATCAATTGTAAGATTTGTGGTATTGCTTGACTTACTTCAAAACACTCAGAGGGTTAATGGCAATTTTAAAATTAACAAACGGGAGGGGTCTGGGACAGTGGGCTGGAACAATTGTAAAATCGGGCCACTTGATTGTAGTTGCCCTCCAGGCCACAAGTTGCCAGCCCTCCCCTGCTGATTGATGTGGAACTCAGAGACCACCTTAGGAAGAAATTCCTGGGAAGTGCAAAGAACCTCTTCGTGAAACACCAGGAAGGGCGATTTGCAGGACAAAACCTGCAGTTCGGCGAATCTGTGAACAGAGACAATCGCCAAGAGGAATGCCATTTTCCAAGTCAGAAGATGAAGAGTAACGGTGGACAAGGACTCAAAGGGATGGTACTGCAAGACGCTCAGTACCAGATTAAGGTCCCACTGAGGGGCAGGATGATTAAAGGCAGGGTAAGCATGAGCAAAGCATTGAAAGAAAACCTTGACATCCAGAAGGATGGCAATGCGCCTTCGAAAAAAGACAGAGAGCAGATGTCTGAACCTTCAAAGAACTTAGGCTAAGGCCCTTGTCCGCACTGTCCTGTAAAAAGGACCAAGAGTGGAAAATAGACCAGATTCTGTGCTAGGCCTTAGAGGAAACAGGTTTCCGAGCATGAAGCATAGTGTTTATAACCTCTGGAGGGAAACCCTTCTTCCTCAATATTGAGATTCAACTGCCAGGCTGTGAAACCCAGACGTTCCACTTTCTCCTTCCACCGATAGCCCTGTAGAAGGCTGTAGAAGGAGATCCGGTCTGAGCGGAAGCCGAAAGGGTTCGGACGCCGGGAACTATGGTTGCTGGGGCCAGTATGGAGCAATTAGAACGACTGGAGTTCTCTCCAACCGTAATTTCCTCAATACCCTGGGAAGCAGGGGAATAGGAGGAAAGATGTAGGCTAGAGGAAACTGCCAAGGGATCGACGTGGCGTTTACTGCGAGAGCCAGAGGATCCCTACAATTGGAATAAAACGTCTGAACTTTCCTAGTGTGTCTGGTCGCCATCAGGTCAATCCAGGGAAACCTCCATTTCTGGACGATGAGGTCAAACACTTCCGGGTGGAGCTCCTATTCTCCTCTGTCTACCGTGTGTCAGCTTAAGAAGTCGGCTAAGACATTGTCTACTTCTGGAATATGAATTGCGGAGATGGCAGGGACATGTTCTTCTGCCCAGTTTAAGATAGCCTTGACCTCCAACCAAGCTGCAAGACTTCTTGTTCTGCCTTGTTTGTTGATGTAAGCCACGGCCATGGCATTGTCGAACTGGACAACCTTCCAGATGATAGGACCAGTATCTGAGAGTGTGGAATATTGCCCAAAGTTCCAGGAAATTGATGGGTAAGAGAAACTCCTCCACTGACCATCTACCCTGTGCATTCAGGTGACCCAGGATCGGTACCCAGCCAGATAGGCTGGCATCCGTTGTCACTGTGGTCCAGAATGGTACTAGGAAGGGTCTGCTCTTCCTCAGGTTGGAGAGATCTTGCCACCAAGAGAGACTCAGCTCCACATGTAAGTGGAGAGAAACCAACAGCTTTAGGAGATCTGGGTTCCCTTTTCAAACCTGGGTCACAAACCTCTGGAGTTCCCTCGTGTGAGCCAACGCAAACGGTACCGCCTCTATCGCGGATATCAACTTCCCCACTAGAGATGTCAGCTTCTTGGCTGGAATGGGATTGCAAGCCAGGACTGGGGAAACCTTGTTGGTGATCTGGTGAACTACCTCGTCCGTTAGGAATACCATGCCTTTCAGGGTGTTGAACAGAAAACCTAGCAAGACCAACCTCTGAGATGGGATCAGGTCCGACTTGTCTATGTTCAGGATCCACCCGTGATGGGTGAGAGTGTGGATACAGTCCTAGGCCTGTTGTTGAAGGTGTTCTGGAGACGGGGCCTTCAAGAGCAAGTCATCCATGTATGGAGTGACTCGGGTGCCTTTCTCGTACATGACAGAAATGAATGCACCCAGAACGCCAGTGAAGACCTGGGGGAAAGCTGTGGTTAGGCCAAATGGCAGAGCAGAAAACTGGAAGTGCCCCATGTCGGAAGCGAACCTGAGGTATTAACGGCTCTCCGGATGAATGGGTATGTGCAGATAGGCATCTTGGAGATCCAAAGAGGCTAGAAATTCCCCAGGACAGATTGCCGTAATCATTGATCTTAAGGACTCTTGGTGATAATGAGTCTTGACCACAAAGGAATTTAGATTCTTGAGGTCCAGGATGGGACGGCAGCCACCGTCCTTCTTGGGGACTACAAACAGATTGAAATAGAAGCCGGAACCTATTTCCAGGTCGGGAACCAGTTCCAGAACTTCCTTGTTCTAGAGAGTCTGGATAGCACCATTGAAAAGACAATGTTTTTCCAGTCCCTGAGGTGTGTGAGAAGGGTAGAAACTGAAAGGAGGAAGAGAGGTAAAGGGAATCCTGTACACCTCCGAAATCACCTGTAAAACCCATGGATCCGCCACAGTGCCTGTCCAGACACTGAGAAAATGGCGCAGTCGGCCACCCACCGGCGTGTGGGACCCAGGGTTCGGTGAGTCATGCTGAAGGAGGTTTAGCAGATTTGGGTTTGGTGGAGGACTGCTTGGGCTTCCACTGCTGTTTGGGCTTGGAGGAGGAGCACGAAGCCAGAAGTACCGCTGGGGCCGTGGCACACGCCTCAGTCTAGAAGGAACGAAAAAGACGGTGCCTTCAGATTTGAGGCTTCTTCTTCAACTCTGGGCCAAATAAGGAAGTGCCCAAAAAGGGAAGAGAAATCATAGATTTCTTTGAAATGGAATGTGCAGACCAGATTTTAAGCCAGAGGGCATGCCAAGCTGCTACAGACATGACTGAAACCCTAGCCTCTAGCGTAATAACATCAAAGATCGCTTCAGTAGCGTAATGCTGAGTTTCATAAATATTAGCCAAGAACCGCAGCAAGTCAGCTGAAGGGACACCCTAGCGAACAGCATCAGTAAGTTCTTCGGTCCATACAGCTATGGCCATGTTTTTCCAAGTGGCAGCAAAAGTGGGTCACAGAGATGCACCTATAGTTGTAAAGATGGCTTTCAGAAAAGCCTGAAGTTTCCTGTCAGTTAAATCCTTGAGAGCAGAAGCATTCACCACAGGCAGGAAAGTCTGGAGATGGGGGCGTCCACCTAAGGGGGTGAGCCCACTGAGCTAATGCCACCTCAGAGAAGGGGTACAGCTTAGCAAACTTCTTAGGCAAGGATAAACATTTCTCAGGGGTTTTCCACTCATCTAATACAACCTGGTCAAGAGTGGGATTAGGTGGGCAAAAGGTACGCTGCTTCTTAGGCCTTTGAAACATGTCAGAAGCATCCTTAGAATCCTCAGAAACAGGGGGAATGTTCAGGGTATTGAGGACTGCTTGATAAGACCCTCAGCTGAGGGGTCAGGGTCAGCTTAAAAAGGTCCCCAAAAAAATGGGAGCAAACCCCAACAGAGCATTCACTCTCATCTGAATCCACCAACAATTCCTCCTCAGAGGAATCTGGCACATCAGGTAAACCCTGAGGTTTGGGTACTGAAGACCTGTATAACATGGGGGTTTCCAAGCCTGGAGGGCCCCCTGTAGGTGCGTGGGAAGCTATTGCAGAGTAGTCTTTAACTCTTGCATCCAAGGTGGCTCTACAACATGGCTGGAAGGCCCTGGCAGAGAAGCGGTGGCTGCAGCACATGAAGGGCATAAATTACCTGAGAGTTCTCTAGGAAGCCCTGAGTGACATGAGGAACAATGTGCAATGGGGGTCACAGACACTCCAATATCCTTAGTCTTACGTCTAGCTCCAGGTCCCAATGGGTCTGACATCCTAACAGGGTATTAAACATCTGAAAGTAGAAGGAATAAAGCAATACTGTGTCGCAGATTAAAATTTCACTCCAGAAAGAGTTAAAATGCACTTAACTGGCAAGCGAAGGGTTAATCTGCTGAGGAGAGAGGAAGAATCCAAGCCCTGCACAGGATATTCATGAAGGGAAAAAAAGAAAATGGCATCCGCAGCGAGAAAATAGCCTGCAAAACTGGCATTCTTGGGAAGTGTAGTTTCCTTTCAAGAACCCTAAACCAGTGCCCAAAGCCCCCAGAGGCCCCTAAGACACTTAGAACATGACCCGGATTATAGGATAGACAAAGGGTAGACAAAGCGAATGAGCCATCTCTGGACTCGCTACATGGAGATATGTCCCAAGAAGGAAAGTTCCTAGAGATGAATGGAGCATTGCAGTCATGCGGAAAAGCACACCTTTACTTAAAGGAAATTTTAATAATTTAGTACAAAGTGTAAAATGGGTACTAGTAAGCACAGTAATAATGCTGAAAAACACTAAGGGCCGTATGTTAAAAAGAAAACTGGAGGAGTTCTGGAGCAAACCATCTGCACTGTTGGAGTAAACTAAAAGTTCTAAAAATTGCCATTGACTTAAATGGGGATTTTAACCCCTTGAATGCTAGAGAGGTCTCCAATGCATTGCTTCATGATGCATTAGAGACCTCTCGAGCATTCAAGGGGTTATAATCCCCATTTAAATCAATGGCAATTTTTAGTTCTCCCCTGTAGTGCAAATGGTTTGCCCCTGAACTTTTCTTTTGAACATACTGCCCTATGTCCCAAGTGAAAAGTGTGAAAACACCCTCTAAAGTGTCCAATATGGGAAACAAGGGGTTAATTTACCACAGGGAACCCAAATACTTCACGAACACCGGCGGACAAACATATAAACCCAGTGAGTGCAAGAGTATGGTTGTAGGAACTCCTAAAGGAGACCCCTGTGTGGAGGGGAAGCAGTGGGACAAGTGGACCTCAGCACTCAAAGGGTTGCTCACCTTTTTTGCGGGTCTTCTGTCTTCAGACTACCATTGATAAAGAAGAAGCCTCAGTGGCCTTCTCCTAGGGAAACGACATAGCATGCAAGGTTTTCCCCGAGGGCTGGAAGGTACACAAACAGCATCTGTTAACTGAGCAATCTGCCATTGGGAAGTCAGTAATGGTAATCTGCCTAACGGGAGATTTCTACACCCCATATCTAACAGATAATAAATTAAACTAAAAACTAAGCAGAACTGTTATCTTGCTTTTCCTGTTCAAGGAACAAATCTAACTGGTTGGGGATTGGCTGGTGACCAGCTAAAGAGGGAAGGAAGGCTCCACCGTGCATTCCTTCCAAGAATTTTCCTGCCTACTTAAGGGGCGGTCACCTTCCCGGAGTTACCTGTAAGCTATATTGGACAACAGAGAAAAGAGGATTTTAGTCTTACCTGTTAAATCTTTTTCTCTTAGTCCATACAGGTTACTGGTAACTTTGGGTAGGCGATCCGCCTCATTAACTAGGCAGGAACAATTCTAGAATTGTATGCAGGGGTGGAGCCTACCTTCCCTCCTTGGCTGCAGCTAGCCAATCAGCTCCAGAAAGATTTGAGACACTAACTATTGACTAGATAGTAGAAGGGAAAGAAGACTCCTGTGAGCATGACCCCAAAGGACCCCCACGGTCTGCCACAGGAGAGCCAAGCATGGTCCCTTGACAGGGTGGAAGACCAGTAAAATGTATGGACTAAGAGAAAAGGATTTAACAGGTAAGACTAATATCCTTTTTCCTCTGTTGTCCAATACAGGTTACTGGTAAATTTGGGATGTCCAACCATTGAGTTTCCCAGAGGTGGGAAGTAAGACAAGGACCAGGCGCAAGGCCCCCAAAGTCACCAAAGCAGATGTGAACCATCAGATCAGAGATAGCCCAACAAAACAATGAAGTATCAACAGACACTGAACAGGGGTAACAACACCCCAGGAACTGTTACACAGCACACTGAACTAAAGCCAACAGTGCTCAAGGGTGAAGGAAGCACCAAAGAACCGAAGAAGATCCTAGACAGGCAAGACTGCCTCCAGGATCTTCCTCCCACAACTGGCGTCAGCCGATGCCACCACATCAACACAGTAGTGCTTCGAAAAGGTGTGCACAAACATCATTCATCAGGAATGATGAACAGTGTGTCAGACTGTCTAATGGACATAAAACTTGAGACAATGCACCACATCTAACAAGTGGAGATCCCTCTCCTTGTCAGAGGTAGGGTCAGGGCAGAAAGAAGGGACTACAATCTCCTGAGTAATGTGGAACTCAGAGACCACCTTCGGGAGAAACTTCTGCCAAGTACGAAGCAACGCCTTGTCTTTGTGAAACACCAAAAAGGGTGGTCTACAGGACAGAGCATGTAACTCTGAGACACGGTGAACAGACATGATTGCCAGGAGAAAGGCCATTTTCCACATCAGCAGTAGTAGAGGAATAGTAGCCAAGGACTGAAAGGGAGGGTGCTGAAGGATACCCAAAAACAAGTTAAGATCCCACTGAGGAACGGGAGTCTTAAAAGCAGGACGAGTATGAGCAATGTCCTGGAAGAAAACCTTGACATCAGGAAAAATAGCAATGCACCTCTGAAAGAAAACAGAGAGAGCAGAAGTCTGAACCTTAAGGGAGCTCAAACAGAGGCCCTTATCTAGACCGTCCTGCAAGAAAGCCAGGACCGTAGGCAGATCAAATTCCTGAGAAAGGTCCCTATCAGCACACCAAGAGAAAAAGGTTGACCAGACATGATGGTAGGCCTTAGAAGAAACAGGTTTGCAGGCACTAAGCATAGTAGCCACCACACCAGAAGAAAAACCTCTCTTCTTCAATATTGAGGATTCAATTTCCAAGCTGTCAAGCTAGACGATGAACATCCTCCTTCCATAGGTAACCCTGTAGAAGAAAATCTGGACGGCAAGGGAGCCGGAATGGCTCCGCCTCTGACAAATCCAGAAGCTCCAGAATCCAAGCCTGTCGAGGCCAGTACGGAGCAATCAGAATGTCTGGACAGCGCTCCAGTCTCAATTTCAATAATACCCTGTGCAATATGGGAAGGGGAGGAAAGATGTAAGCCAGAGGAAATAACAAAGGAATGGACATGGCATCCACCGCTAGAGCTAGAGGATCCCTCCAGTGAGAGCAGAACCTCTGAACCTTCCAGTTGTGTCTTGTCACCATCAGGTTGATGCAAAGAAGACCCCACTTCTGAACAATGAGGGTGAACACCGCTGGGTGCAGTTCCCATTCTCCGCTGTCCACCGTGTGTCGACTGAGAAAGTCTTCCATTACGTTGTCTACTCCACGAATGTGCACTGCGGATATGACAGGAACATGTTCTTCTGCCCAGGACAAAATAGCCTTGACCTCTAACCAAGCGGCGAGACTTTTTGTTCTGCCCTGCTTGTTGATGTAAGCCACAGCTGCGGCGTTGTCGGACTGGACCTGGACTGGGCATTCTTCCAGCTGGGGTGTCCAATGATGAAGGGCATGAAATATTGCCCGAAGCTCCAACACGTTGATGGGAAGGAGAGATTCCTGTGGAGACCACCGACCCTGAGCAGTCAGGCGACCCAGGACCGATCCCCAGCCTGACAGGCTGGCATCCGTCGTCAGCGTGGTCCAGAAGGATACCAGGAAGGACTTGCCCTTCTGCAGATTGGAGAGGTTGAGCCACCACAACAAACTCAGTTCCACATGAAGAGGGATACTGATGGCTTCAGAAGGTCCGGCTGACCCCTGCACACCTGGATCACAAACCTTGTCTGTGAGAAACACCATGCTCTGCTGAATGCCGAAGAGAAGGCCCAGGAAGACCAGACACTGTGATGGGACAAGATCTGACTTGTCCATGTTGATGATCCACCTGTGATGGGTGAGAGCATGAATGCAGTCCTGAATCTGCTGATTAAGTTCTGCAGAAGGGGCTTTCAGAAGCAGGTAGTCCATGTATGGAGTAACTCTGATGTCGTCCCGATGGAGGATGGATACTAAAGCTCCCAGGACACGGTTGAAGACTTGAGGAACTGTACTCAGACCAAAGGGAATAGGTGACAACTGAAAGTGTCCTTGGTTGCAGGCAAATCTGACATACTGCCGATTCTCTGGATGAATGGCGATGTGTAGATACGAGTCTTGAAGATCCAGAGATCTCCCCTATAACTGGGATGGAAAGAGTTGCAATGTAGACCGGAGGTTTCTAGTAACAGCCTTGAACTCTTGCACCCAAACTGGCTCTAATGCATGGCTGGAGATCCCTGGGAGAGACTCAGGGACATCAGAACATGCTGGGCATAAATGACCTGAGAATTCTCTAGGTAACCCTGAATGACATGAGGAGCAATGCGCAATAGGGGACACAGAGACCCCAGCATCTAGTCTTAGGTCTGGCCCCAAGCTCTAACGGATTAGACATTCTCACAGTGTCAAAACGTTTAAAGTATAAGGAATCACCCAATTACAGTGTGTAAGATTAAAATTTTATCTCAGAAATCGCTAAAATGCACTTATCTGGCAGGCAAAGGGTTAATCTGCATAGGACAGAAGGAGAGTCCAAGCCCTGTATAGGATACTCCTTTAAGAAAAGGCACAAAATGGTTGCTACGGCGGGAGCCAATCATAAACGAGCTTGTGAAGCAAGAGCTCATGGGAAATGTAGTTTTCCCAAAAAAAGTACCCCAACAGTGCCCGAAGCCCCCTGAGCCCCCCAACACACATAAAACGTCAACGGAATGACAGCGTAAGGGCAGACAATTAAAATGTCGCTACATTGAGCGGTTGCAGAAATATGTCCCAAACTGTACAGTACCATATATGTGAATGGAGCAATGGCATCTATGTGGTAAAGCTTGCCATAAATTTTGCAAAGTTGAAACTGTGAATTAAAATCACATGAAACATCACTAGAACATGTTAGCAGACCCAAAAACACTGAACCCAGTAGGGAAAGTGCCAATAAACTCCCAAAAGATGCAAAACCGGCAGCTAAAGGGTTAAGTTACCACAGAAACTTGTTCCAAAACACACAGACATATAGATAACCCCCCCAAAAAAACAAAAAAAAAGTTTATTTTATTTAAGTTTACGTTATAAGCTAGTTTAGATATGTAGTTGGTTAGGTAGGTTCAGGGAATACGTGGGTTAGGGTAAGGCTTAGGGATAGATTTAGGTTTAGGAGTAGTGTAGGGAAAAACAAAAAAACTATCCTAGGAATAGTGACCGTCTGGGGTTAGGTATAGTATTTACATAGCAATAGTTAAGTATTTATTTTAGGGTAGGTGTTCATAATGCAGTAGCATTATAGTTTAGAAGAGGCATATTCCTTTTTGGCGTCTGACTCAGAAGCACAGACACTGCGTCAGACTTTGATATAACGCAATTTTCAGAGAGTGAGAGCAGCTCTATCGATGATGCTAGGCCTCCTGTAAAGAAAAGATGTACTGCCCCAAGAGTTGCCCTGGCAACTGCCCAAAGACCTGCCAAAAGACTTTCCCAAATCACTGTCCAAAGAAATGCCCCAATATCTGCCACTCCTGATCCTAATGAATGGGTATCACCAACTAATTTAAAACCACAAATCCCAGAATTCACTGGCAGCCCTGGAATTCAAATTGATGTGGAAGGATTTACCCATGATCATTTTTTTGATTTTTTTTTTTTTTTGGGGGGGGGGGGGGGGGGACACATTTTGGGGGAAATTGTGTCTCAAACCAATTTGTATGCAGCCCAGTATATTGCTGCCAACCCTACAGCTTTCGTTGTTAAGCAGGAAGTATGGAAACCCACAGACACCGCAGAATTTAAACAATTCTGGGCCTTAATAATGGCAATAGGGATAATAAAAAAGCCAAGTATCTGATCCTACTGGTGCAAAAACCCCATATGCGATACCTCTATATTCTCCAAGACAATGACCAGGTCTAGATTTGAAGTAATTTTGCACTTCATGCTTTTTAATGATAATACCCTGTGCCTCCCAAAAGAACACCCCCAGTATGATAGACTGTACAAAATTCGCCCCCTAATAAATCATTTACAGAAAAAGTTTGCCCCAAAACAAATTAGTGTAGCTGAATCCCTAATGAACTACATCCCCTCCAACCGCTTCAAGTTTGGTGTTAAATTTTATAAATAGACCATTCCAATGAAGGGATTCCGTGTAAGTAACGAGACCTCGGCACTTCTCAAGCGCCAGCGTGTCGACCGACACAGATCTCCTGCTGACAGCTTTACAACTGTCAGTAGGAGAAATCAAACTTCAAACACCTGTATCTCTTAAACCATAGCGGTTCGAGAGATACTTTTTTTGCATTTAGATCAGCTTTTTAAGCTCTTCTAAATGCAAAAAAAGTTTTTTTTAGACATTACTGACACTTTAACTTACAAAGTCTGGGCTTCCGCTACTTTCGTGTAGCCTGAGGTTCATCGCAGTTAAACTGTAGCCCGACGCTCTGCCTCTTCTCTCCTCAGACGACGGCGGCTTCTTTCTGTAAGCTGGAGCGGTTTCATTGGCAGAGATCGATATCTAGCCAATGAGAGCGCTCCAGCTTACAGACAGAAGCTGCCGTCATCGGAGCAGGGAGGAGAGCGGAGGCAGAGCATTAGGCTGCAGTCTATGAGGAAGTTGCTGCAGCCCAGACTTTAGAAGTTAAAATTATACAACATCAAAACTTTAAATAAAAAAAATAAATACCGTTTTTGTCGTTTTTAATGTATAGCCTATTTAAGGGATGTTGTCCATAGGTGACACATCCCCTTTAAAAAAAAAAATCTGCAAATATCCTTTGATTGAAATTGAGTGCAACACTAAAATAGAAGTGTGAAAAAATGGTGTTTCTCTTCCTTACTGCAGGTTTTGGGAGGGATCGGTGATAGTGTGGCAGCGAAAAAATTGGTAAAATGCAAGTAGAATGAAAGCCAGGGTTGTCTACTCTTCTACAACATATAATTTTGGGGGTAAAATTCATTGCAGCATTGCCAAACAGCCCAATATGAGATATGGCACCAGCTGTAAAAATGGCATGGCTGTAAAAGGAAACACATATGTTCCTACTGGGCCCAGAAGCTCCCCCAAACCCTAACAAACCTACGCATATGGGGCATTGTCATATTCAGAAGGAGCCGAACACTAATCAATGCAGTTTATAAAATCTTCACCTAGCCTGTGCTTGAAATTCACATCAACATTGAAATTTAAGTGTGAAAAACGCTGAATTTTTTACTTACGTCAAGTTGTACAAGAGATTGGTGGTAAAATGGCTGTGTAAAAAATTTGAACACACACCTAAAATTAAAGCCTGAGGTGTCTACATTCCAAAAATATACACTTTGGGGGGGAAATCTTAAAGTGGAGCACTAGTACACAGCCGCAAATGCGAAATGGCACCAGTGACACAAGATGTGAAAATTCAATATTTGTTCAAAATTGGGCCTGTAGCTCCCCAAAACCTTGAGAAACCTATGCATATTGGATATTGCCGTACTCAGAAGAAGGAGCAAAACACTAAACAATGCATTATTAAAAATCTTCACCTATCATGTGCTTGAAATTTACATCAACACTGAAGTCAAAGTGTGAAAAATGCTTTTTTTTTTTTTCTTCTTCTTCTGTCAAGATGTACGAGGGATTGGTGGAAAAATGGCTGTGTAAAAAATGTGAAAACATACATACAATTAAAGCCTGGGGTGTCTACTTTCCAAAAATATACACTTGGGGGGGGCACTGGTAGACAGCCTCAAATGAGACATGATACCATTGACGCGAGCTGTGAAAATTCAAAGTGTGAAACTGGAAACGCACATGTTCCAATTTGGGCCCTGTAGCTCCCCCAAACCTTAAGAAACCTATGCATATGGGGTATTGCCATACTCAGAAGAAGCTGAATACTAATCAATGCATTTTTAAAAAATTTCAACTATCCCGTGATTGATATCAACAGTAATATTGAAATGTAAGTGTGAAAAACTGGGAAGAAAAAAAAAATTATATTATATATATATTGCCACAATTTTGAAAAATATTCCTGGAAAAATAGCTGCATAAAAAAACAACAACTCCACAATTCTCCTGATTATTTACCTTATGTTGTCTAGTTTTCAGAAACATATACCTTTGTGGGACATTTTTGGTTCTGGCATCATCAACAAAGCTATGATGCTCACATGCAAATTGTTGAAAAATTACAGGTTGGGAATAATGGCGTCCGTCTTGTAATATTTAAATGTGAGAAAGGGATTGAAATACTAGGCATATGGGGTACTCTTATATTCAGAAGAAGCAAATTAATATATTTAGGGGTATTTTTTGTAATGAACTAATATTATACAACTCCTGACAGGAAAATGTAAGCAAAAAAAAATTTTCCCCCCTTTTTCTATTTTAATCAAATTAAACAATGAGGTATTCATATAATTGTGGTATAAAAAGAAAGTCCTACTTGTGCTTAAAAAAAACAAAACAAAACAAAAAAAAACATTATATAATTTGTGTGGGCGTATAAAAGGAATTAAAGAGAAAATATGGTTGAACAAAGAGTCAAAAACATCAAAATTGCTCCAGTCCTTAAGTGAAATCGAACTCAGATTTTCACGGTCCTTAAGGGGTTAATAATATACTGCTAGACTGAGTTTATTTTTTTTTTTTTCTGCTCCTTCAGCACTTGATGAACTCCCCCCCCCCCATAAAACCAAACACTGTACTTCCACTCATTACCTCAATCCTCCATCAACTAACATCCACTTCCAGTACTGCAGTTTAAAGTTCATCTGCTTTATTATTAACCCCTTGAATGCCAAAGAGGTCAACTAAGCATTGTGAAGCAATGCATTGCATACCTCTTTGGTCCTTAGATTTTTTTTTATTCAATATTAATTGCCACATTGATTCATTCTAAAAGGATTTCCCTTCTTTAAATAAGAACTCGCCTTGCATAATAAATTGGAGTGTGCTAGTTCTGCTGAACCCATCCAGCTTCATTCTCCTACACCAGACATTTTCTGTGTGCATGTTATTCTATTTGAGTACATTAAAGTTTGGCAAGTGTACTGTCTTTTCACCCTTGGCATAAATATACTGCTTGTGTTTAAATCGCTAGTGGGAAGTGCATAAGAAACGTGTTCTTTTAGTGAGAGGCGATTAGCGCACAATTGTCAAAATGCTGAGCCAACAACTTTACAAACCAAACCTCAACACTAATGTGTGTCATTTCAGTATATTCTCATCTTGCACTGTTTGGGGGAGGGCTGGTATATGGTTACATCGGAGCACATTACTAACCACAGACAAGGGGCACTATATATACATATATATATATTTATATATATACATATAAAATATATATAAAAAAATATATTTTTTAAAGAACATTTAATGAGTAATGTTAAACCTTGCAAATAATTAAAAACAGCAATGCATAGTAGGCCACTTTGAAGCAAATTCTGAAAAATAGTTTATTTGTTTTACCCCCATAGAAGCAATATGCAATATACCATTTATAATAGGTCCTATAAATAGATTTAAATAAACACTTTGATGGGAAAGTATAACCAAGAAATCACTTAGTATTTTTTTTTTTTTTTTTTTTTTTTTAAATTCTGTGGAATGGCATTTTTTTTTATTCTTATTTGGAAAAGGAAGTAAGTCTTCCACTTTGAGGAAAATTGATACTTTCTCAAAGTAGTAATAAATAATATAGCATAATTTGTTGTAATTGCTTGCACAGTGTTGCAGAAATCAGGAAGACACTCACTGTGATTGTAAAGACCTAATTGGGCTGACAATCTTCTAATAAAACATAAAAACCTACATTGACTTTTCAAATAAAATTGTGGGAGGGAATCCCACACACAAAAGACTGAATATTCTATAGGTGGCATTAGATGACTATGGGTATACTTTCCCCTTTACACCTTGGATGACAGAGATATCTCAAATACACTACTATCCAGGGCATTGAAAAGATCTCTAGCATCAGACAGGTTAATTAAATTAACTAGCAAATACAACAGCAGCTCAAGCCTTAGTTTTGTTTTGAAAGTAGGGGAAAAAAGATAATAAGTTACATTCTGATTTTAAAAGGGACAAACTGATCAAAGACAACCACACTTGAATGCACCTTTCTACAGCCACAGAGGGCATTTGAACCGTTAGGATTCTTTTTTATTGGAGCAAATACTCATTGATAAAACACAAACTGCAGTTTATCCACAGATACAGAACCGTCAGACTAAGACAAGCTCTATTCACATTGCTAGCACACTCATCAGCTGAGGCACAGTTCCACCCTTTTATTGCAGAGGAGAGCATGGGGAATTCCTGCAGTTAATGCTACAAGTCCTCCATATGGTTCATGAGTTGTGGATTGCTCTTTGGTAATGAACAGGGCAGCAGCTGTTTCCTCAGCAAGTACCGTTATTTTGTATTAATTAGAAATTACATATTAATTTACAGAGTACATAATTTTGTAAAATATATAAAATATCACAGCCGCTTCAATTGCAGTAATGAACAAGCTATAAAATAGGAACTCACGTACACAATTTTTTTTTATAACCAAGAAGAGAGGCACTTTATCTGGACAAGCACTTGGTGAGTGGCAGGGGTAAGAAACGTGGCTCACCTGCTGTTTCACTACAAACATCATCAAGATAACAGGTATTGTAATCTAACAGCTAAGGCGTTACAATTTCCCTCTCCTGCACCATAAAATGCTGACCCGTTGTATTGGCATTTAAATGGCTTTATAATTACTAGCAGCCTCATCCACACTGCATAACAACTCTATTACGGTAAGAGCTCTGATGCTCTTAAAAATACCACAAGGCATATTTGTCAATTCCGATACAACACTTATGAAGAAAACAAAAAAAGATGAGCAGCTCTGGAGCTAACCAACTGCATCACAGCAGTGACAGGGTTTGGAATAAAAATTCCCACAAGTTTAAACAGGCTTTAACCCTTTGAGTGGCACACAGAGCATTGCTAGGCAATGCGTTGCCTACCCCTTTGAATGCTGGAGAAGTCTCCACGCAATGCACTAAAATCACATCTAGCATCCAATGGGTTAAATGCCCCATTTAAAAGCAATAGGAATGTTTAAGATTCAATTTTTTTTGTTATGGTACTATTGGTTCCCTCTAAAATGGCTCATTTTCCTTTCTGCATATAGCACCTTTTCTGCCAAGTGTTACAACCCACCTCTACGTCACTGTACATATTGTGAGAACTCTATATTATGCTAGCCAAGCCATTCCTGTCTGGCCCTCAGAGGCTGAGAAAGAAAGAAAAAAATATTCATAACAGTCTACAAGAATGTATCACATGATACAGAAAATATATTTGGAGTGGGTCTTCCTGTTAAGTAAAATAAGGGTTCTTTAACACATGCGCACACTATAATTATATAAATTGAAGATGTAATACATTTTGTGCAGACATGCCAGGTGTAGGAGTGCCCTTCTTTTACTTGCAGAAAGCCATTCAAAATATACATTTTTACATATTTCTGGATGCTTGTCCTTTAAACAAATCCATGATTAAGCACTAGTGGGGCAATCAGCTGACTGAACATTTTGACCGACTTATTTGTGCTTAAAGGGATAGTAATACTTCTATTAAAGTGTAGCTCTGTCTTTTATATGCGTGTTTTTTATTTTTTTATAACACGTAGGCCTATATTTAATTACTTACAGTATTGTAGTTCAATCGCAATTCATCCCCCTTTCCCAGCGTCACTAAGCCTCTCAGTCAGGTCCGGATGAAGCACAGCAAGAGACCATCTTCAGTAAGTAAAAGGAAAAATCCTGCCCTTTTTTGTCAAGGGGGATCAGGGATTTCCTTATACTTACCGAATGAAGATAGTCTCTCAATGCATCCATCCGGTTCCAAGCCTGGATTCCAGATTTGATGGGAGGCGGCCAGAAGGAGCGGGATCCTTTCGGCTTGAATTGTGATTGAACTACAACACAATAATTAATATAGGGCTACATGTTAAAGAAGACCCAGAGCTGCACTTAAACAGAAGTATTACTATCCCTTTAAAGTGTTAGTAATGTCCACAACAAAGTTTTTTTGCATTTAGAAGAGCTTAAAAAGCTGAGCTAAATGCAAAAAAGTATTTTTTAAACCGCTATGGTTTAAGAGATACAGGCATTAAAAGTTTGATCTCTCCTACTGACAGCTGTAAAGCTGTCAGCAGGAGATCCGTGTCGGCCGACACGGAGGCGCTTGAGCAGAGCCGCGATCTCGTTATTTACCACAAATCCTTTCACTGGAATGATCTAAAACGTGTGCTTGGTTTTCAAGCACTCGTTTTAGACCCTTCCAATGATTTGTGGTAAATAACAAGATCGCAGCTCTGCTCAAGCGCCTCCGTGTCAGCCGACACGGATCTCCTGCTGACAGCTTTACAGCTGTCAGTAGGAGAGATCAAACTTTAAACGCCTGTATCTCTTAAACCATAGCAGTTTGAGAAATACTTTTTTACATCTAGCTCAGCTTTTTAGGCTCTTCAAAATGCAAAAAACTTTTTTTGTGGACATTACTAACACTTTAAGCAGTTATATGCCTAAAACCAGGCCAGTTACTGGCCCTAGCGGACAGGGGTGTGCACCAATACTGATCTGGCTTAAAACAGCTGAAGAGCAGACTGGTCATTCAAGTGTGCATTTAAAAGAGGTTCCATAATAGAATTCACCCTAATTTTTCAACATTTCAGTCTCTGAGGGTAATGTACAAAGAACTAGAATAATTATGTAGCAAGCCAGTTGCACTACAGTGGATCTGTTTAAATTCACTTTGATTTAAACAGGGTCTTTAAACCTCCTCTCCAACACCTTGCATCACAACACATTGGGTGCTTACAGGGATAGTAATGTTTTATAATAAAAGCAGCTCTAATCAATCATCATAGTATTTGGACTTTGGAGAGTGTTATTTCAATTCTGTCAGTTGTAGTTCCAGAGTAATTCAATGACAAAGTGTCCCCCTCCTGTCCCTTTTACTGATGTCACACTGTTCAGCTAGAGCAGAAGGGAGGTGCCCAGGTAGACTGCAGAGAGGGACAAACTTCAATTAAGATAAGGGAAAAACCTGAAAAGCTTGTCAAGGGGGGCAGGGCTTTCATTGTTTTCTTAGGAATAAGAGTGTCCCCTTCTGTTATCTGTCTGGTCTATGGACTGCATTCCACATCTGAGAAGAGATTGCTTACACTAGGTAAAAGGGGTGGGAGGGGGAAACTTTGCTTGTGAATATCTCATAAGCCATAAAGGTTTGAGAGATAAGACTTATATCATTATTCATGTTTTTGTAATGCCTACAAAATAAAATAAAGTTAAAACAAAGTATTACTATCCCTTTAACTACCAATCAAGGGGTTAAAAATTCCTACAGCATCAATGGAAATTAGATGACATTTTATTTATCCCCTATGGTGCAGTTGGTTAGTCTGTTTCAGTCAACCCGTTGAGTGCCAGAGTGGTAGATATGTAATTGCGTCAGAAAAGGAGGCCTTTCAGCATAATAACAAAGCACAGAATGAAATAATGATTGGCTGTAAAGTGAATAAGCTTTTTGATGATCAACTTCCTTTTAAGGGATAGTAACAATTCAATAAAAGTTGAGCTCCAATTATTACTTACAATTTTTGGAACATTTTGTATTATATATTGTTACTTATTTTTATGTAGTTCAACTGTTATCTTAGCTGAAAAGATCCCCCTCCCTCCCCTTCTGGCCGCGTCACTGATCTCTTGCAGGTCCGGATGGAGCGAGGCGAGGGTCAAACTTCATTGAGCACAAGGAAAATCCTGCCCTCCTTCTTCAAGGAGGGCAGGGTTTTACCTATACTTAATGACTGACGTTTGTCCCTCCCTCCCTGCATCCGTCCTCTCCCACGACCAGATTCCACATGCAATGGGAGGTGGCCAGGAGGGGAATCTTTTCAGCTAAGATAGCAGTTGAACTACAGAAAAGTGAGTAACACACACATTATATATATATATATATATATATATATATATATATATATATATATATATATATATATATATAATCTCAGAATGTTCCAAAAATGATATGCAATAATCAGAGCTCAACTTTTATTGCACTATTACTATCCCTTTAAGCCCCCTAATGATGTACAGGTCCTAATTTATACAATTGAACACAAAGTCTTACAGCCATTTATTTTTCAGCCCTGAGTTTATGGTAAAAGAACCATGGGAATTTTGCTTCTGCTACACAAATATTTTGAGGCCATTTAAAAAAAAAAAAAAAAAAAAAAAAAAAAAAAATTATATATATATATATATATATATATATAATCACTCTCTTTTAGTAGGAAAGTGTACAGTGTTTTAACCCAAACCCAAGCGGGATTTTAAAAGATTTACTCCAGCATGCAGTGAAAAAGCATATTTCTTTCAGAGTCCACGTCACGCAAATTGATGCGCAAACAAGGTTTTTCATACTTGTAGCACATTCTGTAAGTATAAAAGATTTCAAGATTGCACTTTTAAGCTTTAATAGTGGAAAAGGAAATGATAAAGTATAAAATATATTAGACGGAATATTCCAAGCAGGAAGTCAGTTCACTGTAGCGAGACGATGTATAGAAAGTTGAGAAACACTACAGTCAGAAGTGCAAGGCTGGAAGATGTAAGAGCCTGGAGATTATCCATGTACATGACTTCATGTTGTTCTGGTCAAACCGCAGCCTTGTCTGCTAATTTTCATTAGTTTGCTGGCATATTCATTCTCAGGAAAGCTATAAGCGGCAGGATTCTACTCCACACATCCCACATCAGTTATGAGTGGTTAGTGCAAGCTGAGGATAAAAGGGATATCACCCAAAATCTTGTGCTAAAAACTCATTCATCTGCATTTCTACGGTCAGCATTAACCATTATAGTAAGACACATGTCTTGGGTTTTTTCTTTGCCGCTGGGTATAAGACAGCCCGTACTGCTTCTGCAAATACATCTCTGACCTTTTCCTGGTGAAGAGCTGAGCATTCCATATACTTCACAGCCCCTATCTGTTTAGCAAGTGATGAACCCTGCTGGGGTGTTGTGGGTGCAAGACTTTGCTCCTTTAACTTCTTTATTGTTTCTGCATCATTTCTTAAATCGCTCTTGGTGCCAACAAGTAAAATTGGTACATTGGGGCAGTGGTGAGAAACCTCTGGGTGCCATTTATGTCGTACATTGGCATGGGAAGATGGACTTCCAATAGAAAAGCATATAATAAAGACATTGGTCTGAGGATAGGACAAGGTACGCAGACGGTCATACTCTTCTTGGCCAGCAGTGTCCCATAAGTTTAAACTGACTGTTCTGCCATCCACTGTCATCTGGGCACTGTAATTGTCAAATACTGTGGGAATATATTCCTCTGGAAAGGCATTTGTGGTGTAACTGATAAGAAGGCACGTTTTTCCAACCGCTCCATCACCAACAACGACGCACTTTATTGTCTGCATTCTTCATGTAGTCACACTGTATCTGATAGCAGGAGGAAAAAAATACAAATTAAATGCATAGGTCAACACAACAGATTTTTTCCTTAATGGTTACAATATACATATTAATGTAATTCCACAATACCCTAGATTGAGCAGTAAAATGGGAAGCAAGGAGGAAATATTGTTTACTATAGAGTATAAATGTGGAATTATGCTATCTGTGTTGAAAACACTAATAAGAATATCAGCATTCTTGTGCACTCACTCAGTTCTGGCATTTGTATGATTATATATAGTTTAAACTAAATAATGGTACTTTGAAAGTAGTTGTGAAAAAGCTACATCAGCACTTTGGTTTTAAATGACAAAATGAGTATTTAGCCTGAACAGTAATGTGTGCCCACTCTATAAATGTTATTTACTCTAACAATAGAAAATGAAATGTCCAAGAAGAATAATCAATGAAACCACTCATTGAAGCTGAGCCTAACAGGCCAGAAACATAAGTACCCTAATTCTAATTATATATGGTTTCCTATTTCTAAGTTTTATAGAAGAACGACACCAAATTCCTCAAATACTCAAAATTGTTATACATCAGTGGATATGGGGCTCTTGAACCTAACAAAAAGTACCTCAGATTTATTTGTACGCGGCTCCATTACCCTAATCGACTGTACACCATAGTCAAAACAACCGACTTTACCTCCTCTCATTTTAGTAAAGGCCACAACACAATGGATACTGACAACATCACTTCCCACATATGCATACCCCAAATGCCCAATAGGCACCACCGAGACCTCAGCAGACAATAATCTCCTATAATAAAACCGTTCACGCCCCTCAGACACTCCTACTCCTCTCGAAAAGTGCCCTTAACCTACTACCCCTAACTTACATTCACCCCTCGACTAACAGCCAACCGCAAAAGCAGTGCCTGTCACTATGCCATCAACCCGTGGCATACGCCTCCTAAACCCCACTAACCCACAATCCCAGTCTCACCGTCTCACATCCACTTCCTGGTCTCACTCGCGCCGCTTCACTTCCTGTACCGGCTGTAGGCATGTCCTAAAATCCTACATCCGGGAACTTTCATCCGGCCACACCCTCCGCTATGCATTCTAGGAATTGTAGTTCCATGTGTGAACAGGGAAAGATGGGAGCGACTTCTTGACAATACATATATTATCCAGCAGAGAGAGCCAAATCACCAGGTTTCTTTGATTTTGTCACTATAACTAGTATACAAAACTTTTTTTAAAAAACGTGAAAGCATATAAATCTTTGGAAAGACGTCATCTACACTATGGAGTTTGGGCACTAATTCGTAGCAAATACAATGCTGATCTTGAAAAAAAGTGCAGCCACTTACAATTAATCTGGCAAAGCGATTTCGATATGTTAGTTATAAAGAGAGACAAGCCAAACTGGGTTTCAATAGGTTATTCCAAGGGTTAATAGTACCATTTGCAAATATACTAGTGTAAAAAAAAAAAAAAAAAAAAGTGAGGGGGAGGGCTCACCCATTAAGACCAAGTCTGAGAACTCTCAAGGTTTTGACCCAAATCTCAGAGTGAAGGGCCATATTCTCAAGTTGAGAGAGTCCAGCGCTGCACGTTATATATTCTGCTCCAGTTAATCACTTCTTTAAAGGGATAGTAATACCTTAAAAAAATGCAGTGCTAAAGGATCCCCCTTTCTCCCATGTCACTCTGCCTTTCTAAGCCAGCCGGATAGCGCAGAGTGAGGGACACTCTTCAATGAGAATAAGGAAAATTCTGCACTCTTTCATGGAGGGGAGCAGGGTTTTCCTTATACTCAGTGCCTAAAGATTGTCCCTTGCTGTGCACTGTCCGGTCTCATGACCTGATTCCAAATCTGAGGGGATGCGGCCTACAGGAGGTAAAAGGGGCGGAATGGGATCTTTTAGCATTGAATTACTCTTGAACTACAAAAAAGGAAAATATTTAAATACAGCGTTACGTTGCCCAGATTATAGGAGGATCAATTGGAGCTGCATTTTTTATTACTATTCCTTTAATCATTAACGTGGAACTGTCACATTTCAACTTCCCCTCCCGGATTGTCTTGTACTCCCCCAACAAGTTCCAAAAACCCCATGAAAATGAAAGAATCTCTCCCCTTATAATATCAAAGTATTTTACCAGGAAAGATCCATTGAGATTGTATCTCATTTTCAAGTATGTCCTGGGGCTATAGATAGTATTACCTAATTTAATGCTACTCATTTTATTTACCTTAGAAGGATGAAAGGCTGAGTTGACCTTGCTGTCACTAGAACCTGTGACCTTGAGGTTTGAATAGATTCTACAGCTAGTGCTTTAGCCAGCTGAGCCATCTCACCAGCACAATGAAAAAATGCTAACTTATCGCCTTAGTATCCAGAGCAGGAGCTCTTCCATCTTGAAGCTGAAAATGACTGGCAGCGCTCTCCCTCCACCCTCTACTATAAGCCTGCCTCTGTGTTCTAAATCGTGGCTGCACACTGCACTATTCTGCACATTCAGTGCCAAACGCAGACCGCCCATCTTGTTCCCTGCTTCCGCCTCTTGTCTTGTAAATTTTCCCCGTGCTCAGATGCCACACTCTGGACTCTGCTTCCTCTTAGATTCCCATCTTGCTCCGGTTGTTTGCAAGTTGGGAACCTAAGAGGAAGTGGAGTCCAGAGTGCTTTGCCAAGCACATTGGCTCTGACTGGTTTCATTTGTTTCTCTGGAGTTTCGACAGCACTGCAAGCCTCTGCCCCCACAGACCAGTAGATCTAGAATTGGTGCTTCTGGTAAACAGAGATCACTTGTTTAACCCCTCAAGGACTACATGACGTACTATGACCGCCATGGTCCTTATACCCTTAAGGACCGATGATGGTCATCGTACGTCACATACTTTTTACTTACAGTGCTCCACCAGGAGCGCTGTAAGTAAAAATAGGGCCTAAAATTGACCGCTACAAGACCGGAGCAATCTCTTTCAGGCCCCAAAGTCAAATGCTGATACAGGCAACAGGTCACGTGTACCAGCGCATCGGCAAGGATCAAAGTGGTCCTTATGGAAAGGAAGCGTCCCAGGACTGCTGGTCTTTAAGGGGTTAAGGTACTTGTTTTTACATTTATACTAATAAAACATTTTTTATACTACTACTGGCTTGCTCTGAAGTTGGTTGCTACAGTGAGTGCTCCCTTCTGGTGTCTTCTCATTTGCTCAAATCACATCTGTGGTTGTTGGAGGTTGCGCCGGAGCTTCCAGGACCAGGTTAGTTGGGGGGAGTCTTTCAAGTCTTTCTTGTTGTTCTTCCACCTTTACATTTAATTGACATTGTATACAAAGGAGCTAGTGTTGGATAGTAGCAACTGTATCTTTCACAATATTAATAAGGTCAAGAGACAGCTCTATGATCCTTAACCCTTTGAGTGTCAGCGAGGTGCATTACATACCCCACTGGAACTCAAACGTTTAAAGTAATAAATGACCTTTCCACTTAACCCATTAAGTGCCAGACGGGTACGCAACACATTGCGTACCCCTCTGACACTCAAATGACTAAGAATTCTGTGCTACATACTAATTGCTCTGTCTCCCCATCTGACGATGCGCTGACGACGTGCTGTAATAAATATTATATACTGTGGGAGGGACAAATCTCTCAAACACCATGAGGCTGATGTACAGATAAAACTGGGACAAATATTGTCAATCCAGAGTTATCACGGGTAAGAAAAATAAATACAAAGCCCCAATGATGTAACCCGCTGAGTTTCACAGAGGTATCCAACACGTTGCAATTCAATGTGTGGATACAACTCTGGCATACAAAGAGCTAAATCTGGATTTTTAACCCCCTGCATGCCAGAAAAGTCTGCTTGGCAATGTGTTGCAGACCACTCCAGCTATACACTGGTGGAGAAGGAAGATGAGGGGAGTGCACGCTTTTAGGGAGAGCTAGGGAGGGAGGTGGGAGGAGACTTCCTGAACAGGGGACGCCCTGCAGAGCTGTGCAGTAAAAATGATGAAATTGTTGGGTATCTAATAAAGTATTCAACATTTTTTTTTTTAATATATATATATATATATATATATATATATATATATATATATAAATAAATAACCTAGAGACTCTCCAGATCTGCTCCAGAGACTCCAGTTTTCAGATTGACTTATCGGGTTTCTGGGGACAGAGGCCGATTCTCAGGCAGTGGTGATTGTCTTCTCCTTCCCACCCTGTTCCTCCCATATCCTGTCCACTTCTCCTCCTTCCCACCCTTTTCTGCACACTTTACGACACAAAGGGGAAGCCTCACTAAGCGGTGATAAGGGGTGACGACTTCTCCAGTTTATTACTTCTCCAGTTCGTATGTTAATCTATAGAGCCTATGCACACCAAAGCTGAAGAAATCTTAGTGCATATGCTTCTTAGAATAACATAGAAATTGGAGAAGTGATAAACTGGAGAAGTCATCTCCAGTTTATGACCTCTCTCCCAATCACTTGTAAGCCCCACACATTCTGTTAAGCCCCATCCCCTTCAAACCAAAAATTGTGTCACTGACTTCCTCTTGTCGGCAGCACACGAGCCCTCTCTGGGGGCTGAAGATGAGCAATTTCCCAGGTATGCCTGCAAGTTTCCTCAGAACATAGATTTCAGGAGATAAATCCCTGCTAAATTGTGTCATTGACTTCCTCTTGTCGGCAGCACACGAGCCCTCTCTGGGGGCTGAAGATGAGCAAGTTCCCAGGTATGCCTGCAAGTTTCCTCAGAATATAAATTTCAGGAGATATATTCCTGCTTGCACTAATCCTAAAGTGCACTTACCGGTCCTCAAGGAACCCTTAACATGCTGTAACTCACCATTTTCACCACCTGCACATATAAAAGAGAAGCAAGATGTATCTAGGATCTTTTTGGTAGAAATGACTGCAATTTAGGGACTACAGAAGCAGTTATCTGGTGCAGATGCTATACTAGTTAACACGCTGAGCTCTCTCACCCTGAGATTTGGGCAAAAATCCTGGACAGTAAAGGCTGTTGAATAGTTTGTCTCAGGATGCTACATTTGCAGATACTGTAGATTCTTTTAACCCCTTAAGGACCAGCGGTCCCAGGGTGTGTGGTTCTTTAGGGACCAGATAGGGAAGTTCGACGTGCTGCCCCACGTGACTGATCACGTGTGCCGGCATGCCAAACGAGGGACTGAAAAAGTTTGCTCTGGTCTTGGAGCGATCAACTTCAGTCCCCGATATTACCGCACTCCTGCAGGAGCGCAGTGAGTAAAAGTATGTGACGTACCAGGACCATCACTGGTCCTTAAGTGCTGGACCAGCATGATGGTCCGGGTATATCAATGGTCCTTAAGGGGTTAAAAAAGTATTTTATGCCTTTCTAGTTCAGAACACTATTGAGATTGTTTCAAAGCAGATGGGATGTTGTTAGGACAGGATGTTGCGTGAGGGAGGTATCCAGCTCATTTTAATCTCCCCACATTTCAGACAGAAGGAGGGGAAGGAAGGGAGACAGGATAAAAAAGAGGGGAAAGGAGAGAGAGGGGTAGAGGAAGGGGAAAAGGAGAGGAAGAGGGGAGGTAAGAGGAAGGAAGTGGGGGACAAAAAAAAAAAAAAGACGACGACGACAAACAAGCCTTCTGTTATTTTTCCTCAGCATCACACTCCTGCAGGATTCACCATCATTCACCAGGTAGGTTGCACTCCTTTTAGTGCATACGATCTGCTCCTGTCCTCAGTTTGTTCACCAAATGGCTTGTTTCTCCAGGCAGCCCATCTCAGGTCACATCAGCCCTAGCTCTCCAGTATCTCTCAGGTAATTCTGTTCCCCGCACGTCTACCTCAGCCACTTTACCTTATTTCCTCATACCATGCTTTTCCTTTCTCCAGGCATCCAATCTTAGCACCATGCCTCCAGTTACCAACCTATTCCAGGTGTACTTGAGGCATTGCAGTCCCAATCTGTCCAGGTATACAGCACCACCCAGGCTGTGTGTTGTGTTTTTTTTTTTTTTTTTCTTCCTCATGCGCCATATTTTTCTTTCTCAGACGTCGGCGTCATACCTCTCATCAGGTACGTACCTCAATCCCCACCTTCCAATCTCCTTTTCTGTACTCCACCCTGGCCACCACCATTACCTCCACCCCCCCCTTCCTCTCTCCTCCCCCAATCTAGGGGAGGGAGGGGCAGCAAACCAGAGAAAGAAGGGAAGAGAGCAGAAGAAGAGGGGCAATAAATTAAATTTAAAAAAAAAAAAAGGGGGTTCACATACAAGCACGCACCTCATCTCACATGTCACACCTCACACATCTCACCCTCAGTACTCTTCTACCATCACCTTACCTCCTCAACGAGGCCGAAGGTTAGCATCTCACTTCCGCACCACAAGTCTGTGACCATCATACGTCTCCAGGAAGGTTCCTACTCTTACCTCTTCGCAGAGGCTCATGTACTTGGAAATCTGCTTCCCTCAAGTATCTACTCACCCCCACCTTAAAGAGACCGAAGGTCAATGGCTACCCTTACCTCCTCAGAGGCCAAAGGTTCAGTCACACACTTACCTCTTCACTGAGGCCAAGAGGTTCACGCATCCTTAACCTCGTCACAGAGGCCGAAGGCTCCCCACCTACCCAGAGGCCAAAGGTTACCTTACCTCTTCAAAAGGGGATGAAGGTACCTCCTTGCCTCTTCATAGAGGCCGAAGGTTGTTTTCCTCACCTCCTCAGAGGCTGAAGGTTCCTACCTCCTCGCAGAGGTTGTATCTGTCCTTACCTCTTCACAGAGGGCGAAGACTCTGCAATCTCTACCGCACTGGACTTCACTCATTTATGGTAAGTTGTCACTTACACCCCCCACACACACACACACACCATCCACATTGGTACTAACACCACCTTGTTCCCACCTTATTGGGTTTAACTTCCATTCCTTTTTAGACTTCCTCATAGCATGGCTGACACCGTTCAACAAGACCAATCAGGATCCCAAGACCAGGACGCTCCCGCTACTCCCCATCAACGGGGTCCCAACCTCAGGGACTGGACAATCCCAACACTCCTCGAAGAATTGGCCAGAAGAAACATCCCTCACTGCTCTACAGCCAGGAAAGCAGAACTGTTTAGATTACTATTTCCATCTACCCCCTCCCCTTACACCCCTTGCCTCCGTCTCCCTCCCCACATCCCCAGCCTCCACCCACTCGTGCAGCCTTCATCTGCAGTTGGAGCAAATCACTCAGCTCCTCACCGATCTCAGTTCTTCCATGGCAGACATGCAGGGGAGAATGGTGGTGGTCGAATCCATCATCAGCGACAGTGTTTCTTCTCCACCCCCAGAAGGTAATCCCACCGCTACCACTTCGGTAGGCCCTTCCCCTAGGGTCACCCCGGCCCATATGATTCCCCAACATCTCCGCCGTGATATCATAGAAGGGAAGGAGGAGGGAAGGAGTGCCTATAGGTTTTATATATGTTGCCGTAGTCAAAATTATGATATATGTTGCATTACTAGACATATGTTACTGGATTAATTCTGGTAGATTATTTGTATAATTGTTGATTGACTATATTAATTGCAATTTATATATTTTATTCAGAGGTATTCAAGATTAAATTCAGTATATAATTAAATTATAGTGATTTAAATCTGGGAGTCTATTCCAGTTATTCCCTAAATTTGATTATTATTGATATATGATACAAGGAATTGTTAAAGGAATTATTTAATTCATCTCACAATACCCCTTACATCATAATTGGCATAGTCTATACAGTTTCTGGGGCAGAGATATTAAAAGACACTGCGGCCAACTGTATTATATTAATTGTAACAATCAATTAACCTGTTCTATGCTACTGAATGCAATTATTGTTATTATACTTCTAAATAAAACTATGTGTGGTTAACCCTTGCACCGATGGTAATAAGTGTGGTTTGATTTTCTATGTACCTTTTATAATTGCTAATCACATATATTTCATTGTTACTGATACTTGTTATATATATATAGATATATATAGTATATTGTATTTTAATAAAATATATATATTTTTGCACAAATATGAAGGATTGATTCTTGTGATCAATTCGTTACTGTGAAGTAGCGTGTCAATACATATTAAACATAAAGTTCTCAAATTATTTTAGTCAATTGCCTATTTAAGTGCAGAAATACAACCTGAGTGGTTCTCTGTTTTAACCCTTTGGATACCTTCATTTAAATAGCCCGACAGATTTTGGAGGTTCCACCGAGATCTTTATATCGGATTGACACATTTGTCAAATAATTTTATTGGCAGATATATTACACAGTAACATATTTGTGCTTAAACATGTCTCAGGCAACTTCTTCCGTGTCTGTTCCAATGGAACAAAGACCAGAAGAAGACATGAAATGGGCTGTAGAAGGGAGGTTAATTTATGCCATACATTCTCGCCTCAAAATTAAAAGTGATGCACAGCAATGGTGTAATGATATAGAGCTAAGGGTGGACTCCCAATTTGATAAAATGTGGCAGCCGGATAGCTTCTATTATCAAGCATTGAATAGGTGTATAGATCAAACTAAGGCAAGGGATTTGGATATCCAGATTTTATTAATTGTGCCCAAATTGTTAACTATTATAGGCTTCCAGAGAAACAAATTGGAGGCTAAGCAAAAAGGTATAGAGCCACTAAAACAAGCACTAAAGGCTCAGACTGAAAAGATCTCTGAGTTAGAGGAAGAGGTGCATAAATATGCTAAACTTGCAAACGCACAGGAAGAGCAAATTAAGTCTCTCCAGCACCAGGTAAATGGGATAGAGAGCAGACGTAAAGCAGCTCTTGAGGAAATGTGGTCTACAAAAGCACAGAATACTGCCATTAGTGCTAAGATGTATGCTCTACAAGGTGAGATATACATTTTGCAAGAACACATTAGGCAACTCCAATCCTATTTAGACAAGTGGGTTCAAGACAATATAATATTGCGAGAGCAAGTGTTGGTATATCAGGCCAGTGATAATGCCCCTAAAGGGGATAAATCAGTGGATCTAGATATGTTTAATGTATTGTCCAGCCAGATCCAGGAATTGTCAGAAAGAATGCAGGCCCTTACTGCTTCTGATTCTGACCATACCCCCTCTGAGATGGGACAGGATATTAGTCCTGACAAGGTAGTTCAGGCCCAACCAGCTGTACCTAGCAGTCATCAGGATTACTCACCTGGGGAGGAGGGGGATGTCAGTCCTCAGAAGTAACACTTCTTGCTTAAGTGTGATGATGAGGGTAACATCCCAGAGCAAGTCACACACCCTGCACCACAGAGCCTTTTAACAGGTCACAGATTACCCTCTAATAGGGAGTCAATGATCAAACCTAACAGGAGGACAATGCCCACACTGAGTAGGTTTGAACAGGAGGAAGAGTCACCTTTAGTTGAAGGAACTAAAATAACAAGATTTCTTAGGGATACAGTGCCAGTTTTCCACAGAAAATCTAAAATATCCCTTGTGAATCATTTAGACCTTTATACTGAAACACTTGCATCTCTAGGCCTTCATTCTGACCGTTATAAAATGTATTACGTGCCTTGGGTTTTTGATGTTGCAGAGAATTTCTTTTTCAGTTCTTTAGCTGAGATGGATATCACTACCTGGGATGAAACAGTGGAACAGATAATCCTAGCGTTTGGTCCTTATAAAACTCGCCACGAGGCTAAATGTGCTATATATGCACTAAAATGTAGGCCAGACCAGGACCCCAGGGAATTCTTGTCAGAGCTCAAATGTGCCTATATCCTTGCAGATAAGGATGCAGATTTTCACTCATATGAGCTTAGGGAGCTATTCTTTAATGCTCTGCCTAGGTACATGAAAACTAATCTAGCTAGGGATTATTCACCCCTGTTATCACTAGATTGGTTACTCACTCAAGCTATTAAGCTGTATAATGCCCAGCAGAGTGAGAATACCCCAGCTAGGGACAAGAAGCCTGCCTCCCAGTGTGTAGCAGAAACATTGGTTGAGGAAAGTTTGCCCTTTGAATCTGGCAAGAGAACCTATGCAGAGGTGTTAAAATCTCCACAGGTTCATAAACAGACACCAGGACAGAAGGGACCTGCCTCTGCTAGTTTTTCAATAGATCCCAGGGATAAAACAAAAACCAAAATAGATCCAAGTTTCCCAGGAGGTTCAAAAAGAGTAAACATTCTAATAATCAGGGGGCCCAGCAAAATCAGCAGAATAATAAGTCTGATTCTGGGAACCAAGGTCAGAAGCAAGTAAGTCTTAAGGTCCAGGTTAACAACCTAACAGATATGATGGCAAAAATGATGACTACTATGGCACAGCTAGGCCAGAGTCCCAGTTCTGATACCCAGCAAGGACCTAACCCTTTTTTAGGGACAGCCCCAGGAGTGGCGACTGCCACTCAATAACAGAACAGGGTAATGGTAAGCAGGCCTTAGGGGAAAAGAATAACATTGCTTTACCCTATGTAAGTCCTACAATAACTCATAATGTCTTAGCCAACAGGAATGCAAACCCATTTTCTTTACAGGATGTAAATGCTTTGTGTGACTAACATTTCTTCCTTATCTCACCCACAGCCAGGTACATATAAGTTCATTCCTGATGATGTCACTTTTCCCTGCATTTCTCCAGAACAGGTTGAAGGAGGAGGAGGAGTGAAGGGGGATGCTGCAGCTGTACAACATGACCCAGTGGTCAGCAAGTCTGCTCCTGTAAATTAACCCTTGCAGGCAGTGGAGGGATTATAAGACTATTTTACATTGTAATTATTTATGTAAAATGCATGAATATGAAGAAAGATACTTTATTGATGTTACATTGCAGGGGCTTGATGACCTAATTATTTCCAGTCTCCTGGATACAGGGTCACAAGCTACCATCTTATCTAGCTCCCATTTCCATCAAATTATGGAGGAAGCTTCTGTAAAGCCAGTGTTGAAAGCATTTGATGGATCCCTAATAAGCGTAGGAGGTAACCCCTTAAACGTATTAGGAACCATATGGCTAACATTTTATATCGATAATAAATCATTCACCTATGTAGTCATAGTAATTGGGATCCCCTATAACAGGTTAATTATAGGTGCTGATTTACCACAGCAATTAAAGCCCACTATAGACTTAGTGAGTGTTATACAATTGTCTTTTACCTAGATAATTCTGGAGAAGGTAGTGGTAAATAATAAGACTTGCCATGACCTAAAAACCACCACAGGGAATCTGCCTATAAGGTTTCTATCCCTATTAATGGTGAAGAGGTAGAGAAGTGGGTTGATATAAGCCAATTGCGTGCTTGTCACCCCAAATCTCAGTTACAGATCATAGAAGGAGAAGCGGAAGAAGAACAAGGATCCTAATTAATCACCGGATGGATGAGTATCCTTGATTGTACAAAATGACATGGTCATATCTGGTTCTATTGTCTTCTTATGTTTCAGTGAATATGTCTCTCTCTCTTTTGTCTGTCTGTGTGGCATGTATGTTCCCCACTAACAATCTAACATATCTCGTCAATAAATGGTTTGATGCTCTATGATTCTCTGAAAATGTTGTTATACTAATTTTATTTTTCCTTTTGACAAGGTTTTGTTTGTAGCATACAGCTGAGGGTCATTACTCTATAAAAGGTGGAAGAGTAGAGACAGAAAGTGTTAGTTTATGATAGTTTAGCTTAAGGCTAGCAAGGGCCACAAGCAAACTGTTGCAAAATAATATACAGTAATCATAACAGTACCATGGTCATAGGGATACTGATTGAAACTGTATTGTCATGTATGTATGCATGCAACAAATGTTTCTATGAGATCACTCGTGTCATTTCTTTTAGACCAAAGAGTTCTTAAAAGAGGTCAATTGACAGTTACCATGGTTATGGACGTCAAGACCAAGGCCGTGATGTGGATCATCCTCTTTCGATAACAGGAGTTCCATCCAAAGCCAGATACCGTGATGTGAATCATCCTTCTTCTGTGACAGGAGTTCCAGACACAGCCAAGCGTGGTTCCAGTACCTTTATCAAGAACCATTGGGCAAGAGATGCCGGAGACCATCCTAACAGAGAAGAATTTGGATCCTAAAGGAGTTCTGCCAACCTGTTTACATAAGTCGCCGTCTAAGAAGAATTTGATATTTCTCCCACCACCTGTTTCCAAAACTGGGAGTCTGATATGATCTGCATGTCTTTTCAGAGCAAGCCAAAACTATGGAGATCCTTGAGTAGGCCAGGCACCTATTCGTATTAGACACAATGTTTTCCTATCAACAAAACTGGTATATGGATTCCCTAGTCAGAGAGATTGTTCCAATTATTGAGGAGAACAATAAGAGCCTACTCTTTTGGGAACAAGCCGATGCCGTTAAGTAGTTGATGAACTGAAGCAAACTGTATTAACTTCAGAGACGATCCCAGTCACAGGAAGATGACAACAGTCTCCTCCAGTTTAGCAATAATATTTTAGAACTTTTATCAAGTTAGAAAATTTTTTGCTAAAAGCGGGATTATATGTAGCATGGGTTATCTATATTAGCTAATATAAATCTTGATATTCCAAGAGTAATATCTTGTGGTTCTGTAAAGATTATAATAGTTAATATTTGATATAGGAAGTTCTTTGAATCCAGTTATTAACCCTTTAACCGCTATTTGTCTGTTATTAGTGGTGTTTTCTTTGGAATTCTCTGTATATGTGCTAGGCATATATTTTGTAATTTGAAGGTATTGACTTTTATAGACAAAATAACTTCTGGGTGTGGCACCTATTTTAAACAAGTGTATTAACCCTTGGAGTGCCTATAGGTTTATATATGTTGCCGTAGTCAAAATTATGATATATGTTGCATTACTAGACATATGTTACTGGATTAATTCTGGTAGATTATTTGTATAATTGTTGATTGACTATATTAATTGCAATTTATATATTTTATTCAGAGGTATTCAAGATTGAATTCAGTATATAATTAAATTATAGTGATTTAAATCTGGCATTCTATTCCAGTTATTCCCTAAATTTGATTATTATTGATATATGATACAAGGAATTGTTAGAGGAATTATTTAATTCATCTCACAATACCCCTTACATCATAATTGGCATAGTCTATACAGTTTCTGGGGCAGAGGTATTAAGAGACACTGCGGCCAACTGTATTATATTAATTGTAACTCAATTAACCTGTTCTATGCTACTGAATGCAATTATTGTTATTATAGCTCTGAATATAGCTGTGTGTGGTTAACCCTTGCACCACTGGTAATCCTTATGGTAATAAGTGTAGGTTGATTTTCTATGTACCTTTTATAATTGCTAATCACTTATATACATCATGTCTAGCTTACCTTCAGACAAAACCGAGCGCATTTTAGACATCATCAGTCAGGCACTAGCTTCTCCAACCCTTTCCAGGATTCAGTTACAGTCACTTTTAGGTCACTTTGCCTTTGCTTCTCGCATTATACCTCAGGGTCGTCCATTCACCTCACACCTAATTTCCCTACTCTCACTTACATCAGATACAGATCACAAAATCAAACTCGATCCACCAGCACGCCGCAACCTCATCATGTGAGAGAATGGTCGTTCCATGTTCCCTCCATCACCTTCCAGCTCCTCTCCAGCTGTCTACATGGACGCAGCGGCAGGCCAGGGCTTCGTGGGTATTTGCGGAGACGCATGGTTCTCAGAGCCCTGGCCTCCCGAAATCTACTCCACTCCACAATTCCTGGATAGTTCACCGTTGGTCGGGATTTACCCCATAGTGGCAGCCGTATGGGGTTGTCATTGGTCCGGCCAGGCCGTCATTTTCTATACTGACAACATGGCTACCTCCCACATTATCAATAACGGCAGATCACATTCCGCACTCATCATGAACTTCCTAGGAAAACTCACCTGGTTAGCCCTTAATTTTAAATTCTTCATTCACAGCACTTTCATTTCATGTCAATATAATAGCGTGGCTGACGCCCTGTCCTGCTTTAACCTGCAGGCTTTCTTCAACCTACACCCCACAGCCAACCTGTTCCCCACCAAAGTAGCAGCCTTCAAAGACCTCATCCTGGAATAAACCATCTCATTTCCAGAGCCTCATTTTTCATCCAGTACGGACTCGCAAGCAGTACACAACGGAATTACCACCATGCATGGCAACTTTTTACTAACTTTTTCAGTGAATTTCACATCCCAGCACCACCTGCCACAGGCCACATATTAGCATTCCCAGGCCACTGCCATGACAATCTTTGACTGAGTCCCTCCACTATCGAGCTTTATATCGCAGGCATCAAACATCATCTAGCCATGCGACACCCGCAACCACCTTCCACATGTTCAAATTACAGAATCAAAACCTCTCTCAAAAAGTATCAACAAGAGTCACCCACATCCTCCACGTACCCGTCTGCCTATCACAAGCTCCATATTTAAAAATATGTATGACTTCCTTAAGACGAATCCATTTGATCATCAAACTAACATCACGCTCTTGCCAGCCATCAATCAGGCTTTTTTTGGGTTTTTAAGGCCAGGAGAATTTACCATCAAAAATAGCACCTCAAATTACCTAACCAAAAACCTCCTGACCGTGCAACATAACATTTGCATTTTGCACCTTCCCTTCTCCAAAACCGATCAACTCCAGAGAGGCATCAACTTACCTTTCTATCCCACCTGAGATAGATGGTGCCCCGTGTTAGCCCTGCAAGCTCTCTCTCGGTCCATTTAATCTTTTCCCGCAGATAGCCCACTTCTGCCTCTATCTGATGGCCCACTCTCTACCAGCAGCTTTAGCAAATACCTTTGCATCATAATCACGCATTTAGGCCTTAATTCAGATCATTACACCGGCCATTCTTTCAGAACTGGTGCAGCATCCGCGGCTTCTCATAACGGTTTGCCAGCCCACATTATCCAGAAATTAGGTCGCTGGCGTTCCTCCTGCTATGTGAGATACATTCCCGAACCACACAAAGAAATCCAAAATGCTCTGGTGTCACTGGCGAATCACGATTGACTGCATTAATAAACTTAAGTTGGTTATTTTGCCTCTTTTTTTTGGCCTCTTACAGGTTAACCACAACGTCACGACCCTGAGGCCTCGATAGACCCAGGCATGGCAACCCCCTACCACGTACATCTCAGCATATAACTCAGCTGTAAACCCTGACCACAAGCTTAAGGTGATACACCTGTATTTGTGGGAGGGGCTGCAAGCCCTTAAATACGGGCAGCAGCCCTTCCCACTGGAGTTCAATTTGTGTTGAGGCCCCCCCCCCATGTACCCACCTTCCTTCAGGGGTTTCATTTAGGTTAGCCCTCTTACAGGTTAACCACAACGTCACGACCCTAGGGCATCGATAGACCCAGGGATGGCAACCCCCTACCAGGTACATCTCATCATATAACGCAGCTGTAAGCCCTGACCACAAAGATAAATCATGTCAGAACTTTTTCCACCTTTAATGTGACCTATAACGTGAACAATTCAATTGCAAAACAAACTGAAATCATTGAGGGGGGAAAAATAAAAAATATAAAACTCACAATAACCTGGTTGCATAGGTGTGCACACCATTAAACTAATACTTTGTTGAAGCACCTTTTGATTCTATTACAGCAGTCTTTTTTGGGTAGGAGTTTATTAGCATGGCACATCCTGACGTGGCAATATTTGCCCACTCTTCTTTGCAGAAGTGCTCCAAATCTGTCAGATTGCGAGGACATCTCCTGTGCACGGCCCTCTTCAGATCACCCACAGATGTTCAACTGGATTCAGGTCTGGGCTGTGGCTGGGCCATTCCAAAACATTAATCTTCTTCTGGTGAAGCCATGCTTTTGTGGATTTGGATGTGTGCTTTGGGCCGTTGTCATGCTGAAAGGTGAACTTCCTCTTCATCTTTCTAACGGACGCCTGAAGGTTTTGTGCCAAAACTGCCTGGTATTTGGAACTGTTCATAATTCCCTCCACCCTGACTAAGGCCCCGGTTCCAGCTGAGGAAAAACAGCCCCAAAGCATGATGCTGCCACCACCATGCTTCACTGTGGGTATGATGTTCTTTGGGTGATGTGCAGTGTTGTTTTTGAGCCAAACATACCTTTTGGAATTATGGCCAAAAAGTTCAACCTTGGTTTCATCAGACCATAACACATTTTCCCACGTGCTTTTAAAGGACTTGGTGTTTGTTATTGCAAACTTCAGCCGGGCTTGGATGTTTTTCTTTCTAAGAAAAGGCTTCCGTCTTGCCACCCTACCCCACAGCCCATTCATACAAAGAATACAGGAGATTGTTGTCACATGTAGCACACAGCCAGTACTTGCCAGAAATCCCTGAAGTTCCTTTAATGTTGCAGTAGGCCTCTTGGAAGCCTCCCTGACCAGTTTTCTTCTCGTCTTCTCATCAATTTTGGAAAGACGTCCAGTTCATGGTAATGTCTCTGTTGTGCCATTTTTTCTCCACTTGATGATGACTGTCTGCACTGTGTTCCATGGTATATCTAATGCTTTGGAAATTCTTTTGTACCCTTCTCCTGACTGATATCTTTCAAAAATGAGATCCCTCTGATGCTTTGGAAGCTCTCTGTGGACCAGGGCTTTTGCTGTGAGATGCAACTAAGCAAATGTCAGGAAAATCCTACTACAATGGCTGAACTTTGTGATTAATCGGAGTCACTTTAAATGATGGCAGGTGCGTAATGACTTCTATTTAACATGAGACTGAATGTGATTGGTTAATTCTGAACACAGCCAAATCCCCAGTTATAAGAGGGTGTGCACACCTATGCAACCAGGTTATTGTGAGTTTTTTTTTATTTTTCCCCCTCAACAATTTCAGTTTGTTTTACAATTCATTTGTTCACATTATGGGTCACATTTAATGGTGGAAAAAGTTCTGACATGATTTATCTTTGTCTCATTCTTTAACATCACAACAACCTGGCATTTTAACAGGGGTGTGTAGACTTTTTATATCCACTGTATCTTTTGCCCTTAGGTACCTTCTCTGATCTCCCATTCCCAACCCAGTCTGGCCTTGGACTCAGTTTTGTCTTCCCCCTCTGTGGAGAGACGGTGGTTCCCTGTACTCCGGATCTGGCCCTCTCTGTTGTCTGCTGGTTTGGCAGCTGGGTTCACAGTTCTCTTCTGGCCTCCGTGGTCTCGTACTCTGACTCCCACAAGATCGCCATTCTTGGAGGGGCATTCTCTCTTTTAGCCCTGGCTGCTGAGGCTGTGTCTTGGATGTAATCTCTCAATTTTTGTTCTCCCTACCTCGGACCTCTCGGTGCGGTGCTCTGGGTCCCTTTATGAGCTTTGTGCCCTTCTCGGAGCTTCTCCCTCTCTCTTGCTGCTCTGCCAGCAGGGCTTCCTACACTTCTTGCAGATCTTCTCCTATTTTGGCCCAGAACCAGTTGTAGGTAGACGGCTGGTTGTATGGCACCAGAGTTTTTCCTTAGCCCTGTCTGGCTGCATTTCTGAATCCACAGACTGCCACATTGTATAGCTCTATCAGTCTGGAGGCTGCTGTATCAGTCCTGCAGACTGAAACACTGTATTTCGTTACCAGCAATACAGCTGCATCACCATTCCTGAGAGACTGAATCCTTGGGTATCTCTCTTCTGAAGGCCGTAGATAGACGAGAGGGATATTGTTCTCACTCCTTCCACTGGCTCTCCTCCAGTTGTGCATGAATCAAAAGAGTGAGATTCTTATGGCGCCTTGTAAAACGTATCCATTGCCTGCACAGTCTCTTATAACTTGCCTGCGCTCCAGCTGTCTCTCCTCGACAGTGAACTGGAGTGAAGGTATTGGTATGCGGCAGCCTTATTCGCTGCAGGCACCCCTCTGGCATGAAAACAGTTATCCCACTATAAAGATATAAAGCACCTCCTGATTACCCCAAAGTAAATTATGTAATACAGCTACCCCAAAGTTCAAGAAAAAGGTCTTCACAGAACTTCAGTTTAGAGCTGCCCGGCTCTCTCCCCCCACTCCGGCTTGTTATTGTGCACCAAGAGCAATGTTATTTAAACGGAAGTGAAGTCATTCTGCATGGCCCCCTTCTTTGCCTGCACAATAACGAGCTGGAGCGGGGAGAGAGAGCTGGGCAGCGCTAAACTGAAGTTCTGTGAAGACCTTTTTCTTGAACTTTGGGGTAGCTGTATTACAAAATTTACTTTGGGGGTAATCAGGAGGTGCTTTATATCTTCTTTATACTGGGATAACTGTTTTCATGCTAGAGGGGTTCCTGCAGACACTGAGGCTGCCGCATACCAATACATTCACTCCGGTTCACTGCCCAGGAGAGACAGCCAGAGCGCAGGCAAGTTATAAGAGACTATGCGGGCAGTGGTGACATTTTACAAGGCGCCATAAGAATCTCGCCCTTTTGATTCATGAGAGATTCTTATATGGAGACCTTGAAGCTGGCGACCTAGTTACAGTGACTAAATGTGACATGTACGTCATTTCAAAAGGATACCCTTCAATATATATATTTTTTTCATTAAAAAAAGTTTACTGTTCCTTTTAAAGTGGAACGATCACTCCAATTAAAGTGTCCCCCCAAATAATTATTCATATAGCACTACACATAGAAATACTAGTATTACCTGGAATAAATACGGCGTTAAGAAATCCAACTTGATTCAAGACAAACATTCAGGCATAAGAGCAGACATCTTGCCTTAGAGACAACTGTGCGCGCCCTCACCGGCTGTCCCAGTCTTCTCCAGGGTTGGTGAGGGGGAGTTACATTGTACCTTAAGGTACAGGAAGTGACTGACTGCACATGAGCACAGGTTCCAATACAGCAAGAAGCCTGCCCGTCAGTCTCCGAAAATGGATTTCTCAATAATGCTGAACTTATTCAGGATCATACAAGTAGTGGTATGCATATTGCTATATGAATAATTATTTGAGGGGCACCTTAAGTTGAGTGATAGTTCAGCTTTAAATATTCTTATTTATATTTCCAACTTATGTGCATCATTCAATATTTTCACTTCATACATTGAGCCACATGCATAAAGTAATACTGGACCAGTTCTAGAGCAAACCAAGTGCACCAGGGGAGACATATTCCAAATTTCCATTGACAAATAGGTCTTTTAACCCTTTCAATTTTAGAGCACAGCAAAGAAATATACTGGAGACCCCTGGTATTCAATGGGATTAAAATATGCACATAATTCTATTTCTCAAAATGTCAACTCTTCCTAACCTCTTAGACTCCAGAAGGCATTCAGTGACTTGGTTGGGCCACACCATCAAAACAATTTTAGGGGTTAGCGTTCCTTTAAGAAATCTATTATATGACCAATATGGTTCGTTCTAATATAGTGAGATTCATTTCGTTAAACAAACATTCTCACACGGACATTATTAAAGTACTGAAACAGACAAAGGTGTGTCCATGCCACCAAACATATGGAAGCTGAATTACTAAGTGAATCTATTCAGAAATAGTTGTACACAATGAGATATACTAAGGTACAAAAACAGCCACACTCTCTCTGATGGTTTTTACACCTACCATACATGAAAAATTAACAGATTTGCTAAAATATTGAATATAATTTTTTTTCTTGCCATTAGGAGTAAATACAATCCAATGGGATGGTACTCGGGCTGAGACAAGGTGTTTGAATCTCATTGCTTGCCTTCTCTATCACAGGAAAGGGGGCTTTTTGGCCATTGGTTATCTTAGCCAGAGGACAGGGAAATGGTCATACAGGAAACTGACATTTATTGTCATGCAATACATCTTGGAACCTATCTACAGACCTAGAAATGCAGGTATTAGCTGATCCAGAGAGGTTGTCAGTTTAGGAAAGAGTGAAGGCCCCATATAACCGAAGGGAAAAAATATATAAAGACATGCATCCAGCAAGTCAGTATCACCCCTGTTAATCCAGAGGAAGGACAAAACACAACCCCCCCACCCCAAAAAAAAAAAACAAACAAAAAACACCGAAGCAATTTCCAATTAAAGCGGAACTTTCACTACTCTAACATAGCGCTGCAAATGATTATTACATTAGCGCTATGCACACACTTATTGTTATTTTCAATTATAATTGCTGTTTTAACAAAGAATATAACCTTTTATTCAGACAGGCACCGGCAGGGATCTTGCAGCAGGCTCTCTTTGCGCCTGCGCTGTCAGTCCCTTTGGCACTAAAGAATTCAACGTACCAGTCGTGGAGTTGAAGGGGACAGACAGCGCAGACACAGAGATGCCGGCTCTGCAAGATGTCTGCACTGTTCCCCGGTGCCTGCACAGAAAGTTATATTTCTCATTAAAGCAGCAATTATACTTGAAAATAATAAGTGTGTGCATAGCGCTAATGTAATAATCATTTGCGGCGCTATGGTAGTGTAGTGAACATTCCGCTTTAAGCCCCAGGTGGGTTAAAAAGTTTGTTCCTGATTCCAAGTGGCAGTCAGATATTTCCCTGGATCAACATCCTATCTGCTTTGAAACAGTCATAATTCTCCATATTGTGTCCTGAGCTAGGAAAGTATTCCTTTTTTTAAGCAACTACAGTATCTGCAAGCACAGCATCCCAAGGCAAAGTAATGCATAAATGTACTGCCCATACTATAAAAAAAATCCTGCCTGTGTTTTAGTCAGAATCACCTTTCCTCTAGTCTTAATGGGATGTTAATACTTAGTATGTAAAAAAAATATATATTGTAGGGTTTATCCGACTGAGTAAAACGTGGTTACTTACAACCACTGCTGAGAGGAGTTTTATTCAAAAGTTATTGCAGCTCAAACCTGGATTTTCTTTAGATGCAGTATCTCACTTACCTGACATTTCCCAGTAGTGCTGTTGCCAACACCATCCTATGGACTGCTCTGGTCAGTTGACCATAAACCTCCACAGTATGGTGTAGCAGTGGCGCCACTGTACAATTTCAGGTCACAGATATTGCATCTTAAAAAAAAATTCAAGTTTGCCTGCAATAACTTTTGAAAAACAAAACAAAAACAAAAAAACACCTCAGCAGTGAGAGTACTCTTGTTTTACTCTGGAGGATAAACCCTACTATATTTAGTGTATAAAGTGTTAATATCCCTTTAATGGATGGGCTTTTGTTTTTCTAATTTCTTTGATTATAGTTCCTTGTAGATTTCTTTGTATTGACCTCAAGTATATGTGTAAATGGTAATCATATCAGCCCTTAGACATCTCTTCTCTAAGGGAAACAAACCCAGTTTGGCTAGTCTCTCTTTATAACTCAGATCCTCCAATCCCTTTATCAGTTTTGTTGCACGTCTCTGCACTTTTTACAGTTCAGTTTTTAAGAATTGGTGACCAAAACTGTACTCCATATTCTAGATGAGGCTTTACCAAGGATTTATATAGAGGTAGTGTTATATGCCCTATACCTCTTTTTATACATGATAATACCATTTAGGCTCTTGCAGAGGCTGAGTGATATTGCACACTGCTGTATAGTCTGTAGTCTGTCAGTACTCCTAAATCTTTCTCCTATAAGGATTGCCCTAGCAGTTTCCCATTTATATATCTGTAGCATGTTTTCTTCTGCATCCCAAATGCATAACCTAACATTTAGCTATATTAAACCTCATCTGCCACTTTTCTGCCCATTCACTTAGTTTATTTAAACCTTTCTGCAGAGAAAAGTTATCCTGGTCTGTATGTATTTCCTAACACAGCTTAAGGTCATCAGCAAAACCTGACCCTATTTTCCATACCTTCTTCTAGATCATTACTAAACTAAGTTAAACAGCATTGGACCCAGCACTGAACTACCTGCTACTCCTCTGTGCAGTCTCCACCCCAGTACTTCCTATGTCAACTTCCTTCTGCTCAGTAAGCACACCCCGGAATGGTTGTTCCAGGTGTGCAAACATATGGCAGCTTGTACATTGAGTGAAACACACATTCATACTAACACTCATGTTATCCCAGGTACTGCAAGTAAAAAAAAAACAGGCAGAAACACACACACACACACACACACACACACACCTGTTTACATTTCCAGCTCTTACTCCACTGCTGTCCTTAGACTTAAAGGGATATTAATACTTAGTTTTATCTTTATTTTGTAGGCATTAAAAAAACATGAAGAACGAAATAAGTCTTCTCTCAAACCTTTATGGTTTAAGAGATATTCACAAGCAAAGTTTCCTCTCCAAACCCCTTTTACCTAGTGTAAACCATCTCTTCTCAGATGTGGAGTCTGGTTGTAAGACCAGACAGATAACAGAAGGGGACAATCTTCTTCCTATGAGAACAATGAAAGCCCTGTCCTCCTTGACAACTTTTTCAGGTTTTTCCCTTATCTTAATTGAAGATTGTCCCTCTCTGAAGTCTACCTGGACACCTCCCTTCTGATCTGGCTGAGCAGTGTTACATCAGTAAAAGTGGCGGGAGGGGGATACTTTGTCATTGAATTACTCTTGAACTACAACTCTGACAGAATTGAAATACCACTCTCCAAAGTTCAAATACTATGATGATTAATTAGAGCTGCTTTTATTATGAAACATTACTGTCCCTTTAAGATTCACACATTCAAGTAGTCACTCTCCAAAGTTCAAATACTATGATGATTAATTAGAGCTGCTTTTATTATGAAACATTACTGTCCCTTTAAGATTCACACATTCAAGTATTCACTCTCTGTCTGCTTTATATACCAGAAAGCCACCAATTACACCCCAACAATCAAACAGAAACACATCCACCAGAGACAAAGACTGTAATCAGTTGCATGATAAAAGGATCACCTCCCAAAACACTGCATGTACAGAAGGGATTCGGCAGACAATTGAACAAACATCATTGCAATTCTGTGTATTTGTTCAGAATTTGGATCCATTGTGGATGTGGAAATATATCCTGGGATGTGCTCAGACTAGATATGCAACCTAGATTGTGAACGCCAATTGTACAGAATGTTCATTACTTAACATTTCCATTTCACTTTAGCTTCACGGCCGTAAGAAATACATTTGCCTAAATTACTTAACCTGTTTTAGATTTCCCTGACAAAACAAATTATAATCTAATAGAAAACAAAATTGCATTGCTTGAATGTTTCATTGTTCCAAGGCCCATGGGAGTCACTGAACCATAACACACAGTGAGTCTGAGGAACTAAAGAAATGTGATCATTCTGAAGCAAACCAACTGGACAATATGGAGACTAATAAGTGCTCACCAATTTCATTTGGGCCTTTAACTCTGAGTGTTAGAAAGGTATCAAATGCATTGCATTCGATAACTCTCTGGCACTCAAAGGGTTAACCCTGTAAATGCTAGAGTAGTCATCAGTGCATTTGCTTTGTTAGGAGTATGAGACCTCTTTACCACGGAATGTGTTAACCCTTTAAGTGCCAGAGGGGTACACAACATTTTGCATACTCCTCTGGCACAAAGGGTTAAAACTCCCATTTGTATCAATGGGAGTTGTTGTTCCCTATGGTGCAGCCTGTTTGCCCCAGAATTTGATCACTTTGTCTTAGCGCACAGAATCGCAAGTATTACAGACACCTGTCCACTGACTACGGAGGCAAAAGTGAAGCAGGTGTTGGGCTTCAAAAAAATGGCCACCATGCTCACAAGAAGCACATCATGACAGTGTGTGTGTGTGTGTGTGTGTGTGTGTGTGTGTGTGTGTGTGTGTGTGTGTGTGTGTGTGTGTGTGTGTGTGTGTGTGTGTGACTATTGCAATGAGTGAGTGTGTATCAGACTTGCAGTTCCATTTTCTCAAGGTGCAACTCCTGTTTTGGCATCAAGACATAAGACTCAGTCACTCCTCCATTGATTAGAGTAATGTGGTCTTATTACATAGGTCTCACTGTCCACCAGTTCAAGCATGTGTTCTGTGGAACCCCCTGCACTTTCAGGATGTCTACACATTCTAGTTAAAGGACCATTCCTGTGGCTTTTCGTTACTCACACCTGTGAGTTCCATGTGTTTATGCGCCTTAATGAAGAGAAAAACGTATCCCCGTATCTTTTTGAACAGACATGAAGGCTTAGCAACCAGTTTTGTTTCCTGAATAACTGTGGATCTGTAATTTTGCACACAAAGAACCTCATCCTAAAGTAAACAGCGAGGTGGGGTTATAAGCATCACTTAAAATAATGATTCCTGCACATGCAATACCAGAAACCAAAGCAATCAGTGGGACAAAACATCAATGGAGGAGTGTAAAATGTTTACTTTAGAGAGAGATTTACCAGTGCTTTGCTTTCTCGTGAATCTTTTCATTTAAAGTGTTCTTGTTTTTTTTTTATTAAAGTTTTTGTCTGCAGAATTTCTTTGTGCAAAACACACAGACAGAAACAGACACACTCGGCTGCACACTCACAATCTACTCAATCACACCCAGATTTGCAGGTAAATGAAGCAACACAAATAAAAGGATAAACTCAATTACACTGAACCCCAACACGTCACTGAAGACAGTTGGAGGTTCCTGCTTGAGTGAATAACATTCATAGTTTAATACATCACTAACACATCCACTATCCATCATTCACTGTTTAACAGACAGATGTTAGTACTTGTCCCAAACTCATACTTTGGTTAGATTTGTGGATTTTGCAAAAGAAAACTACCAAAAAACCCCAAATCCTTATTCCAAGGGCCCCTTGCCATGGCTACATCCATCTCTAAGGCACCCAGAGTGCAAAAGCATGGGGGGGGGGTGCAGAAGGGACATCTTATCCAGCCAGGAGGCCAGTAAACACCTTTTTGATTGGTGTGTGTGTGTGTGTGTGTGTGTGTGTGTGTGTGCCCGTGCCCGGGGGGGGGGGGGGGGTTCCACACACTCAATACACATATATACACAGGCAAACACAACATACACAAACACTTAACCCCTTAGTGACCGGCTACATGCCGCCGGCACTTAACGTCCACTGAACTTTTTTTCCCCATTACTTTGAACGACTTCCTGGATGTACATGTACGTCCTCTGTCACCAAGTGACAGTTACTGCGGGACGTACACGTACGTCCATTGTTGGGATGGTGTTAAACGGTTGGCAACGCCTTATATTAACATTAATATCGTAGATATTTAAAAAATAAATCGAGAGGCCAGTCCAATCTCTCAAACCTTTATGGTTTGAGAGATATAAGGATCGATCCAAATGTTGGAGAAGGCTGTTTTTTCTGCCAACGGCATTTTTCCAAGCACGGTAAGCTAGTTAAATGCCTGTGCTGTGAAAAAATACCAGCAGGTCTGTCTTAGCCATGAAGATCCGATAAGGGACTCAATATATTGCAGGTAAGTTAAGACCCAGTATTTTTTTTGTGACTCGAGTCCCTTATCGCAACTCTGAATAGCCAACAGAAACTTGAATGAATGAAAAAAAAGTTTAAAAACCTAAGTCTTCAGTGGATATATTGATATGAGGCCCTAAGACCCATATCAATACATCCAAAGTATGAAAAATGTGTCCAAAATTAGTAGAATTAACCCTGTAAGTGCCAGTGGGGTATAATTACCCCGCCGGCATTCATAGGGTTAATCCGACTAAGTTAAAAAACAACATCCCATTAAAAGTAACACATTAATCAGATTAGAGGAGCTGTTCTTTAAACTGATTGGCTGGGATGTGCATAAGCACATCCCAGCCAATGGCAGTGAGGGAAATGGAAGTGAGACTGCCCATATATAAAGGCAGTCTCTGTACCGGTTCCCTCAGTGCGGAAAGGGCATCGGCCCATGCAGGAAAGGACTGTGCCACTCATCACTGTCTCCATCGCCAACGTTTCCAGGGCCGTACACAGAGGCGGAGACATGAAAAATTCAAGCTATGTATTTATTTATTCATGACATTTTTAACAAGATGGGCATTAAATGGAGGCATATTCACTGCACAATAATACATGTTTTAACCCGTTTGAGTGCCAGAGAGGTACACAAAGCATTGCTTTGCAATGCATTGCGTACCCCTCTGGCATTCAAATGGGTTAAAACATGTATTATTATATTTGGCATTGTATTGATACTTTTATTTTGTTTTATAGCAAGAAGACTGAAAAGAAGAAAATACCGTAGAAAAGAGAGAAGGCTGAAGAGAAGACTGAATGAGGACAGTGGATGACAAGTTTAACACAGATTAGTTAACGATCGGTGCTTTACAGTTTAGTGGTGTTTTGGAAATTTAACGCACAAAACAGATGTTTGGCGACAAGACCATTTTTGTGGCCTAACATCTGTTGTGCTTTTAGCTAGTAGGACATTTGAATACCGACTTAGACATTTTCTTTTGTCGGTCCGCATCCATTTTGCCCTACCAGCTTTTTTTTTTTTTTTTTTTTTTTTTTTTATCTTCAACATTTGGATCGACCCCATAATATTTTAAAGTTCCCCCCTCCCTCCCCTTGCACTGATGTCAGCTGTAAAGCTGACAGAAGGAGATTTGAGGCGGCCGACTCGAGGTGGCTCTTCAGCAGAGCTGAAATACAGCAGTCTAAAAAATAGATACTTAAAGCGAAACTACCACCTCTTAAACAATTTAACTTCAATAACTCCCCATCTGGCGACTAGCAGCTTAGTAGTGTTAGTTGCCAGAATTATTGCCTTATTCAAAAGAAATATGCATTCTTACCGGGCTGACAGCAGCACATAGTGCGGACATCTTACCATAGTGACGTGCGCGCCTGCAATGTCAGTCCCATCCAGACCCGAATGGCTCCTAGCAATGCCTCCTAAACCCGGCTGGGTCGGACAGCGCAGGCGAGCAGACGTCACTATGGCAAGATGTCCGCGCTCCGTGCTGCTGTCAGCCCGGTAAGAACGCATATTTCTTTTGAATAAGGTAATAATTCTGGCGACTAGCGCTACTAAGCAGCTAGTCACCAGATGGGGAGTTATTGAAGTTAAATTGTTTAAGAGATGGTAGTTCTGCTTTAATTGGAACGGTCTACAAAGTATGCCTGGTTTGCAAGCACACTTTATAGACCATTCCAATTAAATATTTATTTTTAGATTGCGGTATTTCGGCTCTGCTAAAGAGCCACCTCAAATCTCCTTCTGTCAGCTTTACAAGGGGAGGGAGCGGGGGAACTTTAAAACGTTATATCTCCCAAACCATAAAGGTTTGAGAGATCAGACTGGCCTCTACGGATTTATTTTTTGAATATCTATGATATTACTGTTTATTAATATAAGGCATTACTAACCCTTTAATAGACACAAAATATACAACACACACACTACACACAAACAATACACACACAAACACAATGTACGCACACACGTTCACTACATATACACAAATAAGCACACAAAAAAACATACAATACAGCCACACGATACACACAACACACAAACAATACACACAGACAATGCATACGTACACACACACAATGTACACAAATATACACACAACACATAACACACAATGCTACATGGAAACAGCTATGCACAATCCACAAGCAGCTATGCGCAATATGCGAACCACTATGAGCAAAATGCAGTATGCAAAATTCTATGCACAATATGCACATTATACTCAACACGCAAACCACTATATGGAAAATGCAATAGGAAAAAAGCTGTATGCAGTATGTAAACAACTATACTTAATTGCTATAAGCAAAATACAATACAGAAAATGAATTATTCAAACCGATATATGGAAAATGCTCTACACAATACTCTATGCAAAGTTCTCTTTGCAATACTCAAAACCATACTTGTGAACTTCTTGGTTGGGGCTGCCAGAAGTTGAACCCTCTGGTGCCGATGAGGCAAGAGAAATGATGCAAGTTGCATCATAAAGGGGGCGGGGCTTAATCATGAGTGGTGGGGTGGGACTTCTAAAAGACAAAAATAGCTTGAAGAGAATATGAAAGGACAAATCGGAGGAACAGGGTAGAATTGAGCACAAGTGGGCAGAGTTTTATCAGAAACTCCCCACATCCAGAGAATCAGCTTCTGCCAACAGACCCGGTAATTCAGTGTCAAAACCAGAGAGAGTTTCCAGCTATGCGCAAAACTCTCTATGCATTACTCAGAACACTATACGTCAGATTTCACATTTTGTGGGAGGTGGCAAGAAAGGGGTGGGCGGGGAATATTTATTGCTTCATAACTTTTGAACTACAAAAAAGTAAGGACTTAGACATAGTGCAATCTGTTACTCTTAATATACAGAAGACTCCGCTTTTAAAGACACATTACTATCCGTTTAATGAAACGTGAATAATAGTTAAAAATAAATCAAATCCAAGTTCCCAAGTAAGGAGACAAAAATGTCTCCACAGAGGCAGTGCAAAGGTTAAAAGACAATCCCACAACATTAGCAGTAGAAAAATAAGAAAGGATATGAATACAGAATAATCTCATTTTATGCATGTGCTGCCCAAGCAACATTATAGAAAAGAGTGATAAGTTAAAGGGATAGTAATGTTTCATAATAAAAGCAGCTCTAATTAATCATCATAGTATTTGGACTTTGGAGAGTGTTATTTCAGTTCTGACAGAGTTGTAGTTCAGGAGTAATTCAATGACAAAGTATCTCCCTCCCGCCCCTTTTACTGATGTAACACTGCTCAACCAGAGCAGAAGGGAGGTGCCCAGGTAGATTGCAGAGAGGGACAATCTTCAATTAAGATAAGGGAAAAACCTGAAAAACTTGTCAAGGGGGGCAGGGATTTCATTGTTTTCATAGGAAGGAGATTGTCCCCTGCTGTTATCTGTCTGGTCTTTGGACTGCATTCCACATCTGAGAAGAGATGGCTTACACTAGGTAAAAGGGGCGGGAGGAGAAACTTTGCTTGTGAATATCTCTCAAACCATAAAGGTTTGAGAGATAAGACATCATTCTTCATGTTTTTTTTAGTGCCTACAAAATAAAATAAAGATAAAACAAAGTATTACTATTCCTTTAAGCTTCAACTCCACAGAGAAATGTTGATGCCAGGCAAGAAAATAGACATAGGCTCCTATATAGCAAGCAAGAAAGCAGCTCAGAAATTACATGAGGTATAAGGCTAACAATGCAAGCAATCCTCCACCAAAATAAAGTCTGAGATCTGTGCTCTGGTTCAAACCATCAGTGGAGGCCAGAGAAAGGCAAAATAGAAGGCTAGCTAAGAGAGAATTGTTGCCCTTTTTCCAGCCAGAATGTGGTCTCTTAAAACAGAGCATGTCAAGACAGGGGTAATGTGGATAGGGAGTGAATCTCCAACTCAGAAAGGACTTTTGACCAACTGCCTTCCTTCCTGGAAGAGCTAACTTTACCCTTTGGTTCCTGTGTTCCACATAGGATGTAAGAGAAAAAGGTGATCATGTAGAGAACTCCAGTGAGAGAAACGCTTCAAGTCATATGTTATTCTATGGAATTAATGCACAAAAATGTATCCAGTCTCACAGATCAAAGTGCATTCATTACCTCTATAAAATAGCATAAGACTTGGAGGGTTTATCACACCTTAGTGCATAACCCCAATTTGTTCCGTACTACATCAAACTTACTGTCTCCATTGAATTTGATGGAAATTTGATGGTCCGAGTATATTTTTACAGTTTAGAGCAAAATTGTACAGCCATCAGAGGCAAACTATGACAGGTTATCTATTGCCCAGATTTTTAACATTGTAAATCAATGTTATTACACACAAGACATTTTTCCATATTGAATAGCAACCATGAACATTCCTGCTGGCATCAGTGATGTATCCTAAAAAGGTAAATGGATGCCTTTATAAGGGTTACTCTGTAACCTATGGAGAAAAGATCCAGACCACTTCAGTTCTGCAGAATGAAAAGAATGCTTGACATATACAACACATACTTTAAAGGTAACTTATTTGGATATTCTTTCCCTTTAAATGAAACGCAGACTATTTCTTGTGTAAATATTATTTTAACCATCTTTCCCGGTGTGCAGCCTGAATGTTTTGATTCCTACCCCTTGAAGAATATTGCAACAAAACCAAAAAAAGTCAGTGACCTGCATTAGAAACTTCTAATAATGCTTTCCAACTCAAAACCAACTAATTATTGGTGTTGCTCCTCTCTATAAACATAATGGTTAAAAATCGATGTAGCAGTTCCATATTCAAAAGAAAAGATTACTAACACTCTCTTGTGGTTTTTGCACCTTTACGTTATAATCTTGTCTGGCTAATATTATTATCTTACATTTTAAGGTTTAATATCATGTCAGAGGCTGCAGTGTGAGCCCTGGTGGATAAGCTAGAAAGCCTAATATGGTCTCAAGAATGACAGCAGGTGCTCTTCCAAGATCCCAGATAATCAATTTACTGTGAGATCTGTTACACAGTTCAAGTCGTGTGCGGCCACGACCATAGGCCCCATAGACTGCTAGGGATGGGATATATAATACACTAGAACAGAGGTTCTCAACCCGTGCCCTCAGGGGCCACTAACAGGCCAGAACTTAGGAATTTCCCTGCTACAACATAAGTGTGCTGATCAGAGGCTTATTCATATTGATTAACTCAGCTGTGCTCTTAAAAGGAAATACTCAAATCCTGGCCTGTTAGTAGCCACTGAGGGCACGGGTTGAGAACCACTGCCCTAGAAGTCTATGGGGATGTAATCATAAAGAAGTCTGTGGGTTCAAACCACACTTCCGGATTGTGAATTATCAGAGTCTATTCCTGCTCTGTGTGATCTGAGACATATTAACCCTATATGCGCCTAAACTTTTATACTTCCTGGTTGTGTCCACCATCCAGCCAGCTGAAGGATTCAGTGTTTATTTCATTTACTTATTTTTTAAACTCAACTGCCGGAGTAGCCCCTGGCTTTTAGCGTGATAGTGGGGGCATCTCTAACAATAGTAATGTTTAGCCCTGGGGCATCCATGTTTTTTCAATTGTGGGCCACAACCAGAAATCAATTTTTTTTTTTTCTTTTTCTTTTCTGAATTGACACCGATGGTAAATTATATACTGTCAGCTATTCAAAAATATGGATTTATTGATTAAAGGGATAGTATTGCTTCATATTATGTGTAGCCCAGAACATTGAGCATATGTAATTGTACTGGAGCACGATGCTCCTATTCCTGAAAACATGCTAGTTACAGTGTAATAATATTCTGAAGCGGATTCCTCCTGATTTTCCCCAATGTGAGCAATACTGTCCCAGATCTGACAGTGGATCACAATGAGGGACAATCTTCACACAGTATTAGGAGAAGACTGCCCTCCTTCATGGAGGTCAGGGTTTTCCTTATACTGAACGAGGGAAGATTGTCCCTCCTTGTCATCTGTCCTGGGACCGGATTTCAGATCTATAGAGAGGTGGCTTGCCATCAGGGAAAGGGACGGGAGAGATTAACTTCAACATATTATTACACTGTAACTAGTAAGTTTTTACATGTAGGAGCATTGTGCAGCACTACTATTAAATACGCTTAACATTCTGAGCTACACAGAACATAAAGCCATACTATTCCTTTAAAACAGTGATAATACTGATCATTAACAGACATCTAATTCTTTAACTGTACAGTACTGGTAGGCAGGGGATTAGGTCTAACTGGCCTACCAGTTCATGAGTGTTAATTAGCTAAAAATTGTTTTTTTTTAAATCTAAGATGGACTGCATTTGACTCACAGGCCGCACACTGGACGCCCATGTTTTAGCCCTTTGGTGCCAGAGTGGTGTTCAACTTATTGCTATGTAATGCATTGCTCATTCCTCTGGCATCCAAAGAGTTAAACAAAGATGTTCCCACTTTTGGGAAATGTTTCAGTTATACATTGTACCTGACGTCCAGACCACAGAATTGTATTCTTCTACCTTATATAGCTTTCCACAATAAAGCACGTTATAGTACTTTCCAATTTCCCAGTAAATCAATGGAGAAGCAGTGACAAGAAAAATCCCACGTCATACTGTTATTTAACAAACTGGATTCAAAAATACATGCCAGAGACCGTTATTTTTAATAAATAATAATTTTGACTTGCCTAACCTGTTATCCTTTAAATAAGTATTACAGAAACAAAATATACATATTTATATATACATAAACATACAGAAAATTGAGCAATTTCAACAGGCACCTTGTCTTCAAGCAAGAGCAGAATGTGTGTTGCCTGGACAGTTTCCAACAGTTGTTAAAGGGAAAGGACATGCAAAAATGTCTTTATGGCCCAACTTGAGAAGCATAAAAAAAAAACTAACATTGCAATTTCACATGAGAAGCCATACATATACATGTTTTTGCCTTTTGGAATTGGGTAGTCCCTCATACAGCAGTCCAGTATACACATTTCTATATTTTTTGCACTGTTTTTGGCAGCTATTTACATATCTCCATTTAGTCTCCCTTTAGTTTATTCTTACTGTTTAAAGGGATAGTAATGTTTCACAAAAACAGCATCTCCAATTAGTCTTCATACTATTTGGGCCATGGAGAGTGTTATTTCAATACTGTCAGAGTTGTAGTTCCAGAGTAATTGAATGATAAAGTATCCCCCTCCCACCCCTTTTACAGATGTAATACTGCTCACCTCAGAGCAGCAAGACTGTCCGGATGGATCACAGAGTGGAACAATCTTCAGTGAACATAAGGAAAATCCTGTCAAGAAGGCAGGGTTTTCATTGTTCTCACAGTAAGAAGATTGTCCCTTGCTTTGAGCTGTCTGGTCCCAGGACCAGATTTAACATCTGAGGGGACGGGGCTTACACTAGGTAAAAGGGGAGGAAGGGGGATAATTTATCATTCAATTACTGTTCAACTACAACTCTGATAGTATTGAAACAACACTCTCCATGGCCCAAATACTATGAAGATTAATTGCAGTTGCTTTTATTGTGAAACATTACTATGCCTTTAAGCCTTTAAGTGCAAGAGAGGTATCAATTCTCTGGCATTCAAAGGATTATTTGTGAAGTGTAAACAGTCTGAATAGGAAATTCCATACGGAAAAGTAGCACCTGTGGACGTTTTCAGACGTGTAAACATTCTCATTTAGCGAAATGGCATTATTCAGCTATGGAATACAAATATATATGTATACCTGACTTTTGTATTAAATAGCCTTACCTATGTATTTGCTTCTGCAAACAAAAAACAGGAATCACTTATTTTGTAGGTATAGTTTCTCTTTAACCTGCAGTAAAGGGTGCGCAAATTGCTTCACAATGCATTTCGCACCCGTTGGGCATTCAAAGGGTTAAAAATACTGGAGGCCATCTACTAAATTTATAGAAGTAGTAATGTGCAACCTACCAAAAATCACCACATTGGTTTCATTTGGGATTTTTTCAGTTTCCGTAAGGAACACAATTACCTAAAATTCCCATTGATTTAAGTGGGACTTTGTAACAATTTAAATGATACTAAAGTCTCCAATACATTAATTTGCAGCAGTATAAATCAAAGTTTACTCTGAGCTTCAATTGGCTATATTGAAATATATTTGCTATATGGTCCTCTATATTTGCTATATGGTCCTCATTGGCTGGCTGGACTGGTACGTGCAAGACAGCTAGGATGGAGCAGGTATGCTGGTGCTGCAAGTGAGACCCGCAGCTGAGGCTCCCGCCGGCGCCGACCATCTTTCTGAGGCTGACACAGTAAGAGTTCCCACTGGGAACTCTTACTATGTCAGCCTCAGAAAGATGGTAATCGCCGGCGGGAGCCTCAGCCGCGGGACTAGGGTGACCACATGTCCCAGAATGGCAGAATGGAAATGTGGTCACCCTAAGTATGTTCATTCTTCAATTAAGATAGCTTACCATATTATGTATGCATTTTCCAGCAAAGTCATCATAGCAGTAAAATAATGCAAACTGATTTGAGGAAGCAACATTTCATTTCCCCCATTTGTACTATTAGTATGAATGAATGACTCCTATTCAATCACCAGAACAGTACATAAGGGGGAATTGAGATGCAGGAATCATTCACTGCTGGGACTCTAAAATTCCCTTGAGAGCATGGTAAGTAGAGCTTGATTTATTAAGCTCCCTTTTCCTCCTCCTTTCCACCTATATTTTTCATCACTTTCACTTTTCCCTATTATTCTCATATTTCCAGGGTCATATATACTTTCAACCCCTACTAATGCTTTTTCCCTTACCCCCTCATTTCCTCTTAAATCCCCCTGAATTCTTCCCACATCAAGATTAATTTCTTCCATCTGTTCATTCCTTCACACCTCCTCTTGCCACCTCAACTTACTTTTACCTTTCTCAACTCTACTTTCTCCCCTTCTCAACATGTTTTTTTTCAAACTCCTCGACTTATAACTTCAAAGGATGGTCAGAATGCTAGTCTAGTAATAAAGAGTAATAAACAAACACAGTGTAGCTGAATAGTTAATGGGCTTTCATAGCATTCCCTATACACTGTTTTAAAGATTTTGCTTTTTAAATACCAGATAAAATTGCAGCGGACCATAAAAAGTTATTGTAGAAAGCTGCATCTTTTATAAGCCATTAAGTTATCTTTTTGGATGCATATTCCTTCCCTTTAATGTCCAATCTGAAGTGCATTGCACACCACATAAGTAACAATGTGACAACAACTTACAAAACACACAAATTTCATTTTATCACATCAAACAAAGGTACCATTTTCCCACAGCTTGGCAATTATCGTTCTGAAATGGTCAGTATAACTGATGCAGTCAGGCACTGCCAGTGATATACGACTTCTGTGCTTATACCAAAACATGTACTGTAGACATGACACAGTCTTACATCTGTGGGCAGCTTAATGTCACATGGAACATCCCTGGCACATACATCTCTTTGTCTCACCTCCAGATTCGGTGAGTGTCTAGATGTGCATTCCTTAACCCACGAGACAGGGAGGAGCTGAGCTCTTGTCTTATAACATGTAATGCAACACGTGCTACAGCACTTGATTTCTTAGGTATAACCTGTGAAGTCCAACTCGATTCTCTGATCGGTTCCATGCTATGCCAGGGGCCATCTGTAGATTTATGTGGGGACGGAATATAGCATCTTGAGGTAAGAGAGTTGACTTTACTCTCAGATAGTTTATCAGTTTCAATATTATTTATAGGTGGATTGCCATTTTTCTCCTTGACACTCTCCATAAACTTGCCTGAGGGTGGTCTTCCTGGCCCAGTACTAGGCAAAGTTGTCCTGTTTGAAAACTTGCTGTCTCTGGTTTCCTTATGGGCTGGCTTAGGGGTGGATGTAGATTGTTTTATACCACCTGGATCCTGAATGCAGACTGTAGCAACTTCTTTGGTTAGGTGGACCCGTCTATTTCCAAACCCTGGATCACTAATTTTTGAACTTTTTGCAATGCCGCTTCCAGCCCTTCCCAAAAATGAATTTCTGTGCTTGTCTGCACCCTTCTGCTCAGAACTGCCACAGTCACTTTCTAGACTGTTGATTGTTGCTTTTGATTCTACTTTTCTGCCTGCCCATCTATCAGAGGAATGTTGTAACTCTCTGTTCCACTTAGAACAGGAAGCAGAAGATTCTTTTTTTACCATGTTATGCACAGGTTTCATGCCTTTTACTAATGATCTGTATTCAAACATCTCTCTTAACTGTACTTCTTTAGTCACCTCATTTTGTGGCTCAGACATCTTCTCTTGCATCATCTGGGCTTTCATTTCTTTAGTTTTATTTTGCTGTTTTATGGATAAAGGTCCCACCTGTGAGATCCTGGTGGAGTAACTGCTTGGTTGGCCTAGGGAATGCTTGACACTCTCAGCTTTAGACTGCGATAGTGACTGGTTAGTCATCTCCAGTCTTGTCTGGACTAGTGATTGGGTTGACCTCTGATATCCAGACTGAACAGGTAATTGTCTGGGTGGCCTAAGTGGAGGCTTACCTAGTGATTGTCTGGAAAACTTGGTCGCAGACTGAGGTATTGATTGTCCGAGAACCTTAGCTAATGGCTGAGATAACAATGGTCTGAGAACATCAGGGTCAGTCTGAGCTAGTGCTTCACTAGGAATGTCAGGTTCAGGCAGCACCAGTGAACGTCCCAGTATCTCAGGCTGTGATATTGCTTTACTTGGGGTCTCAGGCTCACACTGTACTAATGATGTTCTAGGAGGCTCAGGCTGGGCTACCACTTCATAGTGGGGCTCAGGCTGCAATTGTGCTTCACTAGACGTTTCAGGTTCAAGCAGTGCTAATGATACACCCAGAAGCTCAGGTTTAGCCACTGCTTCATTAGGGGTCTCAAGCTCAGGTTGTGTTAATGACAGTCTCTGAGACTCAGGCTGGGATAGTACTTCACTAGAGTTCTTGGACTCAAGCTGTGCTAATGATGGCCCCAGAAGATCAAGCTGAAAAAGTGCTTCTGTAATGGTCTCAGGTTGAAGCTGTGCTAATGATGGTCCCAACAGCTCAGGCTGTGATAGTGCTTCTGTAGTGGTCTCAGGTTGAAGCTGTGCTAATGATGGTCCCGGAGTCTCAGGCTGCACTAGTGCGGCACTATCGATCTCGGGTTTATGCTGTGCTAATGATGGTCCCTGAGGCTCAGGCTGGGCTACAGCTTCACTACGTAACTCAAGCTCAGGCTGTGCTAATGACAGAGCTTGAGGCTCAAGTTGGGCTGCTGCTTCATTAGGGGTCTGAAGCTCAGGATTTGCCAGTGACTGTAGATGAGGCTTAGGTTTGGATAGTGCTTCACTAAGGATCGCAGGCTCAAGCTGTGCCAATAATGGTCTCAGAATCTCAGACTGTGCTAGTGCTTCAGTTGTGGTATCAGGCTCAAGCTGTGCTATTGATTCTCTAGGAGGCTCAGGCAGGCCTACTGCTTCACTAGGGGTCACTGGCTCTGGTTGGTATAATGATGGTGCTGGAGGCTCAGGGTAGGATAATGCTGTGTTAGTGACTTCCAGTTCAAGCTGTGCCAATAAGGGTCCTAGAAGCTCAGGCTGTGCTAGTGCTTGTGTTGTGGTCTCAGACGTAACCTGTGCTAATGATGGCCTACAATGAACAAGCTGGGCTACTGTATCACTAGGGTTCTCAAGATCAGGTTGAGCTATTGATGGTGCTGAAGGCTCAGGGTTGGATAGTGCTTCTTTAGAAGGCTCAGGCTCAAGCTGTACCAATGATGATCTGGGAAGCGCAGGCTGTGTTAGTGCTTCAACTGGAGTATTGGGCTCAGGCTGTGCTAAAGAAGGTTTGGGAGGCTCAGACTGGGAAAGTGCTTTTATCACAGAATCAGGTTCAAGGTTGGCAAGTGGTTGGATTTGGGTCTCTGGCCCAGGCTGAGCTAGTGCTTGTACTAGAGCATCTGATTCAGACATCACTAGTGAATTTCTGTTAGTCTTAAGTATGGACTTTGATCGGTATTGGTTGGTTGTCTCAGGTCCAGACAGATGTAGTGTTTGTCTAGGCAACACAGGCTGTTTTTCAGGTAGGGACTGACTGAAGTTCTTCATTCCAGTTTGGTCTTCTAATGATCTGGGAATCTCAGATCCGGGTTTTCCTAATGATTGTCTAGTAGCCTCCGTTTTGCTCTGAGATTGTGATTGTTTGCAGTTCATAAGTCCTGACTGAACTACAGATTCTCTGGGAGTCACAGATGTACTCCGGAGAAGTGTTTGTTTGTGAGATACAGAACCTAACCTGGAAACAGACTGTCTGGAAATCTCAGTTGCACTCCGCGGTAGTGATCGCCTGCGAGCAACAGGGCCTGATTGGACTGGAGGCTGCCTAGGAGCCTCAGCAGAACTCTGGGGTAGTGATTGTCTGCGAGTGACAGGACCTGATTGGACTGGAGTGTGTCTAAGAGTCTCCATTCTAGACGGGGCTACAGACTGCTTTCGATTTTCCATTTCTGGTTGGGAAAAAGATTGTCTGACTGTCTCAGGTCCAGGTTGGGCTAGTGATGATCTGTCTGTCTTAAGTCCAACCTGGGATAATGACTGCCTGGTTAGCCTTCGTCCAGGCTGGGCTGGTGACTGTATGGGTGGTTTGCTTTCAGGCTTGGCTATAGATTGTTTGGAATTTTTATGTTCAGGCAGAGCAACAGAAAGGCTGTGTTCCTCAGGTACATTGCAATCTACTGTCTGGTTGAGTACCTCAGTCCTATGCTGCTCTAATGATTGACTTTGTAAGTGTAACTCAGGCTTGGAAGGTGAATATCTGGGAGAGACTGCTAGGGACTGCACTGGAGATTTTCTACATGTCTCTGGTACAAGCTGGGCTAATGATTTGTTTGTAGTCACAGGCTGGGGAAGCAATGGTTTGTGTGTCTGACATCCAGGTTGCACTAATGATTGTCTAGGAGCCTCAAGTCTAGGTTGAACTAGTGATTGATTTGGAGTCTCAGAATCAGACACAGCAGGTCCATTATGGGATGACTGATTGCAAGTCTCATTACTGTAAAGTGCTAGAGATTGACCATGTATTTCATGTCTAAGGTGGCCTGGAGTTTGTTCGGGAATCTTTGACCTAGATGGCTCTAATGATGGCCTGGGCATGTCCGACTCAGGCTTTGCAACTAAATATCTTGGAGACTCATGTGTATACCCAGCTAGTTTTTGGCTGGGGATCTCAGGTCCAGGCTGTGTTGGTGAATGGCTTGGGACTACAGATTTCAATTTGGTTAGATATTGACGGAGAGTTTCGGGCCCAGGATCTTTTAATGATTGGCTGGTTGTCTCAGCTCCAGGCATCACAAGTGAGTTGTTGATATTTTGTGATTCCAGCTGCACCAGCTGTTTGCTTGGAGCCTGAGATTCAGGTTGATCTAGTGTTGTAATGCAATGTTTTGATCCTGTAGACGTGTAGACATCTTTACAAGTTTTGTATTCCATTTGCTGCCTTAGCACTTGCTCAGAGACCTGTCGCATCTGGTTAGCATTCTTCTGATCACAGTAATCTTGGATCTTATCACTCTGGTTTATCTGTGGTATCATTGAAGTGGGAGAAAAAGACCCCAAAGAGCGCATCCTACACAGGCGCAGACTGCCCGGTCTTCTTGCAGTAAGCAGATTCCTACCCAAGGTAAGTTCCAGTTCATCCTCTCCCTGTAGACTTTCCATTGAACTGCAGGTTGCCATGGAGTGTCGCTTCTGCAAACGAATCTTCTCACTGTGTTGCCGTCGAATATCTTCCTGCTCTCGTTCCTTATTCTCCTGTAGGAACAAGAGTAGAGAGATCACTGTTAAAGCCTACCTAAGGGCTTTCAGTCTAATGACCGCCCCAACCCATGTCAAGCAACACACTAAGACAATCAGTCTGGAACAGTTTCCGTTTGCATATCTAGAGCTTATTGCATTCAATGGGGTTTCATTTGCAGTGTTACTAGTTTAAGGACTCTGACTTTGCTTACAACATACATCAGCAGTCATTTGACAACCAGGAAAAATGCTGGCAGCATGATAATCATGACAGCATGACCCTATAGAGGGGACAGTATGTATAACAAAATGCTGGCTTCGGCCTTAAAGGGATAGTAATACTTCGTTTTATCTTTATTTTATTTTGTAGGCATTAAAAAAGCATGAAGAACGACATAAGTCTTATCTCTCAAACATTTATGGTTTAAGAGATATTCACAAGCAAAGTATCCCCCCCCCTGTTCAGCCAGATCAGAAGGGAGGTGCCCAGGTAGACTGCAGAGAGGGACAATCTTCAATTAAGATAAGGGAAAAAGCTGAAAAACTTGTCAAGGGGGGAAGGGCTTTCATTGTTTTCATAGGAAGAAGATTGTCCCTTGCTGTTATCTGTCTGGTCTTACAACCAGATTCACATCTGAGAAGAGATGGCTTACACTAGGAAAAAGGGGCGGGAGGGGGAAACTTTGCTTGTGAATCTCTCTTAAACCATAAAGGTTTGAGACATAAGACTTATATCATTCTTCATGTTTTTTTAATGCCTACAAAATAAAATAAAGTTAAAACGAAGTATTACTATCCCTTTAACTTCCCTCCAACAATGTTGTTGACACGGGGGGGGGATTTGAAGTGCCAGCTGCTTTCTAAGAACTCACCTTAACTGCCAACTGAAATTTCTGACAGAAGCAGCTGATTATCTTGCAGCATTCCTCTAAGCGGAAGGTATCCTCATCCTCACAGAGGAACTCAAGAAGATGATGCCTGGACTTTTGCAAAGCTTTAATCTCCTTGTGAACTTGTAGGAGCTGGTCTTCTGCATACTGTAGGAAGCAGAGAGAAAAAAACACAATGTCCTTTATAAATAAGATTATTATATTACTACGTAGTTAGCTCTCTGAATGCTAATCTTAACCTCGGATGCTAGTGAGGTATACTGTGTTTTGCAAGGCACTGGACACTGTGCTAGCATCTATGGGGTTTCACATTAACTACATTTTTCTACTCCACCTAAATGTGAGTACTCAGTCTGACCATTTCTCTAACTGGGGAGGTGGCTGAGCAGCTTCAGGACCGGGGTGGGGTGGCAACACATGGCACATCAATGTGCTGCACAGCCCTCTAATCCTCACACGGCTGAGCAATGAGGCTGCCATGTTCCTCTCCTCCTTCCATCTCACTATTGGCCACTCAATCAAATTCCCTCTCGACTCTTTAGAGGTCCGTGGCCAGAAATGTGTGCAAAATCAGCCCCAATGAATAAAGGGTAAAAAAAACAACAACACACAAATGAAAGATCTGTTGGCCGGCTGTGGATGGATAGCAATTGTAGTCCAACAATAGTTGGTGAAAACAGGGTGTACAGACTTCAATAAGAAGATACATTGGTGCTGAGTGAGAGTTGAAAATCTTCTACTGCTTATAATGGATTTTGCTAGGTCAGTAGTGTAAATTCACCTGAATGGGACTGCCGGTATGTGTCTTACTCTCAAATCTACACACAGTTATTACAATACTGTGTAACTATGGGGGAAATGCACACTTTCAGGAGGCCAAAGAGAAGCACTTCTGGAGCAAACCAACAGTACCACAGGTGAGACATAAACATGCTCAAAACTTCTTTTGTTATAACCCTTTGAGTAACAGAGGGCTGTGCAAATTGCAGTGCAATGCATTGCACATCCCTCTGGCACTTAAGGGGTATAATAATTCTTGAATGATAAAGAGGTCACCAGAGAATGACAACTGGTTTACCCCAGAGCTGCTATCTTTAGTGTCCTGAACAGAGGTCTACAGATAGAGGGCGCTCACATCACTGTAACTGAAGGCCCGGATTCTAGATAAGTACACAGAATTAAATGAAATAAATAAGCAGCAGATGGGTAAAATAAATGTATTTAGATGTATCACAATAAAAGTTAATGAAAAGCATTACCATTCCTTTAATGTAGTGGGGGGGCATCCCGAGACCCCCCCCCACCACCGCTTTGTAGTACTACAGTTCCCATACTTTTGGCTGGTGGGGGGTGATGGGAATTGTAGACGCACACAGCTGGAGGGCTTCAGGTTGTCCATACCTGCTTTAAGGCATGTTATAATTACCCCATTCTAATGATACACTTTGTTGACCATGACACTAACAACTAATAACTTCATTTATACAGGTCTCTATGCTTATCAATAGGTTTGCCTACAACCACCTAATCCAGTTTATTTCCTCTAATTACCCTCTACAGTCTGGTTTCCACCTGCAAAATTCCACAGAGACTGAACTAAAGACTTAGTACTGAAGAGAAGTCTTTGACCGCAATTGTGACTGTTTCCTTAAAGTGATAGTAATGTTTCAAAATAAAAGCAGCTCCAATTAATCTTCATAGTTTTTGGGCCATGGAGAGTGTTATTTCAATACTGTCAGAGTTGTAGTTCAAGAGTAATTGAATGATGAAGTATTCCCCTACCGCCACTTCTACTGATGTAACACTGCCTAGCTCAAAGCAGCAAGGTGGTGTCCAGATAGTTTGCTGAGAGGGCCAATCTTCAATTAGCATAAGGAAAAAACATGTCAAGGGGGACAAGGTTTTCATTGTTCTCACATGCTGTGAGTTGTCTGGTGCAGGGAACAGATTCCACATCTGAGGGGAGGCGGCTTACACTAGG